>OV121083.1:42643339-43886041 GCA_921293015.1 Phorcus lineatus
ATCAGTTCCCTCCCAATACTTTCCATCAGTTCCCTCCCAATACTTTCCATCAGTTCCCTCCCATTACTATCCATCAGTTCCCTTCCAATACTATCCATCAGTTCCCTCCCAATACTTTCCATCAGTTCCCTCCCAATACTATCCATCAGTTCCCTTCCAATACTATCCATCAGTTCCCTCCCAATACTATCCATCAGTTCCCTTCCAATACTATCCATCAGTTCCTTCCCAATACTATCCATCAGTTCCCTCCCAATACTATCTATCAGTTCCCTTCCAAAACTATCCATCAGTTCCCTCCCAATACTATCCATCAGTTCCCTCCCAATACTATCTATCAGTTCCCTTCCAAAACTATCCATCAGTTCCCTCCCAATACTATACATCAGTTCCTTCCCAATACTATCCATCAGTTCCCTCCCAATACTATCCATCAGTTCCTTCCCAATACTATCCATCAGTTCCCTCCCAATACTATACATCAGTTCCCTCCCAATACTATCCATCAGTTCCCTTCCAATACTATCCATCAGTTCCCTCCCAATACTATCCATCAGTTCCCTTCCAATACTATCCATCAGTTCCCTCCCAATACTATCTATCAGTTCCCTCCCAATACTATCCATCAGTTCTCTTCCAATACTATCTATCAGTTCCCTTCCAAAACTATCCATCAGTTCCCTCCCAATACTATACATCAGTTCCCTCCCAATACTATCCATCAGTTCCCTTCCAATACTATCCATCAGTTCCCTCCCAATACTATCCATCAGTTCCCTTCCAATACTATCCATCAGTTCCCTCCCAATACTATCTATCAGTTCCCTTCCAATACTATCCATCAGTTCCTTCCCAATACTATCCATCAGTTCCTTCCCAATACTATCCATCAGTTCCCTCCCAATACTATCCATCAGTTCCCTCCCAATACTATCTATCAGTTCCCTTCCAATACTATCCATCAGTTCCCTTCCAATACTATCTATCAGTTCCTTCCCAATACTATCCATCAGTTCCCTCCCAATACTATCCATCAGTTCCCTCCCAATACTATCCATCAGTTCCCTTCCAATACTATCCATCAGTTCCCTCCCAATACTATCCATCAGTTCCCCCCCAATACTATCCATCAGTTCCCTCCCAATACTATCCATCAGTTCCCTTCCAATACTATCCATCAGTTCCCTCCCAATACTATCCATCAGTTCCCTCCCAATACTATCCATCAGTTCCCTTCCAATACTATCCATCAGTTCCCTCCCAATACTATCCATCAGTTCCCTCCCAATACTATCTATCAGTTCCCTTCCAATACTATCCATCAGTTCCCTCCCAATACTATCCATCAGTTCCTTCCCAATACTATCCATCAGTTCCCTTCCAATACTATCCATCAGTTCCCTCCCAATACTATCCATCAGTTCCCTTCCAATACTATCTATCAGTTCCCTTCCAATACTATCCATCAGTTCCCTCCCAATACTATCCATCAGTTCCCTCCCAATACTATCCATCAGTTCCCTTCCAATACTATCCATCAGTTCCCTCCCAATACTATCCATCAGTTCCCTTCCAATACTATCCATCAGTTCCCTCCCAATACTATCCATCAGTTCCCTCCCAATACTATCCATCAGTTCCCTCCCAATACTATCCATCAGTTCCCTTCCAATACTATCAATCAGCTCTCTTCAAGTGCTGTCAGTCAGCCTATGTTGAACGCAGTTTATCAATGCCCTCGAATATCGTTCCTGTTTAGCGGTGCACCATGTGTTTGTGTTTCCTCTTAGTAATCTTGTTACAAGCTCCACCATTCACATCAGGATTCGCTCACGTACCATAGGTTTTTCTTCTCCAAAGAGATTTTCCCAATGCCTTCACACGACAGAGTCCGTTCTGATTTGACTGGATTTGTGCAGATCCATTTAGTTCTTGTGTTGAGTACCGTTCGCCTGTCAACTAGTTGTGCTTGTGTTTACAAAGATGAATTTAGTGTTCTGCAAGTAACAGCCTAGTAAAGAGATGCCGTAAAATTTGGGTTGCTTCAGTTCATGAATATTCTTTTTGCAAGACACAACAAATGTGGGCAAATGTTTAAAGGAAACAGTTTGAATAGCATAACAGAATTTTGAAAATAGAAGGTACTTCATTTTTGATGATAAGGGCAAATTTAATCAAAATAAAATTTTATATAAATAATATTTCGAAAGTAACGTTTGAATGTTTGAAGCTATCATGTGCAAACTTCAAAGATTTTTTTAATTCTTAAAAATAATGATAAAGTAGACAAAAGTATAGCTTTATCAAAGAAAGAGTTTGGTTGAAAGAAACTATCATCTTATTCGGGGCTCCTTGATGTATGTGCACCAGCATGAATTTAGTTTACTTTTTTCACTAAAATTACAGTTGCAAACAAATAGGAAGCAAATATAAACTGTCAACTGCCATAGATAACTATATACTTTTCATGTAAATATTGTAGCAGTGAACATAATTTGTATGCAAGTAATTTACATATTTGATTATTCATTTGACTCATAATTTTTATATTGACTTTCAAAACTAATAACTGTTTTGTCTGGTATAAACACAAAGTATAACACTGGAAATATTTTCTAAATACTTTTCGCTTGTAAAACGAATACGCAAACTTAGAAATATACTGGGTATCCAAAAGTGTGCATACATTACTTTCAATTTGAATTATTCATTGAATACTCAAAATGCGGGTATCACACCTAAAAAGGCAAAAGCTTATCTTGAGCTTTGAAAAGACAGAGGAATTAACTTTCAGCAAAAACAAATTCTAAGAAATCACAATGCAGATTTCATGTTCAAATCTGAAGATAAATGGTGTGTAACTTCATTCAAAATGCCTTTTGCCTCTTCCTATATAGAGATAAACACATCATTTTATAGCAGTGAAAAAGAAATTTTAAGACATTAAGATCTATATTGCTGTTCAGATTTTAGATAAATGGAACATCATTTTATTGGAGTACAAACTTCTAAAAACTCAAAATGCACATTGCCTGTTCAGATGTAGAAATAAATGGACAGAGGAATTAACTTTCAGATTTCAAACGTGTTTAATATAACTGACGGCTTCTCAGAGATTTTGTAAGCTGCTTACCTGTCATATCTGACATTCAAACATGGAAGTTTAAGCTGACATTTAAGCATAATGTAAAAGGAAAGCAACTTGACAAAAGAAACTAGGCGATCAATGATTCATAATCCATTCATTACATATGTGGCTTCTTTCACTCTGATATGCAGTAAGTTAAAACAGAGTCCTCAATCTCTCAGATTCCTCCAGGGTATTTTTATGACTCGAAAACTTGTCTGGCTTTTTTTTAACAATAAAACAGCTATTCTGTCGACGCCGTTTTTTTCTCATTTTCATATAGCTGTTCATGATGGATTTTTTTTAAACATTTTTTTTCAATTATTTAACTCAGATTTTGACATCTGATGGATTTTGAACTAGCTTTCTAATAAATTTAATTTTTTTAACATCTTGCTGCTGTTTTGGTTTATATTTTCTACTCAACCGTATGGTTTTGATAACTGATTATATTTCTTTGTATCTCCATAGAGTTTTTTAATGTGGCGTTTGGTAAGTTTAACTAACAGAAAAGTTTTGTTCGTGATCAACATACATTTAGTAGTTATTGAAACTTTAATCCATTCTTTTCAGCATGTCACAATACTTTAAATTATTACCATACATGAATATTTAGTTAAGCTCCCTATACACTTTGGTTTTCTCAAAATTTTCTTTACAAATTAATGATAATCAGAGTAGACTTTTTGTTCTATCATCATTTTTGAAAATTAATTTGAAATCTGAAATCATATAATTTAATAATATTTTATCATTCTCATAGAGGTAAATGATACATTTTCACTTATTAGCTTAATATTGAATTGAAATTGCTGATATAGGCAACATAGCTGAAAGAGTATGTATTCATACAATACACATTGAAGGTATTTACACACCAAACCAATGAGATACAACTACTCTTAATAAAGATAAATCTTTTGGAATTGCAGAACTGACAATGATATATTATTTCGGAAGAGAAAAATCAATGTAATTGAAATATATAGCAGGTGAACGCAATATAAAAAGACAAAATATTTCACATTTACAGTCAAAATGATTTACAGATTTTGGATGGGGGATTAAGTGCATGTTGGGAGGTTTTAAGTGCTGTAGGAGAGCCTAATGTTGTAGGGGGATCTTAAGTGCTGTAAGGGGAGGGGGGAAGAGTTAGTGCTGTTAGAGAGGGTTTTAAGTGTTGCAGGGGGAGGGGGAGGGGGAGGTTAGTGATATTGGGGGTAAAAGTGCCAAATGGAAGGGTTAGTGTTGTCGTATACTGTGGTGAGTTTAGTGAAGTTAGTTGAAAAATTTTGATTGAAAGAAAGAATCAGGAGCAAACAACAAATTTTCTTCAGTGTTCAAGAACTTAATTCCAACTCTCATTTGCTTTGCAGTCGCCTCTGATTTTTAAGATGCAAATTTCACTTCTTAAGAGGGACAACCTGTTTTCTTTCCTCTGGTCAATGGAGCTATTTCAGAAAGCTATTCAAATTTTGATTGAAAGAATGGTTTTTAAAAGCTATCAAGAATATTTGGCTTCAATCACACAAGTCAGAGTTAGAGCTGGGAGAAAGCCTGGAAAGTTTTTGATTATTTATAGCCATGAAACCTATTGGGGTTAGCTAGAAGCAAACCATGATTGCATTTCAGTGATTAATTGCATCAAAACTTAATTGAAGTGATCAGCAGTCTTTCGTGACAACTTGCATAAAAAGAGAGCATCAAAACATAAATGTGCTGATCACCGTGCTTTGATGCTTTGAAGCCAAGTGAATTTGAAGACTTAACAGTCATATCTGAATCAGGGGCAACAAAAAATAACACTGAACCAGGGGCAACAAAAAATAACATTGTACCAGGGGCAACAACATGATAACACTGAATTAGGGGCAAAAAAACTAACATTTAATCAGGGGCAACAAAAACTGACATTGAACCAGGGGCAACAAAAACTAACATTGAACCAGGGGTAACAACATACTAACATTGAATCTGAGTCAACAAAAATATTCCATTGAACTAGGGGCAACAACAAACTTTTGTTGAATCAGGCAAAAACAAACTAAAATTGTTTTGCAGGAACAAACAAACTAACATTGAAACGGGAATAACAACAATTTTCTATTGAACCAAGGGCAACAACAAACTTTCATTGAATTGGGCAACAACAACTTACACTGAATCAGGGGCAAACAACAAATTTTCTTCACTGTTCAACAATTTAATTCCAAATCTCATTTGCTTTGCAGTCGCCTCTAAAGCATTCTGATTTTTTTAGATGCAAATTTCACTTCTTGAGAGGAACAACCTGTTTTCTTTCCTCTGGTTAATGGAACTATTTCAGAAAGCTATTTAACGGTAACAAGCTTCTTAACGTGCTCAGCAATGATGAAACATGAAAACATGGCCCAACATCGCATACACGATTGCTGGTATTACCAGGCTTTGTAAACAAACTGAAAATTAGGGTGATTGTCCAGAAATTGATTTTAGAAGGATTTGGATATTTGTTGATTAGGGAAAATCATGGTTCTCAAATGTTTGTAGCATTAAACTTTGAGACAATTTTATATGTAAACAAGAAATGAACTCTGCTGATGAAGCTATTAGCCCTTCGTAAATTTTGCTTATTCATCATTATTCTATATTGAATTATGTCAATTCAGATTGGTTTGCGCTTTTCTCCATACAGTTGGTAAAATGAATTTAAGAGAATATAATAAGAAGCAGGTTCCAAATATCTATTAAAATGACTTGGAACTATATATACCTTATCGTTTGTTCTGAAAAATCAACAGTCTGGTACTAGCAAGTTCAAAGATAACGTCACACGATTTCTTAAAATAATCAATAAAGGGAACATATTATATCTAAAAAAAATCTAAGAATTCAAATTACTAATAAAATTTGAACTCCAGCTACTATTTGAAGTAAGTAGAACGTCATCGGGGAAAATTTCAACAATAGGTCTGTTTTCACATAATTACTGATTCAAGATCGCATTTCCTCTTTGTTGTTTCATCTGACGATATCCAATCATTTTTCCTCATTACACAAAAGATCGTCTCTAGAATAATACACCTTTCGTCAAAGATGTAATTACAATTTTAACCACTGTAACCAAGGTGATCATAATTGGCATCTATGAAAATAGGTCATAGTCTTTATGTATTCATCATAGACATAACTAATTACATAAACACTAACGAAGGCAATCTGTCAAACCTCAACACACTACAAAGAGAACTGTTGCTCAAAATACCTCGGCAGAAAATAGAGGAATGAATTAAACATGCCATAGCCGAGCCGTCGATGGCCTTCGTATAGAAGTTAGCAAATATTTATTGAACTGTTTCTAATAATAAATCTACTGATGATGATTTGGTGGCAGGATGCGGACTAACTTTACAGAGCATTCATTAATAACTTGTTAATTAGATGTTGAGAACCTGCCAATTACCTGTCACTGACTTATCAGTAAGGATAGATCATAAAAGGAAAAAATGATGGAGGTATGAGTTTAACAGTTCGAGTGATGGCTAGAATGCTTTACCATAATATTTTTACACTTCTTCTCACAGCTGTTTTACTTGCAGAGAAAATTTGTGTTTAAACAATCATTTAGTGATGGTATGGTTCAGATTTTCATGACTGGTGCAGCATCTAGTGAAAATATAGAGGTTTCAGTCATAAAATTATAGAAATATATTACATATATACTAATTTTGCAAAGAGAACAACATATTCTTTTATTTATGTACTTCATATGCATTAAAAAAATTCAAAAATGTCCTCCAATACAAAACTTTCTTCTTTTCAAATTACCCCTGGTACTGCCTGTGAAAAGACAAAGACAAATAAATGCCACCTCTAATGAATTTAACAGGCACCTAATAGACAGGTTACATTGGGGATCAAGAATGAGAGGTAACATCCTCAAGTTTGAATTTCCCTTTCAAGATAGGTAACCCCCACTCAAACATGTCAAAATATTTTGAACGATAATCATCAACAGCTCCAGCAAAGATCCAACAGGAAGTGAAGACACCTAAGATCCTACTTCCTCTTCCACTACCAGGAGCCCTCCTAAAACCTTTGTTTAAATCAAATTCCACTTGCAGTGCCATAACAGGAGCAAGTTTACGAGAGTGGCTACATTACTTGATACCCAATAAAATATCCTTAATTTATGAACAACCCGACAGCAGGGCAGGGATGTGGCGGAATCAATGGCGCAGGCGATGAAATCAATGCTAAGAAGAGTATAAATTGATAAGAAGGGGCTGTTTTCATAACCGTATTAAGAAAAATATTAATACGATAATAATTGCGACCTTGTTGGAATGCGACCGGGCTATTGATGTTATGCTGAAATTAACAACCCGGTAAAATATCAATATACCACGTCATAAGCTCATTTGATTTGCAAATGCAGCCGGCAAAACTAATTGATTGAAATTGGATTTCTTCAATCCCAATTGTTTTCACCCAGCCACTAGGCCGACAAGCCCAGGTTCATTATTGATAGGGTAGTTTGATTTGACACACTTCTCCATATTATTTTGAAGAGTTTTTCATGGCGTAATGAAGCAAAGCCTAATGTTTAAAATTTGGTATTATCAAAATTAGTTCTTAGAACAATAATATTGATATGAGAGGTCGTTTTATAAAATTAATGTTATTTACTTTTGCAACGCTGTGTATGTTCAAAATAATCAAATTTTTCTCAGAAAATCTTTTTTTCCCGTTAATATGTCAATTATAATGAAATGTGTGTACATCAACATGTTTTTTCATCAATTTCCTGATTTCCTTAAAACTATAATTAAAGATGACATTTCTTCATGTTGACAGTTATAATGACTTCAATTTAATCTTGATGATTATGTTTTAAATTTTTTTAATAATGTCACAAATTGATAAAAATAGATGGTTTCTGAAGACTTAAAACCAAGCTCAAAAAGAAAGTCTTTCATGACAAGAAAAGGAGATAAATAAAACAGAAATGTGTCC
Source organism: Phorcus lineatus (assembly GCA_921293015.1). NCBI lineage: Eukaryota > Metazoa > Mollusca > Gastropoda > Trochida > Trochidae > Phorcus > Phorcus lineatus. Next base: position 42,651,462 of record OV121083.1, read on the forward strand.
AAAAAAAAGAAAACTGCACAAGGAAACACAATAATTCAAATTAATCAAATCATGACATTCAACTTGGCCAATTCCTATCTGACAAACTGCACTAAATCAAGCAATAAATACAAGAAAATAATTTTTCAATAAGAGTAAAACATTGTAATGTTGCACTCATTAGAAAGTAATCGTTAAAGTGTCAGCTTAACGAACACAAACTAACGAGGGGAAAAATTAGGGCTAGAACTATTGACAAGCATAAAAACACAGCACTTTTGCTGGTCTCAAAGTACAGAAAATGGCAATGCTAATGACAATAGAAGTTTCAATTTAATCAAACATTGGATTGGGCTAATTAACTTTTTCTGTTAAACTCTTTTTTAGGCATTTCACTTCTTTCAGAGAAGCAAGAACTACTGCAAGGAGAAAGTCCTCAACACCAATGTAGATGACAAATGTCATGAAACCTACATATGTTGACTGGAGCTAATGATCAGCGGGTCACTAGACATGCGACAGGTAATTGTTGTTAAACAAAGATTAGCATAAGCAGTTCTCATAAAAAAAGAAAATTTTAATGAGCAGAATAGATCAAATATGCCCAAAACTTTCCTTCACCTAGGACTCTAACTGTGAGTTTTACAAACTCAAAACATTTGGTTACAGATCATTTCGCTTTGCAGCAGCTCATCTTTGGAACTCTCTGCCTATTGAACTTCAAACAATTTTTTCATGTGAATGTTTTAAACGCAAACTCAAAACCCAATACCTGTTAGCGCTTTGAGCATACCATGTGTGGAGTTTAAGTGCAATACAAGCAATTATTATTATTATTATTATTATTGAAAATATCACATTAATGGATCCATTACAGACCTAGACTGACTCTGAGTCTATGAAAACATTTTTTTAAAAATAATTTTGAAATATACTTGAAAAGATTCTAGAAAAATGTAGATTTCATTTCATTCCATCTCTAGATTTGCTTCTTAAAAAGTCATGTCAGGCTGGGTTGAATATAAGGTTAACGTACCATGCACTACAATCTTTGGGTGTAACTACTACACACCAAGTACTTCTCTCATCCTAGGAATGTTAATAAAAACAGCTGAAGCAGATCCTTGATATAAACAAGAAAAAATCATGTAATCCACCACATCTGTGGGAATATGAAAAGGTAAACATGTTCTTTAATGTTTATTTTATATCATTAACATTTAACCTTCTGAATAATTCAGAATCAATAGGAAACCATTTCAAAGTAACAGTCTCAAAGGAAATAACTTAGTGCTAATTACATGCTTTTTCCCTAGCTACCTAGGATTCCTAGATAATTGGTAAACATATGAACATGATAATTATGATGACATAAGTTATAAATACATAATGCCAACAAACAGAGATTAAATCTGAAAATTGTTTCACCCAGGGAAATGAATAATATTTTAAAAAGCAAATTCTTAAATTTGATGAAACTGATTTACAAAATCAAGGGTAAATACATAAATAATTTAAGCTATGAAAAATTTAAACTCCAACAACCAGATCATATATTAACTGTTAAGAAATATGTAACCACAAACAAATTAATTAACATTTTACAGTAAAAGCAATTAAAAACTTACAAATTTAATTAAACCAATCCATCAAACAGAAAGAGAATGAGATTAGCCATATAGAATCAAGAATTGATGGTTTCCATACAACAGCATAAAGACCTCTTCCACAAATACGCTGACAGCCTAAACAAATCACTCGCTGTATGAACAACTCCCAACAGATAGCTTATTTCAACCGTACCAAAACATAAATCAGCCAAGATATTTCGGTAACTTTAAGGTAATTATAAAGCCTGGCAGGATATTAAGGGTAATTTTTAAACTTTTCAACAATATAATCAATCTTTATCAAATGTTACAACATCAAAGTGAAATGGTGAGGACTTAATCGATCTTAGACGCATGGCGAAATCTTCGGAAGATAGTCTTAACTATGTAATTTTTCTTGCACATGAAGATAATCTTAAACTCATCTTCTCAACAACAGATTCTAAGTGTACCAGATCGTAAACCGATTTCACAAGAAAATCATTAGGCATCAAGAACTGTGGTGAAGTGGAGTGATTTAGAATTTAACATCTCTTTTAATATTCTTGCATCTTTGCTGACAGAAAACCCGAAATATTATAGGGACAGTGTACTGCAATGTGTGGGCTGGAACCGGCACCGAAAAGGTTTGAAAAATGGTCATGACGATTCCAAAAAGAGAAAGAAGGTCAAGGTCATCAAAATGGTTGGTGTCACCAATTGCAGTCACCAAATTACCGTTCATGGATATCACACAAGTAAGCGGGATATACTGATGCACTGTCATTTGCTGATGAATGTAAGGAAGCCAGTGACCAACAAATCTGCATTTGTCCTATAATGGCAGCAGATATTTTCAGAAGATGCATGTAGATAGAACGATTTATATGACAGATTACAAGAAGTGGTGAATCTAGTACTTATGGAAAGCAAATATGCACATGGAATTTCACCGACGTAGCCTTATATTTCAAAAGACGGATTGAAGAGAAATAAGACACTGCAAACCAAAATGTTTCAAGGGATTGACACATTTGTGTATAATTAATTTTCTGATGCTCTTTCATGTGAAGGTCCACCGTCCAATGAAGACTCAAGTGTCTCCAGTGATCAGCCCAGCTTAAGTTCTCAGAACTTCTAATTTTCTGCTCAACCAAAGAACGCATTTCAAGCTTCTCTGTTACATTGGGGACATGTGTTGCTGCAGGCATTTTATTAAAATGGAAATAAGTCTGACTATTGGAATACCCCTATGCCATGATAACCCTGGCTGAATCATTGAATTATGGATATATTTGAAATTGCCTGGGCAACCTATAAGTACTCCACTCTAATGCAGTGTCATTAGTGGCAAAAAATCCAGCTAGTATAAAAAATAAGTGTTGAGGTTTTCAATTAGGGTGAGAAAATGCAAACAACAATCTTTTATACAGTGTAATTAATGTTTAATTAAAGGTCCATAACAATTTTCAAAGAATGAATTTACATAATACTAAATGTTAAATTTTATTTTCCACAACTGCCTTGAAATGCAACTTTAGTAGATCAATGGTAGATGTAAAAGTATAATAATAGATTGATAAGATTTTTTGATTAAAAACAATTAAAAGGATATATACATTGAATATTTTCTCACTTTTTTTATAAACATTTAACAATTACTCTAAATTTTGTTTTACTTCATTTTAAATTTATTTTTCATATACCTAGTGATGCGCCGCACCAGTTAAATCCGCCTGTATCATTTAGTTGATCCGCAAACCTACGAGAATAGTTAACCCTTCAAGATCTCCATGGAGAAGCGCCACCTCATTTTGTGAATTTGACTAAGGAAAAAAGGGTGCTTTGTACCTTTACCTCCTGAGGGTAATAGTTTGCAAAAACAATATCTTTATTATGAAAACTGTTTATTATCTATGAAGCCAATCATACAGGGCTCATATTTTTATACGATGCCCTAGGGCAAAATATCACTTTTTTATTGTGACGTCATATTACAAACAAGGCTTTGATGTCACAGTTTGACAATGATGGTGCATTTCCAAATGTGACATCGTTGGGTAATCCTCTCATCTTGGGGGTTGATTTTGATAACATTCTTTGATTTCGCGACTTTGGTAATAAACAGAATATCATCATCATGACATACTAAGTTTACAACACGTGTGCCTAAATATCAGTCTATCCCCAGCTCTTGAAAAGGAAATAACAATATTTAGTCATATCATGTGTCAGAGACACTCATATAATATCTTATACATCTACCACTCAACATTCGCATTTTTTTTATTAACACATCAAATAAACCAAGTAAAATAATGTTACTACAAACATGATACTATAATCTTTCTCTGAACAGTAATTATCTTACAAATGAATAGTATTTTTTTTAAATTATTGGCTAAACAATTATATCATTTCACTAATCATAAATTTGATATAAAACTGCTTTAAATATCATAACGCTCAGTTCACTTTTAACAGTATCAATAAAATCCCTTGCAAACTCAACTATCATAATCTTTGTCCGAAAAATCCAATAGCAATAACTAACAACAATATTTCAATGTTGAACAACTATATATTTTACCACTTAACAATCCTTATAAACACAATTTCATAACTTGTAACAGAACTTTATCATATGAAATAACATACAAACCCAAGATTTATAATCTCTGACAAAACATCACAAATCCTAACATCCTTACTAATAAATGATAACAATATTGATAAACAACCGCATCATGACACTCAACTGGACAATCGGAAAGTCATCTTGAATCATCTTAATTCATAAGTCATCCATCATACCAATATTTGTATGTCACACAGCAAGCTGATTAATCCTGATTACATACAAATGGTATATATGGCAACCTGTCAACATACGAGTCATTAATCAAGTGGTGATAATTATTATTCAAACGAGTTGGTGATCTATCATCTGTCATCTAAGGAGGCTGTGGACACTTTACTGTGACAGCCACACTTTTGAATAATGCAAAGAACAATTAATGTTTTCATGATAGATTGGCATTTATATTACCTGTCATCTAGTCATGAAAACATTACAATGATGGTACTTTTTTTTCAAAACAATAAGTTTTGAATTATTTTTTTTGAGAGTCTGCACAGCTTTTTAATCATAAATCAATAGTGAAACAATACTCTCTTTTTGCATTAGGGATTCCATAACATTGTGTCATTTTCAATACTTAACACATTACAGTGAGAAAATGTTCTCAATTAAAAGACAATAATCACACAATTTCTAAGTAATGCTAGCGTTTCACCACAACTTTTAGACTTCAATCAAAAAAATTGAAAATGTTAAATTCTGTTTTTAGAATCTCCCCCTACCCCAAACTCTCCCTCCCTTTTTTTTACAAAATATTTTACATCGATGACATTCTTACAGAATTAGAACACGATAATATTTCTTGTTAATGGATAGTATATAAAAAAAGATTTTGGTTCTCAGACCGATATCACAGCAACAGTGAAGAGTTTCTTTTGCAAAATAAGTATCAATTGCAAATTATGAATCACAGTGAAACCTGTAAGAATGGATCCTAAAATACTATATACATATAATTGTCAGCAAGTCATAAACTTCCACCAACCTTTCTTTTAAAAAAAATAAAAGGTAAAATAATTTGCAAATTTTGTGACATTTAGATATGTATCATTTTTATAACATCTTAATGATTAATAAAAACAGCAAAAGGAAGTAAATGTGTTCTTATATATCCACAGCTTAATCATATCGCAAGTGATCTTCAACTTAATTGTCTTCATATATCCAATCTGGTTTAATTAATTACACTGTAATCAATTTCATATGACAGATGGAAATATCAGAACTTGTTTCTTGTATTGCGTGGGTCTGATAGCTAATTAATGAAATATTAACCAGGACGATACAACATTAACGAAGCCTGCTATTTCCACCCCAGACAGAAACATTCTGCAATGACTAACTGTCATATCTAGTCTGACTAAGTCTATTGAATCATTCCTTAATGTTAAATTTTTTTACAAAATCACCAATCTTTTGATTTACAAGTCAATTTCTGACACGAAAGAGACATTCTGCCATATAACTCATGATATCCTTGCTAGTCATTTATTGTGTAAATTCTCCAGTATCATCCTTCCCTTTTTGAATCCTCTAATTCTGTCTTGCTATTTCACCAAAGATACAATGAATTTGCCATGAATACTAACAAATCATTGCCTCTATTTAGGCAACTGAATCAATTCTTGACCTTTAAATCCTAACGGGGTTTATCTATCAAATTTCAACAATTCTATCTTGCTTATCCTACCCACACAAACAAAAAAGCTTGTTTTTTTACCTCCAACATCATTTATCAATGTTGAAAATTATGGAAGTTTTATTTCTAATTCACTCCTTTTTAAAACCTCTTTATATTGTTCTATGCAGGCAAACATTCTATTATAATCACTTAAAATACCCTTGCCTGTCTTTAAGACCCCTAAATAAAATTTTGATCTTCAAAATCTTATACCGGTAAGTAATTGACTTACCATTTTTCCAATTCTAAATCATGTCTTATTATTTCCACCAAATGACAAATAATATCATCGTTAATTCTTTTCTTGATACTCCTTTTTTACCTGTTTAGCTAATCATTTTTTTATTTGAGTATACAGGTTTTCCTTTAATAAAGAAAAATCAAGGATTCTGAACACACGTTGTTCAAGTCTCTTGTAATAATGTCAACTAGAAACCAGCTTTCATTAGAGCTCAAAATTCAAAAAAAATTATTCATAAAAAATACTTTATCAGAGTGAGGTACTCTTGGCATTGATTAGAAAGTGATGTCTATAATAGACTAACCTTTTTTAAGATCAATCTTTATTCAAGACCAGCTTGTACAATTTCCATGTCTTGTTTTAAATGAAACACTTTTTTTTTACTTCTGATGTCTATGGATGTCGAGCCGCTAATTACAGAGTAGAAATCTCAGTTGGAGAGAATAGGGTTATTACTGAGAGTGAAAGTTCAGGAGATGAGGTGATATCAGGTTTAACACACTTTCAAGAGTGTTTCGCTTATATCACAGCTGCTAGTATTAATCCAGGGAGAAAGCACACAGTACCTTCATTGCAGTGAAACCTTCGAGATTTGGCTGGAACTAGCGAACTATTGGTGATACTGCGCTGAAATTCAGTGTAGCATTGCACCAAAACCTTACAGCATGTAGAACAGTTCTCTGCTGCAGACAGATTTGCTGAGCCACTCGAGATTCAAACTCCATACCTCTAGATCCAAAAATGAATGCATTAACCACTACGCTATCCCACCCTCATGCAAGAGTTGAGCAGGTACACCAAGTGTTAATCTATATACATACTGAAGAACCAAGCACCTTACGTACCACACTATTAGTATTCTTCCCCTCTGGTCTTGATGATGATGAAAGTTTTACCCAACAGCTGATGATGCAAACGATCACGGCAATAGTCTTCCTACTCTTCCTACTCGTTCTCAGAATAAATATTTGATTCACAAGTGGGTTTATCAAGGATCTTTCTTGATCCACTTTTATCACCTAGTCAGGGTATAACAACTTGTTTATAACACAGCAATTATACTTGGATTTCACTTTAAATACAGCAACACCAGTGGCATTTCTAGAAACTGGAGAAGATAATTCTCTTTTTGCATAAGGCAATATAACTGACATTCGTTTAGGAAGGAAAATTTTATTACTATCTAATAAGTGATACATAAATCAGTCGCCAGAGCCATTTAAAAAGTGCAATCAAACCCCTCCAAACAAAATCAACATTTTTAAACATAGCTACAATTCAATTATTCTCCACAATAAGAATGCACTCCCTTAAAAATCTTATTATAAAACTATCTTCATAATTAAGAAAGGATCTTTATTGCTTTGCCTAACATTTAAATCAAATCATAGTTCCCTTCAATAGGCGAGTGTAAGTCATTCATCTTTTTAAACATTACACTTGTATTTTGATCCTTAGAGCAATAACATGATACAAAATCCTCACTACAACCTCCATTTTTCTTGCAACTTATCAATTCAAAACTCTTATTTTACTTAACATGAACTGAAGCTCATTATTCCCTATCAACTATAATCGAACTTATCCACAAATTCAATTAATATTCTTCTAAAGATACACTTTAATTTCCAACACCTAAATTGAGTTTATATTGTCATTCAAACCAAACCAGATGACTTTCATTTCCCTCAATTGGCAATTGAAATTCAAAGACATCTTCCCAATCAAACAAAACTATTTATTTACTTCCCTAAATAGTAAATGTATCTAATAAATTGCCTTTAACACTTTTATTGAATGTGCTTTTTCCTAACCAGCAATATAAGAAATGAATCTTTTATACCTTTAAACACTTCAACAATCAAACTTGCATTTCTCCAAACCAAGGAGTACGACTTGTATTCCCTTGAATTAGAAATGCACTTTTCATGTACATATGGACTCCAACATAATTGTGAATAAATATTTCCCGTCAAATATAGCAATGACACAAAATAACAAAAAGAAATGAATCCTTTATTTCCATGTTTAAATGTGAATATACATTTCCCTTAAAAAAATCAAAAATAGCAAATATGCCTATAAGAAAAACACCCTATATTTCCCTAAGGTTTGAATACATAAGTGAATGTGTCATCCCCTTTAAACATAGTAATGACACAATATACCTACAAGAAATTAATCCCATATTTCCCTTGGGACTCCAAAATAATTCTGAATATACGTTTACCATCAATGACACAAAATACCACATATATTACACCAAATATTTCCCTAAGGATTCCCATACAAAAGTGAATGTATGATTCTTTTCAAGCACAGCCATGACACAATATACCATAATAAGAAATGCACCCTGGATTTCCCTTAACACTTCAATAACACTTTTATTTCCCTTTTTCAAACCCGGCACTTCAAGTCTTATTCCCCGAGAGTGGATCTTCAATTACCAATACATGACGAGCAGCATTCTTCAGCTACCGTTATTGTTTCCGTCCCCGCCCTGGGGACCATCCACCGGAGTCAAACACAATCCTTCACATATCACACAATCATCCTTCTCTGACTCTACACACAAGTATGCAATAATAATAAATATCACTCATTCCTGGAATAAAATATTCATAAATATTCAGTAACAAAGTTTCATGTCTTCGATCACATAAAATTCTGCTTTAACAGGTATCAGAGGAAACGGTAAATTATTGACCTAATAATAGACCATAAACATCTGGATGTATCAAAATATTTATAGCCAGATGTTATCTGGAGATGGTATAACCTATGTGATGAGGTTGATACGGAAGTGCCAGCTGTCTATAACACCAGAGATATACAGCGTATCACCTACAGCCTATCTCAGGTCAGCTCATAGACACATGTTGCCGGTGAGGGAGAGAGGATTTCAAGGCTGCTGCCACTGTTCACCGCATCCTTAAGCAGGAATGGGGAAACAGCAGGCGGCAGATTGAGGGAGGTCAAAAACTAAGTAGAGGATTAAGCATACTGCACCTGAGAGAGCGAGGGATCGTAGGAGCTGAGGTGTCATCACCACAGAGCCATTACCCAGCTGCAGCTGATGCAGGTTGTGCTATACCGATGCAGAAATGTGATCTCACTCAGACTGTGTTCCGCATGAGTGGATGTGCACTAGACCACGCACCTAGCTCCATGTCCAGAACACCACACAATGTACTCCTGTTCCTGCAGTGAAGGGCACTAATTAACACACACACACTTCACCTCCTCACAGGGTAGGTGAGTAGCTTCACAGGCAATCCTGGCCTCAGTGAGTCTGTTCCTGGCTTAGTTCAGCTTACGCTTCACTCACATCCGCGTAGCTCCCTCCGTCCAAACTGTCACTGGCTCTAACCTTTGAACATACACTAACAAGCAACACTGGACACACCATTCTGTGCGAATCTGCTATTATTATTAATTATCCTAGCAGTGGCACATCCCATAATGCTCTGCCTAGAGAATGAGAGGGTGGAAGGATGCTGAAGGATAGGATTGACAGACAGACGGACAGCCGGCTGCAAGAGACTGATCTAAGCTGCTACACTATAGGCAGGGAGGCATCAGGACCACCGGTACGTATGGAACGGTACTCTGTACTCACTGTAGTACAGGATAAAGCAACCTACTATAGTTCTTTCCCGTCTCTGTCTCCCACTGATCAATACCGCCACAATACACGCTCCGTCAATCCACCGCTCGCTCTCTCTCTCGCCAATACTCTCACTCGCTTGCCTGCTCTCGCTGGGCGACTGACACAATAATATCAATTCTCTGAACACCATCTCCTTTCAACATTATCTGCACCTTATGCTTGTAATATTTTTCTTTTATTTAGGAAGTGTTTGGGGAGTTCATGCAGTCAATGTTGAACAGAGCCGATCTTTCAGAGACCAGTGGAATACCTGCACTTGACAGGGCACGGTAGCGACATCTAGCTGCCAGTTTCATTACAAACCCAGATAACCCTGCATTAATTGGGCAAAACAGAGTCAAAACAATGCACATAAATTTACGTGGATACAATAGGAGATCATTTCGTTTCGGTGTTGTCTTGTAAACATGGCATAATTTGTTAGCATGTCGGATCAAAGGAAACTTGAATACAAGTACAACGTACAAGAACAGATACAAATCCCTTGACTCTCAATTACTTTTGTAAAAAAACTCAATTTCCGAAATTTTAATTTGAGATCAATTGAAGAAAATTACTTTTGGCATAAAGGTTCATGTATTCTGAATGATAGCCGTAATCTTAATAATTATGAATAAAAAAGAAAGCGAAATTGCATACACATTTCAAGAATTTGATTATCAGAACAGGACTTTGTACATGATTACAACAAGTTCATGCTATAATCATATGAAGACTAAAAGACAAGAGAAAAATATTTTTTGAAATCATGAATATCATTTATTTAATCATCTTATTTGATTTGAGAGAAAGGATCAAACAAAAAAATGATGATGAAATGTTTGAATTTAGGATTTATTATTTGAAAAAAATATGAAGGAAATCTAAAGCTGATATTAAACTTTTAAACATATAACTGAGATAACACCTGAACAGTCAATCTCATTTAAACCTGAGGCACAGTGAGGAATGAGTGATATCCTTTCATTCTGTCCATGGCATACAACTTGAAAATCTCAGAAAAAAAGCTATGATTCTAAAATCTTATTTTATTTAGGAAAAGTTTCAGTGTTGTATATTTTGACATAATTTTCTCATGAATATCAAATGTTATGTTTTGTTTGTTGCATGACATACGGAATCTTTCAATTCATTTCATGAAAAACATCTAAAATCAAATAAATTAGAACGCCTTATTAAATCACTCAAGTGGCTGACTTATTTTGCCGTAATTAAGGAAGACAAAATGTTCTTGATAACATTGTAATTGTGAAATAATTCAGAGTATTGCTAACTCCATCATCAGGTCTGATGATCCCAGCTGATAAAAGAGTAAGAATATAGTAAAAAACACCATGGATCTCACAATAAAGAAGTTGTTATCCAGAAAATCTAGTCTTACTTATGTAGTTATGCCCTTGATCCACCATGATAGATATATATATATTAGACTATCATTCTATATCATGATTTTACATCATCATTCCAGTAAATTAAATTAGACTTCCTGTTTCATAAACTAGTGTATTTTTTACTAAGATTGATGACTTTTACATAAAAAAAATAAAGAAACAGAAATTACCAAGCCAACAACAGTTGTCTCTCTACAGAGGAGGGGGATGTTACCTTCCCTTAAATCTGAAGCTGAAGGCATCCACATCAGCAAAAAATAATCATTAACATGCTTTTCACAGAAAACTTGGCAAACCTTCAGGTTTTTTCTTATTTGTAAGAACTGAATGTGCAAATTGGACACTGACTGAAGCGAAGAGTAGAGGAAAGCATTTTCATGACAATCAAATTCTTGCCAACTTCAAACACAAAGAATATTGAAAGGTTAAAACTGGTAGTTTTTGATTATCTGATTGTTTGACCATGTGTGGTTTCCAAAATCTGAGTGATCAGATAATTTTGTCTTCCTCATCAAGTGAATGTTGAGTTTGAAATAAAGAGCAAAACATCTAAGAATGCTCAACGGATTAGCCCTCGCATCCTGCTACATCAGCGTATTTGTCTCCACCCAGCTCCATTATTTACCCTGATATCCTTTGGCCTAAAACGCTCGTATCGCTTACGGCTGGTTACTCATGGCTATTTATAGCCTACATTAACATTTGTTGGAATTCTCATCCGGGTGTTGCTGCTATCGCTGAATGTGAGTCATTTCATTGGCTTTCTCTATTTAGCGATACAAGCGTTTTAGGCCGAAGGATATCAGGGTATACGATGGAGGTGGGCGGAGACAAATACGCTGATGTAGCAGGAAGTAGCCATCTTTGCTGATTCCATGATTGAATTGATTATTTCTGTTCAACTGGCAAAAGGTTGCGGATTTAAATATTTCTAATTGTCATATTTTAAAAATATTATCCATCTTCTAGAAACAGATGCATGTGGCAGGTGTCATTTTTTTTATTAGTTACTTCCATCAATTAGCTTAATCGAATGCAACAGCTGTTAATGACAATACGCTATGAATAGTTATTCCTTTTTTAAACTTTTTATTACATTCCATTTAATAAAGACAGAGCTACTTGCTCTGTAGTTCATTATGAAGATGAATACTTTAGTTTTTTAAATTTACAGGATTCGTTGTTATTCAACACTCACAAATTTAGTTTAAAATTGACAGTGTTGAATAACATTGAATTGCAGACATTTAACAAATATTTATCAATATTTTAACATGACCGCAGTTTCAGAGCGAACTCTCTCTTTTTTTCAAACCAACTTTTGAGTGGAAAGGACTTTGTAACTGTTTGATTTTTGTAAGAGTTATAGGAAGGTCAAAACAAAAAGGAACTCACGGCTAATTATACCTTGAAACAGTGTTCATAAAGGTGGAATATCACATTATTCATTACGTCACTTTAGACCAAGCTACACATATGAGTAACTTATTGGCAAACATCGATAACCCCATGATAAAATATCTTAAATCCATTATGACAGAGACCAAATCTTTGTGACATCAAAACAGTTGACCTTTATGATGTCATGCCATGAGAATGGTATTTCAAAGAAAGCAGTCACATGAAAACAAGGCATCAAAATTGGACAAAGTTAGCGAGTATAAATATTTTGATAAAATAAAAACTATATCATATCTAAAATAATTTTTGATGTCTACAAGTTAACGCATTTCAGAAAATAACAATGGCACCGTCAAATTTAAATCTTGAGCTGGTCCGAATGTATTGGAAATTATGTATCATTTCGCGGTAATTCATCCTAGCTAATTTGGGGGTCTTCATTGCTATTCAAAGCAGAGAAATCTTTCAAATCCACCAATCAGAATCAAGGATTCACCAATGTCATGTGACAATAGTTACTTTTGATCTATGATATATACTGTCGAACAATTCTAGACAGCAAAATTCTATCATTAATACTCTAATAACAATAGTTAAATCAGTAAAAATCATACAATTATCATCTGGTCAAGGTTTGCTAAATATTAAAAGGTAACCATTATGATTAGCAACCATTATGGCCACCACATATTGACGTTTTCGCAAATAAAACTGCCACGCCCCCTCCTTTAAAAGGTTGCACCCTTTATATCTGCACGCCTACCAGGCACTTATTTACTTCCGCAAGATTATGTATTCTGCCGATTCTTTTCTCATCTCACAAAGATTTCATTCTCAAAAATAAAGTTTTATATTGCTATTGGTTCCTGAAAGAACTAAAATAAGTTCCAAAAGAAGGTTTGAGTTTGGTCACGCTGCCACACCCATTCCTCCGCACAAAATTTCAGCTTTGGGGACCCGGGTGCGATAGTTTTTTAGAAGAATTCGAAAACCAACAGACAACAACCCTTGCCATATATAGGCCAATCTTGCATTGGAGGCCTGTAAAGCTGAAAATGTATAGCTTTAGAATTAAAATCCTGCAGAAGGATGAACTTTATACTATAACTGGTACAACTATATACATCATAGAAAGTTGAAGAAAATAGGAAATTTATGGATTAACAACTTCTTTATTGCAAAGAGATGCGACGTTTCGGTGTAGATACTAACACCGTTATCAAGCAAGTGATACTCACGGTTACAACACTGTGATTATATACATACGTTGAGGCATGTTTAGAAAGTTGTTCCTATGCTTTGCAATGAAGCAAATGATCACTTTGATAACCATGATTTGAATTTCAATGAATAGTAATGTGGAAGAAATTGATATCAAGCTGTCAGCAACTTAAAACATTTTGCTCATATAATCATGGGAATAAATCCTGCAACACCATCACGGCTGTTAATTGCGGTGAAACTTGCAAGTGCAAAACATATGCCCTTCATTCAGTAAGATAAAATTCGCCAAAATATTTTGGAGCCTTGTGTTTAAAGAGAAACACATGCACATTGCATTACTGAATGCAGAAAACGTTCCCTCAGATAGCAGTTAGCATCGCCTGTTTTCTACTGCAGGTAAATATCCTGGCTGCTAGATACAAAGTTGAACAGTCAATCTGCCACTTTATGAAGAGAGAAATGAGATCGATGGGTTCATAATCATCTGCACACCGCCTGCACAGCCTCACTTTCAACTTCTGCGGAGCCAGACCCGATATTTACACACAAACTTCTACTCATGTCATATAAAAAAAATGGACTCAATTTGAAGCTAGCACAAATGTGATAAACATCGATCCTCGCACAGATGGGAAAGAAAACTTTGGAAAATATTCTTTTGCAATTTGATTTCAGCTCAAAAGACAGTGATCTGCATTCCAATAAGATAGCTATGTGCTTTGAGCTTTAGGTTCGGACTTTTTTTCACAGGGATCTGGAGAATCTCAGATTAGGTTAGGATATATTCAAAGTGCTCTCAAAGGTTGAACATTTTTTTTGCACAGGAAGAATTATTCCATGTTGACACTTTTTAAAACTAGAGTTTTATCTCTTTACCTACTGTATAATCAAGTCTCTCCGATACAATTGATTTCATAATGACGTATAAATGACTCAATATTAGTATCTCCTGAGCGAGAGCAAAGGATATACTGATATTTAGCCACGAGTGTCATAAATATAGTATGTCATGGGCACAAATATAATATTTATTACCAAAGTTGATTTTATCATTTATAATCATGTTTGACTAATAATCTTATTTTGGGAATATCAGGAAAAGAAAGGACAATCTATTTCAAGGTAAATGAAAGTAGTAAGCAATGGTCAACGTATGTGGCCGCTGGTTACTTCGTTATCCCTCAATTTGCAAGGCCAGTCAAAGTTGGAGAATGGCTGCCTTTTTTCCAAACCACAAGCCTAATTGCAAGTTAGTAGACTACAAAGTATTTCAAACACTGCATCACATTACCTCCAAACCTTACTACATATACAAGAATCTGGTAAACGTACGTAGAATCTGGAAAACGTACCTGAAACCTCTCAACCCAAATGCATAAATCTCTGAATGAATTTCAACCTCATCCTTAATACTGTACCAATGGAACACATAGCGCTCATTATATCAACGCTGAACGAATCCTGGTTATTTTTATTCTTCACTGCATCTGTGGCCTCGTCAATATTTATACCCAGAAAGCTATATAAAGAAATGCATATAATAACATATTTTGGGATCTTCCTGACGGTCTGGAGAGGTTCCTTTCCAAAACATTAACACTTTTAGCTGAGAACTTCTAATTACGTCTCAGGTCATTAGTAATATAATACAATAAGAAGACATTTTTTACCATTTGGAATTATTATCCAAATGAATGTGACTGCAGTGATGTATTGACTGGAAATAACATTTATCTTTCATTGTCCTTTGATGTGTCATATTAGTTTAACAGTCAATGAATATTGAATAAGGCTTACAGTGCAATGTGTCGTATTGACATATGACACATGTTGCATATGTACCACTGTGTGATATGACTTATATCAGCCTATGTATATAGAGCGAGGTATACAATGGCATAAATATGTCATTGCAACCGAGGTGAAATCAACCATGTTGTTATGATGTGTAATATCAATTAAAGCGTCTTAAGTTATCAAATTACCAAGTTGCCAATGCTTCATATCAACCAAGGTATCTAAAAATATAAAACTTTGAAAGGCTTTGTAGTGTAATTTTAATGTTCAATCTTTAAAAATGTTCCCCAATAATATCAGTTAATGCAAAATGTATTTTCTTTACAGGGCAAATCTCATAATTTTTAACTTATCTACAGATTTGTAGTTTTTTTCAAATTTCAGCAATTAAGGTTTCAGTTTTGACATAATCATACATCAACAAAATGAGGCTGTTCAAAAAAATTGTGGCACTGAAGATATCTATTACATTACAACATCAACATCACCCATATACATTACGACAGTAAACCCCATCACAATGAATTAACAGAGGAGTTTGTGTAAACAAGCAAAAAATAATTCCATTAACAATGTCAACTTCAAGTGATCTCTGACATTAAGTAATAACATTTGCAGTAATTAATTACCAAGGGCCCCTGTTGAATATTTAACATGATGAAATGGGCCCACTCAGGCAAATTTCTTCAACTGACAAAACTGTTCAAATTGCATCACGTTCAAATGGGTTGAAGCGATCAATGGTACCGCAGGCAGACAGGCTAACATTCAGGACACATAATCAATAATAGAGTTGCCTCCGGCTATAGGGCACACACAGTTATCTCCCTTTTTAGACTATGTCAGAGTTTTATACTCTTTAGCAGGTAAAGGTCGTATTATCAGGTTGAGTCCTCGTAATTTGTTAAGACACACAAATTGATGCTGTATCCTGAAGTTTTTTCAGATAAATAATGTTCATTAAAGCTTAAAAATCAAAATTCATGATAAACATCACTTCACAGGGAAGACAAGATTTTTTGGATATCAAATTCTTTCATTTAGAAATAAATTGAAATTCATAAGTTAATTTCACAATAAAGAAGGTGTTATCTTTAAAATATTGTCTTCCCTGTGAAGTGATATTTATCATGAATCCTGATTTTTAACTTTGATGAACTTTATTTATCTGAACAAACCTTAGGATACAGCAATTTTTAAAAAAATTGGTCTCCTATGGATGAAAGTGAAGTTTATACTATCTTAAGCGTAATTATGCTAGACAAGCCATCAGTATGGCGTTATAAGACAATTTTTTTAAAACAGTATGTTATCTGTGATTGCATGTACAAAGGAAACACCCTTTAGAAAAAAATTTCAACGAAGGACATCTCAGGTTCATAAATAATTTTTTAATCAAAAAATTGGGTAAATACTGCACTTTCACATTCAACATAATGCAAATTTAATGCTTCCTGTTTCCTTAATCAGAAGTGGGTAAAAATACAGCCCAAACAATTCCTACAGAACTAAACCAAACCAAATAGAAAAGGTTCGCACCATAGCACTACCAATAGTGCATAGCTAGACAACAGCTCAACTAATCAGAGAAGATTTGCACCTCAGCTCAACCAATCAGTGCAGAGCTACAAAATAGCTCAACTAATGAGAGCAGAGCTACCAAAGAGCTCATCCAATCAGAGAAGAGTATACAAAAGTGCAAATGATCAAGGTGAGGTGTGGTGATTTGTGATTTAACAATGCTTCAAGAGTGTTTCACTTATATCACAGCTGCTAGTATTATTGCAGGGAGCAATCCGCAACACCATTTCACTATGCATTGCGGTGAAATCTGCAAACATCACCTGGAACTAGCAAACCATTGGTAGTACTGACTGAAATTCAGTGAGGCATTGCACTCCAACCTTACTGCATTTAGAACAGTTCTCAACTGCAGACAAAGTTGCAGAGCCCCTGGAGAGATTTGAACACCGAACCTCTTGATCAAAAGCCGAACGTGCTAACCACTGTGCTATCCCTCCCCCTCCATTGATCAAAGCAGAGCTACAATATAGCTCTAACAATCATTAGCCAAAAGGAACATAGCTATCCATGCTCCATTATTCAGGACAGAGCTTAGCAAAAACTCTTTCAATCAGATAAAAGCTACACAATAGCTTGGATAATAGGACCACATATACAAAAAAAGCTACAATATCAATAGCAGAGATACCAAAATGCTCAACTAGCGAGATCAGAGCTACAAAACAGCTCCTTTAATCAAATAAGAGCTAGACAGCGGCTCCTTCCATCTGATAAGAGCTACATAGCAGCTCCATTCATCAGATAAGAGCTACACAACGGCTCCTTCCATCAGATAAGAGCTACACAGCGGCTCCTTCCGTCAGATAAGAGCTACACAGCAGCTCCTTTCATGAGATGAGAGCTACACAGCAACTCCTTAAAGGATATTCACAATGGGATCCATAATCATATCAAAGCAACACAAAACCTCCTATAAACACAGCAATACAAAAAAGCTCCACCTTCAAAACCTCTAAAAAAAAGTAGAGATGTACTCACTTTGAGGCGATCCCTCCCGGGTTGATGTCCTGTACGTAGATACCGAGCTCTCCCTGTTCCTCCTTCTTGAGCCCCACCACACTGAAGCCCAGCGAGCTGTTCTCTGGCTTGAACAGTTTAATGGTCTCCACCTCTCGACCAGTTGCAGCCTTATCAATGGCCCGCTGGAACTCAATGTTGTAGCTGTAGGTGGTGATAGCACTACCGGGCCCAGTATAAACCTGGAATAAAGAGAAAGTCCATCAGCACATACAACTTAAAGGACAGAATGAGTTTTTGTTTTGCTATAATGAAGCGGGGTGGGGATTTTTACCATCCGAGACTTCTGCCTTCCTCCATCAGACCTGACTTTCTCATGATGATTGCAAAAATTGTTTATATTTTTAAATTATAGTCCAGGTATTTGCCCCACTGGAATTTGTTTGGACTAATACTTTCAGAAAAGCACTAGTCCAAAGGCATGGTTACTTTCAAAAGGAATATTTGAATTTTGTTACGGTGAATGTGTCATTCGCATGTGTCATGGATTTTTTCAAGTTTGTTTAATTTCCATTCTGTATACTTCACAAGATTAAAATAATAATACAAAGCAACTAAAACTGGCCTTGAGGGGGAAAACTTCAAAATGCTAAAGCATTTATTTTTAAATTACAATTTCTTTCTAAAAGCTTCAAAGTTGGTTTTATAATTGGGTTAACCTTTTGGGTCTTTTTAAGTTTTCTGTAAAAAGCCATATCAAATTATACTTAATATTTTGAACAACGGGTACTTGCTTCGGGGAGTTGAATGCAGATATTCCATACTCTTTCTACCCGTCTATCTTCAAACCACTACATACAGGAAGAGTTCAACAACTAAAAAGACTTCACTTTTTTGGAGGACAATTGAATTTAAGATTCTCAGCGGAGACCAATAATGGCCTTACATGTCAAGCCAAACACTCAAGTATAGAATTACCCTCTACAAAATCCCCCCAGGGTTTTACAGGAACTTAACTGTCACCATCAGCTGGTAACACTGATGTCGCGTTTCGCCAAAAAAACTCTCAATTGACAATTATCTTATCTTTTTTACTGAAAGAAACTTTTTATGAGCAAAGTCTGTAATCACCTACTAAACCACAGGGTAAAGTGTATATTCCATTGATTTTGAACCATCAAACAAACACACGTGATTTTTGGAATTGGAATCGTCTACTATTTTCCAGTTTGAATCATCTACAATTCAACCAAAGTTTTATATTTGAATCTAAGTCTACCTCATAGCTAAAAATTTTTTTTTAAACTGATGCATGTTGGTAAAATTTCAAAGCCATTTTAAGCAATTCTTCTTTCTTAATCCAATCATAAGCTGTTTTCACTTGTTGGCATCTAATCTAAACCCTGGAGCCATTTTTTAAACAAGCTCCTTGGTATACACATGCACAAAAAAAGAAAATGACGAGCCAAATATATATTGATTATGATTATGATAAATACGCACCAATCCTTCCTTCCCTCCATTACTACCATAAAGGCATAAAGGGGATATGTGCATTATCATAGTATTTGTATAATCTTGTTTAAATGCCTAAATTGCTTCTCAGATATAATACACTATTTTGAACACAAAAGAAAAGAATTTGAGGAAGTGATCTAGAATGACACATATTTACAGTCTAATAGTTTATAGTCTAATAACACAATTACAAAAACAATGAAAAGCATCTGTAAAACACTTTCCAAGAAAAACGAACCTGTCTCAGATTGAGGGTTCCGCTCTCACTGAGCTCTTGACTTGGGAATCCATTCTCTTCTTCTGTTGGCAGTACAAGCTCCCCTGCAGGGCCAAACTTGAAGTTCTCATCATTCAGTGTGTGGATCTCGGACACATGCTTCAGCTCCTGTGAAAGAAAACATACATGTCTTTTATGTTTCTCGTTTCTCTCTACAATTTGGTAAAACTTTATTGAAGAAAAAGTCATAAGAGATAAAGAAAACTTTTCTAAATTTTAAAAACTTGGTGACTCTCGAGATGAATATTTGCATGAGTTTTCAAATTTTTAATTCAGCAATATCTAAATTCAATTATGAAACTATCAGAAAAAGGGCTGAAGTAGTCAAAGCAATAAAAATAAAAATCCGAATTGGCCTTGCCTCCAGGACTCCTCTTAACCATAATGATAAAAAAACAAAATAAGGGAAAAACCACTGAGATCCCTTTGATTAAGATGAGCCAAATGTGTTAAATAAGGGTAGCGAGCCCCTTAGCACAAAGTGGTCTTTGGAACTGTGTCTCATTCACAAACTCCCTTTGTGCTAAATGAACCCTTAGCTTTCAGATAATACCCTGAACAAGAACACCTTAGCCAAAGCAGGGGCGTAGGAACAGGGGGGGCTCGGGGGGGCTTAGCCCCCCCCCCCCACTTTTTTTTCGAAATGTTTTTTTTTTTCAAAATGACTATTTTCCCCTTTCTACTACATATTTCCCAATAACTGGTCTAGTACTGTTACAAAACAGTTCCTATGCACTACTTTGAGGGTAGTTCTAAAACTACTCTGAGGGTAGAACTAAAACATCCAATCAAACAAGGAATTAAACTGACTTCAGTATTATGTCCTAATTGATGATAAGATGGGATAAGCAGCCAGCAAGTTTCCTTTTTTTTTTTTTTTTTTTTTTGGTTACAAAATTTCAATTCAAGCTCCCCCCCCCCCCCCCCCCCCACTTTCAAATTCGCTCCTACGCCCCTGCAAAGCCAACTCTGTGCAATCCTGTGTATAAGTTGCGAGTCATGGCAAAAGAGATGTTTGAAAAGGATATTTCAAAATATCCTGTGATACTAAGAGAACCCTAAGCTTTGATCATTACCTTGAACTATGAACACCTTAGCCTAAGAGATTTCTGTATAAGGGGATACCTGTATCAAAATCCTGAAAATATGAGTTGTTGGAAAATGTAAAAAAACTATCTTGGTGCTAAGTAAACCCTGTTGCTTTTAGCTAACTCAGCAACCATAACCTTAACCTAGGAGATATCTATATGAGTGGAAATATACGTGAGAGTGAGGAGTTAATTGTAAAGGAAAGGACAGTCTTTCACAAACTATGATGGAAACCTTATCTTTTAGCTATTATCTTAAGCTAAGACCACCTTAGTTAAAGAAAGATCAATGCAAGAGCATACCTGGAGCGAGTCCTGCAGAGTGAGGAGTTGTTTGAAGAGTGGACTGTCCATCATCACCATGATTGAGGCAAGCTCCTGGTCCTGGGAGTGATCTCCCCTTTCCCATAGTCGAACCTGCAGCCGGTCCAGGCAGTCTACCGCATGTTCAGTGTCTGCAACAAAGAGGAAGGGTCAGTTGTAGTGTTAGACCTAGAGGTTTGTATCAATATCTGCAGTGTATCCACGTACTTTGATAAAGCACTTTAGATGCTAAGTAATATTCCTGGAGAACAGTTTTGACCCAATTACATATTGACTTTATTACTAAGGGCAAACTGACCGAGGTTTGTACATTGACAAAGGTCAAACAAACTATCGACACTTTTGACTTGGAGCTGACACAGCAATAATTGCAATATCTTTAATTGTATTCATAAACAACCTTACAGTCCAATTTTTCTGAATATTGGTACATTTAAAGTGAATAGAGAAAGAAAGTTTTGATCATGATAATCAGTCAAAATGACAGCTGTAATGTTTGTTGTTATCTGTATGTTAGAATCAATATCTCACTTAATGTATACATGTACTTTAATAGAATATTTTAAATGCCAAGCAACAGAATAACAATCATAAACCATTTGAATATCCACTTGATAAATGAAATCATAAATCTTCAAACAGTTTACAAGGAACATTACAGTCCTTACTTCGAAAGGTCAAAATAAAGCCTTTTCAAACACTGAATATTTTTGTTAGCACATGAACACCAAGTACATACCTGCTGTCAGAGACATTGTTATTCTCTCTCCAGCATTACACTCCACCTGTAACAGTCACAGAGATTTGTCAGTGTTGGAATAAATTTTACACTGGAGGGGCAGATACATCGCCTCATTCAGGGAAAATCAAGCAAACAAATCAGAGGCATTGCAAAAAAGGGCAAAAAGCTCAATGATGAGAGAACAAGAAGACCTAGTTAAGGTTCCTGTTAAGATTTGTTCTCAATTTAACTCGGTGATGACTTACTAAGGAATAAGGGCAATAACTCTGAAAAAAAAAAAATTCTTTCACGCCTATCTTTTTCAAACTCCATCAAGTATTAATACTCTAAAGCCACACACTGAATTATGTTTTCATATCTTATTACAATTACTGAGAATAGGTGTCCCCTTAGCAAGTACACTCAAAATAAAAATAAAAATGGAACAGTCACAGAGATTTGCCAGTGTTGGAATAAATTTGCCACTGGAGGAAGATACATCGCCTCTTTCAGGGAAAATCAGGCAAACAATCAAAGGCATTGAAGAAATGGCAAAAATTGTGATGATGAGAGAACAAGAAGATCTAGTCATCAACGTCTCGGGATCACGATTACTACATGACTAGGTGTTCCAATTCATGCACACCTCCAACTGGGTATAAGTCACTAAATCAACATTTCACTTGTTGATGCAAATATTGTCAAGTTTGATGAAAAATCATAACTTTAACCTTTACAATGTCACTATAAAGTAGTGATGGGCATTAATTTGGTATTTTTTGGAAAATATAAGAAGTTCTCAATCAAATAACACCATTTATAAAGTTTGACCAATCTGATGTATCACAAGAATCTAAGAGCTACTGAAGACAGCCTAACTAGAATCGAAGCTTAAAAGGTATTAAGGATTACAAGCTAAAAGTACAGCCAATAAATGGAGTTGAACACTTTACTGTCCATTGAAAGTACTCAAGTGTCACAACCCTTAAACAAGATTTAGAAAAGTAATGTACCCAATTTTCTTTTTCCAAAAATAAATTACCAAAATCAATGATCTGTGACTCAGTGTTCGAAATAAATTTTTGACATTACAAGCAAGATGGGCTTGACGTTTGACAAGTCAACCAGCCCTCTTAAAATTTGAAAAGCCTTGCAACATGCAGAACGTGTACTGGATGGCAAAACATTATTGCATTTCTCAATAACAGAATTGAAAATGGAAGATTCCTCAAATGCTTAGCAGCGAGGAGATGGCGATAATTGTTACAGCTGACAGGTAAAGATGCACAGAGGTTAGAGAAAAAAATACACACTAGCACAAAATGTAACCTGGGATCTGGATGAGATTTAGCTTGTTATACATTGATGTCTTTGCATCATTAGGAAATCATATCATTCATTCTTTTAAAAGGTAAAAAGGACTTAAATGTTGATAAGTCGCACAAAAGACTGACAAATTGATAAGAACTGACAAAGTTCCTAGCAAATATGGCGTCATCAAACAGTTTGCCTTCTATCATAACAAATTATTGATTCGACCATCAGTTTGTCCTTCACTAAACTTCATAAAACAGTTTTAAAATCTATCAAAATCATCATAATGGAAATGTAAGGTGTATTCAATATATGAGAATAGGGGGTAGTCGTTTCAAACCTTTCAGTGTCACTTACAAATTTCACCGTATCGTATATTTTACATTCTTATAACCATTGAAATTCTAAACTATGATGTCCTTTTTGTCCCATATACTATATCTTTCTTGGAATAATTAACATGTATCTCTCAGGTACATAGTGTAGCTTTAGCCGACAGCACTGTATGTGGCGATAACTGCATGCCAGCCATGCAGTAATTCATCTAAAATCACACAAACCTGATGGCCGGCTGACCTCTTCTCTAATCAACTCATCTTAAATTAACTAGCAAAAGGCTGGCAGGCAGACAGCTATTTCAAACGGAGATCTGACTCCTGAAATTCACTTTTTCATGTAAAAAAAACAAAAACTTTAAAGGACACGGAAATGACTGCATGATGAAGTTGTTCAACAAGTTGTCAAATCGGTGGAATAATGTCAAATCCACAGGTTGTAGTTTGCATGTCAATGTTATTAAAAGGCAAAATGAATAACTGGCCTTAACAGAAAAAAATAGGTAATTTGAACAGGTTGCTGTAATCCCTCGATCTACCTGTTGAGCTGAGCCGGAGGGGGAAGGTGTGTCCCTCTTAATTGCAATTTGGGGGATCCATACCTGTCCTACTATTTGCGAATAATCGACAAGGAATCTAAATCTAGATGATCAGCTTTAACAGTTGTATCACTAATGAACAAGATAAGGCATAATGAGAGTACATATACATTTGGTAAACTTACGAAAATCTTGTGAATAAAGTTTTACTATTACGCGCACTTGCTGTTTATCTCGGACGTTGCAAAACACGCATGCGCGGCCGGAGGAAGTAAACACATTCCATTGATGTACTATTTCCAAACGACTGCTTGCAGAGGTTTAACCGAGCGACCGTCTGTTGATTCCTAAACCTGGTTGATATGTTAGGTTACTTATTTCGCAAGTAGATCATCTTCCAATGTTTTGAGATCAATGGCACTTTCGCGTTTATCACGGCCAACTTTCACATAGCTTCCTTAGCTTAAAATGATCGTAAGGACAGTCCTCTCGGGTATTTTTTGTGGAAGCTAAGTTCAAGAGGACGTTCCTGTTTATTCATACATATTATTAGTACATTATTTTTAGTAAAATTTTGGTTGATTTAGATTTGAAAACTTTATAAATAAGAGGACATAATCAGTAAAAAAAACATTTTAAAAAACAATGAGAAGTGAAGCCATTCATTGGCGATACGAGTATGAAAAGCATTGCCTCTGCATTGCTGAATACTCTTGTCATCAATCATTTATAAATGTGTGGATATTCTATCCTTTCATATAGTCTATTGTTATAATGTTTCAAAATGAGTATATGTACATACCGTTTTGTCTTGTCATTCACCGAAAAAAACACATAGCGGACCGATTGCGGACGGACTCTATAATAAAAGGTGCTCAAAATGAGCTCTAAGTATAATAAACATATAATTTTTTAATCTGGAGATTAAACGAATAAATACAAAGTGCATACTGAGTAAAAACTGTGCATGGCATTACAACCCATATTTGACCATTTGAAGATTATCATCGCAGTGAGAGAGTTTGACTTCATCCAGGCAAACCATCTAACGCCGCTCACAGTTCGACTTGTTTTATCCGCGGACGTGCACGTAAGATCCAAATAGGTTTCAAGTTTGATATAGGTTTAAATGAGTTTTCAGGTTCAACAAAAAACATAGTGTTTAAATTCCATGTAAAGTCGTTGTATATTTCCATTATCAGAACAGAACAGAACTTTATTACACTCAGGCCGAGATCCTCGGCATATGAGGTACAAAATGACAGTTATATACCTTTTACAAGCGGATAGATGATTAGCCGGAAGATTTAACAGTTTGCATAATTCTACAAAAGTTACTAAGGTTTCTTAAGACCGATATCTTTTTATACATGAATAGTTTATTTTCAGAAATTGTGTCGGTATATAAAAAGCTCTTTCTTTAGTGAAATATGTACAATTAAAAATATAATGAAACTCATCTCCAACATCTTCCATACAACACAATTTACATCTTCTTTCAGATTTAGGTATCCTACTCCATCTTCCTTTTTCAATCGGTAAGTGGTGGCATGAAGTTCGAAACAGGAGTAATGGTATAGCTTTATTTTGGGGCAGGGACATTAAGTGATTTTCAAGTCCAAATTGTGGTTTCAAAAGGGAACATAATAATCTTTTTTTGAATTTTCCACCTCAGAGCTCCAATTTTGTTCGGCATTTTCTGTTAAAATAGAGTGAGCAGATCTTTTGAGCCAGGAAGATGAAATAGGAGACTGTGATAGCCATACATAGCTTAGACCTATGCTGTTGAGGATTTTATGGATACATGACATCCAGCTATAATTGTAAATGCCGTTATTATAGAGGTTATATACAACTGAATACATAATAAAAGATATGTTACTAGCTTTGTCAGTAATAATCTTGACCAAAAGGTTAACATACGTTTTTTCACATCAACCGAGAGAGGAACTCTTCCAAGTTCACCATAGAGCATATATAAAGGTGTACTCTTTTTTACAAGTAAAAGTTTTCTCATAAAGCAAACATGTACATTTTCAATTTGTTTAAGATCAACGAAACCCCATATTTCACATCCATACAGCAATATAGGTTTTACCATTGTGTCAAAAAGATAAAGCCGGCACTGGATTGACAGGTTAAAGATTTGACTTTTACATAATACAAAATACATTGCTTTTGTGGCCTGTCGACAAAGATTTGTAATAGAAAGTTTAAAACTGCATTTCTTATCAAAAATAACACCCAGGTATTTATACTCGTTAACATATTCTAAAGGGGAACCGTTGAGAAAAATATCTTTACTCATATCATTTTTGTTACCGCCAAATACAAGAACTTTAGTTTTTTCAACATAAATTTTTCAAATGACAAATAGCTTCTAATATTTCTTCCTTTGAAATAGAACTATTCAAAAAGGAGTTACAATCTTCAATATTTATATCTAAATGATCTGCATGTTAATTATTCAAGCAAATAATTTTATTTCGTTTCCTTTTATGTAGGATCAAACTTGATCCGTTTTTTTTTTAATGTGTTTTTTATATCTTGAAATGTGTAATTAAGAATTACCTCCCTTAAAACACAAGCACATGTAAACACCAAATTGACAGCATTAAAAACAGTATGAAGTATGTAGAATAAGGAAAGTAAAGAAGAAATGACTGAAGAAACTACATCTTGTCTTTTATGCTGTTGTAACTCTAAAAAGCTCCGATGACTCCCCTGCACAATTACAAAGGTTTTTAATGCTATAAACTCTCAAAACGCATCGCCTCGTGTGTATCGCTAACTCGGCATGGCGACCTACATTGACAAAGCTAAATCAGACATGGGGAAACCCGATCCTGATTCAACGTTCGATATGGACGAATTTCGGAAGACAAGATCTAAAGTAAAAGAACTCAAATTAGTGCGATCAGGTCATGCTGCCAAATTAACGCAACTCATCAATCAGGCGAGCGATATTATGAAAGCTGACGGTCAACGCGATGTACTGCACAAACACTTTCAAGCTATCGAAGCGGCAATAAAATCGTTAGGAGTAGCTCACAGCGCTTTCATAGGGACTCTGACAAGTGAACAAGCACTTGATGAAGCACAAAAGTGGTTTAATGAGAGAACTGACATTGCATCCAAAGTAATGGTGGATATTTCTGAATTTCTAGCACACGTTGAGACTGATAAAAACACATACATATCAGGTAAATCCTCAAATACTAAATCTAGGGCCAAAAGTGAATTGTTGATGAAAAAAGCAGAATCTGCAAAGCTCAGGGTGTTGTTAGCTAAAGAGAAAGGTGAGGTAGACAAGAAAATAGCTGACATGAAAGCTAAACATGAAGTTGAAATGGCTGAATTAGAGGCTAGATTGTTACAGGAAATGGTAGAAATCAGTGACTTAACATCAGAGGGTAAATCTGAAAAGACAGACATTGTTCTTAAACAGAAGAGAATACATGAGTGGGTAGAAGGCCAAAACAGAAATAATGACTTGTGTGATAGATCACCAGATAATGTGCATGGTGATATTCCAATGTTCAAAATGCAGAATGACAAATCCCAAAACATATCTCCGAGACAGATTATTTCTGATAAGCAAGATATTCCTACTCTCGATGGTTGGATAGACTTGTTAATTCCTGGACAAGAAACTCATATTCCTACACATCCAGTCACAAGTAATGAAAGTGGGCTATCAGATATGTTCATTAAAATAGAAAGTCAAAGAGACCTACCAAAAGTCAATCTGACCAAGTTTGATGGTAGTCCCTTAAGGTGGCCTAGATTCATAGAGCTGTTCCATACTCAAATTCACACAAGACCAGGTATCAATGATGCTAGAAGAATGGACATACTTCAAGCACATCTTGAAGGTAAAGCAAAAGATATTGTTGAGGGTCTGGGTTACAGTGGTCGAAATTATGCGCATGCTTTGCAAGAGCTGAAGTCAACATTTGGTCATAAGGTTAAAGTTGCTAGGGCATTCCTGTCCAACGTGACTTCTGGAAGTCAGGTGCCCAGTGGTGATCCAGACAGCCTACAAAAGCTCTACACATCATTGAGAGACTGTGTAATCACACTTCATCAATTCAATTACGAAAGTGAGTTGTACAGCACAGAAACTGTTATGAAAGTGATCGAGCGTTTGCCCAATGACAGGAGGGGTAAATGGAATGACCGCGTGACATCCATTATGAAAACTAGAGAGCCAAATCTCACCGATCTTCAAAATTGGTTGAAAACACAAGTTGAAGCAGAGTTTAACCCTTATGCTGCTGTTCGTTCTTATAGTGGAAGGAATGTTAGCAGGCCTCAAGGTAAATATCTACCACATGACCAAACAGTGAAAACGCAGAACAAGAAAGGCAAGTCATTTGCAACTCAGAACAAAAAGTCAAATGACTCTCAGACTTTCAAATCTACCAAGACTAGTCAATCAGTGCCTTCAAGCTCTCAAACACAAACTCCAAATAACTTTACCACAGGTGTAAAAATGCCTTGTCCAGTGTGCAGTGAACCCCACTATCTTTACCGCTGCCCATTATTTGCCAACAAAACAATACCAGAAAGAATGGCGACTGTAAATGCAAACAACTTGTGCCAAAATTGCCTAAAACCAAATCACTCAGCGTCTTCCTGCTTTTGCACAATTGCGTGTCGTGTGGACGGTTGTCTGCAACGACATCATACCTTACTTCATCCCGTAACACAAGCACCTCCCAGGGGGATAAGTAGGAAATTGAGAAGTGAGGAATCTGTGTTCTTTCAAATAGTGCCTGTAATTGCTTCAGGGAAAAATGGAAGAAAAATTAACACTTTTGCATTTCTTGATTCTGGAAGTGACATAACACTTGTGAATGAAGACCTTGCACAAGATCTTGGACTTAAAGGAAAAGAAGAAACACTTCACATGTCTACTCTCAATGGCACAACCACTTTGAAATCTCAAAAGGTGTCATTTGACATAAAGGGCCTTGACATTGACTCACATCCTCTACATGTCAAGGCATGGACAACACAAGGTACTTTTGATTGCCCGGAGCAAAAGATTGATACTTCTTGGCAACACATTCAGCATCTCAACATAAAAGATGTTGTACCATCACAGGTTAAACTACTTATAGGATTAGACATTCCTAAAGCTCATGTCCAGCAGGAAGTGATACATGGGACAGAGCACCAACCCATTGCTGTGCGAACTCCTGTAGGATGGTCTTTAATGGGCATCTCCAATGCTCATCAAGACAGATCTGATGCCATTCAAGCAAGAGTGAACTTTGTCATATCACAGGAGAACCAATTGAATGACCAGATACAGAAATTCTGGAATTTGGAATCCCTTGGCATAAGATACAATGCTCAGGAATCTACATCAGTAGAGGATAGACGTGCATTGCAAATACTTGACAATGACACCCATATTGTTAATGGACACTACCAGGTTCCCATGTTATGGAAGAACAATGATGTAAAGTTGCCTAACAACTTCAATCATGCATTCCGGAGACTTAATGCATTGTCGAGAAAGCTGAATCATGATGAAACCTTCAGAGATAACTACTCAACAACTCTGATGGGCTATGTCCAAAAGAACTATGCAAGAAAACTGTCACCTGATGAACTTTCAACACCAAATGATCGCACATGGTATCTACCGCATCACGGTGTAAAGAGTGAAAACAAACCAGGCAAGGTACGTGTGGTTTACGACGCTGCAGCAACTTATGGGGGTACCTCACTCAATGACAATCTCCTGCCTGGACCAGATTTGGTAAATAGTTTGTTTGGTGTGCTCCAGAGATTTCGACTCTATGAAATTGCTGTGGTAGCAGACATTGAAGCAATGTATCACCAAGTGCTAGTGCCAGAGAAGGACACTGATGCACTGAGATTCTTGTGGAAAACTAATGCTCACTCATCACAACCACCGGAAATCTACAAGATGACTTCTCACATATTTGGAGCTACTGATTCATCTGCATGTGCCAACTATGCAGTGAAGAGGTGTGCCAAAGATAACGCAGACAAGTTCAATCCTCTTGTGATCCAAACAGCTCTAAATGACTTCTACGTGGATGACCTACTCAAATCTGTTGAATCCATAACTGAAGCCATAGCACTATCACATGATCTTTCCAAACTGCTACAGATGGGAGGCTTTCATCTCCACAAATGGGTTTCAAGCTCATCTGAAGTACTCTCATCGATCCCTGAATCAGAGAGAGCAGTCACGTCCAAAAATCTTGACCTAGATGAGTTACCTATCCAAAGAGCACTTGGGTTGAGATGGCGTGTTGGGGAAGATTGTTTTATCTTTGACCAGAACCACAAAACTGATGCCATTACAAAGAGAGGCATGGTGAGTGTTGTGAGCACAGTGTTTGATCCCTGCGGATACCTAGCACCCTACATACTGAAGGCCAAGCTCATCATTCAAGAATTGTGGATTAGAAACTTGGACTGGGATGAACAAGTTCCAGAGGACATTTTGTGTCAGTGGAATTCTTGGACAAGTGGCTTTGTAGACTTGAATGTTTTCAAATTACAAAGGCATCATACAAACTTTAGCTCAGATGCCACCAATGTTCAGATTCATGTATTCGCTGATGCATCAGAAAAGGCTTACGGTGCTGTAGCTTACCTGGTTTATGTCACAGTGACACAGGAGGCTAAGTGTTCCTTTCTAGCTGCAAAAACGCATATTGCCCCAGTCAAACCAATCGTGTCAATTCCCAGATTGGAACTCCAAGGAGCTATCTTAGCTGTTAGACTCGGCAAAACTCTGCA
Source organism: Phorcus lineatus (assembly GCA_921293015.1). Taxonomy (NCBI): domain Eukaryota; kingdom Metazoa; phylum Mollusca; class Gastropoda; order Trochida; family Trochidae; genus Phorcus; species Phorcus lineatus. The sequence goes on from OV121083.1 coordinate 42,682,525, forward strand.
ATCTGAACTCCACTGTGTCAACATTGAAAATGTGGTGTATTGGACTGACTCAACAACTGTGTTGCAATACATTAACAACAAGACTAGACGATTCAAACCATTTGTGGCGAACCGTATTTCTGAAATTCTGGAGCTATCTTCAGCTGAACAGTGGCATCATGTGAGTACGTGTGACAATCCAGCAGATTTCTGCAGCCGAGGACTGCCTGCAAAGAAACTCACAAGTGATCATCCATGGTTCAGCGGCCCAACATTCTTGTTAAAGTACACATGGAAGACGGACCAAGCTCAAACAGTTCCTGATGTCCCAGAGGAGGACCCTGAACTCAAACCCAAACACACCATGAAAACCTCTATGCACTCTACCAGTCAAACACTAGCTGAACTATTTAATCCAGGACGATTCTCTCGATGGACCAAACTTGTCCGAGTCACTGCATGGATCTTCAGAGCAGTCCGCTATTTCCTGTCAAATCTGAAGAATGCAGGATCGAAGCCAGTGAATTCTGGGACGCTTTCAGTGAGGGAATGTGAAGAGGCTAAATTATATTGGCTTCGCCAAGCACAAATATATGCATTCCAAAATGAATTCTCTGAACTAAGAGAAGGAGAAGTGTCTCACAAATCCAGACTCCAGTCACTCTCACCATTCATGGAGAACGGTCTACTACGGGTAGGGGGTCGTCTCAGGAAAGCCAGTATACCAGTGGAAGCAAAACATCAGATAATTCTTCCTGATGCTCATCCAGTGACTGACTTGATCCTTGAGGATATCCACAAGCAAATAGCCCATGGAGGGGTTGAACACATTGTATTTGTGGCAAGACAAAACTACTGGCCACTAAACGCAAGACGCTTGGCAAAGAAAGCAGTTCGAAAATGTGTGGAATGTCATAGACGCAGATGTCAGCCGGATCCACCGAAAATGGCAGACCTTCCTGTTTGTAGAATAGGTGAATTCCAAGTTCCATTCACACATACAGGAGTGGACTATTTCGGACCAATGCTAGCCAAGAGTAGACGCAGTACTGTGAAGAGATGGGGATGCCTATTCACATGTCTTAATACGAGGGCAATTCACCTTGAACTTGCTGAATCGCTAGAAACTGACGATTTTATCTTGGTGTTGAGAAACTTCATCGCCCGTCGTGGAAGACCCAAACACCTTTACAGTGATAATGGAACCAACTTCCATGGAGCCAACAACGAACTCATCAAATGTCTCAATAATCTCAATCAAAACCGGCTCAGTGACTTCAGTTCAGTGCAGCATATCCAGTGGCACTTCAATCCCCCAAGTAGCCCACACTTCGGAGGTGCATGGGAGAGGTTAGTGAGGTCGGTTAAGAAGGCATTAAATGCAGTGCTTAAAGGCAGATGTGTTCAAGAATCAGTGTTACGTACATCCTTGTATGAAATGGAAGCCGTGGTCAACAGTCGGCCTATCACCTACAACAGCACCGATCCAAATGACTATGCAGCATTAACCCCTAACCACTTCCTCATGGGTGGTGCAATCTCAGAATTTACCATGGATAAGTTCACAAACTCAGACATGTGTAGCCGTAAACGATGGCGGCAATCCCAAGTCATTGCAGATCATCTCGCCAACCGCTGGAAGAGAGAATATTTACCCAATCTGACTGTTAGACAGAAATGGCGATCTGAAGGATCGAATGTGAATATTGGAGACTTAGTGATCCTAATGGATGACCAGAAACCTAGATCTCAGTGGGATCTAGCTCGTATCACTCACGTCTACCCAGGTGATGATGGGCGTGCCAGGACAGTGGGTGTGGTAACTCCCAAAGCAGAATATGTTAGACCAGCTGTGAAGGTGTGCCTGCTTGAAGAAGCAGTGTAAAGACATATCTGGACTATAAATTGCATGCTTTCTTTACAGATATGAAAGGACCTAAAATGACTCTGTCAGGGGGGTGGGGATGTTAATTATTCAAGCAAATAATTTTATTTCGTTTCCTTTTATGTAGGATCAAACTTGATCCGTTTTTTTTTTAATGTGTTTTTTATATCTTGAAATGTGTAATTAAGAATTACCTCCCTTAAAACACAAGCACATGTAAACACCAAATTGACAGCATTAAAAACAGTATGAAGTATGTAGAATAAGGAAAGTAAAGAAGAAATGACTGAAGAAACTACATCTTGTCTTTTATGCTGTTGTAACTCTAAAAAGCTCCGATGACTCCCCTGCACAATTACACTGCAATATCACCAGGTTCTTCATCGGGCACATCATTATTTACTTTCTAAAGTATTTAAAAAGTCCCTCAAGCGGTGGAAGATCCGTATCTTTATTATCGTTTTGCAATAATTTCCAGAATGATTTTCAGTCTTCCTTTCGTAATTTTGACAATTTGCCCTTTAAGTTATTTCTATGAAGGTTATAAAATTTCTTCAAAGTTTTTTGTAGACCTTACTTGCAACATCAACATCACTATCCAGTTTATCCTACAGAGTTTGACTCAGGTTAAAGGAAATCAATCAAACTCTTCGATTAAAGAGCCATTCCGTGAGTTGTTGGAGTCATATCTGCCAAACTTAATCAATGGTGTCATATGATCACGAAGTATCGACTGTTACCAAAAAGACACATTTTAAAGCTTAATGTTTTTTTACAGTGACAATATGAAGGTAGAACGTCGCAATTATGATCGAAAACCGGACAGTGGCGCGCGTCAAATAGTCAAACGTAATTTCGGAGACTTATCTAAAACAGCCAGGAGGGCAGTTAAAAGTTGATAGCGATTGTTAGGTTATTTTAGTATCCATGTATATTGGACGTGATATCTACACCTCTGTGCATTTATAAGGCTGTTTTTAGATTTTCAGGGAAAACCAGTATTTGTCAGATATATGACTTTTGGACATGAAAAGTTGAGATGTTTTGATTTTATATCAACACATATGTCATTCAGGTTTAGACCTGTGTATCCTGGCCTTAGTGGCGAGACAATATATCCCGATTCTAGTTTTATCAGGCGAGACGATATATCAAAGCTTACAATTGGTGAGCAGGTTACAATGACAATTTAAACGTGGCTTGTTTTCCTGTTACCATGTATTTTTATTTTCTATGAAGCAAGATTCACAATGTTTTCTATTTTCCTGTAAAGTCGCATTGTGCCTTAATATGTACAAACAAAGTACATGTGTAAAACTACATACGTTTCATATTTCATCCCAGGCATTTTTCTCAAAGCTATATTTTTATTTCATTGTATCTACGAGTAAAGTTTAACAAGGCCAGTTAAGCGTTAACTCCCATCTATAATTTCTCAACATCAGCCAATCAAAGTTCGTTATTTTCGTTACCATGCCATGGTTAATTTGCATAAAAGTTTTCCTTTGTTCTAACAGCATTTTTTCGACCAATCAAATGAGCTAAAATTCTACGGAAACATCCGAAGTGTCTGTCTTGCATTTCACACTTCAAGCAGTTGTATACTTGCACAATCACTATATTTTGCTTACTTACAAGCTCCTGAAAAGTTTTCTCCCACCTCCATCCCCAACATCCACCATAAATATCCTTTTCCACCTTTCAATACCATACTGATCCTATGTATCATATTTTCTCATAATACTTTGTCCATATTTAAACGCTCATATCGGTTTTTGTTTTTGTGTGTAATGATCATTTTGCTTGGTATCCTTGATAAATCCAATCTCAGTGGTCTTTTGTCAATCGTCAGCAGGACAACTTTTTGTTGTGTCTTGTACCACACCAGCTGCACAGCTGTGCTCTTCTTCTTGCATTCATCTTGTTTTCTCTAGCAATGTTGACTTGTTGTACTCTAGCTGCAAGCAATATGACACACCAGCAGTATCTTTAAATATCACATTTTTATCAAAGCATTTTATCAAATTATATATTCTAATTTCACCTAAGTTTCACAGCTCCTTTACTCCCTGGGCATTCTCACTTGAGTTAAGGGGGTTATATCATCCGCGATGATATCTCCCCCCTGCATTTCACAGTTACACCTTTAGTAAGCTACTTTACTTGTATCTACTTAATAAGTAGCTGTAACTTGGTATTTCTGAAGCTCAGAAAATGCTGCTACCAGTTGCAGTCCCAATGCTTGGGAGCGACCAATGCTTGGTCGTGTACTTCTTTACCACCAACTTTCAGAAGTATATAAAGTTGGTCCCCATGCGGTGGCTTGACCGAAGCTCGGTCAAGGGTACTGGCGGTTATATCATCAGCGATGATATCCCCCCCCCCCCCCCCCCTCCCCCCCATCATTTCACAGTTTAACAATTTCAGTAATCTGCTATGTACTTTTAAGTAGCTGTAACTTGGTATTTCTGAAGCTCAGAAAATGCTACTACCAGTTGCAGTCCCAATGCTTGGGAGCGACCAATGCTTGGTCGTGTACTTCTTTACCACCAACTTTCAGGAGTATATAAAGTTGGTCCCCATGCGGTGGCTTGACCGAAGCTCGGTCAAGGGTAGCTTCTAGCAAGTGAGAATGCCCCATTATGCCAAACTTGAATTATGTTTATATATTCATATGTAATAAATCTCTATATGTAATTTGTGTTGGGTTGTCATTATAAATCATGGAATTATTGCCAAGGAACCTGCGAGACGATTATCATCACGATACAGTGGTTGCGATACAATACGTATCCCGATTCTCTACAGTTTATGAAAGAACTATAGATAGGACATAGAACAGTAATGTTTATCCTTAGATACCAAATTGTCTTAGATATTACAATAAGGGAAATCACAAAATTATAGTGACTGTGAAATTACATATAAGATGTCAGAAATATCATATAATTTCTCTTTCTGTTTCTGTTCTTATCACTGTTATCTCTGAAATAGAAGAAAAACCGTTTTGGCTTTTATAGTTTTTTGTTTAGAAACAAATTATGTTAACAGTATCAGGATATATTATCTCTTATGGCGATACATCGATGTATCGTGGACCCTCACGATATAAATATCCTGATATATTTTATCTAAACATGTTTGGTATCGATGCACACGTGATCGCGTAGTAGACGATGCAAACATCGATACTATCGATGAATCGTTACACCACTATTCAGGTTCGTATCAAAGGTAAACCATATGTTATGAAAATCATGGAGTGGCTCTTTCATTATATCAGAGTTAAATGTCCTGTATCACTACGACCTTACAAACTCAAAAACGTATGCTCATAGGCCTATTTGTAAACGACTTACACAATACCAAATGTCAACTGTTTCCGCCAGCCTACATGTATGATTTAAAACTAAATGTAGGTTCTGTTGAAATTATTCATGACAGTTTGGAACATGCCTTAGGTGTGGGCACAATGGATTCTCACATTTCTCAATTAGAAGCAGGAACGAACCACTTACTCAAAGGCTTTTTTGGCCTAAAAAGCCAGGCAAATCTTTTCGACAGACTTACTTCACAGGATGCACATAAAGTCCAGTCGATGGAATGGCAAATCATGGAGTCCCCGCCCCCAAAAAGACGAAAGTTCAGCCACGCTCAGGCTTTAGTGCTTTTGGACCAGCACGGTGTTGTGATGACGGATTTCCTGGCAAAGGCTACCACAATGACTTGCTTTGCTTCACTGTTACGGACGTTGAATGAAGCAATATAAAGCTTACAAGAAGTGGTATGCTGAAATAAAGTGTCATAATATATTACATAATCAAGGTCTGACACTAGTGACAGAGTCCTGTCTGCAATAGGACCGGAAATGGTTTCCTGACTCTGTTACCCTCTGTAAACTTCGTAGACAGATCCCAGTTCTCATTTCGGGTCCTATTGCAGACCCGACTCTGTCAGACCTTTTTATGTTATATAGTACATGTACATATACTTACATGTTATTTTAAATTCAGAGTCTGGCGCCTGTGGTGGTATGCTGAAATAAAGTGTCTGTATTCTGCACAACCCTTACACTAACTAACAGAACCACTGTCCTTTGGTCATTAATTCCTCCCTCAGTTTCCTTACTCTCCTGATTTCGCACCAGTTGACTTCCACCTGCTTTTAAACATGAAGTCGATTTTGAAGGGACACAACTTTTCAGGTGATGAGAGACGGATTTGTCCATGCTAATAACTTTCCTTCATGAACTTATGGTAATTGGCAGTCCTACATAGCCACCTTGTAGTGGGAATGTATTCATCCATCTACTCAAAGACGTATATACGTCTTTGATTTACTCGACTTCGTCTCGGGATTGTCACTCATATCTGCCCTCTCTCACACGCAGAAATTTGAATGAGATTAGATCCTATTAGATCCTGCTTAAAGATTTAAAGTAACTGTAAGACGCTTTACTTATAGAAATAAAGGGATCTCACAAAAAAGGCAAATCAATATTACCAATTGCGAGTCAATATTTTTTATGAATACAAGGATTTCTTAACTTAAATTCAAATTGGTTATAATCTACCCAAATATATGTGATTGACTTAAAACTGGCCTCTTGCAACTTGTGACACCTCAATCTACGACTAATTGGTTGAAGTATTGACATTTTTTAAGAGCCAAACTTAATCAATGGTGTCATTTGATCACGAAGTTCTGACTGTTGCCAAACAGACACATTTTAAAGCTTGTTTTGGAGACTTATCTAAATCAGACAGGAGGGCAGTTATAGGAGTTGATAGTGTTTGTTAGGTTATATAACTAGTATTCATGTATAATGGACGTGATATCTACACCTTTGTGCATTTATAAGGATGTTTTTAGATTTTCATTGAAAACTAGTATTTGTCATATATATGTCTTTTGGTCATCAAAAGTTTAGATGAACTGATTTTATATCACCACATTTAGGTTCGTATCAAAGGTAAATAACATGATATGAAAATCTCGGAGTGGCTCTTTAACCCTATGAAGAAAAAATATTCCTTGAAATCATATTTAATCAGGGAAATTGAGCAATGAAACATAATAATAGTTCTTCCTTTAACAGAAATGAATAGCAGAAGGTTGGCACCCAAATGGCCTATATACATCATCTCGATCACACAATACTTTGTAGTCTGTGAAAATCAAGTGAAATGGCAGTGATATGTTAAGAGATGATCAACTGTTTATTAATAGCGAATTCTTTCAGTTTCCTAAGTCGATTCGACCTACATTCTTTAAATATCATAACCGACATTACATATATAACCGGTATCATTTTTCAAAAACAAAATTCTGAAGACCTATTGTCTTGGTTTACTTTCTTATGTTGGTTGAAATGGACAACACTGGTACACATATTGTCATTTCTCTGTCAATTTGGAAGCTTATTTCAAATATTTGTAAATACCTTTGTGATAATCGATTTCAAAAGAGATAATTTAAGCTGGTTCGTCAAGAAGCCACAGTGTTTGATTTTATCCTTATTTGTAAGTTGTCTGCCTTTAAACTTGTAAGTTTAAACATACAAAACTTGATGACAAATTGAGATAATTTAACAAAATTGGACCAAAATTTAAGCCTTAAAATAATCTCCATATACTTGTTATTTTCAGCCGCATAAAGAGTTTTTTCCTATTATATGATGCACATATGACTGGACGTATCATAGTTTTAATGGTTGACTCCTTGACTGATTAACTTGCAGAGACTGTGGCAGTATGGTTGTCTGGTAGAGATATTTTGACCGAAACACATTGGTTCTGGACACCGAGTGACCAGCCTGTGACCTTCAAGTACTGGACTCCTCACCACGTTGACAAAGATGACCAGGATTGCATGGTCATGTCTACTGACAAGGGCGGTTGGGTAGACCGTCAATGCGATGACAAATATCCTTTCCTTTGTGAAAGAAGTTTGTGATGTTGATTGGTGTTTGTATCTTCCTTGACCAGTCAATTAAATATTGCTTATTAACAGCATTACATCAAAATGATTCTACGAACATCTGAGTGACATTCTAAATCATATACTTTTATAATACTTTTTTTTAGCATGAAAACTGCACAAGAAGCATCGTTGGAACTGTGAGAAAGAAGCTTATCATCCAAAATTGTGTTCTAAACAGATATCGCTTGAGGGAAATTAAATAATATCTGCTAGGATATATCATTTTACAGGAGATTTGCAACAATGCTGTTATTACCAAACCCATGAAATCCCAAATCAATGACATCACCACATTGAGAGAAAGGAGAGAGTACTTTTGTGCTAAATGCTCCAATCCCCTCCATACATTACCCCTGGAAAACATCATTAGGAAAATCTGTATTATATTTTCCTGTCCTTATTATGTATAAGCCAATGAAACTGTCACCTTGTTCACACCGGTGAACTCCGCAAAAGACTTGTTTTAACAATTAAAATTGGCGAAATTGGTTGGCAATTTCAGCTCTAAGTGTTGACAACTGATCAGGGGTAAATTTTCAAATTCAAGTTTCTGACAATGCCTTAAAAGGAATGTTATAAAATTCATGTTTCCAACTCATTTTTCGATCTGCTCTTATGTTGCAGTGCAGTGGGTAATTCTCTTTAAACAAGACTAAAGGAGGGCAATTACAGTACAAATATCCAAAAGAAGTTTTCCAGGTGTTATTTGTGAAGAGTTTCTGAACATTAGACCATTGGTGACCAAGTATGCATATGATACTATGGTACATTATTGACATTTGTACCATTCTATTTACCTAGCTTTAATCGTGACATTAACATCACAATTGCCTATATGTTAAGAAAGGTACAAAATATTTGTATGAAACGATCAAAGCCTTTCCCAGATGAAGAGTTTGTTAATCCTAGTTAACTACAAAACTGCTATTCAGATCTTGCAAGGATGCATCAAGCAACAATGTAATCTTCTCAGCAGTTACCATTAAGTTCCTGTCTCTGAAAATATGGCCTCTCATGAGAGTAGTCACCAAAAGTTTGTGACATGGACCTACTTATTGCTTGGACCAAGGCCTTGAGGGGAGCCCGTAACCCAGAGGCATAACATCTTTCCTTATGTTAAAATAGTAATTTTTGATTGGCTGAAAGAATTGCATTTGGTTTAAACATATTTATTTCAGAAAAGATTTGGATTGGTAGACAAGCTAGAAGCTTATGTTAATACCGCTCCAAAAAACAAAATATAGAACATGTCATGGTGAATGTACAATGAATATATATACTTAACTTTACATACGCCAGCAAGATAAAGAACATGTAATGGTGTATTTACAAAATATATGGTTTTTCTATACATGAATATATAATTGCCAACAAGCTTTACCAATACAACAATACAATATATTAATTATGGATCCGATGCAAATGTGCCTGTTAAATCTATAAACTTGTGCACAGATATCAATAGTTCATTATTTACATAAGAGGAACAATTTGGGTTTCAAAATAGGACTGATCTCAGATCAAACGTTTGTTATAGAAAAACATATTTTCCCTTATATTCATGAACAGTCGACATGAAAAGAAATAATGAGTCGAATCTTCATAGTTATGGACAGTCGGGAGTCTCAGACAAGTGTATTATTTGAGAAAATCTACTACCACAATGTAAGTCGAAATGAGTATGCATTTCAGTTTCCGTGTCTATGGCTTTTTTGAATGTCGATAAAAATGGGAAGTTTCTGTGTTCTATCGGTAATGAATTCCATAATTCAACTGTGTCAGGAAGGAAGGATTTTGCATAATTTACAGAACATCAGCTAGACTTCTGCTTGTATAATTTCTTTTCATTCTATTTCCATTTTGGTTTTTTTCAGGTTAACAAGCTATATATTACTGTTGCTTATTGATAATGGACAAATGTTGAAGCATGTGATATGTTAATTCATCTGATTTTAATCAGATTGTAGAGATCCAAAAGGTTGACGGGCTTACGATTGGCATCAAGTGTACAAATCCTTAAGGGATACTTATAATGTACCACCAGCATCAGTCCTTGGCACTTGATATGTAAACGATACACAAGGTTAAGATCATGATGTTTTTCCTCATTTATAAAGGTGTATCACAGGTTTGCTTGCTGTACACAAGAAATTGATCACATTTAAGTGTGTATCATGCCTTACTGTACACTGTTCAGTTGTTTTTCAGTTTGACTAAATCTACCATGCACACAATGAAGCTGTTCACTATGTACCGACATTGTTAACTGTCAGTTACGTCTTGCTGTATACACAGAGTGCCACGCCCACAAGAACACAAAACATTCCAGCATAAGTCTCTGCAATACAAGAAAAATTTTAAATGTCCTCTTCTTTGACAATAATATGTATAATTGTTGGCAGTCTAGAAAAGACACTGTCATATTTAAATTGATTTATTAATTTTAATGATGATGACAATTTCCTCAGTCATTTACTGAGTTTTGGCTTTCAAATCGAGTTGATATTCATTAATAACACTGAAATTTAACAAAAGGAACAGATTTGGAGCTCTTTATAATTTTTATGTCTTTTCATTTTTCTCACTTACATGCACAATGACAGTCATTACTTGTGAAAAAATAACTTGACAGTATATTTCTCTCCTTTTTGGGTAAAATTAATATTATTGATGCTAATCAAAGCCTTATATTTTTCAAACTGTTTTGATCTGACACATAGCAACATAAATATTTCCCTCGACACAGAAACAGTAAAAGATGCAACGAAAAACATGAACGCAGTGCCAACTAAAGAGACAGTCTCCTTTGTGTGTTTAGAACTTTGAATGTAGGAATGAAGTCATTGCACCTCCTCCCTTTTAATACCATTTTTATTGTTTTTTTAAATCAAATACACGACAGTATCAATGGCAAAAAAACTTAAATGTCAAATTCCACATTTTGTAAACACTTGATATCACAAATTCCCAAAGTATAGTTTTCAGTTCAAGTTGACACAAAGAGTTCTTGTTTTTTCTTGCACTCTTTACTAGTTTGTGATTGTATGCCAAATTATTTGTATTTTATATTTGTCTACAAAGTGAGGTAGTTGTTATTTTTTTAAGGCCAGACACTGAACAATGACTATGGAGATTTCCTCTTTTACAAATAATGCTTCCATGGCAACAGCAATACATAATTTCTCAAGAAGTTAAAACTCCCTACATGGACAACTACACATGAAAACTATTTTACATGCCATTATCCTTTATGCAAGGACTTGTACCCAGGAATCATTTCTTGAAGGGAGAGATCCTAGTTTTGGGTATGTAAAAAGTTAGGAAATATTTTTATGAAAAACCAAAGAGCTCACCCCAGTTTTCAATCTTCTCCCCAAGCAAGCGACCAGATAGACTTGTGAAGATGAATGTCAGTGAGTTGGTGAGAGGAACAGCTAACGTCAACTCTGAAACATTTCAAAATACTTGACCAATGGTCAACAGCAGACTTTGATAAGAATGGACCCTTTTCTGCATGGAATGATCACCCCAAGGGTTAATCTGTATAAATCAGGAAATTAGTGGGAATGTTCTACATTTTCTGGGTTAAATGTAATGACTGCAAAACTGTTTTAAGCATTACTCTGTGAGAATTCCCTATTGCATGAAGGTTGAAATTCTCAAATATACCAAATGGAGTGTGGACAATTTCCCTCCCTTTTGCTGTGGTGATAAAGAAATTCAAATGTTTTGCCAAAACAGTGTAAGAAACAAAAGTTTGCATGAAAGGTTTTTAATTATGTAAATATGGCTGTACAAAAATCCCATCATTTTTGCCATTGTTTTAATCAAATCAAATGTCTTTAAAGATTGTTTTCCAAATGTTTTAATTGATTTTGTTTTCAAAATGTTTTATTTTATTTTATTTTCCATGAAAGTGGCAATCGTTATTGAACTCACCAGCAGAAGCTAGAGATACATAAAACAATACTGATCCGGACTGATTGAGGAGAAATGGAACAAGGTACTGAAACAACAAAATTCAGGTGTAAACAACAAATAGCCATCAGGATAGAGCCAGTGGCTCTGAAGCTCATCAGGCTATACATAATTTATCTTATTCATGGTCACAGGGTCACAATATGGGCTGCAGAGGATCATGAAATAGAATTATCTTATTGTCATCAGTATGTGTAAAAGATTTTAGCTTTCTCAGTTTTTCGTTTTGGAAAAACAAACGGTAATAATAATTTTTTAGAGTGTGGCCTCTTTAGCCCTAATTAGGAATCAAAGGATTGTTAAATTCACCATTTAAAATCCCCATCAGCTTAGGACTATGTATACAAGGTTTGAGCTTTCTCAGCTTCTGGAGACAAAGATTAAGATTAAAACATGTTAATAGGGTGTGGCCCTTGTGGCCCTTATTAGGGGTCACAGGGTCACCATATCTACAAATTATTCACATCATCTAAGCAGCTTGTACAGGGTATCAGCTTTCGTCTTTTGATTCTGGTGAAGATGAAAACAGGTTTTTAAGTTAATGAAAGTGGCCATTAAAACAATAAGAACTAAAAATATTCATGAATCACAATATATCATGGTACATGAGTTAGTAGTAACCCATAAAGGCAGTATTGTGAGTTCTAGATAATTATATATTCAAGTTACTTCCTTATATTACCTTCCAGTTAAAGACGAGGAAACCTAACTCTGCCAAGAATTGACGTATTCTTCCTGGATGCCTGATTTTCTCTATTCCCTGACTACCAGCTTTGATGAACGGATTCGTAGAACCCCACAGCGCAGCCACAACAGTCAAACATAGAGCATTATCTGAAAGACACATTGTACATACGTGAAAATATTATGATTTCACTTGACAAAAATGATATATGATATAAATCTTATTTTGTTAGTACCAGTAAGTATTAAACAGACAAAGTTGCGAAAGAAAACTATTTTTTTATTTTAAAAAAGTATTGATCGAAAACAGGACAATGTTTTTCTGAGTAGTAGCCTACAACAGACTATCACACTATTTTACTTAATCATTCATCATCCATGTACTTTAACTGATAGATGAATTAGAGAATGGAAGTATATAATTTTAAAAATATCTTACAAATAATGTCATAACTCAGCATAATGTTAAAGGCAATAAAAGACACGCGTTTGCAGAAGTGCAGAAATAATTTGGTTGAAGCAGACAACCGGAAGTCGCTTATAAAAAGCACAAACAAAAAAACTTCTTTTAAAAGTGTTAATTGATATTAGTTGAAATAATAGAAATTGATGTGGAAATATGATAATATCAAAGATAAGAGAAAATAATCAAAAGTATAATAAACTTAACTAATATTCCACAATTGAGAGGGATACTACTTCCAAACAACTTATAAGATATCCCATAATGACATCGCGGTCTGATGGCAGTGTCTGAGAAAAATACTTGAATGAAAACAGTGTTATAAAACAAAGTTTCATCGTCAGGATAAACACAAATTGACGCATTATGGAGTCGTGATGCCTGCAAATATTTTGATTAGGACAATATTCATTTCGTTCTTATTTCTGAAGATTGAGGAAGGTCCCTTCTGATAGCCTAAAAGCTAGTTCTTTATGTGCCGATAAACTTTATTTCAAGTGTTGATTGCCTATTTTTCACAGCCATGTGTGACATGCTTTATTCAAATGTCAATTTATCTCAAAATAACTCAAAATATACAAATCTATATTTGACGTCCATTTATGAAGCGACAAGCACTAAAATTAATTTTGTTCTTCGAAGACAATTTATGAAAATATAAATTATAGACGTCACGAAAATGGCTTTTAGTTTAAAGAAGCTGTCAAGGTATGGTTCTCAAATTATTTAGTTTTCCAAGATTTTGAATGTTCGCAGATTATGTTCCTGTACATTTAGAAATATCTTCTTTCATTTCAACCTTTTCTTGAGACTTGTATGTCATACATTTTATTGTATATGAATATATCAGTCTTGTTAAAATGAAGGACGTATATGAGATACGAAAACCCAAAAAATAATAAATAATTGTACACCTCTCATTTTCGAACTCTTTCAATATACCCTGAGGACCACACGACATTTGGTATTATATATATATTCTTATATTTTGGACAAAATTTGTCCCCTTCAAAGATATCCGAACAGAGTCAACGAAACAGAACAAGACAATAACTCTCTCATTTTCGAACTCCATCTAAGTTTTGACATACTGAAGCCAAACAGCAAATTTGGTTACCCCAACCTAAAATAGTTTCTGAGAAAATCTGTCTCCTTCGATGATTCCCTCGAATTAAGCGTCAAAACGGAACAAGGTCAATCACTCAAGGAAAAAATAATCGCATTCTTCGCCTTTTCGAACTCCATCAAGATAGGTATTGATACCCCAAGACCACACACCAAATTTGGTATTCTTTTATGTATTGTGAGAATAGCTGCCCCCTTTGAAGAAACCCTCGACCTAAGTCCAAGAAACCAAACAAAGGCAATAAATCCGGGAAAATATAATGCTTCTAATTTTCAAACTCAATCAAGGTACTGATAACCTGAAGGCACACACAAAATGTGGTGACCCTATCTTAAAAAGTTTCTGAGAAAAAACTATTCCCTTGAAAGAAAGCGTCGTATTCATTCCAAAATCGAAACAAGGTCAATAACTCCGGATTTTTTTCGCTTTCTTCTCATTTTTGAACTCCATGATACTGATACCCTGAAGCAATCCACCAAATTTGGTTATCCTTTTTCAAACGGTTGCTGAGAAAATTTTGTCCCCCTCAACTCGGACGGACGGAAGGAGCACAAAGGTACAACCTTCTTCCATTTCGTGGCGGGGGATAAAATAATCTACTTATTGATGAATTTGTAAGTAGAAATCTATATAATAGACGAACTAAGGAAGGTTAATCGAATTTATTGTCAATAACATTTTATGGGTTGGTCAATTAATATATATATATTGGTACCTGTGATTTCAAAATCTTCATATTTCCTAAACTTGAGAAATGACAAATGAGAAATGACAAATGGACGTGTTACTGAAGTATAAAACCGCAGGCTGTGGCTAACTCAAACCTTATCAGATCAACTATAAGAAATGTTCTATTTCTTAACACGCCTGGATATCTTAGTCCTTATCAAATCACCCAAACAATTCGTGAGAATTTTTACATATTCCTTGGTCTCGACATTTCTCGGCAAAACACCTGCGTCATGAGGTGGATTTTGTCTTTATTTGGTTTACGTAAGTATTAAAACATATTTCCAAAGGCAAATGAAAGAAGCAACAAAGTGAAGTTATTTTACTAATTATGTCATTATTTGTAATTGATTTTAGAAAATCGACTTGAAATATGAATTTGGTCGAATCATTAGTTTTGCGTACGCTTGCGTTGTTTTCGAGATATATATTATATATAATATATAATGAGTTATGAGTGAAAATCTAAAGGTACAAAGTCGAATTGTCGAACAAACTGGAATAATGAAGAAAGCCAATTAATCAATGAAATAAACTATATTGTTTTCTATAAATACTAGCAAGACTAAAATCGTAGTGTTAAAAAAGGTGGTAAAGTATCTAAACATGAAAAATGGCACATTGGTAACGAGAAACTTGAAACTGTTAACTACAAAAAGTATCTTGGATTAACTTTGTCATGTCGTAATATGTTTTCTAAAGCTTGTGAAGTGCTATCCGCACAAGCAGAAAAGGCTCTATACCCAATTAAAAAATTCACCTGTGCCTATAAATCTGTACTTTGCTTTGAAGAAATTTGATGGAAAAATACTACCTATTCTATTCTATTGGGCAGAAATTTAGGGCGTACATTCAAACTTGTGTAAATACGTTTTAGGAGTTTGTTACCGCTCACCGACAAAATCTGTACTAGCTGAATATCCTCTACATGTAAACTTTAAAGCTAGAGTTATTTCATTTTGGATACGGTTGATCAGAAAACTCGATTGCCATAACTCAAAACTTTGTTATCTCATGTTAAAACGTTTAGACGATTTAGGTGATATTAACTTTATTATTCCAGTATGGCTTGTCTTATGCTTGGCTGAACCAGGATGTAGGCAATAAGTAATTGTTCATG
This sequence comes from Phorcus lineatus, assembly GCA_921293015.1. Classification (NCBI taxonomy): domain Eukaryota; kingdom Metazoa; phylum Mollusca; class Gastropoda; order Trochida; family Trochidae; genus Phorcus; species Phorcus lineatus. The sequence continues at coordinate 42,698,471 of OV121083.1, forward strand.
AGGATGTTCAAACAAAGATGTAAAAATATTTATTATCAAGAGTGGTCAGCTAGAATGAAGTCTTCCAAATATCTGAAAACGTATTCAACTTTTAAATTTGATGTACGATGTTTGATGTATTTGAAACCTATTTGCAAGTGCTACCCTCGCTTTATCTACGGAGAGCACTGACTACATTCCGTTGTGGTATTGCTGGTTTTAGAATAAAACTATATAGAAGATAAACAAGTGCAGATATTGCTGTGCCCTCATCGAAATAATAATAAATTAGAAAATGAATACCATGTATTACTAGAATGTCAATTCTATAATGATGTTAGAATTAAATATATACCATGTTATTACTACATTAATCCCAATCAGGATAAATTCATAAGTTTATGAATTCAAAGTCAGCTGTATTATTTCTGAATTATAAAATTTACTTTGAATAGGTCTGGTATTATTTCAGCAAAAACACAATTATCAGTTTTAGTTTAGATTTTATTCCACCGTGGTTGTTAAGTCACAAAGTGCCACTTCTATTGCGTGGCATATTTCTGTCGACAAATAATAAAATCAATTAAGTACTGGTCTCCCTGTTTGGAGATAAGAAGAAAATATTTCCCAATTGACATGGAAAAGCGTAAATCGGGGCCTTTAGAGTATACCGTAAGGTGTTTCAGCCCGACGGGTTGTGAGAACACCTTGAGGAAGCAACTGATAAGAAACATTTGTTAAAACCGATTATAATCATCATGGCATTGGAATTCAGTTCATAACTTGCTCGTTATACTGTATATTTGCTCTGTAAACGTGTTTCCGTGCATGCATGAATAATTGAATATCTAAACTAATGCCTTTTCCTGGTTATCAGAGTTCGCAGTTCAGGGCTTCCTTGTTGACGATCCCTGTACAAGTCCTAAAGTCCTTGGAAACTCTCTGATTCGGGAATCCAGCAACCAACTGTCCACGACCTTGACCCTTGATGGATACCTGTGTGATGACGTCACTGACGGCTGGTACAGATTCGAGGACGCCGAGGTATCCACTTCCTGTGTGGATACCTTCCACTGCTCGAAAACGCCAATCTGGATGAACGACTCTGTCCCAACTGTCAAGGACGGGGTTCAGCTCAAGAAGTTTTGTGTCAACACCGGAGCAACATCCGACTGCTGTGGAAGCAGTTCCCATACCGAGGTGAAGAACTGCGGTCTCTTCCGTGTCTACAACCTCAAGAAGATCAATATTCATTGTCCAATGGCTTACTGTACAGGTAATTATTTATCTTGTTGTATGCAATGTACAACGAGTTAATTTATAGGCGATTGTTTCGCTTTTTAATTCAGCAGAGTGTTTCGTGTTTATATCTGTGTAGGCGTTGGATCTCTTGTAATACTGAACTGGTTTGATTGTCCAATGGCTGATAGAGGCGAGTGTTTCTCTTGTAATATCCATGGTCTAATTGCTTGCTTTACAGGCGAGTGTTTCTCTTGTCATATTCATTTAATTATTCGTAAATCTTCAAGAAGTAGAAGCTTAACCTTTGTTGAGTATTTGCCAAAAGGAACCACAATAGAACACCTCATTTGACCACAAATGAACGAAGATACTTACCTTTTATCTATCTTGATCAAGTTAGGTGATTTCCATTGTAAAGTGGAAAGCCTCGTGACCAGAATTCAAAAAGTCACATTTCTCAATTTCTCGTGTCGGGAAATGCTAAAAGACAAAGCTTCTTGAAAAGTGAGAAATTTTAGACATATTTATTTCAGAAAAGTAAGCAATGATCAGAACAATATCACATGTCCATTACCAACGACACTTGTATCGAAATAAGTACGTCGGCATGTCAATGCCATAAATGAATATCAAAAGAAAGACTCAAATATCTAATGATACAAGAAGCCTCTAAATCTGATTTGTAGGTCAACATGGTTCATTATCTTTACGACAGCACTTGAGTTCCGTACCATTTTAGGTGTGACTGTCAGTAAGATTGGCCAATAGGGTCTGAAAGTAAGTAGATACGAAAGACAGCCATACTACGATTGCAGCGTTGAATTCGGCTAACACACAAAATGCGCTACGGTAAATTGCCAATAACGTATAAAGTTGTAATAGAAGATAATATTTTTTCTGCAGATTACACGTACAGATGCCAAGGGGATGCAGGATGCAAATGTGAGTCAGTATTCTACTGAAATATATCCGGTTTCATATTCCGATGAATATTGTACACTTAATTCATTTACTTCGCGGAGGCTTAAATATCTATTAAGTCAAGCATATGCAAATACAAAATTTCATCTTTGAATATGCTTGAAAATCCGTTATCACTTTGCATCAGACCTAATCAACAACCAGTGTGTTAAGCCAAGTTAGTAGTCATTAAAGATTATGTAAACCTTTCCAGCTACCTATCCAGTATTCTCCTCTCCCACTCTGATTGGTCCGAAAACAACCGGAAATAGTTTCACATTCACGTGTGACTTCAGCCACGCCGAGTCTGACCCTTCTGTCATGTTTGACGTCATGTGGAAGTTCGACAACCAGACAGTCCGAATTGATACGGTGGCGGCTCCAGCACACGCCTCATCGATAGACGAGACGAACTGGTCTGGTCATCTTGGTCAGGAGGTATGGAAACTTATTTGACACATCTGATTTTGTATTCCACCTGATTAAAAGTTCTGCAGAGGCCTATAATTGGAAACATTGTGTATTTACGTAGTATAGAAGAATATAGAAATAAATCATAGACTTAGATAAAAAATACTTATATACCTTAAATGTCCTATTTGAAGATAGGTAATGAGGTAAATCAAGGAAATCTAACAATTTAATGTCTCTAAAAGGACAGATCGAAAAGGATATTCGAAGGTAATCGATTTTAACGCATTTCTGGCAAGTGACATTGATTTGCAATGATAATATAACCCGATCCTCAGGTCCGCGAGATGTCAAGACACAACCAGCCAAACCAACGAAAATGTGGTAAAACAGCTGAAAACTGCTTAGTCTTTAGTCAGACCCTGCCCGATGTCGATATCATTTTTTGATTCATTAAATAGATTTGTTGTTTCATTTACAGCTTTCCTGCAGCGTGCGTTCCTACTTCACGAATCTTACACAGAGGGTGTATAGTCCAGAAAAAGAGAGTTCTCCATTCTTAGGGGGTATAACGGTACGGAGTTCATTTCAATTAGCAACTATTGTTATTTGATTTATACTTAAAATGTGCAAAGGGCATTATCAAAGGATAGTTTGTTCCTTGTCTTCTCTGGATTTCTCAAGGTACCTAGGAAATACAAGTTTTTCGTTCACCTAAATTCAAATAGACCATTTCTCAACTGTCAATCTGTAATTAGGATTTCCCGTTAAATTGTCATACTTCAAGGTATTCATTGCCCTTCACACTTATTCATTTTCATTATGAAATAAGCAACCCATATCCTTATGATTTGAGAGGAACCCATCATTAAAGCTTTAAAGCACTCAATCCACAAGGTGATTCCTTCCCCCTGGTTTCGCCCTGACAATATCCCTGTGTGCCCACCTAATACGTAATCTCCACTCACAAGGTGAAGCCTCTCCCCTGGTTTCAGCCTGACAATATCCGTATGTGCCCTCCTAATACGTTGTCTCCACCCACAAGGTGAGTCCTTCCTCCGAGTTTACTCTGCTGGAGGGCCAGGAGACGCAGCTGACTCTCACCTCCAGTTTACCCATCCTGTGTAGCAGCTCCAGCAGCAACTGCAGCCTCGGTCTTCGTCTCGTCCTCATCAACAACGAGACGCTACCAGGTATAACGGAAGACCATCTAAGAAGGAAAAATCATCTCAGAAAGATCCAGCACTGTTGATAATAGGATGACATTTTCTGAACATAATAGCTTGGAGATAAGGGAGTTATTAAAAAAAGTTATCCGACATAAGAATCACTATACAAACCAACCCATGTAAATGCTCTTTACGAGATAAGGGGGATATGTGGATTTAAGCGCAATGTTCAGAACCATCATATTTTCAAAGCCATAGAACCTGATTTAAAGGACTGATGTAGATCTTGAATTCACGTAAAGCTGCAATACCTTCAGTTTTGCTTAACGTCAATCGATTATAGTTTCTATACACTACTCTGAAAATTAAACTTATTGTCACTATTACATCTATCAGGCACAGACTTGCTCTTTGACTCGTGTGGAATTGTCACTTTGGACAGTTCATCCAATCAAATGAGCGCTTCAGTGAAGATTTCCATGCCACTAAATCTTATTGGACTCCAAGCAGGACGCCAAATTATCAGACTGGAAGCCATTCCTGGAGGAAGCCACAGTCTCTGGTCCGGGCAAATTGGACAGGATATTGTTGTCAGTCTCTCTTTGTTGTTCAAATGTGTAGTTTTTGCTAAAACTTCACCAATAGGAAATTGTGATTCTGTGAAGTTTTAATGTTGAGAAGCTTGTTTTCATAGGTCTAGGGGTAGGGTGTGGTGATTATTTTTGGTCACCAAAATCAATATCAAGGGACAAAATCATGAGTTAGAAAGAACGAAATCAATCTTGGCCCCATGTATGCAAATTAAAATGAGACTCCCCCAATCTCCACCAAAACTTTTGAAGCTTTGCTACGACTATTTAGGGAAATGAAGACTTTACTTTTGTAAGGACCAACTTGAACTTCTCATGAGTAATCTTTAGATCTTGTTACAGACATTACAAAATATCCATTCAAGTAAAAATGAGCTGTTTACTCGATTGTATGATATCACATATAACAAAGAACTCAAAACTTAATACAACCTTTGAAAGTGACAGCTACATCCTATGTAAAATGGTCCTATCGTCTCGAGGGATCACATTTTTATGTTCGGAATTGGTTTATATGTGTTTATTTGATAAAATGATAAGTCGCGAAAATTGGATAGAAAGACTTTAAATTGTTTTAACTTTTGTAATCTACAGTAGAATACGGATATAACGAACTCGGATATAGCTAACTTTCGGATATAGCGGAAAAAATTTTACGTCCCGTCAAGATGATCCAAGATGGTGGCCAAACGCAAATAGAGAAGACCGGATGTAGCGAACTAAATTCGTTGGTCCCTTGGAGTTCGTTATATCCGTGTTCTACTGTATATATATTTCAGATTAACACAATAGATGTTGGTCACAACCAATGCACGATATTTGGAGACGGCAACATTGATGGTTTCAACAAAACTGTGCTGTAATTCTCTTTGGTTTGGTTTAGAACTTTCACCCATGCTTGTCAAACGTTACCTTCAACAGAGGCTTCATAGTAAACGCTCTAAATATTCACGTAAAGCTTCGGTTCTAAGGAAGGATAACGAACGTTTTCATTTTTATCTATGACAGATTATGAATAAGATGTAAATAAAAGTAACAAAAATCATAAAACTTCCTGAAAAATTATTCCAGAGATAAGGAAATACAATCGTGATTGTCTTATCTTTGCAGGTCCGTGAACGTAGCCCGTCAATTCACCCCCGGGGATTATATCATGTACAAAGATGATATTTTTCACCGGTCTGATCTTCAGGTAGAAATTCTTTGGTTATCAGATCTTAAACCGTATTTCTTCTGCCTTAGATTCTTATCTTTTAATATATTGAGAAATGTCGTACACTGGTTACTGTCAGATATTAAACTATTATTGACTCCAAGGGAGGTTGAAACAATGATTATTGACTCTGTACACGTGATATTTATCGAGGCGAAGCAGAGTCTTAAGTCGATGTATCATTGGATAAACCGATTCTGAAGATTTTATTCAAAAATAAATTATTTTTTATTCTTTGGCTGTGACACTTTAATCATCAATCCAAAAGTTTTGGGCTCCTTCATCTTTTAGATCTTTCAAACTCAGTCTATATGATCAAATTGTTTTATCAGTATGGAAACTTGAGCTATCAGATCTTGAGTACTGATTAGCCGTCAAGATTTTTCTTTTTATAAATCTTGAGAAAGATTCCATCAACATTGGACCAATTGCCTATCGTTGACCCACATCAGTCTCTTTGGCATCAGATCTAGAAGAATGATTAATCCTCTTCAGAATTGCAAATGTAACGTTTAATAACGTTAATATCAACATATTTTAAATTTTCAATGCAATAATCAAAATAATCATATTTTTCATACGTACCGATAATACGGAACAATTTGCACACACGATAATGTTTACTGACATTCATCCGTATTGCTCACCATGGCAGCGAATCCTTATCAGCTCTAGGGCCGAAAATCCGTATAAGCTGTAGCAGGTTATTCAACCAATTCATGCAAACACCTAAAACGTCAATAAGCAGAGCCAAGTTTATTTTAAATGTTACGTCCCCAAGGGACCTCGTCGTCTGCTCAAACTGTCGTCGGGGTAACGAGTACATGACAGAGTGTTTTAGAATGTCTTGCTCACAGTATCACAGGCATCAGAAGAAATTCTAGAAAGAAGACACCTAAATTACGCCAGGTACCAGGTAGGATCGGTTTTCCGTTGAAGCTGATAGGCCTAAGATTTTATTTGTGGACAGTATGAATTTTGTTGTGATAAGAACACATTGAAACCTACTTCCTTTCAGTTTGGGAAATTGGACACCACAAAAGCATAGAACTGAAGGTCTTGGACAGTTTGTTGGCACGATTTTCACTGATTGTCAGAAAACTCGACGAGGCCGAGTATGAGCCATATTCACTGTAATATCACCAGTCGAGTCTTTGCAGATATTTGGTGGCCAAACAATATCCTGTTCATATATTATGATATTAATAAACTGTTTTCTACTTTTACCATTCTCTTCATATCTTTAAAATCAGAGTCACAAATGGGGTATATAAAAAAAGGTTATGGTAGGAACGTTTCCTTTTGCCGATAATATTAACCCTTGACTGCCATATCAGAAAACTGTCATGTTATAAGAATTAAATAATTCATTCTTTAATTACCAGTTATTCCCCGTCGACACATTTTCACAACTAATTCGAACAGTCGTTTTCACCTTGTATAAAATGAGACCTAAAAGACCTAAGTTTATACTCTATATTTGAGACTCCTATTGTCTTTTCACATGTTTGAAACATAATTTCGAGGTCATATTTATGTCTTTCTTTTTAAGATCCAAGCCCGGATGCATATTGTAAAAGGAGATCGAACCAGTTTATGCGGGGTTGCAATCTTATATGGCGGCGAGGTGGTGACCATCGACATGTGTAGTAAAGTTTACAACGTGAGCGCCCCCTATCTCACCTCTACAAAGCCTGATAGCAAGACAATGGACGTCTACATGTGCGACTCATCTTACTATATGGTATACTGCTTTTTAAAGTCAAGAAACAATTCAACTAATACGAGGCATAATGGTGTCACGGGCTTTCTCCCACCAATAATACTAGCAGCCGCGATATAAGTGAAATACTCTTGAAAGCGGCGTTAACACCCCCTTTTCACTTACTTAAATTGATATTTTGAAACCATTATGCTTTTCTGCAAACTTACTGTTAGTAACACCTATATCTACATATGACTTTATGAATTTATATCCACGAGATCTGAAAACTCATGTCTGTCCTTCATCTTGAATCGCTTCTTCGCGATCTGTCAATCTTAGAATAGCTGTGATGGATAAATTGTGGAGAGAAAATACTTGTTAAGCACTCTAGGCATGCAAATAAACTTGCATGAAGACGAGTATGCAACTAAAAACTAATTTTCCCCCATTTGGTACAGTTTAAATCAAAATCATGAATGATTATTTATCCACCAAGAAGACTGTGTTATACATGAGTTATAACTTGTGGATAAGATATCGCTGGTGATAACACAAACTTTGAAACTGTGTTGCAGTGTTGAAGAGATCGCTCAAATAATGAGAGTTCTAAATAAGGTGAGGTGAGGTGAGTTGGTGTTTAACGCCGCTTTCAAGATTATTTCACTTATATCGCGGCTGCTAGTATTTTTGCAGGGAGAAAGCCCGCAACACCATTGTGGCTATGGGTTGCGGTGAAACCTGTGAGCATCGGCTGGAACTAGCGAACCATGGGTGGTACTCATTGGTACAAATTTCAGTGTAGCATTGCACCCAAGCCTGACTGCGTGTAGAACAGTTCTCTACTGCAGACAAAGTTGCCGAGCCCCTGGCGGGATTCGAACCACGAACCTCCTGATCCGAAGCCGAACGCACCATCCTAAATCCATACACCTCTATCCATAGTTACATAGCTAATGACATCTCGCTGGAGGTTCGAGTCAGAATAGGACGTGAATGTTTACCTCACTACAAATTACTCGTCTGAGGGACTAAGACACCATGAAATGCGAAAAGCCTTTTCTTGTTGTTTATAATCTTTTACGATTTTATCGTTTTCCTCTATCCAGATTTACACAGCTGATGACGTCTCGCTGGAAGTTCGAGTCCACGAACAGAACCTGGAGGTGAATCTTCAGCTGCCCCCAAACTACTCGTCTCAGGGTCTCGGACTCTGTTCCTACTCCACCTACAGTGAAAAACCTCTTATTATCTCAGGATCTCTAGAAAAAGCCTTCAGGTGAGTATATCACAATTAACCTTGCATTACTCTTGTTTTCACCCTCAATGTACCGCTTAAAACGTTATTATGTTGTTTATCGTATATATATATATATATATATATATATATTTATTTATTTATTTATTTAACGGTTTTATTCCTTGATAACGCCTAGAGTAAAACACACTTCAGCACGTTTTCATAACGAAATTTCTACATTTGTTCCCAAATAAACATTGATTTATGACAAATGTATCTTCAGATGGTCGGACATCTCATTGCTCAACCGAGTCGTCCATAGTCGTGGACGATATTATCAAGTTTAAAGCAAAATCCCTCGATAACCCCATGTTAAATTTTTTTTAACTGGCCTTTTAATCAATTTCGTTAGGTAAATGGATTCGCGAAGCTTAATAGAACATAGTGCATTTTTTTTAAACTGCTGATTTAAAAAAACGGTGAGTTTAACAATCATAAACTTTTGTACATCATTCTGATATAAGCACACATTACAAGTATTTCATGATTTAAAAGGTGTTTTCCTTCATTATTAATTTTGATATCCAGTGTCATATTTCTGCATCTACACAATTGGACATATGCCTTTTCACTGAGCAATCCAGTGCGAATTCTTCTGTTTTTATCATATGTGACGTCTTAAAGTGTCGTTGACATCAGTCAACCTGGCCGTCAAAGAATCTGCGTTTTTTTCAGACTTTTCTTTTCATTTAAACATATGAATAAGATTGGTAACAAAACCATCATTACACTCAAAAGTATTCCATATGTCTTTCTTGAAACCCGCGAATGTTTTGTACAACACTCGCTATTGCTCTGGAATAACTAAAAATTTGCACTCATTTTATTTAAGCCATAGATACACTTTCTTTGTTAAAGTCATAGTCTCATTTTTGCAAGGCAAATTGTAATAAATGCCGGAGAAATTGTTCACCACTCAAATAAATCTTTCCCCTGACGTTTGCAACAATTTTCAGAACTCTGCAGGCATTCTAGCCCTCAATAATGGAGTTCAAACTACCCTACCCTACCCGAATTTTATGTCTTTTGCGAGCGTTAGTCCTTACCACGTCATTTCGCTAAGGCCATGACGAACAACGCATAAAATTTCCAAGCTGAATATCCAATGAAAATAGCTAATAACTTACGCTTTTCAAATATAGAAATGACAAAAAGGTGGTTAACTCAATGAAGATTGCGTCTGTCATAAGTATTGACGCTGCGATGACTAGATTTCCGGTGTTTCGTACTCGCGATGGGATTGCACTTGATTCGGTACCTCATCGGTCTGAAACGGCATACGCTAATAAGCTGCTTCATCCAAAACTGTAAAACGGGCATAAAAATGAAAATCTTTGCAAATGCGACAGGAAATATGTGTGTTAGTGGTCAGATTTTGTTCATGAAGAATAATTAGTTCAGTTTAGTTGCCTAACAAAAATGAGACTATGACTTAAGTAATCTCTAAGTAAACGGCATAATACCGTTTTTCTTAATTAACTGTTCCTTTGAAAAACACATGACATGAAAAAAAATTGTAATTTTACTAATTTTTCATACTTATAAAAGTAACTAGATGTAAGGATCGAATTTCCACTCATTGACAAATTGATTATGATAAGACTAATCAACAATGCCCTACAATGCCAAGGCAGGGCTCTTCACACTCGAGGAGCCGACGAAAGACTTTTTTTATGAGTGTGTGCTCTTTTTCATCCAGTTGTTAAATCTAAATCAACCGAACTGTCACCCTCAAAAACATTTTTCAACTTTGAAATTTTATAATCAGTTACTTATAACATGCATAAATTGGAATATACCCTTGAATTATGTTTTAACAAAATATACCACGATATATGACTGTCCTTTTAAGTCTAACACCTTCTTTAGACTTTCAGCGACAGAGAGTTTATTTGCAGAAGGAAAAGTCAACCTGCTCATGAACGCTCCACACAACAACCCTCCAGTCTACTGTAGATGTGAGCAGAAAATTTGTTCTACACACAGGCGGATAACTGACTTCATCGTGTACCTGGTAAATAATGCTCTATCAGTTTGTACCTGAGGAATTGCCGTTGCATTTTGAAAACCATCTTTTCTCTGTATACATTTGTATCAATATATAAGTGTAACTCCATTGATTTAAATTCTGTTAAATTGGTGGAATGCACAAACGTGATCGTCATTCTATGAGTCACTCTTTTGGTTGGTTAAAAGCACTACAATAATATATTTCAGAAAGATCAATGTACGGCTGTGAAGCCCAAACCAAACCGACTGTACCATGATTGGGATACGCATTTTGATCACGAAGGTGAGTCGGCATTACCTGGACTACCTGCAGATTCTCAGAACAATTTTGATAAAGTCTCTGAACATTTGTTGGTATCTTTGATGGCAGTTTGAAGTTAAGATTCAAATATTTTAAGAGGTCCTTATTAAAAAGTAAAATCGTATTGGAACTGTTAACGTGTATCGAAAGATATCTTCAAAGAGTAAAGGTAAATTCATTTTCTTTGACTTAAATGTAAAATGTTTCTGGCATTTCATTGACAATCATTTACTTGATAATACTCTTAGCATCTGCCGAAAAAAACGTCGCACTCTTGCAATAAGGAAGTTGTACATCTATAGAACTCTTGTCATTCATCTTGGCACCTTCTAAATACCTTTCAAAGAATTCATTTCATCTACCAGCCAAACCATATATACCCCGGACGGGTCAACCAAAGATATCCTTTCAAGAGGGTTACGCAAGATGTCAGAAATTAAGCGAAGAACGTCTTCCATATATGTGCATGCATGGAACACCCCTTTACTTCCCGAATAAGTTCAGACAGGCATGTTTCGAAGATATCGTGGTAAGTGTGTTTTCGTTTATCTTGAGTAAAAGATTAAAGATGATTTTAAAGGGACAACTTGCAGGTTTTTGTTAAATTGTATAAGAATAATCAACAAGATGCAAGCCTTAGGAATTACAGTTTATCTGTCCCGAGTGGATTATTGTGATAAATTCTGAGCTTTAGCGAGCAGTGTATAGAAAGTAGTCAGCCAATCAGATCTCGAGTTATTTTAAGAAAAACTGTTTTTCCTATGACCGTTATGAAAACCTACATAAAAACCGACATACTTGTACTTGGGTAAGAAATAAAAGTATCTCACGAAAACGGAAATGTTTTTTCAATTTGCAAGATTATGTTTTAATCAAAAGAAGCAGTGTTAAAACAACATACCACGATATGTTAAGCTTTTCGAATTCATTCTCTCCCTTGACCCTCATCAGATATTTCATTTGGCATTAATGTTTATTGGGGAAATTTCAAGAAAAAACTCCTTCGAAAAACCTGATACTGCCCATTTAAAGGGTTAATCGTCTATGATTGTCCTCTACCAAGGACCTGTAAATGGAAAGAAGTTTTTAAAGCCTACCATTTCATATCCTTTAAGTCTATTTGTCTCCTTAATCCTTTAAGCCCACGATGTGGAACTTTCCAACATTTGTTGCTGAAAGACGAAATTAGTTCTTCCCCTTTTGTTCCCGTTTTGGAATATAATTGTTCAAAGGCATTTAAAGAGTTTTTATGAATGATAAATCTATCGTACACTAAGCATTTTGATGTTATATGCAAATCAATGACTTTTCAGATTGAAAACACAACTCTGCAGGACTTGGGCTTTTTGCAGGCTTTCTTCTGGTCTTGCCAACATTGGTACCTGGACAACAGAAACATGTATATTCCAGATACGAACACAGGACTCCTTAAACCAACACCTGTCCTCTCCACTTACATGTGTCCAGATTTCTGTTCCCTCCACGGACAGTGCCAGGAAGGAAAGTGTCACTGTGACAGACATTACACTGGAAAAGATTGTTCCATGACCGTTTGGGCCCAACCTGAAATATTAGACGTTGTGGAGTAAGTACATTTACTCTTGTTTCAAGTAGGTACATTATAGAGAGAAGCAGGAATAGTGGAAGCATAACGTCTTGTATCGATTCTGCTCTAGCGTATCTTTATGTATTTTCCTTAGTGGTATGCATCCTGTCTGCTGGATTATTTCCCCTAGTTTGCATCAGCCTTGAACGAGTCAGTTTGTCACCCTATTTGAAGTCGTTCGAAGGAAGGATGCGAAGAAACTGTCAAAGCAATGGGAGCATGTGACGTCATTGATCTCAGAAGCGGATGGCCTCTCTATTTTTCCATTCAAATTTTTGACCCATGGTGCATTATCTCAAAGTTGGTCCAAGAAGTAATGTCACATACTAAAGCTTATTTTCAGGCATTTTAGGCAATAAATTGAGACGAAGCTGATTTAATGTGAAGTAATTCATGACTGTGGCTATCGGCATCCACCCTACTCGCCTGATTAAGCTCCCTCAGACCTCTCTCTGCTTCCTGCACTGTTTTTCTTGCATTTCTGGCCCGACAATGGATTTTTTCTACCTTAGCTAGCTCCATTGATAAATTCTACACACCAAAGTCGAAGTCTTCAATGGGACATCTGTGTTAGGATCACTATATAACTATAAGAATATAATATAGAAGAAATGAATTTGGGTTTTGTCAGGACATGGATAGTGAAACTGTGTAATTGCAATAGTTGTAAGTGCTATCGGCTGTCAGTCAAAAGACATTTGTTAGAAGATTTGCATCGCACGTGTGGCAAGAGGTTTGTATGTAGCCTAGAATGGCTGATCACTGCAATTAGTAAAAGAGGTGTTCATAATGGAAACTTTATTAAAAAAACTGAATCATGAGGCTATTTTACTTGTCATGCTTATACTGTTCCTTATGCATTATCACATACTTAACCCGTTATAAAGTGTTCCCCTCTTTAAATATACACTTAAGTATCAGATATACGTATGACATTCACTATCTGTTATAGCGGAAATGTTTGTGGAGGCACCATCGACGACTGTTCCGTCCCTCTCCTCATCACGAGAAACATCCTGGACGGAGTTGCACTCATGGCCACCGTCGTACCAATAAGTGTAAGAAGATCTTTTTCCTTCAAACTTTAAAGCATCCTTGTATGTTAAGGCCTCCGTCATATAAGCGAATTGTTATAATACCAAAGAGATTATATCCAAGAGATATGTCACAATTCACAAGATTACCAAGACATTTTCTATTTATATAAGTTGTCCTGAGATTATTATTGTCCTGAGACTAATTGACGTGTACGACCCTTTAGCTCGGATTTTCAAAACTCAGAACCGCTGCTTTAGATATCTATATTGTCGCTTTACTAAACTTAACGGCATTCAAATGTTGAAAAAATTACGTCATTGAAAAACTTGGGACTCAAACACACGGGGAGATTTACTTTGATTTCTTCACTTCCTCAGAAACTTGCTGGTTTTGTCCATCCACGTTAGAGGGGTGAATGGATATTATTGTAGGTAAACCAGCACTCCCACTGTTGGAAAAATTGTAACAAATTTACTGTGGGCGAAGGGGGTGAGAGTTCATGCTTTATGTGCAAAATATCCAACAACATAAGAATTCATGATAAAAATTGTCGTTGTGACAAACCAAGCTTTTTAACTCCTGGGAGAAAACAAGAACTTCATTTCAAATGTAAAAATTACTGAATTTCACAAATTGTACAACTTACTTTTAGATAACAATAATCACTATCTTTAAGGTTCAGTTATCGTTCATTAAACTATTTGACCATTTATGAGTACATTCAATTTTCATAATCTTAGAGCCTCGAATCACTTTGATCTTTTTTCTATACAATCGTTCATAAATCCAGTTTGTAAAGAGTTGATAAATATTAGATTCGGTGACCTTTTGTAGAGCCATACCGATATAGAATTTCTTCTTCTTCACAAGATGAATTAGGGATGAAATGACGATTATTCAAAAATAAAAACAATTTTTGTAAGGATTGGATTAACACCTTCTGAAGAATGGTCAAAATCTTAACTAATTCCTCAATATCATTATTCTTACATCTCATGATTTGCGTTTTTATTTCCATAATCCTTAGATAAAATCCCAGTCCCTTCAATTGTTCAAGAACTATCATAAAATTACTCTATCAATTTTCTACTTTACAATATATACAACGGTCAGATTCTTCATTCAGATCACCAATTGTTAAAACCCGTTTAATAGTTCCAATAAGTCAAACGAAATGGCTCTATTCCTTATAGTTTTCGGGTTTGACTGGAGTTCTGCTGCCGAATACTACCCACTCTACCCTTGCAGTCAGTGAAAACAAATACAGCGTGTCGGTCAATATCTCACAATACGTAACCAACAAAGGTAAGGGCTTTATTACCTATTAACACCTGCCAATAGTACAATATATTGTATTTTTCTTTTTGAACGAATCGATACAAAGATCACGAGTAACACATTAGTCCGCTCTTGTGGTAACGCTGTCTGGATGTTGAATCAATCATTGTCTTAGCTTGTTTTATAGTTTACACAAATTTCAAAAGCAATTTTTATAAACACAATTTCTCTTTCATTGAAGAAACATTTCTTACTGAAAAAAAATTAAAAAAATTAATAATAATTTAAAACGTAGTTTTTCTAATTCTAGATATTCTGGCTAAATTGCTTTCGATTCCAGTACATTTATCTTTCTTTCCTGTTATTTGGGATGGAAATAAATATCGATCAATACAAAGTTGTTGAAAAAATATAACGCTATTGATCAAATGCGTTGATGGCCAAACAATCCCCCATTTCAGCTGTGCCAGTAACAGGTTTCCAGATAACGTTGTTGGCATCAGGAAAACTAACCAACAGCATCACCTACATCATCGCCGACAGCACGTGTCTCACCTGTTCATATGAAAATCTCACCTGTACCGTCAAGGTGACCAGGCCATTTTCTAAAGAGACTCTTCTTGATTTTCATAACATCTTTTTAAAAAATACGATATGATATAACACATGCAGCAAAATGAAAAAAACTTATTTTTAATAATCATCTAACAAAATAGTCAAAATCACACATTCCTATTCGTGTTATAAAAAAGACACGGCTTTTTTTCATAGCATTTATTTCACTTTAATAAGTGTCAAATAATAGCACGACATTAATTAAATGCAGTATCACTCATGCATCCCCAAAATACCAAATTTTTGGAAAAATACTAATTTCCAATGAGCATCGACCTCGAATAAAACATTTTGAACACAAATCACAAATCAATTGTTATAATCATTCAAATTCAATAAACTCCAATTGTTCTTGTCTGCTCTAGAGGGTTTACCGATACAGACGACAAAGAAATTTAAAATCATATAATAAACAGTTATTGACTTCAGTTATGAAAATGTTTCGCCATGATGAAACAACTGTTTTGAGTTTTTTCGCTTCTTTTCAGAGTGACAAATGCTTCATCGATAACCAATGTTTCTATGACGGGGATCGGAAACCTCCAGATTTCAAACTTGGCTGTGACCCTACACGAGACCAGCAACACTGGACGCCAGGTTTTGTATTACTTAAGAGTCTAGACTCCACTTTTTCCAGCTTCTTACGGGCCTTTAGGACAAGAATTGGCAAAATAGTTCCAATTCTCCTAGGAAGTGAATTTTAATATAAATGACTTATTGTATTTAGGACTATAACTGATAATATAACTGATAACAAGAAGGCCTCTTAAACATTCTTCAAATCATTTCGTTCATCTCATCAGACTGAATGGCTAATGACATTGAAATTCATCTTGTATCCATCCTTTGATCTGAAAACATTTGCTTTTGACGCATCGTTTTGATAACAACTGGCTCAAGGAAAAATAAATCTTTTGTATAAGCATCACACCTCATATATACACCTTGAAATAAGGTTCTAGCTGGTAAAAGGTCAAAAGATTTCAAATCTCTTCGTTAAATAGTCGATTTGGCATCAATGGAGCGCGGTATTTGTTGTGCTCTCTTAACACTCGTTTCAAGACGAGCTTGAGTCGTTGAGATATGTTATATTTGAATCCATTTATTTCAAAGAAAATTACGTAACACCTTCTGTTTAATTTTCAGTTTGATCATGGAGGGAAATTCATTCTAATAATGGTATACCACTTCTCTAATGTACATTTCCATTAAAACAATGTATACGTCCATTTAAATATATGCATCTACAATGTTGTTATATTTTACTCCATTTCAAAAAGCCAAGAAGCGATATCTTAGTTTGACTTGGTCAAACGAGTTAAATCTTCATACGTAGCCGTTTCTCTATATTACCTGAGAGGCATAGTGTATTGAATTGTTAATCTTGACGGTTATGCTACCAATCTTGACTTTAGAACAATGAATTGTTATCTCTTTATACCAAGAATAGACTAGAGAAAGTGCTCGATCTTCTTTCTCATATATTTATTCTATGCTTTGTTGTCTGCTTCAAACCTGTGCATTTTTAACGGGAGGAAATTCATATAGCTAAGATTTCCATGATTTGGTAACTTCGAATGATCGTGCTTGAGGAAACAGCGATCTTTTCAGAATGATTCGCTCCTGTAGATGTGATGGAATCTGTTATTTTTCACTGTGACTAGTCAGAAATAAGCGTTACACTAAGTGATGGTTGAATTGGTATGAATAGATATAATAGTCAAATTATTAGAAAGCCTAGCCACATGCCAATCTTAACGTCCAAGTGATAGGCAGTTGTTGTTTCAATTGTATTTCAGACGTTGGGGCAGAAAGTATGAGAACATTAATTTTTAGAAAATTGCTTCTTAAGTTCAGGTTCTTGAATTGTTTCAATCATGATTGGCACCTTTCTGAATCGAAACAGTTTTTCTCGAACAGACAAATTGTTTTTCAAAAATACTTGTTATTTATCTAATTTTTGTCATCTTAGGTTTGAAACAGTATATGATTATGCTTGAATAAAACGTAGTCAAGTGATAAATTAACTATACAACGGAAAGGTCATGATAGGCATTGATATCAAACACATTTATAAAAGTTTTATCACTTTCTGGGCACGAAGCACATCTTGTAGTTGGGTGCCCTTGTGATGAATTTGACATGGTAGTTTCTCGGGTCAACTGACGGAAAGGGATGATCCGGGTCCTTCTGGAGGTCAAAAGTCTTCACGATAGAGGTTAAGGACAGGAACAGCCGCACGTGAGACAAGTTCTCAGCCACACAGGATCGACGCCCCACACCAAACGTTAACAATCTGAGAGCATTGAAGGAACGTGAATAAATTTAAAGTCAGAGAATGTGAATAGGTAATTCTGTTTCTCGCGACAGTTGAAACGATAGGGGTAACAGGATAACACATTTCATATAAGCTACAACTTCATATGTTGTCCATTTACAATTAACTACCATATTGATTTGACAGGCCTATCTCTCGGGAAAAGATCAGCCGTTTTGTTTATGTGTTTTCAGCATCAGACTGTTTTGCAAATGCAGGATAGGCTCTATGCAGCAGTGAGTCATACTAACCTCTGCCTGCGCGCATGGTCGGGTTTAAGAAGTTGTCCAGTAGAGTCGAGGAAACGGGAGGGATCGAAGTGGAAGGGTTTCTCCCAGAAGCTCTCGTCATGGTGGACGTTCCACACGTTGTAGGTTGTCTGAAGTGAACACAGAGATTTTTATGTGATTGCAAAATTACGACAGATAAAAAGACTGGGTCATACTATAGATCAGCAAAATCATTTTCCTATACAAATGATATGTCTTGTCATATATCGGCAGCTGCATAGTCAAAAGCAAAATTAATGCTTTGATCATATACAGAACGGTAACACCACTGCCAAATTCACACGAACCTGGTAGATCGACCATAAGTTTGGAATATATAAGCAATACAGTAAAGACTTTTGACAACTCGATTTTGAGAATGAATTTAGCAAAGCCAATTTTTAAACGCCCTCGCAGTTCGTGTATTAACACAATATTCGTTCGGGTATATTACAGAGTAAGATCATAAACTCCTTAAAGATAAAGCCTTGGAAATTCAATCGCTCACCATAGTTCCCTTGGGAATATGAAAGTCACGGAAGCTGCAGTCCCGGATGGTGTTACGCGGACCCGGAAGTGGGTCGGGCGCGTAGAAGCGGTAAACCTCGAGCACCGTGGCGTGGCAGTAGGGAAGGCGAGACATGTCCGCTAGAACCGGAAGTCGACCCTTCCCAAGAACCCTTTGCATTTCCTCAAGCATCTTTTCCTGCACGTGCGGATGGTGTGCCAAGGCTAAGAGAGACGTGTAGATGGTGTTGGTTGTGATGGCCCCTCCTGATGAATAAATTTGACGAATATCAATTAAAGCTATAGGGCTTAAGCTCCTGCATAAGTATACACGTTTGCTACTAAAGGAAAAGATCACCTATTTCTAATTCTTTTCATTATAAAGTTTTTATAAAAATTTATATGAATAAACGAAACATTCACACGAAGTAGCAAATTGATCTTTACCTGCTAAAATACAGTCAAGAATTATTCCCTTCACGTTGTCAAGAGTTATTTTCCCTTCTTTCCTTTCTATCTCTAGTAAGGTGTAGAGGCAGACCGGCTCCCCGTCTTCGGGGATCTCCTGTGGGTGGTTAACGTAATTTGTTAGGTCAATTGGAACATGAACAGTGATTGAGAAAGATAAAGTGACATCAAAAGCGAATCTACAGTTCAGTCGGATTAAAATCCTCCGCGTTTTGAGGAATAAATGTTTTTTAAATTGACTCGTGACAGCGTGATTCGAACTTATTCAATCAAGGGCGTTCCTCTCCATAACGGTCTGAAAGCAACCTCGTAGCTCGCACGTTCTGGAAAAAGTTATGAGTTACCTTAATTTCTGCGATGGCGTCAGTGAGATAATGATTATTGGCAACCATACGATGACAGTGGGATCTGAGTTGGGTAGGCAGCATTGTCAGGACCGGAAGTAGATCCATCAGAATCTGCCTCTTGTAGATGTACAGGTAATCAAAGTCTTCACTCACTTCCCGGCAGATCCTCAGGATCTTGTGGTCTGGCTCGAAGCGCTGGCCGCAGATCTAGCATGTGTAAAATAAACGTATGATTTCATTGTATAATCAACTTCAATTTGATCATTAAATCAATCAGAACAAATAATAGATAAACAATTACTTATATAGTTACTTATATGCATGGCCCATAAGAAGTGACCTTGGATTTGCAGTTGAGATGATAATCACCATCTCTAATCACCATCATCAACGTTACTCGAAATAACCAGTGTGTAAACATTTATAATGCAAGGGTTTTTGGTTTGCCAAAGTATGTATTTGTGTCTCAAGCAGTTTGGACTGAAACAAATTATGATCTCATTTGACTTTGTGATGTTAGTAACCATATTAAACAGTATTCTAGTATTCATGACGGCTGAGCACTTCTATTATTCTAAGTGCGAACTGCAACAAGTGTTGGACCTCGTCAACAGAATAACTATATCAATCTTTCCCAGATCGGTTCAAGGTTCAAGTACTCAACTAACACCTACCATGATGAGAATGATGTTGCTGGTGTAGTGATTAATGTCATCAAGAGGATCGTATGCTTTGGCGTCCTTCTGCCTCATGGAGTCCAGGAGGACGCCGAGCTCCACCTTGGCCTGTTCCTCAACGTTCCGCAGCCCCGTCCCGAAGTGCTTGATGGCGTCTATAGAGAGGTTCCTGATGTACTGCTGACCCTCCGTCACCATTTGGAAGAGGAGCCCGTGGGGGAGGAGATGATGGCTGAAGTAGTTCCCCACCCTCCCGCTGAAAACCTCCCTGTTCCCGGGGCTGTCCAACAACTCTTTGATGACGTCATAGGAGTTGAGGATAACCAATGGCGTCATCAGGAAATGGAGAGTAAATATGTCGCCGTACTGCTTTCCGAGTTCCGTGATGTCCACTGCCATTGTCTCGTCTCCGATCTGGTGGAAGTTTCCGATGAGGGGGAGAGGTTTTGGCCCCGGGGGTAGTTTACCCCCTACTCGCTTGGACCGGATCCAAAGGGTTACAGCAATGACCAACACTGCTATAACTATTCCTATCACTAGCAGCATGTTGGTTTCTGTGTCTGCGGGAAAATATAGCGTTAAACAGATCATGTGTTTCGCTTGCCATATCTAAATTCAGATCATACATTTTTTATTAAGTTAAAATAAAAGAGAAAATAAGGATTGAAGAAAATGAGAACAAATCCAGCAATTTAGTAATAACTCAACGTGATTTTGTTTATTAATTTGAGAATCCATTGTGACTTTGTTATCTTGATATGACTTCATCGATCTAAAACATTGTTCTTTTTGTAAAATGTCTTTTGATTTGACTATCCGTTTGTACATGTATTATAATTCACAATCTGCGAATGTTTGGAAAGGATTTGAACTGCAGCAACGGAGGAACGAGAGCTAGTCGTTCGGTTACCACGGGACATTACGCTGATACGTACTGACTTCACTGGTTAGCTTACATGAAATTCTCATTTGTAAACCAACTCGATCATCTCAAAAAGCTGTGTAATAACTTTGGCACCTGGCGGGTGATAAGATTAATGGAAGAAATATATACAATAAGTCAAGAAACTGTTGCTAGGACAAAATATGAAGCTTCCAGCTAAGTTTGGCAGATGTACAATAATTCTTATAGTTTTTATAAGTTGTAACCAATGAATATTCTATTTTAACCATGGTGAGCTCCAATTAATCTTTAAACAAAATTTATCAATACAAGTGAAAATGACACAATGTACGTACATCCTAATCTGTAAATATGAACTAACAAATATAGAATAGCCCGATCTCTCTTAAACACTTCACATCACCTTCTCTTTCAAATACAATGCACATACATAACGCAGCTTCATCACTGCGGAATGGAGAACGAAGGATATCCCAGTGCAAAATTGCTGTAGCTGTTAACAGCCATTTATCTGACAGACATCTCTGTGTATGAAGAAGAGCAGGGCGATAAAGAAAGTAGAGAGGAAAACAGAAGCTGACATGTGGGTTTCAGTTTGTTTGATTGAGATCAGTCGGAATGCATGGAGTCTCCTCAACTGCTGTGCTTGTTCAGCAACAAACGGGGTCAGCGCGACTCTAATTGCCCGTTGATTGCTAGAGACAATACACGTGGTAGAATAACTTCTCATAACAATAGTAAGAGGGGGACAACTTCAAAGAGAGAGAATAACTTCTCATAACAATTGTAAGAGGCAGGACAACTTCTAAGAGTGAAAATGACTTCTCATAACAATTACAAGAGGCAGGACAACTTCTAAGAGTGAGAATGGCTTCTCGTGACATTAGTCATGGGAGAATGACCCCTCATATAATAGTCAGATGAGACTGGCTTCTTATAACAACAGTCAAATGAGAATAACTTCTCATAACAATAGTCAAAGGAGAATAACTTCTCATAACAATAGTCATAGGAGAATAAATTCTCATTA
This sequence comes from Phorcus lineatus, assembly GCA_921293015.1. Lineage (NCBI taxonomy): Eukaryota > Metazoa > Mollusca > Gastropoda > Trochida > Trochidae > Phorcus > Phorcus lineatus. Next base: position 42,720,404 of record OV121083.1, read on the forward strand.
CAAAAGTCATAGGAGAATAACTTCTCATAACAATAGTCAAAGGAGAATAACTTCTCATAACAATAGCCATAGGAGAATAACTTCTCATAATAGCCAAAGGAGAATAACTTGTCATTACAATAGTCAAAGGAGAATAACTTCTCATAACAATAGCCATAGGAGAATAACTTCTCATAATAGCCATAGGAGAATAACTTGTCATTACAATAGTCAAAGGAGAATAACTTCTCATAACAATAGCCATAGGAGAATAACTTCTCATAACAATAGTCATAGGAGAATAACTTCCTCATAACAATAGTCAAAGGAGAATAACTGCTCATAACAACAGTCAAAGGAGAATAACTTCTCATTACAATAGTCATAGGAGAATAACTTCACATAACAATAGTCATAGGAGAATAACTTCTCATAACAATAGTCATAGGAGAATAACTTCTCATAAAAATAGTCATAGGAGAATAACAATAGTCATAGGAGAATAACTTATCTTAACAATAGCCATAGGAGAATAACTTCTCATAACAATAGTCATAGGAGAATAACTTCTCATTACAATAGTCGTAGGAGAATAACTTCTCATTACAATAGTCATAGGAGAATAACTTCTCATTACAATAGCCATAGGAGAATGACTTCTCATAACAATAGTCAAAGGAGAATAACTTCTCATAACCATAGCCATAGGAGAATGACAATAAATAGCAACAAGGAGGACAACTTCTAAGAGTAAAAATGACTCCTCATAATAATACTCATTGGATAATAACTTCTATTAACAATTATTACTATTTACGGACATAAAAGTGTTAAAGTCATCCTTTCCAACGTCACTTTGTTTTCGTTTTCAAATTACTTCTAATTGGACTTGAAATTAACCTAAACTATATATAAGGGGCAAAGGGATTGTATATAATTAGAGTCACTCGTAGCGACATCTACATAAAATCCTCCATTTGTTAATTTTATTTATGTATACAATGAGAGTCCCTCGTAGCGACATCTTGATGAAATACTACATTTGTTAATTTAATTCATGTGTCAAAAAGTCTGATGATGTTGAATTTTAAAAGAAAGAATTCATTTATGTATCGATTGAATGTTTCTCAATTTATTATATTTTCACACATCTACAAATTGTGAATACATATTAATCATGTGTTTAATCTCATTAACAATGACAATTGCTGGTTTAGCTTTTGCAAATATTAATTTGACAAAGGAATGATACTTCAAACAATCAATCGATATATATCATAGCCTATAATCTGTAATCTATCGGTGAATCTATAATCTTTATAAGAGCCTATAGTTCATTTAATACACCTTTCTTAATATCTCTGCTTGGTGAATATAAACTATAACATTCAGAATTAGATTTTCATTTTAACCATTCGGTAAAAAGGCAGTTTGTCAATTGATGGATTTGACAAAATAGAATTCTACAATTTGTTCTACGAATGGTAACATATATCAAGCGATATATAGAGACTAGGAATCTCCCATGGTGAAATTGCAGTGTTTATGATGGTTGATTTATCGATGTTGCTCTGGCGTTAATGGACATTATGTGGTGTATGGACGCAAACATGCTTCCTGCAAAAACATCGATACAACGGGAATATCCAACTATGTTATCATTAATGAACAAAGTCACTTTGACAGAGGGCAAACAAGAAGGTCAAATAAAATAACAAATTTGTACATTTATGATTTTCTTTCAACTATGATATAATGGAGGTATTTAAAAATGAGTTTTTCATGTAAATTAGATTCATATGAATTATAGATAAACAATGAAAATAAATAATAATATTTCCACATGAGCGCTTTGAAAATATCAGTTTTATCACGTTCACGTTTGTTTTACTTCGATATCAGCTTATAGTCTATAACAACAAATTAGAATTCAAAGGCCCTATCACTGCCTATAAAGATAGATATATAGAGATATTTTTTAACATAATTTTTTTCAATCTGCCATGCTACGCAATATACATAAAATCAGAAGCTTATAGCGGACATTATGCAATCATCATAAAGAAAGAGAAAAACAGGAACCTTACCTTCGTTGATTTGTTTACGCTTTAAGTTCCAATGTCAAGGTCGAACAATGTCTCGCCTGACTTTCACGCGTGTGCTCCCCGAAAAAGTTAATTGCATTTGCGCATATATATAAAGGGGGGTGGCAATAGGCCGGGGTTAAACCCTAGCCTCTGAAAATCTCTAGCGATCACTGAAAAAATGTTTTAAGAGATGTTCCTTGTTTTAAGAGAGTGACTGGTGGATCACCCCCACCCGCTTCGGAATTCCAAAAATTCTTTGGTTCCTATGATTAGCGTGTAGGCCTATGTCCGGAAACTCATTTGAGCATATAAACTTTGGTTCGGCTTGCAATTGAGTTTTAATGTCAGATTCAAAGCGTGTTTTTTTTTCATGCAAAGAGGACTCAACATTAAACATCGTACAAATTCAAGACGTAACGTTGCTGTATGAAATCCTTTGCTGTGTTCATGAAATATATGGTGAAGGTATGAAAACGGACATTAAAATTGTTTCACATTTCATTCATTATTTATAAACAAATTATTTCATCTATTTTTATTTTAACAGGCTTTGTTTCACGTTAGAGATTCATATAGACATTGATATCTCTTTAAGCAGGGATGCACACTATCAAAGACTCATAAAATTAAGTCTTAAAGTCATTGTCTCATTTTTGCAAGGCAAATTGTAATGCATGCCGGACAAATAGTTCACCACTCACAGAAATCTTTCCCCTGACGTTTGCAACAATTTTCAAAACTCTGCAGGCATTCTAGCCCTCAACAACTAAGTTCAAACTACCCTACCCTACCCTAATATTACGTGTTTTGCGAGCGTTAGTCCTTACCACGTCATTTCGCTAAGGCCGTGACGAAGAACACATAAAATTTCCCAGCTGATTATCCAATTTAAAGAGCTAATAGCTTACCCTTTTTCAAATACTGAAATAACAAAAAGGTGGTTAACTCAATGAAGAATGCGTCTGTCATAAGTATCGGCGTTACAATTACTAGATTTCCGGTGTTTCGCACTCGCGATGGGATTGCACTTGATTCGGTACCTCATCGGTCTGAAACGGCTTACGCCAATAAGCTACTTCATCCAAAACTGTAAAACGGACATAAAAATGAAAATCTTTGCAAATACGACAGGAAATATTTGTGTTAGTGATCAGATTTTGTTCGTGAAGAATAATTAGTTCAGTTTAGTTGCCTTACAAAAATGAGACTATGACTTTAAGAACTTATTCATTTATATATGAAAGGAGCCTCGGAGATTGTTCTTTATAGTTGAGTTAAGATCTAGATTTGCCTTCAAGAGCTCCTGTTGAAGTCAAAATTCTATTTAGTATATAGTTTAGCGTTCGACTACAACTATTACTGACATGCTTCTTATAAAGACATTGGTGCAACAGAACTGTGTAGGCCTACGTGCATTAGCATTGTAACTTCGGAGTCTGTTTACCCTCATAAACTACATGTCCTTCAAATGTGCACTTTGAAACGTAAAACAAAACTTGTTGGCTTTGATAGGTCCACACGAATTTCTTGATAACCTTTTTATTGTGAAAATGCAAGATTTTTTTGAAAATATGCTTAATCCATATTTGTATTCTAATGTATGTCACTTCTAAATGCAATTTGAAATCTGTCCAGTTCTACATTGCTGTTTTATCCACTGAAATATTTCAGTTGAATTCTAAAAATTGGCCGTGATAGATAGTATGTCTGTATCGAAACTTAACGTCTTTGTTACCACTATATGTAGCGCTACTTAATGTTATAAAGAGCGTAAATATAAACGTTACCGATGTCAAACTTCTATATATGATACATAAAAACAAAGATAAATTTCAAATATATTTTAGCAAAGAATTCTAGTCTTTTATCTCAGATTTTATTAGTCAATTATAAGCGCTATATATCGGTATACAATGTTTCAAGCATTTACGCTTAAAGAATACATACATATAACATCGTGAAAAGGTCAGTTAATACATGTAATGTAGCTTACCTAATCGCTTTGTCTCCACTCACAGACAGGAGAGGAATAGAGCCGTATCGCACTGTGCAGTAACTGGCTATTCAATTCCACATGGCCAGCGCGTGCGTGTGCTGCGGTCCTACGTGTGTATTTACAAGCTTCTGCGCTATGCTGACTCGACAGGCAGGTATTTTCGCACCGGAGAACATTTACAGGCCCTCCAAGATCTTATTTAGATAAAACCAGCTTAAAAATGGAGATATGATCCATACTAAATGGACTCATATTTTCTATCAGAATCAAGAAGTAAGGGTTTCAGAGACTTATTAACCAAAGTAATGGAAATTCAATGTTAATGAGCGTAAATCGCACGGGGGCGGTTACATAATTGTCGAAGATTTTTGTCTATTTATTTGTTTATTTGTGGTTGTTTTGGTCGTGGTGGGAGGGGGTGGTTTTGAGGAGATGGTCCCCTCCCCTCCCCCCCCCCCCCCTCCCCCCTCCAATCACCCTCTGGACGACCAAGCACCCCTTCCTCTATTCGTGGGTTTGACTCTTCCTACCTCCCTTTCTAACAGCTCTCACACCTACAATCGCGAATTTTCCAGTAGTTAAACTCCGCATGCCGTAGGTAAAACATCAGAGCCCCTGCTGCAACATTAGTTTCCCTCGTGCGGCATAAAACTTGAGTGTGGTATGCTGCTATCTCCAACCTGAACGCGGTATGTTTCATATCTCCCAGATAGATTCTTCGGTTGATTCTGCTGACGTTTTATTTTGTTCAATTTCATTAAAATAAATTCATAATTTTGCTGCGCTACGTTACTCAGATTAGCACAATGTATAACAAGTACAGCAAAATTATGAGCTTATTTAAATGAGATTTGGTAATGCTCATCTGTATTTCTTGGGTCTGGCATAACAAAGCACAAATAAAACAGAAGTTAGACTTTTTAACTTATGGTACCCAATGAGACCATGAATTCGATGGTGTTCTACGAATGTATACATACAGACAAATGTGGAAGTAATTAAGGGGGCACAGAGTATGTTGTTGGAGTCAAATATGTCAAACATTATCAATGATTTTATTTCATGGACAAATAGTGGTTGTGAAAATTAACATCTCAATGATTATCAGTTAGCACAGTGACGAAAATGTCGAGATTTATTATCCAAAAAAGGACAATCGCACGCCCAAAAGACTCAAACGTAATTTTGTATACATAGAGGATACTAAACGACCTTCCATTTAATACTGTTTAAATTAAACGATAAGTTGAGGGAGGCAATTTAAACTTAAATTAACACGGATCATAAGGTATTTTGACTCTTACAAAAGCCACATGAAAATTCATGAAACATACTCTATGTCACTTTAACTGGGGTAATACAAATATTCGCACTCATTTCGTAGTTCATGCGCTGTTTTATGTAAATTAAATGTTAAATGTAATTAAATAAGGTTTTAAGTTTCATCCTTTGATTAATGAAAACAGGGACCCTCAATTGTTATTTGATAAAAGAAAGAAGTACAGCGCCCAGTTTTTTCAACATGTGATATTAAATAATTTAGGATTATTTATAAATATATTTAATAACCGTATTCGCAAATGTTCAATAAACTGACGTGGTACAGAAAAATACGTTTACATTACGTTACCTAGAGCAATGGACAGGTCCTTTAAGCATTCATCATACGCAATATCGCTAGTCTACTGTAGACCTATACACAAAATTGAGTTAAAATTTTTAATTTTTTTATACTTTTATCGTAAATCACGAAATTTCTCAAAAGCTAAATTATGAGTCAGGAAATCAAATAATTCTACTGTGGTATTCTAATCGTTTATCAGAAATTATCTCCCTTTATTTCTTGTGAAAATGGCGGCCTCCACAAAACGTGAGCATGATCCAGTTGACAATGAAGATGAAGATGAATGGATCGGTCCCATGCCAGGGGAGGCAGCCAAGCCTAAAAAACAGAAAGGTTATTCTTTGATCGGAATTCGTTAAAGTTGATTTATGTAGTGTTTTGTTGAAGTTTGACTGTATTCCTGTTCATACAATCATAGATCGTTGCTTCTTTCTTCAGTCAAAATATTTTGATGTATTTACATTGAAATAACTTTAGTAACCTGAATCTTTCATGACAGTCCATGTATCAAATGATTTCATAAGCTGAAGTAATGAATAATATTAAGATCTTATGAATACTCAAGAGTGAAAAAAACATTTCAATAAGTCACTGAATCTGCAGGAATTTACCTAGGGATAGTCAAAGACCTCTGAATGGACTGCTAAGGATGTGGCTTTCTTTTTATATTAAATTGCATGTCATCGGTCTGAAGCTATTTTAGGAAATGTAAATTTTGGCAATAGAGTATATGACCTCTCGACTTTGAAATTGTAAACCCTGTACATTTGTTTCTTGTTGCAGTGCTTGAGTACGAGCATGTGTATCTGGACAATATGCCGTGTGCCGAGTACTATGAGAAGAGCTACATGCATCGAGACGTCATCACACACATAGCAGTCGCTAAGTGAGTCTCAATCAGATCTTTTGAAATCTAAAATTATTTAAACTGTGCAAATTTTAAATATCTTTATCTATCATATAACAACGTCATGCACTTTATTATTTGACAACAATGGATAAACCTGTTTCTTTTTTGTTTCTTCGTATCCTTCAATTTACACTTATTCTTATCCTTTATAGAAAAAAATCAGAAGCCAAAAGATAAAAGTGGGAATGTTTTTTCATTGGCTATATATTAGTGTACTATATTCATTTTGAGAGATCTACACATGGAGTTTAACCAATAACCAACTTTAGATAGTCAAATGCATCTATTAGCTAAACCCTTTTTACCTATTCGATATCAGTAACTTGAGATTGAATGCATGATATTACCGTTAATATAAATATAAAATGGTGTTTAATTTCAAACTAGTGATCTATAGAAGGGTGAATCTGTCCAAGAAAGTCTCATATTTTTAACCAATATAACATTATAAGAAATAAAAACTTCTTAATTTACAAGCAAATGTTTTTAATCTCTAAATAATAGTAAAAAAATTGAAAATAAACGTTGAAATTAAAGTTAAAATTAGAGAGGATGAGAGGAATTTACCTTCATACATTTACATCAATAAAGCACTGAATACCATGGATTTTTGCTTTCAGAACAGATTTTATTATCACTGGTAGTTGTGATGGCCATGTCAAATTTTGGAAGAAGTCCGAAGACACTGGCATTGAATTTGTCAAGCATTTTCGGAGTCACTTAGGTATTCATAGTCCATTTCTTATTGTTTCTATGTCCAAAATGTATTTAGTAGGCAATACAAAAAATAACAGAGATTGATACTAACAACAGTATGATTGATGACTATCTGGTATATTAATCTGAGTGATGATCTAATTTATTTCAAGATTTCTAGAAGAAAATCTATGTAAAAAAACATCTTCATTTTTCATTGCTTTGACCTTCAGCACACATATTGTCATCACATATACTAAGAAAAGGGGCAGCCCTTCAAAGCGTCAGTTATGTAAAAAGAATTACCCGCCCTAAATGGCAAAAGGCAGTCAAATGCTTTGTGTTGACATTTGCACAGTGGCAAATGAACTTAAAGAAACTTTTTGATGTGGGTGGACTAAATCTTATATTTAAAATGATATTATGTAGATGAAGAAGTATGTTTTTAATGTAAAGGTGATGAATCATTTATCATTGTATTATTTGATAATTATGCTATTATTTCTCTTCCAGGAAACATCCAGAACATGTGTGTTAGCGACAACGGGGAACTGTGCTGTACAGTATCAGATGACAAAACTGCTAAAGTTTTCGATGTTGTTAATTTTGGTGAGTTCTGGATTTCATTTCTACCTCCCTATAATCTCACATTTTCAAAATAACATATTTTATAGATGGAGCATAGTGTGCATTTTACTATGTTTCCGTCGTATATGAGTGTGGCGGGATGTCCAACCTCAAACAATCTTTAAATCCCTGACTATGGTCTAGTAATACTAGGAAGCTCAAATTTTCAGATGATTTTGTAAGTGGATTGAGAATGAGACTTGTATTTTATTTGCATTTCATTGCCATACTCAAAAATATCCACACCCCTATAATAGCTTGAATATTGCCCAAGCAGCACTTAAAAGTGATTCTCTCACTCTATCCAAAAATATCAAGCGTATAAACAGTTCTAGCATTGTTTCAGTAAAGATCAAAGGCGCCGCCTATCCTTTATTCCATAAGCCTCGTACTTTAACTTATAATAGTTCAGGGCAAAACTTAATTCTGACAGTCAATACTAGCGTCTTTAGCGGTATGTTGCTCTAATTTATTCAAATCAAAAAGGGAGTATTAATTAACAGTAGAAGAATTTGTTCAGTTGCAGATAATGTGATCTCAAACATATAAATGTTGCTGCTTACTTCTTTAAAATGTTTATTTAAATGGTTGAGGTGTCTGTGCAGATATGATCAACATGATGAAGTTGGGTTACCTCCCTTTGACCAGTGGATGGGTGTACAGATCCGGAGATGCCATTGCAGCAATTGCTGTGTGAGTGTTCACTCAGGTTTTGCGACATGAAATACTCTTCTTTTTCTTCACCTTTAAATAAATTGTTTTGAGCTGGTAGACTTTTAATTGTTTATCATTTCATGTAAGTGAAATTTGTAGATAAAGTATAACTTTGACTTTCCTTTTGCAGCCATGGTTTTGACAGATCTATAAAATATGATCCAAATACAAATAATGTGATAAATGTATTATTTTAATTATTCAAGCTCTGAGAAGGAGAGCAACACAATCCACATCTACGACGGACGAGGGGACGGAACACCGCTTAGATCTCTAGAGAAACTGCACTATAAACCTGTCACCATAATCAAGGTAAGCAACAAAAGTTGCACAACATCCTGTGTTTAGTATAGGACTGTGTGAATACAGGTGCCTCTTATGAATGGAATATGTGTGTGTCTTGTAAAGGAAGACAAGCAGTTGATGGGGTCATCTCAAATGTGAAATTTTTTGTTTGGACCTTATTTAGGTTTTAAAGGGGGGGTCAACTTAAACATATGGAACACATATGCACTGTTGTACTGAGTAATTCTCTTGCAGTACTCGGTACATTGTGAAATCCTGCTTTGAGGGAAACATTTTCAGGAAAAGCCTATGCATCCAGAGTAAAGCATCAAATTCTTTAGTAACATACATCATTGTGACATCCTGTTTTCAGGGGGATATTTAAAGTATAATTTTTTCATTGAGACAGGCAAGCCTGGTTTGGTAAGACATTTACATTACATACAAATTACAAATTAAAGAGCCACTCTGTAATTTTCATAACATATTAATTACCTTTGATACAAACCTAAATATCATATGTGGTGATATAAAATCAAAACATCTTATGTTTTCATGTCTAAAAGACATATATGACAAATACGGGTTTTCCATGAAAATCTAAAACAGCCTTATATATGCACAGAGATGTAGATATCACGTCAAATATTCATGTATACTAGTTATATAACCTAACAAAGACTATCAACTCCTAACTGCCCTCCTGGCTGTTTAAGATAAGTCTCCAAAATTACGTTTGACTATTTGACGCGTGCCACTGTCTGGTTTTCGATCATAATTGCGACGTTCTACCTTCATATTGTCGCAGTAAAAAACCAACAAGCTTTAAAATGTGTCTTTTAGTAACAATCGATACTTCGCGATCAAATGGCACCATTGATTAAGTTTGGCATATATGACTCCAACAACTCACGGAGTGGCTTTTTAAGAATAGGACTATAGGCATATAAAGCCCCAGTCAACAGTATCAGTTAAAGGGACACAGAGTATCTTGTTGGAGTCAAAAATGTCAAACTTTATCAATGATGTTTACAGCAGATAAAAGGACAAATATATGTTGAAAGTGTTTAGTAGATCAATTAACAACTATTCATGTAAGCTAGACACAAAATTTTGACTTATTAACATCTATGTGGTGTTTTTCTATTATCATTGAAAAAGAGAAAATATATCATAATTTTGCCATTTAGAGAAGCAAGTTTAGTGACAATGTTTGAATTTAACTCAAGGTGAATGGTATTTTGACTCTTATTTCACCCAAATTAAAATATATGAAAAATACTTTGTGTCATTCTTTTTAATAGTTTCTCCACTAACTCACTGCCCTTGTGTTGTAGTACAACTGTGTGCTGGAGGTAGCGGTGTCGGTGGACGATGGAGGAATGGTTGAGTGTTGGGGGGGAGTCAAACAAGACTACAAGTTCCCTAAAGTTCTTCAGTGGGAGTTCAAAACAGATACAGACCTCTACGACTTTATGAAGGTAAGTCGCAAATAGAAGATCATGTTCCATATAATGTCTGTTTGACGGTCAATCAAAGAGTTTGGATTTTGATGTCAACATTATTTTGTGTAATGAATTATTTTCAAATGTAATAATTAAAATTTTTTTGTAAAGCAGCAGTGTCCAAAATTGGCCTTTTAAATAGCTAGCTGTCCTGACCACAGAAAATGCAATTGAAATCGGTAAATAATTCAACATGGCCATGTTGTCCTCAATAACTAATTCTTCATTTAAATGAGCAACAAATTCAATTGAAATCGGTAAATAATTCAACATGGCCATGTTGTCCTCAATAACTAGTTCTTGGTTTCAATGAACAAGAATATTTTTTAGCTAGGGGCCACTGCACTGCTTATTTCTAACCCAGAACTGTCTTGTGTAAATAGTAACATTGTATCCACATGATTTTCAGAATAAAGCTGTTCCAACCAGTGTTGCCTTTTCTCCAAATGGTCAGTTGATGGCCACCCTAGCAACAGACAGGAAGGTAGGAATTATTTTTTTGACATTCTATTGTGTATGTTGTTGTACTCGTATCTGACGATGCTATCAATGGTGTGTTTAATTGAAAGATACCTACCCTGTAAGCAAAACAGGAGTGATTTTACTTTATAACGACTTCTATGAAATTATTGACTTCCCCTCGTACATGTCTAAGACCACATGAAGTAATGAACTTGTTTTTCATCAGTTGTTGAAAAAAATAAAGATTAAATTCCTTGGATCCTCTGCCAAAGAGAAAACACATGTAATGTTTGGTTGTTTGTCCCAAAATGGTTGTTGTTATTTCATCGAGGCTTAAAAGGTCATAATTTTGAAAACCGGACATTGTATCATCTTGCTAATGAGTGGGACATTATTTTGGAAACTGATATATAACAGATAAAAAGACAAATATTGTTTTGTAAAGTTTCCTAGGACATAAACTGGTATACAACGAAATGGGAATTTGTCTAAAAACATGTGTTAGGCCTTTTGGGATGGATGTTCAAGTTGCAAAGATGATTTGAACTTAAATAAACACAATATTTGGCACTTGAAGCAAACTTGAAGCATTACCCAGTTGAAACATGGTACTGAGGGTAACATTCACTAGATAAATGAGAAAATACAACAAGAATATGAAGTGATAAGTAAAACACAACATGGCGGACCAGATGCCGATAGGTAAGCCTCTTTAATTAATCTAGTTAAGTAATCCGATTCCCTGTGTTTACATTAAGGTGACTAATGCAGTCGTCATATATTATTATACCTATTATCATTATCTTCAGTTTGACTACAGACTCTATATTTTGATTTCAGGTTAGGATATTCAAGTTTTTAACAGGCAAACTCTTCAAAGTGTTGGATGAGAGTCTGAAACATTTTACAGAACATCAACAAGTAGGTTTATTTCTTGAAAACATTTCAACTTTAAAAACTTTTTTTTATCCCACCGTTATGTTGAGCCATGGGATTTAGCTGTCATCCTGTACTTCTGTCCGTCCGTTATCGTTTTGTTTTTGTCCGTCTGTAATTGTTTCGAAACCCTTCATGAGATCTTTCTGTAAGTTTGCATGAGTATTAGCCCCCTACTGAAGTGTTGCCTTTATGTATTTTGGAAATACTGAAAATATTTTAAAAAAATTTTGTTTCCATGGAAATGTGTTGAATTAGGACTCTATACAAAGATAGCTTTGCTTCTTGAGAATTTTCAAAATCTCTCATCGAATCTTCCTGAATCTTTGCATGTATGTCACTCACCTACTGAAGTGGTGCTTTTTTAAATTTTCATCTTTCCATTGAAATGGTTCATTACAACAGTTTGTTTATCATAACAAAGATATATGTTAAGAATTACCGCGAACCAGTGGGATATATTATCTTCTGATGAACTTTTTTGTGTAATGCATTTAATTATTTTTAATTTTCTCCTAATTCTTTCTCAGATGAAACAGCAGCTACCAAATATGGAGTTTGGGCGTCGGCTTGCAGTGGAGAGAGATTTTGAGAAGTCAGAAGCTTTTTCATTGGTCAACATTGGTGAGTTGTTGGTATCTTTGGAAAACTTGTATTATAATTTCCACAATTATCGTTTCCATAGGGAAGATATTTATGTGCCCACACTTAAAAATCTCATTCAATTACATCTTTGAGGATTTACAACTTTTCTATTCTTGAAAGAGCTCTTTTGACATAGATACTAATGCTGTTTTGAATCTATAAAAATCAACAGTTTCATCTAGAAAAGGGCAGGTGATCATCAATAGAACTCCCTGAATCATTTCTAATATCAAAATCTTACTTGTCAACAAAAAAGTCAAGAGTTCTGAAATTCAAATTCAGGCATACCTTGACCACTGAAGGTCGTATGATGTAAATTTGTAATCATCTAAGCAATTCCTAAAACTTTATCATGTTGCATGTTTATCTTAATTGAATCAACCTATGCAAAGACTAGAGAGCTACAGAGCCAATGGCTTTTATTCTTCCTTTTTTCCAGAGCATTCTATATGGTATCCTTTTGGTATCTGTAACAGACTGAATATGGTAAGTTGGTATCATTGTCACCGACATGATTTCATAATTAGATATTTATTTTTGTTTCAGTTTTTGATGAGAGTGGATACTTCATCCTCTACAGTACCATGCTTGGAATCAAAGGTAAGAACCGACCTGCGTCCTGCTGCATCAGCCCTTATTCTAAATCCTCACAGCTCCTTCAATACCCTTGTTTATTACCCATATGTTTATTCATAAGCGGTGACATATTTTCAATATGAGCACATGTGCACATATCACTTTTGCCTAGCAACAATTGTCTAAAGTCAGCATTGACCACTGGCTAAAACTATCTTAAAGTGCTCTAGGTCCTGCAGGTGGTAGGTTACAGTACTGCAGGTGGACGATTTGGATACTCGAGATCCTGCTAGATGAAGGTTACAGTACTGCAGATGGACTATTTAGATACTCGAGATCCTGCTAGATGAAGGTTACAGTACTGCAGGTGGACGATTTAGATACTCAAGATCCTGCTAGATGAAGGTTACAGTACTGCAGGTGGACGATTTAGATACTCGAGATCCTGCTAGATGAAGGTCACAGTACTCAACACTATTTATTAATCCAGGACCTTCTGATGGAAGAAAAATAAGGGCATTAATGATAAGTGAAATGCGCTGTATTAATCAACTGGGCTTATTGAACCACCTAGAGAACTTTTACACACACATATATTTCTACTTCAGTGATTAACCTACACACAAATCGCTGTGTGCGGATCCTGGGCAAGCCGGAGAATGCCCGGTTCGTGCAGCTGTCTCTATTCCAAGGTTCAGGGAAGAAGAAGAAGGCGGCAGTAGATGCAGAGATGGTTGCGTCTGAAAACCCCATCCTGCAGAATGTACAGTTGGACCCCACGCTCTTCTGTACAGCCTTCAAGAAGAACCGGTTCTATATGTTCACCAAGAGAGCGCCAGATGACACTAAGAGGTCAGTGGCAATATAATGTTGTTGATAATGGATATCTGTATTGGTCAAGTTACAGGTCCACGGTCTGTTGTGTTGGAACAAGATAAAGGCAAGGAACCAAATAATGGACTGCAGACCTTACAGAAATAAAGATTAATGAAAAAATTTATGTTTTTAATACATGAGTACCATACCTTTTGCATTAATTTTCATCAAAAGTATAATCATAAATGGTATAGGTGAACTGACATGTCTTTTGAAAGTTTTCGAGTTATTGCCTTCACATTTGTGTCTTGGCCCCTGCTTAATGTCTGATTGGCCCAGATCTCTCACATCGATGCAGTTTCTTCTGTATTTGCTCTGTTTTCCTGTTATCACCAACATTCCCCTGGCTAAGTTGCCTGATTCTACACAATTGGTGCGATACCATTGACAGTTAACTTAAAATCTTTAAGACTGCAGTGCCGTCTATCACAGCATCACGCCTGTTTGTGGTATATTGTTTTGAGCTGTTATCAATAAATCTTGAGCAAGAATATCAGAACAAGATTTGCTTGTGAATTTTAAGTTTTTATTTAAAAATAATGCTGATATATCAATCCCCTTTACTTACTTCAGTGCGGACACAGAGCGGGATGTGTTCAACGAGAAGCCATCTAAGGAGGAAGTGGTCGCTGCAACGCAGGTGAGAATGAGTGGATTCTTTTTCAGGAAGGGATCCTCCTTGGGGTACTACTGCATAAAATCTGTATATTTTTGCTATATGACAGGTTGTGACTATTTTTTAAATAAAAAATATACAAAAAAACACTCAAAACGTGTTTTTGTACATATCACCACCCTAACAGGGCCCCCTACCCTGGCGATAACTGGTCCGCCAGGGCCGGTAACTCTATTAGCAACCCACTTATCAATCTGTCATTGAGGAAGAAAGACGTGTTTTCGCTACTCAAGTTTGCTAAGTTTCCAAAAAGAAAATTGACATGGAGAAAGATTCAAATGTATGGTAACCTTTATTACTAAACGTAGTTTAGAATAGGTTCGCATTATCGCATTCCATCGCGTTGTGACTTAGGCTTTTCCCAACCATTTCGAGCCACGTGCTTCGTTTGTGCGCGGGAAAAGAGACAAACATGGCGGATTCTCGAAGATTGTTTTTCCCGACTAGGTGGAAAATAGATATCTTTCGTTTGGAATCAGTCGTTGTTTGGCACTTGATGTTATTATTATTTTATTAATAAGCATCTTTACGTCGATGGCGATCGTTTTCACCTGGTTTTTAACTTGATGAAAACTTCCGTTAATCGATGGGCAAGCCATGTTGTTTACATGCTCTTTTTATTTCAGGCTGTGATGGTAGTGCTTGCTTTTAGATGCTTCTCACTATTATATCGCGGCCGTCATGTTCTCTATAGTATTATATATATATATATATATTAACTTAGATTACACTTGCACTTCCCCTTTCCCCCTTTAGTTCTGTCAACAATTTCTTTTATGTTTGGCTTACAGTCATTCAAGAAGTGTGTTGACTGCGGGGTCAATATCCCCCAGGCTGACGGCCATGAGGCCTGTTTGCCGTGTCTGGTGACCAGGGGGGGAGCTGAAGGGACTGACCCCCCCGTCTAAATCAGGTGGTAAGGGTAAAGGCAAAAAGACTGTACGTTCCCCCCCGATCCCATCTGAGGAAAGCTCAGATTCGGAGGCGGGGGGGGCGGATGTCTGCCACTAGGGCCCTCCCTATTGCACCCTCACTTGATGCTATTAACTCGCCAATTAAGGGGCAGATGAAGGGCCTAATGGGGGAACTTATGTCCGAGCTCCGTAAGGAGTTCAGGTCGGATGTTCCCCCGGCGGGTCCGGATGCCCGGCCGGCCGGTTCCCTCGGGGCCGTCGTCGGTGCCGGTTCCAGAGCTAACCCGGGCAAGGGCCCGGGTGATGCTCTGTTGACACCGGAGCAGCGACCCAGCACTAGCAGGGTTCCTAGCTGCACCATCACACGGGACCCCCCGAATGACCTCGGCACTGCCGAGGGGTCGGGGGGAACCGGTAACCCCAAGAGCCGAGACCCGGGCGCTTCGGCGTCGGGGTCTGCGTCTGGACTCGGGCGTCAGGCTCCTTCTTCGGAACAGCGGGAATCGGCGGGGTCGCGGTTTCGTATTCCCTTGATTCCTTCGTCTGCTCTTTTGGAGGGTCCGTCAGATACCTTGTCCGTGCAGGACACTGAGGGTACTGAGGACTCCTCGGAGGAGGAGATGGAGGTTGAGGGGGGTGCGGGGCCTGACCCTACTGACCTTCCCATTGCTGTAGCCCTGAGGGGGGTGCGCGATAAGTTCGCGGCCGCCTTCCCTCAGGTAGTTGTTCCGGAGAAGGAGTCGGATGCTGCGGAGTTCCGGCTTCCCGGCGGGGCCTTCGCTCAACGCAAGGCACCGCAGGCGCGGCTCCGCATCCTCGACAGCTTGAGGGCTGACGCAATCACGCCTCTCCTATCGGGTACCCGCACGAGGTTCGATCTGCCCGAACTCAACAGGAGGTACCCTATAGGGGAGGTGGGGTTGTTCGATGTCCCCCAGGTTGATGATGATGTGTTGACATCAGTCAACCCGGACGCCATTGGGCTTCCGGGCCGGCGGGTGCCGCTCTTCAAGCATCAGGACCAGTTGCTAAAGCGCACGTTCCGCTCCTTCGAGGAGATGTATCGGAATGCGGCGCAGCAGCTTCGGATCTCAGTGCATTCAGCCTACCTGGCCTCCATGCAGGGTCAGGGGCTGTCTGAAGGGTCGGAGCAGGGCAAGAAGGCTCAGTCTGAGACTGTCCTGCTCCAGCGGCAATTGACTGAGGTCTCCAGTTACCTGGCTCGCGACTCTATTAGGAGTGCGGCGAGTCAGGTAATGACCGCAGTGATGGGGCTGCGGAGGCCGTGGATGAGCTGCTCTTCGCTCCCACAGCCTACTCAGAACGCACTGCTCGCCCTCCCGTACGAACTGGGTCAAACCCTGTTCCCGGGATCGGCGACAGTGATCAAGGACTTCGCTGAACGGCTGGATAGGGCCAAAGCTGCCAAAGGCGGCTCTGGTCCTGCCGGGAAGCGTAAGTCCCCCCTGGAAGGCCTCCCGCAAGGACCGCCGGCCAAAGTCGGGACTTGGTGGACAACTTCGCTCCAACCAGGCTCCGGCAGGGGAGGTCACCCAGGGAAGAGAGGCAAGAGCAGAAGGGGCAGGCAGGCTAAGGGCCAGCAGCCTTTTCGGGGGAGAGGGGGCTCCAACCAGGGCTCCTAATCCCTCCTCTGCTCGAGCCGGAAACCTGTCAGGGGGCCCGAGTGCCGCCGGTTGCAGGGATCCGTTGCCTCTGTCCAGAGTTACCAGTAGGGGGCAGACTCTCCCACTTCCTGTCAGATTGGGAGAGGGTCACGTCAAATCCCTGGGCCCTGTCCACACTCAGGGACGGACATTTGCCTCTTTGGAAGCATGGGCCACCTTCGTTTACCGGAGTGAGGCGCACCCCGGTGCCATCCTCCCCGGAGAAGGCGGAAGTCCTCAGGGCCGAAGTCGTAGCTCTGCTCGACAAGGCGGCCATAGAGGTGGTCCCGAGGGGCCAGGAAGAGACCGGGTATTACTCGACTTACTTCCTGGTCACCAAGAAGGACGGAGGGTTCCGACCAATCTTGAATCTCAAGTATTTGAACAAGATGTTGGAGGTGCCATCGTTCAAGATGGAAACTCTGAGGTCGGTGATAGCATCGGTGGAGCAGGGAGATTGGCTTTCGTCAATCGACCTCAAGGATGCGTACCTCCATGTCCCAATGCACCCCCAGTTCAAGCAATACCTAAGGTTTGCCTTCGACGGGGTGTGCTACCAGTTTCGTGTGCTCCCCTTCGGCATCTCAACGGTGCCAAGGGTGTTCACCAAGCTGATGCTGATTCCGGCGCAGGTGGCCAGGTCCAAGGGCAGGTGTTGTCACCCGTACCTGGACGATTGGTTAATCAGGGCCCTGTCGCAGGTGAGGAATCAGGAGGCCACCCAGGAGATTTTAGACATTCTGCTCAGGCTGGGTTGGATCGTAAACATGAAAAAGTCAGACCTCACTCCCACCCAGGACTTAGTGTTCCTGGGGGCTCGGTTCGATACGGTGAGGGGACTAGTTGCACTAGCCCCTGCCCGAGTGACCAAGGTAATTCAGACCACGCAGCAGTTCTTGCTGTCACCCGCACACTCCGCACGGACATGGCTCCGTTTGCTGGGGAATATGGCGGCGACGGTGGACGTGGTCTGGAGAGCCCGGTTGAGGATGAGACCAGTCCAGCAGGCTTTAGCGGGACGATGGTCACAGTCCGGGAGTCTAGAGGAATCAGTGGCCATTCCGGAGTGGCTTTCCACTCATCTGGAATGGTGGCTGAAGGAGGACAACCTCGCCAGGGGTCTACCTTTGGTGACGCCGATGCCCGAGGTAACAGTTCAGACGGACGCTTCCCTCTCAGGTTGGGGGGGAGTCCTGGGGGACCACTCAGCTTTGGGCCTGTGGTCTCTGGACGAGTCCAAGGAGCACATCAATGTGCTGGAACTGAGGGCGGTGAGGAAGGTCTTCGACCAACTCCTCCACTTGGTAAGAGGTCGGGTGGTGCGTCTGGAGATGGACAACCAGACTGCCATGACTTATATAGCAAAGCAGGGGGGAACGGTGTCGCCAGCTCTCCTCCAGGAGGCGTGGCAGTTCCTTCTCTGGTGCGACCGGTTCAACATTCGGGTGATACCGGTGTACCTTCCGGGAGTGGACAACGTCCGAGCGGACGCCTTGTCCCGGCGCATCCTGGCACCGCACGAATGGATGCTCCACCAGGAGATATTCGGGCTTATCTCCCAGTTGTACGGGTCGTTCCAGGTGGATCTGTTTGCGTCCGGAGTGACGAATCAGACACCGGTGTTCTGCTCCAGAATACCAGACCCAAGCGCTCTGGCATCAGACGCCTTCGCGATAGACTGGGCCGGCAGAGTGCTATGGGCGTTCCCGCCAATGCCTCTGATTCCCAGGGTTCTGTCGCAGGTAGGCAAGCAGCCTCCACAGCTGTTGGTCCTCATGACACCGCTGTGGACGGCCCAGAGTTGGTTTCCATCAGTACTCGGATATCTGGTTCAGCCTCCTGTACTGTTACCATGTCTGCCAGATCTGCTGACGCAGGAAGGAGCGCCGCACCCGAATACCAGGATTCAGTGGGTGGCCTGGCCTCTGTCCGGAATCGCCTCCAGGAGAGCGGTATTCCTGCACGAGTTGCAGACACAATACTGGCTTCGAGGAGGGATTCAACGAACATTCAGTACGAAGATAGATGGGCCTGTTATGCGCGCTGGTGTGGCAGTCGAGGGATTCTCGATCCCTTTTCTGCGGGCCTAGTGCCGGTATTGGAGTTTTTACAGTCCCGGCTGGATGATGGCTTAGCGGCCTCTACAGTTAGGGGCTACTCTACCGCTATTTCGGCATTTCATGTACCGGTGGATGGCACTCTCTTGGGGAGTCATCCAATGGTCCAGCGCTTCTTAGCAGGTGTGGACAGGATTAGACCGCCTGTTCGGCGGGTCAGTCCTACTTGGGAGTTGGCACATGTCCTGGACTGGCTGTCAGGGCCGGCGTTCAGAGACCCTAGTGCTGTTTCCTTGCAGTTGTTGACGTGTAAGGCGGCCTTCCTAGTGGCGGTGACGTCGGGCAGGCGGGTAGGAGATATCCACGCGATGTCTTCGGATCCCGAGCTGACTGTCTTTCACAGAGACAGAGTCAGCATTAGACTGCCAGACTCATATCGCCCGAAGGTTGATCATGCCTTTCACGTCTCGGCCCCGATAGAACTGCCAGCTATGATGCAACCAGCGGTTTCAGGGGCGAGGTCGGCGCAACCCCACATCCTCGATGTGCGTCGCACCCTCAAGCTTTACATTAAGAGAACAAAAGAAATCCGGAAGGATAAACAGTTGTTCTGCTGCTACGGCGGGAATAAGTCCGGCCTACCAGCTTCAAAGCAGACCATCTCAAGATGGATAGTTTCGGCTATTTACCTGGGGTACGTCCATAAGGGACTACAGGCCCCAGAAGGTTTGAAAGCCCATTCGGTTAGGGCGGTGGCAACCTCTAAGGCTTATGCTGCGGCCCTGCCCATTGAAGAGATCTGCTCAGCCGCCATTTGGAGCCGGCCTAGCACGTTCATCAGGCATTACCAGTTAGACAAACACTCAAGTGAGTGTGCTCGGTTTGGCAAGACTGTTCTTTTCACTGGGCAGAGCCGTACACCCTCTAGCTGATTGGGCTTTCGGGTTATGGTTTTTAAAGTAGTGGTGGTACTAACGTACTAACGACTAATAACAATGCACTGCATGGGCCTGGTGACAGACACCCGAGAGGGAGTGGTCTTCAGGGATAATCGATTGCTTAAAAGAAGTCCCCCTTATTCCTTCTTTCAAAAGAGAGGGGGGGGGGGGGGTTTGGCTTAAGAACGCAGCAGGCTTTTTAGCCAGTACGAGTAGTCCCATGGTCAGTACCTGGAGGCAGCCAGGGGGCTGAAAGACTCATGAGTTCTGGTGAGTGTACTTTACACCTTTTGTACCTCTTTTAGGGGTTAGATAAATCTGCAGACAGAATTCCACTGCCAGGGAATTGTCTCTGGGAGTCTCTGATATGCAGTAGTACCCCAAGGAGGATCCCTTCCTGAAAAAGAATCGAACAAACCTGCAGAGGTTTCTGATTCTTTGAAGGGGATCCTCCTTGGGGTACGGCCACCCACCTCCCCTTATTCTGTCTGGATATGCTAGATTGATAAGTGGGTTGCTAATAGAGTTACCAGCCCTGGCGGACCAGTTATCGCCAGGGTAGGGGGCCCTGTTAGGGTGGTGATATGTACAAAAACACGTTTTGAGTGGTTTTTTGTATATTTTTTATTTAAAAAATAGTCACAACCTGTCATATAGCAAAAATATACAGATTTTATGCAGTAGTACCCCAAGGAGGATCCCCTTCAAAGAATCAGAAACCTCTGCAGGTTTGTTCGAATTTTATGTTCCATATTTTGTATAAAACAACAGGGCCTTCAAAAAGTGCCAGGGTAAATCTGCAGAACCAGCTGAAGACAGAAGCCATAGGTCTGTTTTAAGCTTTTCTGTTTCAAGACCAAATCAAAATTGGGAATAAAAATTCATTTTGTTGTGTCTATAAACAATAAGCACAGAATTGAGTGTCCGTTGCTATGGTGGTTATCATAATCATATAAGCAAGTATGTAATTAATGTTATTTCAGGACATGTCGTACACGCGAGTATCGGAGAACATCGTGATCCACACAACGCTTGGAGACGTGCACTGTAAACTCTTCCCTAAAGAGTGAGTACCCTGTTCAGTTTCCGCATACTGTTGAATGTTAGTCTTTGATATAGATAAATCCTACTGGGATCTAAGTCCTTCCTTTTCCTGTCGGACAGTTAGTTTTAAATGTAGCCAGGTAATGTCTTAAAAATATTAATATGGCATACTTTACCTTGCACATTCAGGAATATTGTTGAATATGTTTAGCCAGTGGCCAATCTTACTCTTTCTCATCTTACAAGTATTTTGTAGTAATGAAAAGAAATAAGTGAAAAGATAATGTTTGCTTTTTTTGAGAATAATTTTTTTTAGCTCATCTGGCATGTCGTCTGATGTCCTGCTGTCCATCAGTAAACTTTTAACTATTTCATCATCTTCTCCTGAACCATTGACTCAAGAAATCTGAAATCTTGTTTATTTTACTCCATGACTAATGAGGGTTTAAATTCATAAATTTGGTGATGTACCTTGTGACCCCGAATAAGGGTCACAGAGAGCATGCCCTAAAAAAAGCTCATGTCTTGTTCCTCTCCAGAAGCAAGAGGACTAGAAAGCCGGAACTCCTTAGCTGATGGGATTATTATATAGATTTGGTGACCTTGTGACCCCTAATAAGGGCAACAGGGATCAAGCCCTGAGGCCCCTATCTTATCTTCTTCTCCTGAAGAAAGAGCCCTAGAAAGCTTGAACCCTGTGTACAGACTCCTAAGCTGGTGAAGATTATGATAAATGGATTTGGTGAATCTGTGGCAGCTCACATGGTGACCCTGTGAACATTTATAAAGTAAATGTAAATAGCCTGATGAGCTACAGAACCCACGGCTCTATTTTTGTAATTGGCATCTTAGCATTGTATGTTACTTACACATTCAGGAATGATGTTTTGTTCACAAAGGCTTAGATTCAAATGTTGCTTAGCAACTCAAACTGCGATTTAATACATATTGTTTGTTATAGGCTTTTTCCATAAAATAACAATTATAAGATTAACCGTAGTAACTGTTGGATTGTATAAAAAAAATTGAACCATTTAGGGGGATATTTGGTGTAATAAAACGTTTTCACTATGAAACGAATGTCATTATTTCATTTTTTCAGATGTCCGAAAACAGTGGAGAACTTCTGTGTACATGCCCGGAATGGCTATTTCAATGGTCACATCTTCCACCGAGTCATCAAGGGATTTATGGTTCAGACCGGGGACCCACAGGGTGAGCAATATGACATGTCATACATATTGACTTTGAATAAACTAGGGGGCGGGATAGTGCAGTGGTCAGCGCGTTCGGCCTCGGATCAAGAGGTCCCTGGTTCGAATCCTGCCAGGGGCTCGGCATCTTTGTCTGCAGTAGAGAACTATTCTACATGCAATCAGGTTTGGGAGCAATGCTACACTGATTTTTTTTTGCAGTATCACCCATGGGTCGCTAGTTCCAGGTTTCACTGTAATGCATGGCTACAATGGTGTTGCGGGCTTTCTCCCTACAATAATACTAGCAGCCGCCGTGATATAAGTGAAGTACTCTTGAAAGCGGCGTTAAACCCCACATCAGCTCACCTCACCTTGAACAAACTTTATAGCTGACAGTGATCAGACCCTCCACACAGAGGCTACCGAGTCATTCCTAACAACATAACCTCTGTTAAAATAGGAAGAGTTTGTGGGCAAGAAGTTCAGATACTGAGAATTTCAATTCAAGTTAGTTGTCGAATGCAATTAGTTCTGTCTATTCCTGTAATCTTGTTGTAGACTTGAGTAGAGTAGAGTTCTTTCATCTGTGTGATGTGCACACATTTCTTAAAAGACAGAAGTCATTTAGATATGTAAATATATATTTGATTGAATAGAAGTGAGGTTTGTATAAGAATTAAGCTTTCTTGGGCAAGGACCACAATTATCATTCACCTCTGAAGTAAGATACTGTTTGGTGATTTGATTGTTTTTTTCTATGGTTGCATTTTTCTTGCAACTTCATGGAAGGCTTTAAGCCTAAACTTCTACATTGGTTCCCTTGAATTATTGCAACCACCAATCATCAGTAAGTATAACCCTTTGCTTGATGATCCCAGGGAATGGAACAGGCGGAGAGTCAATCTGGGGCGGTGAGTTCGAGGATGAGTTTCACGCAAAACTGCGACATGACCGACCCTACACGATGAGTATGGCAAATGCTGGACCCAACACCAATGGATCTCAGTTCTTTATCACTCTAGTTCCCACAGTAAGTTGATAATCTACCGTATTCGACTTAATAACCGCCCACTCCCCTATAAGCGCCCACCCACCACATTTTTGAGTGAACAATATGCCTCCTGATTTAGCGCCCACCTATCAACATTGCTTACCTTGCATGCTGATTCATTGAGGAAGGTTTTTCAGTCTTGCAATAAGTCTTTTACTTCCACTAAAGTGAAGAATACAGGGTATTTCAAGACCCCCAGCCACCACCAAAATGATAAAACATATAAAACCATATTTCAAAGACATGTGTATCGTAAGAAAACACTTTCAAGACTAAACTTGAGGAGTTTTAATTAGCGCCCCCTTTTACCAATTTTTTAAGCGCCCCGGGCGCTTATCACGTCGAATACGGTATCCGTTTTTCTGCCATTTGGTTACAAAGCATTCAGATTAAGGTTTAGTGTTGTCTGCTCTGTTTTCTTTGCTCTGAAAAATCATTTGTTAACCAAATTCTTTCACAAGGCAAAATCTGCACAAATGAAGAAAACCTCCTATACCTCCCTAACATATTATTTATAATTTCTTTGGGCCCACATTGAATTTGAACATCAACTGATTGCCAAACAATAAAATGGCAATTGAAATAAAGCTACCCAGAACTTCAAGACTAACTTTATGTCCAGACTGACTATGTTTTGTCGTTTTAAGTTTTATGAAAGATTGCATGCCCAAATGCAAATGAAAAGCCTATGTCCAAACTATGTTCTCATTTTAAATTTTTTTTATTTCAAATCAGCCTTAAAGACATTTTTAATCAGACAATATTTCCAATAAACTTCTCTTCTTTTGAAGCGCAATTGGATAATTAGGCGCTAAAGAAATTCAATTTTATCATCATGAATATTAGGATTCCTGTAGGTAAGTCACTCAAAACGGTTTAATACTGACAAAGTCAGCAAGTAAAAGATTCATACATAATTTTTCTCTTAATAATTTTCAGCAAAATTTTTTAACTTACCTTTTATTGCATGTAACTTATATTTTTAATATTTGTCCCCAGCCGTGGCTAGACAACAAGCACACTGTGTTCGGGCGAGTGTTCAAGGGAATGGAGGTCATAAATAACCTGGGCAATGTGAAGACCAATCCCAAAACTGACAAACCATATGATGATGTCCGGATTATAAGTCTCACTGTTAAATAAATAATTGTTTTATATCATCCAACATTCTTTTTCGATTGGAGGCAACCTCAGTCACTTTTCCTTACAAACCTTTGTTTCAAGTTGACTAGAACTGCAGAATCCTGATAGCACAACTACCTTGACCACAACCAGTCAATAACCTTGTTTCCAATTCAACATTTGATTTGAACTGTTTAGAGGACTTGAGTTTGATCACTTGTGTGGTACGCACATGTTTCTTTCAAGCAATGTCAGAGTATTAAATGGAAGGAAGTTTAGTATTCTGTTTATTACCTGACCTGAGTAATCAAGCATGATTGCCAAAAGTTTACTGAACAAAACATATCCGCGACTTGGCCACCATTGTGACGACGGTGCTAACATTGTGACGTCATACGTGTCGCGGTATTACACTGATATATATTATACTGCAGTATCTTACACGGGTGAGTAATAAAATATATGATTCAATGCAAATATGGATGGTATCTGTTATGCACTATTTACTGCTGGTTAATTTTGAAATAACTAACATGACAAACTTGTAACAGAGAGCACATGGTAAGAAATGAATTGCTTAACCTCTGTGGGAAGAGAAAAATAATTCTGATGCAGGTGTAAATAATTGAAAATACTTTTCATCAATCAGACTATTCCATAAACTTAGTTTTGAATGAAGTCTTTGTTGATTTTTTTAGGGTTGTAAATATATTGTAAGAAGATTGTCACTTGTCTGTATGCAAATGTCAAAGTAGGTCATATTCAGCTGGTTTTTACGTTTAATGGATATCAGTTTGTTATCCAGAAATTATCTCCCCTGAAACTCTCATTGTAAGCCATGTTGTCTGGTACTTGCTTATCATTGATGATATTTAATAATCTCTATATTGTTGCATATGTTTTGTTAGTTTGCTAACCAAATTTGCCTCAAAACTTGTAAATTATCATTTATTCATTCACATATTCATGATACATTGTCACAAGTCACAAAAATTGCAGATTCATCTGTAAATATTACCATGTCAATTCTGAATGTAAATACTTTCACCTTTTTATGTATAAAAAATTCAAATAAAGATACATGTCTAACTGTTGTGTTGTGAATAAGGCAGGGAATTCTATTTTCAAGTTAAATGATGAAAAGAACTTACCCCAAATTCAAATATATATTGATATGGCAGACATGAAATATTTGACAGATTTTAAATTCGACTAGCTTTTCTACGAGTATGATAATATGTTCTAGTATAAATTGTGAGACCAAACGGGCGTCTTTATCAATTGTTACTGCAGATATGATCCCTTGGCCAGTGCATTACACGCTATTTAGTCCTTGGCGTATTCTGGATTATTGCCTCTGTAAAAAAAAAAACTGTGTAAATTGCAAATTTAGAATGACTATGCAATTAAGATTAAGTGTTGCTATTAATCTTGTCATTGACTACACTGATTGTTTCTCTGTGCCGGGTTCTATGGAGGATTGAAGAGCTGTTCGGATCACAGGGTTGGCATCAAGTTTAGCTTTGGCATCTGCGATGGAACATTTGAAGATGGCTGCCATCAGTGCGACTGGTACAACCTGGAAAAAACAGATGGAAAAGATATTTAACATTTATTTAAGAATATTTTTGTAGAAAAATTTACTCGGTAGGTCCGGTTAAAGGGAGACAATAAGACTAGCATCGTCCTTTATTGACAAGGGTTACGTCTGATTTAGTAATATGGTGAGATACTTTCATTCAAGAACATCGATGAAGCTCTTTAGAATTATCTTAAAACTCAATATAAACGCAAGCAAACTACCACTATGAAAACAAATTCTTGCCTGTTTATTTTATAGAGGTTGCATTTAGAGTGCAATTTAGGTAGTCCAAGGACTTTCATTATACAGGTCTTTGGGTAGTCTTTATAGGAGTTAGAGTACAGAAAAGAAGTCATATATTTTCAGGATAAAGTGCTTCCATTTAGTAGCCTCATAATATTCGGGGATGGTAATACTGATAGCAGATTCCTATAAGGACATTTACAAAATATATCGGCCTGGATTCAGAAATGTCTTTTATTGTACACTACACTTACCCGATCTTTGGGTGTGGCACATTCTATGTGTTCAGCAACTGGGCGATCTGTGAGGTCGGAGGTCAAAGTGTCGGTCTCGTAGATTGACCTCAACAGGAAGTTCTGAGCCTCTGTCTGACTCAGTTTGGAGAAGCGCTGCACAAATAATAAACTTGAGTAGCTGATTTCATAGATGCTGGGAATATCACACTTCCACAAATAATAATAAGCTCTAATAAGCGCCAGATCTTAACTATTTAATAATATTCCCTTTGTAATCATTATACAGTTTATGTAAATGTCAATTTTCTATTTAAGCAATAAACGCTGCTAGATATGTTAACGCTCAATAAAAAAATATGGTATTTAAAGCAGCTGAAGATACACTAAGCACCATCTACTTAACACAGACTGTGAATCATCTTAAAATGAAGTGTGAACTTGAAGTCATGATTTGTGATTGAAAACCAAACGATGGCAGGCGCAAAGACTCAAACATAGTTATAATACCTGTTTAAAGCAGTCAAAACGATAAATATAGGTTGGTAGTGCCTATGTCATTGAACTAATAAACATGTAAATTAGACATAGAAATTTGATCTCTTAACCTTTATGGCCATTTTCCATTCCATATTAAAAACAATAAGATTTCATTATTTTGCATTAAAGAGATAAATATGCATGTTTAGAGAGGCGATATGAACATAACACAAGTCATATAGAATTTTGGCTCTTATTCAAACCACATACAACATTTATGAAACATAATCTCTTTCCCATTTAATGTCAGGACATTTTAAAGGATGGATGGTCTTGTAACAATTCGATCTGCAAGCATTGCATCGTGATCTTAATCCTTGGACATACCTGAATAACCCCAACAGATCTGTGGAATAATTTGTTGTTGCTGAAACAAAGACAGAACATTTTAATTGCAATTTTATTCTAGACGATCTTGACCTTTTGACCTCCTTTCAATGTGCGTTAACCCAGTATTTCAAACTGATGCTCCATTTGATACCAATCTTTAAAATCAAAATTGATTTTTGTTACCTTGACCTTATTTGAACGTCCTCATAACACATTGAACATTGAACACTTTCCAAACCATCATGCAATATGTTTCATAAACTCTTCCAAACATTGTCTTAAATTTGCTGAAAAAGGCGATCAAGCCAATAGCAAAAGATTTTGGTAACCTTGTCTATATTTTCAAGGTCACCATGACGTCACCGACGCTTGTAAGTTTCATCGAAATTCATAGCCACGATGGTGTTGCGGGCTTTCTCCCTGTCATTATACTAGCAGCAGTGATAAAAGTGAAATACTCTTGAAAGCGGCGTTAAACCCCAATTCACCTCACAATTCATTTTTAAATTTAGAGAAAAATCACTGCTTCCCTTACTTTTGGTGAACGTTTACATTTCATAGACCAGACACACCTTTACCTTTATTTAATCAATTTTATTATGGTAAAGGAACAAGCCTCAAATGCCAAAAAGGAGTATGGATGTTTGATAAAATACTTGTTCCTTCGTAATTGAGGTATTGCCAATGTGTAGGTATTTAATTCACTTAAATCCTCTTGACTCCTCACTCACCTGACTTTGAGGTCCACCATGATGTTCTGGTAGACTTTACCCTTGAGAATATGAGCCCCGGTAGAAACTGCATTCAGGAACCATTTGGCCGCCATTTCTCTAAATTGCTGCCAAAAGACCTCGCAGACGACAGGGCCTGTAGCAGACGATATCTCCGATCTGGGCAGGGTCACGTGAATGAGTTTATCGAACTGCTTGGCACTTTCTGGACTGTCCTACAATTATATGGACTGAAGTGACTGAATGATTTCGACACATGCATTTCATCTTTCACACAATGGGGAAAACTAGAAGATTCAAAGGTATTCATTATGAAAATTTACAAAATCATTCATGTTCTGATTGGTGAGAGAGTTGACCTAAAGCTCCCCCTTGAATATGTATTACAAAAGAGTTCCTTAATCTAGTCTAGATTAATCTAGTCATGTTCTCATGGTTAATTCACAGGGTTTTGATAAAACTAGCTATTAATCTTGTAGGTTTCAAACACAAGCATGGGTGACAGCGATATTGTTCATATACTTTATATAATACAAGAATGGGAGATATAATGTATCGATATTGTTCATATTCTCTATGTAGGCCTTACACAAGCTTGGAAGACATCGATATTGTTAAAAGACTCTATCTAACGCAAGCTTGGAAGACATCGATATCTATAATATAAACTATATAACCCAACCTTTGAAAACACCGATATTGCTCATATATACATATATTACTCAAGATGAAAACTGGGTTCATCATTTTGATCCAGAGACAGAAAAGCCAAAGCATGCAATGGAAACATATCACATCACCCACCCCTAAAGAGTTCATATCTTGTTCCTCGAGTCGGGAGGTCATGACACCCGTTTTCTGGGACTCTCAGGGTGAAATAATGATTGATTATTTAAAGAAAGGTTCTACAATCAACGGCACTTATTACGCAAATGAACTACGACAATTACGAGAAAAACATCAAAGAGAAACGAAGGGGTAAACTGCGCAAAGGTGTTTGGCTGTTGCAGGACAATGCTCCCGTTCACACCGCCAAAATTGCAGTCAGTGCAGCAGAGGATTGTGGGTTATGGATTCTCCCCCACCCTGCCTATTCTCCAGACCGAGCACCCTTAGACTTCTTCCTCTTTCCTCGACTGAAAACAGAGCTCCGTGGCCAAAGGTTTGAGACTGACGATTACGTCATTGCTGCAGTAGAGGAGATTTTGTGGTCTCGTGATAAGTGGTTTTCAGAGTGGTTGCAGATGTTACATAAAAGCTGGAGCAAATTCACTGAGGTCAAGGGTTCTTAAATAGGTCATAAACATTGAATGTTTCTTTGGTTTTGATGGCCAGGTCAGAAATTTTTGGGACACCTCTCATATATATAACACAAGCTCAGGAGACATAGATAGTGCTCATATGCTGAGCTCTATATAACATACCGTAAACTTAGGAGACATCGATATTGATCATATACTCTATATAAAACGAGCTTTGAAGACATCGATATCGCTCATATAATTCATATAACACGAGCTTGGAAGAAATCGATTTTGCTCATTAACTCTATATAACACAAGCTTTGAAGACATCGATATTGCTCATTTACTCTATATAACACAAGCTTGGACGACATCGATATTGCTCATATACTCTATATAACACAAGCTTTGAAGACATCGATATTGCTCATATAATTCATATAACACAAGCTTAGAAGACATCGATATCGCTCATATAATTCATATAACACGAGCTTGGAAGAAATCGATTTTGCTCATAAACTCTATATAACACAAGCTTTGAAGACATCGATATTGCTCATATAATTCATATAACACGAGCTTGGAAGAAATCGATACTGTTAATATACTCTATATAACTCGAGTTTGATAGACATCGATATTGCTCATATAATTCATATAACACAAGCTTTGAAGACATCAATATTGCTCAATGTTCATATAATTCATATAACACAAGCATTGGAGACATCGATATTGCTTATATTTAACAATGTCTTCCAAGCTTATTGTCTTGAGGAGGGGACTTACGATAGCATCCTTATCATTGACTACAAAACAAACTCGCTTGCAGGGGAAATCTGGCATGGTCAGTTTGTCATCACATTCTGTAAAAGATAAGGGTATTTTAATTTGAAACTGAAATGAAGTCAAATATTGCTGTGTGGTCAATTAATAATATAAAGCATAACGATGATCGTAAGATCGTCTTTAGTTAACTTGTTTATGTTCCGTAATATGTCTGAATGATATAAATATATTTGTTGCATTTAAAGGAAAAAAATTGAGAGTACAAGAAAATATATAACTTGTGTTTGGAACTTTATAAGACCTCTTTAATTTTTAATCATAGTTAAACCACCTTCAGTGAGTAAAACCACCAAATCCCCGGATGTAAGTGAAGGCGCCACGTCTCTATAGAAATCCGCCAGGGAGATCTTAAGGTGCTTGCCCTGCGAGGATATCAAGTTTAAGTTCCAGGCCCCCTTTTTCAAAGCTGCCTTAGAGCTAAGAAAACCGTTAGTCCAAGATAATGAATTGGTATTTACGACGGTCTTCGCGCCAAGGGAGCTTTAAAAATATGGACAAAGTGTTGAAATGTTATGAAATGTGTAAATAGACGTTGTTTCTGTTGTGCAATATGCAGCCCGTGCATTGATAAAACGGTACATTCAATTCGTGCATTAAAGTTTTAATCGCACGTAAATCTCGTGCAGTCACACAACTTTTGGATATTAAGATAAATTGACTCGTACGTGCATCTTGTGCAGTCGCAACATTGGAATGAAAATGCCGAAAACTCACGTGCACCCCGTGCAGTCACCAAAGATTGTTAAGTAAAAGATAAACACAAAACTGAGGTTTTGTAAAGACTTTTCTAAAACTGCGGTTAGCTTGGAAGGATAAGTTAAACCGAGCCTGTGCGAAACTGGATTCGAGAGGGAAAAATCACCATGCATATGAACTGAACGCTACTACACCAAGCTCAGTTTAAGATACTTACCAGGTGTGATATGTCGCCCTCGTTGTTGTGCAGGTAGCTGAACCCGGTCGACACAAACCCTCGAACATCGTCCAGGGCTGCAAACACCGTGAACGTTTTGCTTATATACTGAGCAATAACTTAGGGATGAAATCATTTTTTTAATTAATATTTTATCAGGTGGATAAAGTTGTAGTATGTCAATAGAACAACGTAAAATAACTGCCATATATCCCTCCCTATTTGTGCTCAGTAAATTGCCATACTTGGCTCGTTAAATACAAATTTTATACAGTGACTCTATGAAGGTATAAAGTCACGATTATGATCGAAAACCGAAATAGTCATTTAGTTAAACGTAATTTTGGAAAATTATGTAAAGCAGACAGAAGGACAATAGGGAGTCGGGTTTATAAGGCCTTTTTTCTAGTTTCATTAAAACAAGTAGTGACATATATTTGCCATTCGGAAATGAATTTGTTAGAAGTTTTTTAGAAGAATTTATACCATCATAACTGGCAAAAACGTTCGTTTCAAAATTAAGCAAAACGTCATGAAAATGAAGTTTCTGGAATGGTTATCAAATTACTGAAGATAGAGAGTCGATGATTTGTAGATCCTTTAACTTGCCAATATAAGCAAATAAGTAAATAACTGACCTAAACGAAATGAAATGAACACAGGAGACACTTATCTATAAACGTGTAAGAATTCACCTACTTGCCCCATATGTGGGGGGACACTCTGAGGCGTCTATCATCCCCATTATACCCAGACTATCTTCAGACAGGTAATAAATGTGACCTCCGGCATTCAAGCTGTGGCATAAAACATGTTAAAACGATGCAAAACACAATCTCATTAAAATGTAATCTAAATGCTCCACTAATTACGCATGTAGTATTATCTGCATAACGCAGTGTGCACAGCAATATTAGATGTCATTTTAATGAGATTGATGCAAAACACAATGTAAAAATCGAATTGAGTGAAGTGTCATAAAATCACATCTTAAACTAAAAAAATCAAAATACGAATACAGCCAAAGTAAAATTTTATATTCACTTATACCTGTGCATATACATGCACATGCAAGGGAAAATGTATTTCCCTCTGATTTTTTATCAATGACAAGTAATGTATTCGGTGACGATACAACATGTACATTGTTTATACGGATGGGAATATTCAGATTAAAAGTAATTTGTCGCCGCCTTTTGATTTATTAAAGATTTATATGGTCACATAGCATAAGAGTCAACATAAGAGTCATAAAATCACAACCGCTTCCGGACGAGACCATAAAATCACAAATGATACGTTTTTAATTTGTCAAACAATCAAGAGAGTCTCATAACCAGTTCATATTACAAATGGGAAATCATAAAAAAGAGATTGCGTATTTACGTACCTATCTCCAGCCATCTGAACCACCTCACCTATTCCCTCAGTCTGCTTGTACACAGCCTCGCTCACCATTTTATACGCTGACAATAAACCGGCAACACTGAGGACCAAAAATTAATGGTAAAATTTATTCAGACATATTTAACTTCCTTTTTATCATTTAAGGAGAAAAGCCTATATCATGTGTTGAGCAATTATGTAGACCTTTTCCCTTAACTGAATGCTTAAAGCTCAGTCAGAAACCGAGTGACTTACGTTTAAACTTCACAGTTGAAAACTGTATTTATTGCAATATAGATGGCGAGGATACTGCTATATTACAGCCTGTCTCAGGGTGAAACGGCAACGCTCTCGCTCCACTCATATACCCTGGTATATAACCCCACGGAAACATATGAGCTGTGACCTATGACCTCTGAACTATCTAAAGATAGTCAACCAAAAGCAGCGCCTGATATGAGAGTTGGTAGTATCAAGATTACACCACCTTGTTTAAACTTGCGTTCTTTATGGTTAATGACTGTGGATTTCCTACAGGTTCTCAGAACTGTGGTTTCAACCATTTAGCACACCTTCTTTGATTTTGATCTTTGATGAAGAGCGGAAAAGCGAAAGCCACCTGTGGAAAAGGAGGCCCTCTGTAGTTGGCTGAACCGTCGCGATAAAATTGTTTGATTGGATGGATCATGTAGGTCATAGCGTACGTTTTAGTGGGGTTATATCCCAGGGTATATATGTATGTGGAGCGAGAGCGTATACGTTTTACCCTGAGACAGGACGGCTATTTTATATATTCTGCATTAAAGATTTTGCAAAACATGCGTTACAACGAACCACAAAGAAACAAATCCATTAAGTTTCTCTCGCTTCATAATATGCTGCTTCATAAACCGACACTATCAGAAATCCATGGTCACGCTATCTAGACTAAAATATTTCCTCTAAACAATGCGATATCTGTGCATTGTCACTCTATGTTGAACCAATCGTATAAAAACAAAGCTTGACACCGAGATGTTATTTGAAGAGCAAATAGTGAGATTTAAAACATGTACAGTTCTGATAAACAATGTCAATATTTTGGTCTTTAAAACGTAAAATCAACACTGCATTAAGTTTTCAAAGGATTTATTCTAACTGACCTCGGTAAGGGGTTAATCTTTCAAACATATCCCCGAAGTCGAGATTTATCCTTTAATCGTGCTAAATTTACATTAGTCCTAATATTAATGAGTCTGAACAGGTCCTTGTAATTATTCAATATTTATTTTGACAGTATATTTAGACGATTGTATATAACAACATATGTACCTGTATATCGCCTCTCACCTGACAGCTGAAACGTGAGTAACCTCGTGGTAGGCATACATCAATATCATCTCCAACAGCATCATGGTCGCTGTCCCGGACTTCATCCGACTGGATCCAGCTATTGGGTCCGGCTTGCGTGGGGTTTTATAATTTCAATAGTTTATATATGTAAGTGTTATTTACATTTAAAAAATCTAAATGAGAAAGACAAATAAACGATGAATTTAAGTAGTTAAACTTACTATTATTTGAGAATAAGGTAAGATATGACTTACTCCGACAATAGGATTTAAAATGAAACCGCTGTACGAATCGTCAAACATTTTCACAACTGAAACACGAAATATATTACATAAATGTATTTAGGTTCAGTAAATCATTTTCAATAACCAAACCAATATTGATATAAATCTTAGTAATCATACCTCAGAGAGGTATCTCCTTATGTTGAAAGAAATTATTGGGGTAGCCTCATTTGAATAACAATATCAGACAGACACACTTTTGAATCACTATAAGGGCCACAAAATAATAAAAATGGCAGATTTGATACAAACGCATTTTTTTATGACAAAGAAAGATGTGGGGGAAATGAAATTAAATTCATCGACTGTAATCGGGACTATTGTATATCGGTTAACTGATTTTTGTTATTTGGGTTTTTTTTGGGTTTTTTTTCCCACAGGTGATTATTTGAATAATGTTTCTTGACGATTCTCCTACCTTGAAGAAATGTCTTGTCCCACTTCTCGATTGGAAGATCTCTAAATATGTACAAAATACATAATGATATATTGAAAGAGCGAGTTAAATATTATTGCAATTTTTAATTTATAACTACAGGTTCAGCTTAAGACATGTTTTGCTATAGTTTGACAAAATATGCCTTCGTATTTGAACATAAACTAAGGTTAACATATCCAGAAATATAGCTGTGGGCATGACTAACATACTTGTACAAATTGGTATACCGATATAAAGCTAGACTTGGTTAACACTGAACAAGATTTTTTTCTGGAAATTTGCCCTTTGGCATTATTCTTGAGCAGTTAAAGGACACAGTAATAGTTTGCTACGCAAAGGCAGGGGCGGATAGATCTTTATGAGGAAAAAACAGTGCACATTTCGAGGGCCATTAAACTATTTGAGGGGGAGGGGGGGGTTTCGGGTTGGGGGCGGGGGATGTACGGTGTTAATTTGGGCTGGGGGGAGCGTCAGGTTTTATCCATTATATTCACTTGACTTTATCTGAAACTTTTTTACATGCACTCTTTACTCCTAGGAGTATATTTACTCCTAGAAGCAAATTTACTCCTAGGAGTAAAAGTATATTTACTTTACGTTCCATTGAAAATTAAGGACCCTTAAGTATACATGGTTTGCTTACGTTTAAAACATTATTTTGGTGAGAACTCACAATGAATAAACTGCTTATCCAAAGGAGAAGAAGAGATTGTCAATATTTCCTGTGTACAGGTTTTGTGCTTGGTTTGTCAACTCACAGAAATGAGTGGTCAAAAACACGTTCTTGGACATGGTGGAATGACATTGTGAGAGGTAATTTTAATGATGAATAGTGGAAAGAAAACTTCCGCATGACAAGAGAAACTGTTTTTTGTTCTTTGTGAAGAATTAATGGAATCATTGTTATTTAACACCCGCAAAGTAAAGCTAATGCCTACTGTACACTTTTAAACCTAAACGGCAGGTGTTGAATAGCAATGAATTCCGGAAATTTTACAAACACAACTATTTATCTTTTAAATGATCTGAACTCTTGAGTTGATTTCATCATGGGCGGAACAATGGAAATAGCAGAAAGTTTAAAAACATATCTGCACAACTTAAAAGAAAAAATGATGATTTTCCAATATTTACACCATTATTTCACACCATATTTCTTGATTTCTTCATATTTACGTGCTCAGAGCATCTTGGCAAGATTTAACACAAGAAGGTGAAAATATTCAATTTTAAATTAAGAAAACATGAATAGATAAAGCAAATGCCACACAAAAATCGATTTTTGCCTTTCCTTCCTTTAGAAATAAGAGTAGCAATTTTTTCTTCCTTTTCTATCTTGTGAACCTCTTGGCTCATTTGGATAACTGTTATATCACAGTAAAAGATTGTCTTCACATAAAATCTCCTAAATTGACATATACAGATTGTGACCGTCTGTTTTTTAAAGAAATGATGCAATGTTATATATAATAAATTAGGATGCTGCATTCAGTTTGCTTACAGGAGTAAACACAAAACCTGTTTCCATGACATGGTTACTTACAGGAGCAAAAGTAAATATACTTTTACTTTACCTCTTGGGGTGGAGTATTTTACTCCTAGGAGCAAATATACTCCTGTAAGTACATTGCAAAGGGACCGTTTACATGGCATGTTTACTCTATTTAAGTATATTTACTCCTAGGAGTAAATATACTTACAGGAGTAAAAGTGTGCATGTAAAAAGGGCATTAGTAATCTTATTTTGTTGGAAGTGGAATGTGTAAAGGACACTATCAAGATGATTGCCCAGGGTAGCGTGATTGAATAAGGTTTAAGGGAAATTACGAATATTACTGTCCCGCAAGAACAATAGAGTGACGTCACTGGAGGTTATTAAGCTATAGTATGTTTCATAGGATCGTTACCTTGCTAACTCTGCCGGGTTGAAACCAAGCAGTACCGGAGCATAGAGCCTAGGTTTCCTCAGACACATGTCTATCTGTCCAGCTACAAACGGAGCAGAGAAGCCGCACGTTATGCCGATGTATAACACTCGTATCTTGTCCTTACATAGCTGAAATTAGACGATGATACAAGTCATTTATGATCACAATTGGAATTAAAAGTAGGGATTTATATAGAATTCGCTGCGTATTTTTGTCATCAGATTTTCTGATAATCTTTATAAATAAGTTGATTTTACTTATACGAAATTTGTGTATATCTAGACATGAGATATTCTCATATGACTGAGAAAAACAGGAATTTGTCATCTTTTTGGAGATATTTAAATGCTTACTTTATTAAAACTTAAACAAGCTATGGTTTCATGAAATGTAAGTGTTACGGCCTACGTCTATTCAGAAAGAATACTCCCATATCGTGACAGCATAAACCCCGTTGTTGTTGTTTTTGTAAATCAGTCTTTCTTGAAAAGAAAGTCAATAATTCAAGAAAGAATCTTCCAATTAGAATATAAAACTATATGACGTTAAAGGTACTCTCCACGAAAGGTTTCAAGGAACTGGTTAAGACATTGACAGTTTATAGGTCGTTCTTTATAAATTAAGATATTATTGAAATATAAGATAAAAAAGAGTGTTTCTGAATTATATTGCCTATATACTGAAATTATTACCGGAGGCAGTGCTCGTAGGACTTTACTGAAATGACTGAGAAATTTTGTATCACCTGAGCATAAGCGAGGGTCATACTCAAATTTGCTCGAATTTGTTTTGTCAAAAAGCTCACTCCCCAGCGTAATAATTTGTAAAATACCGATTCTATCCCATTGAATAATTGTTTAATGACGTAACCGACGAAAAAACACCAACCTCATGAAGAAGTTCCATCCCTATTCCTGGGTCATCCTCTGTAGCTTCTTGAGACGTGAACAGGGCTCTGATTTCAACAAGAAGAGATCTATATAGACACATCCCCGATAATGCAGGGTATACGCTGAGGCAGTTGTATACTCTATAGTGTGGATATCTCGGAACGTATACTCTGGTTTTTCAGACTTTAATGACATTTTGAAGTAATCCAAAATTCTATAACAACAAGTTGTTTTAGAACCCACCGGGCTAATGTCTTCATTCTTGTTATCTTATTGTCAAGGTTGATATTTCAATTCCCACAACGTCTAATTACATTTTCATACATTTAAAAAAAAAAGCTAATATATTGCTTAATACTTAACATATGAAAAAAGGGATCCAAATTTAATCAAATAGTAATTTTTGAAGCGGTAAATTCGATACTTACATCATTCTGAAGGCGTAGTATTACAAAATTATATAAGTGCCAAGTGCCTTGGTGAAATACAAATATAACACGTAAGTAAAATATGGTATGATTTTTTTTATAAACAGCCTTTGACATTGCAAAACATAAACACAAACTGCTGCAAATACTGACGTATCTCCCCCGGCCATGATGTAGTGACAATTTGGTTCCAGGCCTGCAGCTTTTAATTTCTCGTTGAACATTCTCTGGAAATATGAATAAGAGTTGTCAAAACACGACAAACCTTGAAGACGTAGCTCACACAAATATATCTCATTCATTCTCCCACAATATTCCACGTGTAATTGTTTCACATATGTTAAGATGTATAATGGCTTATGTTTTTTCACTAGCATATCGGTTTCTGTCTACTGTGTGAAAGGCACGAAAATAAAAATGAAAATGAATGGTAAATACTCGAGAATAAAACAAGGCAGAAAGAGAGACGATGGTTTTGATTCCCCCAGTTTTTGCATCCGATGTAATTATAACATCAACTTGACGAATACTTTACAACACGAAGAAGATGCTGTAATAGAATAACGATTTTGACATACATCTTATGGTTATTGTATTCTAAATGAAACTCACAGCTATGGCGAAACCGAGTCTCCCGGAAGTGCCACACCCACTGAAGACGATAGCACCATGGACACCTAGCTGCAACATCAGATAAACGCCCTTAAAAATTCATTACTGAGTATTAACAATACAAAGCAAATATAAGAGGCCTAGGCAACGTCATCATCATCATTAACATGATCCTCCGCGTTATCAGCATCTTCATAATCATTATCATCATCATCATCAACACCAGTACCATCATCATCATCAACACCAGTACCATCATCATCATCAACAACATTAACATCATCATTATCAACACCATTAACATCATCATCAACAACACCACTAACATCATCATGATCATCATCATCATCATCATCAAAACCATTAACATCATCATCATCAAAACCATTAACATCATCATGATCATCAACAACACCAATACCATCATCATCATCATCATCATCATCGACACAAACACCAAATAGGGGCCTTCGCCATGTCAAAGAAATGATATTAAAAGGCTCGGACATATAGGCCTATAAAACTCTACTTTGCTGTCAAATTTTGCTGAGGACCATATTATCTTTTTTATTAAAGCACTCACGGGAAGTTAATTTTAATCCAGATAATGAAAATATAAATGTGTGACGAACACAAACAGTCGTTCAGGGATGTCTGAATCACACACCGTGGAAAAAACGTGCATCAGGAAATTTGTCTCAATTCCTTTTAAAGTGAAGGGGAAATATCATTTACATCACTTCGATAGAAATGCGTTGATATATTTGATATCAGAAGACATGAAGGGCTAGATTTTCTATATATGACATAGCTTTTTTCCTTACGGATAATATTTACCTTTATAACATGCATTGCACAATGGACAATCTTTTGGATTTTCCCTTGAATTTTTTTATCATTCATTCCCTGCAAACACAACGCACGTGATGAACAACAAAAACCATAATTCAAGGAGTCCAGAATAATAACAACAAAAGAATTATTTATCTCATTACAATTGTTCGTACTTGATTTACATAGTAGATAAAATCAAATATTTCTGCTATCTAAAGTTACCAGATAAATGTCATGGCGAATGTTATTTTTTTTAAATAAAAAAATTGTGCAATCATTAATTCTTTATTGAAAATTTGAATAAACCGATAACATATAATTGATTTTTTAAATTGTTTTTACTAATTATCTTAAGACTTACGGGGTAGTCTTCCCAGCCATTGAATATTTCTAGATCACATTTCTGAAGAATTTTCACCATTTCTATAAACAGAACAAGGTCAATAGTACACAATCAATCGTTCTTATGATTATGTTTAATGATTCAGGTAATAGATATTTTCAAAAGTAAATAAAACTGTGAAAAGGTTTATCTTAACTATTCATCTCCTAATTACAGGTCAAACAATAGTGTACAACGACATAAACGATAAAGGGTTGTGTTTATTAAGTAATGGTTACGATTATAATTCATAATTCCATTATTATCAATTATTCCATTATCACTAGTTAAACATGATATCTTAATTTAATTCA
Organism: Phorcus lineatus; assembly: GCA_921293015.1. NCBI lineage: Eukaryota > Metazoa > Mollusca > Gastropoda > Trochida > Trochidae > Phorcus > Phorcus lineatus. The sequence goes on from OV121083.1 coordinate 42,760,481, forward strand.
ACGTTCATTCAAACAGCGTGATCTAAATAACCTATGAGAAAAACCTTAATTCGAAATTGAAGATATCAATTTCAAATAAACATTTTCTCATGGATTGGTCTATCATCGCTATCGATTCAATAACTAATGTATGTATGCATGCAGGTAAAAAAAATTCTTTTCACAAGTCTTCCTCGAAATTGACTAATTTCTCCGTTTAAGCCAGTATCTTTGACGCTGGCAGTAAGTATCCCATATATCAAGTATTTTCAAAGACAATCTCACTAACATGATATATAAATGCACCACTACATTAAGCGTGTAACGTAGTGCAGCAATATTAGATTTTATTTTAATGAGATGTTCTCAAACAAAAGATCAACCTTCCGGTGAAGCGACATCTATGTTGACAGAGAGGGGGTTAGCTCGCTCTGTGATTGGCTGTTCCGACATCCTTCTTCCTCTGTAATGTACGAAAACATTACGTAAGAGCGGCGATATTTCTGGATAACAACTTTTCTTTGTAAACCTATTCTGAGAAAATGCTTACTTCGATGGGATGTGAGGTATAACAGAATAAGATGCATACAACTCCTTTACATTTACTTATACCATTTAATTAGAGAGCCACTCCGTGATTTTCATAACATATCATTTACCTTTGATACGAACCTAAATGTCCTTTGTGGTGATATAAAATCAAAACATCTTAACTTTTCATGTCCAAAAGACATATATATGACAAATACTTGTTTCCATGAAAATTTAAAAACGGCCTTATAAATGCACATGAGAGGTGTAGATATCACGTCCACTATACATGGATACTAGTTATATAACCTAACAAACACTATCAACTCCTAACTGCCCTCCTGGCTGTTTTAGATAAGTCTCCAAAATTACTTTTGACTATTTGACACGCGCCACTGTACGGTTTTCGATCATAATTGAGATGTTCTACCTTCATATTGTCACTGTAAAAAACCAATAAGCTTTAAAATGTGTCTTTTTGGTAACAGTCGATACTTCGCGATCAAATGACACCATTGATTAAGTTTGGCATATATGACTCCAACAACTCACGGACTGGCTCTTTAACGTATGTAGGCGGCGGTGTCTACTAATGCCTACAAGTATTAATATCTACAGTAAACTTTATTCACCAGTGCACGAGGATCTTCAATCATCGGATGAAATGCAAGGAACAACAACATAGGATACATTTACACCACCTGGAAGCACATACGCAACTTTCTACACCTCTTTTAGTAAACTTTCATAAAATGAGTAAAATGATCTGTTTTAATTTTTTGGCAATTACGGTATTCGAAATTGCCAAAAAAATTGTTTTTAATTTCCAATTATCCAAGTTGAAGAACATTAGAGTGGACCTAAAAAGAAGAAACTTTTTGATATCCAGAGACAAGAAGATCTCTTTGTCAACTTCATGCACGTAAATATCTCTATCGCTCCCCTGTTATGTCAACAAAACAATGACCTAATTTCAAGACACACATTGTAATTGGATAGATACCCTAAGTCAACTAAACGACTTATGAAGGTTTATAATGCTGTACATACAGATCTGCGATAATGGAAATATCATACAACATACAGATCATTTAACACGTTATAAGCTCGACTTTTTAGCTAAGCTCAACATACGTCACTTACTAGTCAGCTTGACCCGGTCGAGAGAAATGGTCTTGTCCCGCAGTGACCTATTTATTCTCTACCCTTGAGTCTGATAAGATGATCAACTGTGATGACTGACTCGCACCTAGTAACTTAGCCGAGGAGTGAACTCCATTCAGTATACTTCAAAACAGGCCAATACGGTTTCTTTACAGGGGCACAGAGTATGTTGTTGCAGTCAAATATGTCAAACTTCATAAATGGTCTTTTAAAATCAGAATCCTAATGCTTATCAGTTCAGAATAGTGACAATAAATGGGTTGATGTCGTGATTTGTGATCGAAAACCGGACAGTGCCGCGCGTCAATGATTCAAACGTAACAAACACAGACACAAATATTGGTTGAAAGTGTTCAGTAGGTCACTTTAGTAATAAACACGAACATAACTCTGTGTCAATTTAAGACTAGGAAACAAGGGTTAGAGGGAAAGCAAAGGGGCCGATTGAACGAGAAGTTTCTCGATCCTGATTGGTTCCACTTTTTCACTACAACCTAGCCATACTTTCATACTTTAACTCCCTTACGGTAACTAAATGGTAAAACACAAAAATAAGGTAATCCGAAGGCTTAGAGGGAAAATAGAGGATCAAATGCCCAAGGATTTTCCCGACGCTGGTTCTATTTTCTAAGTACAACCAAACCGTACATATTTGAAGATGTAAATTAGAAAGAATGAATTCCCTTACGGTAACTATAGAGTAAAACACGCAAATAGGATTTTGTAAGGCAATGTCACCCTGGCTTGGAGGTAAAGAGAATTGGTCAAATGCCCGAGGAATTTTTCGATCCTGAAAGGTACCATTTTTCAAGAACAACCTTGTCATTATTACGAGGGGTAGTCAATACGTTTATGGAAGTGAGTATTGATACACCCGGAAGACATCATCGTTATGTCATTATTTAAATAGGTCATCTGAAGACAGTTAAAAAACATAAACAACCCTTCCCGAGCATTTACTTCCCTCCTGTAATTATGGAAAGTTCTAAAACTGAGCATCGTGCGGTTATCAAGTTTTTCACGAAAGAAGAAGTGAATGCTACCGAAATTCATAAACGTATGACCAATGTCTATGGGACAGAGGTCCCTCAATATTGTAATGATAAATTGGTCAGCTGAGTTTAAGCGGGCTTGCAGCTCATTTGACGATATCCGACGGTCAGGAAGACCTGTTGAAGCCATTACAGATGAAATGGTTGCACGGACGAGATGGACGAGATACGAAAGTGTGGCATTTCTCATGATGCAATGTTCTCGCGTTCTCATGAAAGTGTTTGCACAATTATCCATGAGCATTGCACATGTCCAAGGTGTCTTCAAGATGGGTGCGACGAACGTATATGCACAAGATCGACACAGGAGAGTTGATTTCAGTCGTGAGCTCTTGGACATCTACAATGCTGATTCCGATAACTATCATGCCCGTCTGGTTACAGGGAATGAAACGTGGATTCATCACTGAGATCCTGACACTAAGCATGAATCTTTGCAATCCTGCACCTAAGAAATTCAGAACACAACCTTCTGCTGGCAAGATCATGGCGACCATTTTCCGGAATTCAAGGTGCGTGATACTTATAAACAATAAACCACCTAAAACTACAATAACAGGAGCCTACTATGCTGATTTGTTGAAGCAATTCAGAGCGGCGATCAATAAAGAAGAAGCGCGGTACATTGGCTGCTATAGTTATGCTTTTTCAAGACAACGCCCCAGTGCTCAAGAGTCTAGAGGCTGCACCTCTACAATGTAGCTTTGAACAACTTAACCATTCCAACTATAGTCCAGATCTGGCCGCAAGCGATTTCTATCTGTTTCGCAATTTGAAATCACACTTGCATGGTATAAGATTTGGTGATGAAGACTTCTAACGCAAGGGCATAGACAGTCTCAAAGACAAATATAGGCAAAGTGCATCGAGATCCAGGGAGATTGTATTGAAAAAGAAAAATCAATATCACAACCAGTGGCTTCTGTTTTATATCAACTCCTATGAACTTATTGACTTCCCCTCGTAGTTTTGAGATGTTAGTTGAGGAAGAGAAAACATCCTTTATGGTTAAACAGATGCATGACTTCAATTTCGGGTTGGCTATTACCTTTCTGGTTTGTGGTCAAAGATGCCAATTTTGGGTAATTATTTTCGGAGCCTTACAATAAGATTATACACTTGGAAAAATATTACAACATCATTTTTATCTTGATTTTGTCGTATTTTCTACAAAACATCTGAACACATGAGGTTTTCCTTGTTTTTTTCCAGAGCTATTCTAAAAACGAATTATCAGACGACCTGAAAGACCAACTTCAATCTAGTTAACACTAGCTGTAATAATATAGTCTACATTCCGAGGTTCGGATCAGCTGATCAGATAAGATCAGCATCTTGTTCACTTAAAAAGAGGACGTTTTGCGACAACCATTTGTGTTCACTGGGGTTACACCAAAATATTGGCTTTATTACTGCTTCTTAAGTACTTTGTCTCAGTCTAGGGCCTCCTCTACTTATCGAACTTCTACGTCATTTTAAAACATTTTCGGCTTTTGAATTTGGCTGTGTTACAAATGATAATCTCGGAAAATGAATAATTTGTAGTTTTTCATATCGTCAGATATGGTTTCACCTAAAACAAAAATTTTAATACGAACTTGATCGTAACCAATTTTATATCAATAATCCATAAAAATAAAATAAAAAGATCATGGAAAACTTAAATTTCGGTGTGAATGTTACCTTTGTGGTGGTCTTGTGTCTTTAAGAAAACGAAACCCACCAAACAGCTGTATTTTCCGACTTTTTTTCATTCCGGGCTTTATCTTGAAATCCATAACTACATATTTCATAAGAATATTACATGTGTTTTGACCTCTTATTGTACACATATGTGATATAAGCTTTAACCTTAAAGCATCATCATTCAATGGTGTTACTGACTACCGGTGTTTTCAAATAACCGAATGTTACGTGAAGACGGCCGTACTACAGGCTTGTGTATATTCGCTGTGCTCAGTTTTGCAGTGTCAACTAAACAACTAACTGACACTGAAGCGCGGGTAAAATACATTTCGATGGGTCACTTTCGGTAAATAGATCACACGACGGCATCAGATTCTAAATTTTAAATTGATATAAGTTAATCAGAAGAAGATGTATTTCTATCAATGTTTGTCTTTATTCATTGACTTGCTTTGGGGGGGGGGGGGGGGGGGGGGGGGGGGGGTTAAATGAGTATTTTATGTTTTTCATTCTTTTCCCACCTTAAATAGTGCTTAATATATAGATTTGGGGCCTGTCTTCTCATATATTATTGGAAGTGTGTGAAAATTTAGTTATCTACATATGTCCACAGAGCAGTCCATTAGGTTTGATTTCATGTCAACAGGGTCGTCCTGTACATGAGTGTCTACTGTCATGCCGATCGAATGTATATGTCTAGTATGGCGTCACTAAGAACAAGCGTTAACGTTGGTCTAAGGTACACGAATAGAGGCCTTTTGTGAGGCCAAACCAAACTTTTCGTCCATGTTGTAACTGTCTTTTATCCTACCAAAAAGTATTAATTGTTATATTTTTGGTTACGAAGGTATCCGTTGCCCATTTTTGTCAGTTTTCATAAACTACTAGCGTTTTGACATGCACGTTTTGACAGTTGACGTGTGTTTTTTAATAGAGAATAGAGGTCATGACGAACATCGATTATTAGCAGTTATCTAACCTCTGTGCCACATGCCGTTGCACAAGAAGTAAGGTCGAGTGGTTTTTTAACTTACATACTTACCAAAATATTTTTGAACATTCAATTATCTTAATTTAAGAAAACAAAAGCTTCGACGTCGACTCTGTGTATGTAACGTTTGGTGTCTATATTCAAGTTTTAGTAAATAGGTTTAAAAAGTGACAGCTTTCTTTTTTTATCTTTAATGTAAGTGCAAATATGACATATGATGCTGTCAAATACATACCGTCAACTACAGTGAAAACGGCTCAGCATTTGTTCATATACGTGCATACGTCACAAATGCAAGTTTTCATATTTCTCAATTTGCTTCAAAGACATCAACAGCTAACTATTTGGGATACGATATGCGGGTAGGTAAACAAAACTATCGGAATTCAGCTCGCCAATAAACATATTTTATTCATCAATATTTCTTTCTATCTTCTGTTATGTTCAACGTGGACATTGCTTTTACACGCTAACGGCTGCCTCATGCACCCATTATGATGTATAATGTAGGTCTGCTGTAGCACCGGTCGATACGTAACGTATCAGCTTACATGAATACTTCATTAAGAGATTTTCTAAATGGAGAACTATACCTTGTAAAATGTCCCCGACTTAAAACTTAATATAAACTTAATATAAAAGCCTACTATATCACAGAAATGTAATATCATTACCTAACATAATCAGTTTCACTAAACTTTCTCCATCAATGGAGAAGGTCATTTATGTGGTCAAGCAAAGATAACGTTCGCATATTTCGCGTAGAGGTATAAGAACCTTTTGTCTCGAGTAATTTATCCAGCAATAATTCTTCATGTGGTCTTCAGTTTAGTTATCTACTATAGTTTATAACACTGTGCAGTTAATAATTGAAACCAGGGACAAAAAAGTTGGTTTTGGGAACTGTTAAATATGATTTCATAAATATGAATTTGTGATTATGCCAAGATGCTATCTATACCACACATGACGTGTGAGGTCTGTCCCTGCAAAAGTTGACAATGATACAAGAATCGAGAAAACGTAATGAATCATCGTTGATAAAAATTTACAGCTTAATTACTCTGTACAATATTTTCTACATTTTCCATGCCTGAATAGTCATTTAATATATATATATATATATATATATATATATATATATATATATATATATTTAATTATTTATTTATTTATATCACCATCAATCACATTCTTGGGGTTATCGCACGCCCAAAAGAAAAAAAAGAAGAAAATATGAGAAAGCACTGGACTCAGGAGTGCGCCTTGTCGAACCCAAAAATAAGTGTTTTTGTCAAACGTAGCAAATAACGTTAAAATAAGATTATCTGATAAAACTGCACTATATCATATCTAAGTTGGGATAATACCATTCTCATTATTTAGGGTCTACTACAATAACATGAAATAAAAGACGGAAATGAAATGTGTTTGATGTAAGATAAAAGAATATATTCATATTACATATGATATTGTTCGCTTATTCACATTTGAAGATTTTATTTAATTTTTTAATCACTAATCTGCGTACTTAATTCTGTAACTGTAACTTGTTGACTATAAATCGGTTTCTTTATTTACTGCTTCAGGGCTGCGTTAGAGTGCAGGCCCCTGATTCCGAAATTAACCGATTCGCTAATCGGTAATCTTCGGCATAATATTTGCCGGCGTCTATAGCTACAAGATGGCGGCGTAGATACCGGTGTTATTATTTACCTAGAAACTCGCAACATATACCCAATCGGGTCGACTCGGAACACTTCACGATTGCTGGAGTGCAAGCCAGTAGCAAATGACAGTTGAAGAGGGATATTTAACCAGTTGACAGCAACAACATACCTTAGCTCCTCGTTTAGATCAAAGTGCATTGAAGTTTACCGGATTAGATGTACTTACTGTATATATAACTTTACCCTGAAACTTTGTAAAAGACTGAAATGGGCTGTGATCAGTCAAAGACCGTGCGGGTTCAGCCTGTCGGACCGGCAGTTCATCAACATGACAATACAGACGATGTTGAGATATGTGATTCAGGGACTCAAACGAGAGGGAAATCAGCAAACGCAAATGAATCGTTTGAGTATGAATTAGACGAAGCGGGGAATAAAGTTAAGAAGCTAAAGAAAAAGAAGAAGAGTAAATCGGCAAGGAGCGGACTTTCATTAGGATCGTGTAGCTCTCTCGGAGATGGTTCGGAGGAGCCTTCGCTTGAAAGTGACAGGGGATTCTCGGCCGGATCCAAGAAAAGTGCGGACTCAGGTTTGGGAGAATGCGAGGGTGAATACGGCACTGTCATAACAGAGTTTTCACATCCTGATGAAGTTGGGAAAGTTGAAAATGAATTTGGGACCGAAAAAGAAGGATTAGGTATGTTGATTTTAAACTACCATTCCTTTGAAAAATGTAACAGACCTATTTTTCTCGAGCTTGTTAATATATTAACCCGTTTTAATAGTTTAATTCAAACACGTTCGTTTAATATTTTGACTTCTTAAGGAAGAACGATTGGTACTAACGAATCATTTTAAATACGTTTGGTACATGTGTTGATTATTGCTTATCGAAATCTATGCCAGTGAAATGTAAGTGGAAAATGAATGAAACAGTTTGATAATTATATTCCAAGATAAAACTATGATGGATTTCAACTCTTTAATCAAAGAATCAATATTAGTTTTTTTAAGTTTTAACAGACAGGAATAATTCTTGCAGGAATGCGATCATTTAGATTAAATCTAATATTTAGTAGATTATCTTCAGAAAATTATATTTATTTGTACCAATTTCTTACAAAAACATTATTAAACAAAGTTTTAAATTTGATACAAACATTTTAAAAAACAATCAAGATATTCTACTGAAAATTACTTATAAACACCAATATCAAACATCAATAAAAAAAATTCTTGCTGATTTGTTTTCAAATCTCGCGAAAATAAATCTTATCATTAAAAGCCAATAGCTGAAGGAAAGCTGAATATTAATCATTAAAAAGAAATTAAGCTTATTCACATCGCCCACGTATTGCATTGTTCTGCCCAAGTCAAGTGGACAGCGCTACAGGTAGATTACCTGCGCTAATCAGCAGGTGTAACTGACCGTCACAGATACAATGAATTCGTGCGGTAATCCGTGGAGGCTTTAAGCAGGTGATTATCCATTGACGTAGACTACAGGTTCAGACACGACGGGCCTTCTCAAACCCATGAAACTGTACCGTTTTGCATATTAAAGAGCCACTCCGTGAGTTGTTGGAGTCATATATGCCAAACTTAATCAATGGTGTCATTTCACCGCGAAGTATCGACTTAAGACACAGGTTATTTGTTTTGTACAGTGACAATATGAAGGTACAACGTCGCAATTATGATCGAAAAACGGACAGTGGCTCGCGTCAAATAGTCAAACGTAATTTTGGAGACTTATCTAAAACAGCCAGGAGGGCAGATTGGAGTTGATAGCGTTTGTTAGGTTATATAACTAGTATCCATGTATATTGGACGTGATATCTACACATCTGTGCATTTATTAGGGGTGTTTTTAGATTTTCATGGAAAACCAGTATTTGTCATATATATGTCTTTTGGACATGAAAAGTTAAGATGTTTTGATTTTATATCACCACATATGACATTGGGGTTCGTATCAAAGGTAAATAATATGTTATGAAAATCACGGAGTGGCTCTTTAATCACTCATATCAACACGTTTTTGGTTCTGCTAGAATATTGTGACTATCTTCGCTATTTGAAAAAAATGTCAGTTTTACCAAAAAAAGACACAATGTTATATTTTTGTTGAAACTGTCAGCAAAAGTTCATATTAATTTTTTCGGGTCAAATTCTTTGGACAAAATCCCAGGCACTGGCCGTACTAAAAGCTTTACCACTCGACTACCTTGCGAAGCAAACATACCTTTTTGTCATTTTTTCACTATCTATACGAAATGTATTTAATTCTAGGTGGTAAAATTTTTGGTTTTTGATAAATTAGATTATAAGCCCTATATCTATTTGATATCTACTGATCAAACGATCGTTAAATGATTGATTTGATTTACAAATCTACGCCAAACTACCGAACAATGACCCAAAAATGAAGCGCCAACCATGCAGCTATTTCAAGTTTACATCTGCGTCGTTGATTTGCTAAAATGAACGTAGACTAAGTTAAGGAAGTAAAATTGGATAAAGGCCATAAATATTCAAGATAATCCTCTTCTATAGGTACATAAGAAAGGTAGAAGATGGGAATACAACGTTTCTTAAAGGGACTAACATTTTTCTTAACAGCGTGTTTTAAAAACGATTATTGGTCGCATTTACAACGGCAATTGTATACGTCCATTGAAAACTAATGCGATGACAGAGCGTGCAGCCCGTGCAATGAAAAGTTTTTGAAATTCAAGCACGTGCATTGATAAAGGTTTTTGAATGATAAGCACGTGTAGAGGCATCAGTTTTGAATTGGAAATACGAAATCGCACGTGCTCGCGATAAAATCGCTTTTGGTAATAATCATTTTCAGGCTTTGCCATAATTGCACGAGTGCACAATCGATGTTTTTGAAACGGGTTTCAATGACAGGATAATGATTCACTTTAGCAACAGTGTTATATGTAATAAACTTGGTGGTATAAAGAAACCTAAATACATTGTCTATTCTACATAAGTAGTAAGTAGTAACTTAAGTAAAAAATAAGTAGTAACTTTCACTTTAAAAATGTAGATTGATCCTATTCTATTTGCTACTGGGAGTGTGCTTGAAAATAGATCAACTCTCTAATTCTATCGAAATAGCCTGAACGTGAACAACACTATTCTCAATACCAAAAATAGACGAATATTGCTATTTTATCTGGTATCAAAATGACTTCGGCTAAATTACGTTTGTTTGTTTTTCTAAATATAGACTTCCAATAAAGTATATTTCAGTATATAATGTAAGTCGAACTTATATTTCACAGGACCTTTGAAACAAAAGAATCATTTCAGAAAATAATTTCACAATAATATGCTTATATCAGTATTCATTTAGTTTTTAAGAATTTAGTGCGAGGTAAAGTAAACTTTACAGGAACTGTGAAAAAAAGTAGTAGTTTCAACATAACAGGCATATCTACCATCAAGTCGCCTACATAAACGAGAGCTTCTTATGAAGTTCAACAATGCTTGCGTGTGCAAGGCGCTATCTACAACGGTTACATCTTGTTGTGTTCAGGTGTTCGAACTCCAAGTCACATAACAACGCGAGGATCACGCACCTGTCTATCTACCCCATGCTGAGATCTAATGAGGGGGTCGGGCCCTCTGTTTCTCTGGGTCTCTGCCCTCATACGCTGTCACACGCTTGATATATTCTTGACCAAGAACGAATACGTCCTGGACTGGACACTATTAGTTGTGAAAATTCGTATATTTAGAAATGAAAAATAATTAAATTCAAACTTATTTTGTCGATTGTACACAGTCCTAGACATTCGTACCGAAGACGTTTAATTAGATATGAGGGGTGTAAAATCCATGGTATCCATAGGTAACCAGAGGTCTGTGTGGTTACCTGCCAAAACGCAGAACTGCAAAACGCAGAACTGCTAAAACAACAACATTTATGGTTGGTTGCACACACCTGAACCCTCATAATATAATGGAACGGCCCGATAGGAAATGAAATGAAGACAAAAATACAATTTGTTGTGTAAACATGTATTGTGCATGTTTTTTAATCATATGTTTCCATTGTTGGATTCTTTCATCATCTTGGATATTGATTATTTTACAATTTACAACAAGTTTAATTGTTTACTCTAAACAATGTTTTGATAGAGTATTTTCATATAAACACATGTACCTGGGAGGATTATACTGTTTAACAATGTTTTGATAGAGTGCTGAATATATTGTTACAGTGTGTTACTACTCAGTATTTTCATATAAACATATACCGGGAGGTTCATACTCTAAACAATGTTTTGATAGAGTATTTTCATATAAACACATGTACCTGGGAGGATTATACTGTTTAACAATGTTTTGATAGAGTGCTGAATATATTGTTACAGTGTGTTACTACTCAGTATTTTCATATAAACATATACCGGGAGGTTCATACTGTTGAACATTGACCTGTTGATTCAGTGATCTGCTCAGTGTTTTCATATAAACATATACCGGGAGGTTCATACTGTTGAACATTGACCTGTTGATTCAGTGATCTGCTAATTTGACTGTGTCGCTCTACTCACTGTCAGAGTGGACCAGTCCATTACTTAATTGAATAGGTGTGACCAGCCTGACAATGAACTTTTCATTTCTGCTAATTGGGATTCTGCGTTTTGCAGTTCTGCGTTTTGACAGGATACCGTCTGTGTTTATCATCACCCCCCTTCTTCAATCTTACCGTTTCCGCCTTTCCAATATTCAATCAAATAATCATTTCAACTTTGAGAGTTTATATCAAACTTTATCGCCAGATGAGAGTATCTGGACTGAAAAATATATGGGATGAAGGTTTTACCTTTCACGGGTTGTCAAAATCGAAAATAGGCTGGAAAGTAGCTTCGAATAAACACTTCATTGATATAAAAACCGGATGTCATTTTTTTTTTTTTGTGTGTGTGTAAAATTCAACATCTGTGATGCCAAACTGAAAATCAAGAAATATCTGCTTTATCATATTTATTCTAAAATAAAAGGATGTTCTACTGTAATCAGGAACAGTTGTAAGAAATCGTGCTTCAAGATGGCAAGTGAATAACATCTCAATATCGAATAACACGTTGAACTGATCGGTTATAATGACATAGCTAGGTGGTATGATAACACTACGCCTTACTGTAGCCATATTGTCTCATTGTGGCACAAACTAAGATATTGGATATTAGTCTTCTGAAGAGAATCGATATTCCTGCAAGATTAAGGGATAAGAAATCAATAACCAAGGGTAACATGTATGATAAGTGCACTCGTGTCGGCGAGGTGACTATGCACCTCTGTAGTAGCCCTACAGATTTAACGACACAATTATTTACTCGATTCCACGATGATTAACCAAATATTTTTAGAAACAGTCAAGTAAATTAATGATGATTGGGCTAATTTTATCATACAATTTGTCTTTTGATATTTATTCGATGCACAAAATATAAGTCCTAAATTAGTGGATCTCATGCCGTCAAGGACATAATTTTTAACATTTTAATGTACAGTTTTACATATGTTTTTATTTGTGCCAATAAAAATAGGGTAAATTGTCTTGGTATCATTACGAAATGTTGCTGATGGTTAGATTCATTCATATCTATTCAGAGATTGTTTAACCAAAACCATCCTTTTTCAAATATCCTGCCTCTTCGTCTTAAAGTACACGCAAGTTGTGCTGTGTGATATTCATTATTGTAGTTGATGTTATACATACGGCCCTTCTATGCCATTATGATACCTTAGCGTAACTACACTGATATAGAAAAATAAAGATGTAAGACCAAATTCGCTTTCATTCGACAGATATCAAAACATATATTCTTTTTTGGAAATTTCATTTCACGAGAAATCCTTTACCATCATCAAAGTAGTTTTCAAAAAGACCCCGAAAAGTGGATATTTTATTAGCTAATTAATTAAACCAGTTTTCTATCGCTTCTGTGAATTCTTTTCCTCTCCTTTCCCTCTCACTGATGTTCAGATTTAAGGTTGCCCTATTGTATATAGTCTTGCTTCATGATTGTATAAGTCCTCAGTCTAGGTCCTCATTCAGCAAGTGTAGATTCGACTGAATACACTAATGAAATTAAGAACCCGAAGAAAAGAATAAAATGGATGAAGTAACAGTGAATTATCAAAATATTTCATAAATTAAATTTTAGTATATATCGTGTATTGTTTTAAAACAATTTAAAACCCTGCCTCCCTCTCCCCCACAGACCTGATGGTGACGGGCACCTCCTGCCCCCAGCGTCTGAGCGCCAAGGACAAGACGCGGATGGAAGAGTCAATGATTATGCAGTCTCTCAGGGAAGAAGGATTCATCACAAAGCCCAAGGTGGAGGCGACTGGAGGAGTCATGTTCGAGATCGTCAGTAAGGAGAGCGACAGTGTGGTCCGCCCCCCTCCCCGCCTCGCCAAGCTGGAGAAGAAGAGGAAGAAGAAGAAGGTCCTCACGGAGGAAGAGATTCAGGAGAAGCTGGAGAAGGCTGAGAGACGAAGAAAGGTGATTTTTTTTAAGATTGACAACAATTTTAATTCTTCTAAAACCAAGTCAAGTCGAACCTAGTATTTCTGAACCTTTTATCTTTCTAATTTTGAAATCGTTATCTTCGTTACCTTCGTTCGGTGGCAATTATTCATTGAGTTAGGTGAATCATTGCTAGCCTGCTGTCTTAGCATATAAACCACCGTTCAGTATCAATTTTGACATGTTGGCGAGTCCAAATTACAATGTTTTTGCTGTGATGAATTTGTTTGCAGCATTTACATGAACCTGATACTGTAGTGTTGCTAGGTATACCAGAAAGAATATTATCCATTTAATACCAAAGTTCGAAAATTTATTTGAAATTTCTATTCTTGTCAATATGTCATTGAATCACCTCGAAGAAAATATGTTTGAAAATTATCGTCATAATTCTTTTCGATTACCATCAGCACTTGTAGAAATATCGTTCAAACTGCAAAACCATCTGGTTAAAACTAAAACCAAATCCACTGTAAACCATTACAAGTGACGCTGATAGGGGTTCTTTCTCACCGACGTGCGCCACTTTCTCTGACCTCGACACTAGACTTCAATTTACACTCGCAACCTGTCAAATTCCTGGCATCTTGTGATTATCTTATCTTTAGAAAACAGTTAATGAAGCATTTGTGGAATACAATCAGTGGAATTTACGGCAAAGCGTTGATTAATAGACATGAATTGGGCGATAACACTGGCTGAAATTGGAATTGATTAAGTTGGAATTGTTCAAACTGTCAGACAAGAATAAATCCTTGTGGTTGTGTTTATTCAATATGACGTGCTTAAAAAAAATGGAATGTGTTTCTCATATATATTTCGCAATGAAATTCAATTTTCATTATCTGCTGAAAGCTCCGAAACCATTTCGTCGTTAATTAACTATCAGAAGAGCACTTTGTAAAGAGTATATTTTTTAAATGCTTTTTTAAAGTAATATTTCATTTCATATTAATTAGGTTATCTCATATCATGATGTTTTTGTCATGGTTTTATGGCGTAGGACTTTAAAGTTCCAATTCTGCAAATTTTAAATCACGAGAAACGTCTGAACCGTATACCTATCATCAAATGTTTTCCGTTTTAAACGTATAGAGAACCTACCTATAACCCCTTTAACAGAACTATATATAACGTATGTATGTGTTAATGTATATGTGTATTTATATATATATATAGGAAGGTGTCGTTGCTAATGTCCTGTTGAGTAACGGTGTGTTATCTTTGACTTGTGAACTCGACACAACATAACCCAAGATAGCAAGACAGCATGGAAACAGGTCTATACGGTCCTCAGATCGATGAGGGGAGATCAAGGGTCTCATTAACTATGTTAGAGTTGCCCCACTGCTAATACCTACCTATATCGCCGATTTACTTATGTATGAGGCCAATCCTAAATCAGGGACGTTACAAGGCCATATAGAGCATGTGCATTCATGTTAGCAGCAATAAAGAGAATTGGACAATGAATTATTTCTTAAACGATATATTGCTGTATAGGCTGCGACTTATTTCCTTGATTATGTAGACCAACCTAACCGCAAGAACATTTTCTTATTTGACTTTAAAGGGGCAGTAACACACTTTAATAAAGAAATGAAGTGATCTCTCGAAATTGGAAATCAATGTTATAAACTGCAAGACAAACTTTTAAATAAAAAATCCAGTTCTAAATCTAACGTACATGTTCAGTTAAGCTGTGTCACTCCATTCCCCTACCTCAAATGATAAAAAGGTATTCACACAAAAATGGTCGCCAGTGGTGTTTGCTTGATACTTGATAATTTCTCCTATGAGTACGGATGACCTAGTAGAGTAATGAGAAGTTTGGCCCTCTATTTCCCCTTTTATAGTAGTGTTAATATTAGAGTTTCTGTTACAGAAACAAAATACTGATATTATAAAGTATAGAATTTACTAAAATGATTATAAAAGCACGTAACACCTTCTTTCTTATCATGGCTCAAGAGTCAATGAAACAGTCAAGCAATTTAAATCAATGTCGTGCAATCATAAATGTACATATTGTTCCTCTCTATCAATGGCGGTCCAGGGGATATGGCAGACTCCATTACTTCACTCTGTTTGCATGACTATTGAACTTTCGAAGGTAGTTAAACACTTGTCAAGACTCATGTCTGTTTGTTTAGTCATATGTCAGTAAGTGTCTAATGTTTGTTCAGTATTGGTTCTAAGGGTTTCAATGTCAGCTAGATAAAACTTCTCCAAGTGACGGTGCAACCAAATTCTTTTTGTTTTGCAAAGACAAAATTCGAGGGGATCGTCCAATTTCTGCCGCATTCAGAATGTTCTTTGGAAAATATCTTCGCAAAACACCATTGGCTTTTTGTATTTTGCATTTACTCACCTGAAACATGATTTATTTGTTTAGAACTATGGTAACTTTATGAATTTAATGAAAACGTAATTGTTATGGTAAAAGACATCTGGTATGATTACTCTTTCCGGTCACAAACCTGATGACGTCATGTACAATCTGAGTAGAGTGTTTTGATGCGTGTCCTATTCTTATTTATAATATATCAAAAAATGTGTTTTTGCAAGGCTATCCTTTCAATGAGGGTATGTTCATTAAAATATAAAATCCAGTTCAACATTCACTGGATTCGGTGTTCAAGTAAACTTACAAATTTAGATATGGAACTCGGGAGTCAATATCTTCGATTTGAATTTGAATTTGACATCAACGTTTCGGATATTGAGATTTAAAATTCCGATGATGAAAATTTGAAATTCCGATATCGAAATGTAATTTTCAATTTCAATTTCAATTTCAATTTCAATTTCAATTTCAATTTCAATTTCAATTTCAATTACAATTTCAATTTCAATTTCAATTTCAATTTCAATTTCAACTTCAACTTCAAATTCAGCTACAGCTTCAACTTCAACTCCAACTTCAACCTCCAATTTTAATTTCAATTTCAATTTGTATTTCAATTTCAATCTTTATTTCATTTTACACCTCCATGTTGCAGAGGAAAGAGAAGGAGAGACTGGACAAGATCAAGGAGATTGACAAGAGTGACCACCTGGCAGCACTGGACAGTTTCGCGCAGCACCAGCGGGAGAAGGAGGAGCAGGTGACGCAGAAGATGGACACCGTCCAGGACAACAGGGAGAAGAGGCTTAAGGAGATCAAGGAGAAGATCAGAGCCAAGGAGAAACACGCGGAGGAAGTGAGGAGAAGAAAGCTAGCCCAGATGGATATCAGCGATAACAGCACAGGGGCAGAGAATCCTGGATTTGATAATGCGGAGTAGGAATATTAGGACAAGTTTTGGTTCTTTCGGAAAGTGGGATATAAAAGGGCATTCCTCAACGTTAGACAGAAAAAAGCCGAGACACTTTGAATTGGTTATTCAGAGTGTTGGGGTAAAGGTCATATCTATACAAGTAAGCGGAGTTAACTCTTTAGCTAGTTTAAGGTCATAAGGGGAGAAAACTCTCGGTCAAAAATCATGGCAACTGACTAATGGAGATTGATTATGTCAATGTGAAAGTTGATAAATATACGCAGTTTTACGACCATACAAGAAGGCATGGCCATTTTATCGGACAATAACATGTCAGGGGTTAGAGATAAAGTATTTCTATTGAACGGATGTCTTGGATGTGTAGGAGAGTTCTTGTCATTCTTTAATGATTTGCTAAGGTATCATGATCCAAAGAATTGTTGAATCATATCCAAGCAGTGAATTAAAGTTGTTACCCAACAGTATTGGCACTATTTGAATACGCTATGAATGTCATGTTTAACTTTAATGATGGCATATTAACAATCCAGTATTACTCCTTAATCGCCAAAGTAAATACGAAATAAGATTATCATATTCATAGATAATTTTGTTTCCAAAAGACAATTATAAATAATCATGTTTAACTTTAATGATGGCATATTAACAATCCAGTATTAATCCTAAATCGCCAAAGTAAATACGAAGTAAGATTATCATATGTATAGATAGTTTTGTTTCCAAAAGACCATTATAAATAAAAGTATTAGAAAATTTGCTCAGGACGGATGTAAGTATCGATGTATATATATTGTATATAAACATTGAACCCATTGTAAGTACCATGTAATTTATTGATTTGTAGCTAGTGTTGTGATTTTGATGTTTTTCTCTTGATCTCAACATAATTGATACCATCTTCGATACCCAGGGTAATTAAGAAAACAGTCAGTACGAAATCAGCATTTTTTCAGTATTCGATGATATCATTGTTTGCATATGTGCTTTTCATGCATGGCATAAAACAGTCCGTCGGAAGAATATTGCTAAGGTATTGTTTTGAAAAGCAAAAATACCCGATAATATCTTTCATAATCATTTTACTTACTTTACATTCTTTTCTTGAACCTGAAAATTATATCATCGATTTACCAACACTTATGAAACTGAAAACCAATTCGTTACACCTTTACTTAAAAAAACCCTGAAGTAGCATTAAGAGGAACTGTTCTAAACGTCCCTCGACTCGTCTTTGGCATTTTAACCTTAGAGGCATTGTAATCGGATTGATCTCAGAACTTATATATTTTTACCCAAACAGATATAGAATCTTGTTGTATCCCTGGATTATCGATCGATTTCATTATGAGTGTTCATTATGTAAATATGTACAGTACATTTGTCGAGTGCCAATACTTTCTGTTTGAATTGTTAATCCACGTGCAGTATTATCTGTTGTTGCTCAAAAAGTGTTCAAAACGAAATAAAAAGTATACCAAATATAAATATAGTTGGTCTTGTTTTTGTGTTCATGTGAATATTCCGTATTTATTTATGTTTACGGAAGGTATAATCATAGGGCAAGAGGCTACATTCAAACCTTTGTAGGTTTACATGATCTTAGTTCTTGGACAATGGTCCTTTACGTTTCAGAACGGACACGAATCTGTTATTTCAAAAGATCTAGTAATAATCATAATAATAATGCTTATCATGAAAGCGATATTTACAAGCATTTCCCCAGCATGTCTTTAAACTCCACCGGTCTCTATAACTGGTTAATTTAAACCTTGCTGCAAATTGTCTAAATAACTGTTTTATTACCGCACCCTTTTTGGAGAAATTCAAATGCAATTCTCTTATCATTTCTCATTGGACTATCGCGATCCGTCGCAGAAGCCATGGCGACAAGCACAGAAAAGTTCTTGAAATGCGGCAAGTCCTATTTTAGCAAGTCAATGGGGCTGGCATAAGAATAGGCTATGCGTGAGAAGATGCAATAGTTTCTATTGCGGGTATTTCATTTGGTTTTGTCACTTTCTGTTAGTAAATGATACAACATTGCCAGTCCTCAATTTCAAACCAGTTAATTGTGCTTTTATAAGTCCTGCTTCATGACTGTGTATATACAGGAGCATTTAATACAGTCTAGTTCCTCATACAGCAAGTCTAGATTGACTGAAGGAACATTTAATTATTAACATTTTTCATAGAGTAAATTATAGTCTATGCTTATATTTGCATCGTGAGAACATATATAACGGAACATACCCCATTTGCAACCATTGGTCAGCATGTCATAAAACTGACATGAGAACCTGGACGATTCCTTGAAATTAAAACCCTAAAAAACAGAACCCAGTGTTCCTAAGTAATGACAAAACGCTACTGTTGCAACTGACATATAGATCATAGTGTGAACCCTGTGTCTTTATTGGGTGCAAGCCTTCCGTGCCTAAACACAAGGTGAAGACCCTAAATCACTTCTCAGGATTGGATAAGATCTGCACTGCACTTCGGGTTAAAATGGTCCTTCGGTACCATACTATCAAGAAGTCTCTAACACAGCCTTATCGTCTTTGCCACAAATATCCATAAAACTGTCAGGTCTAGAAATACACAGCAACTGCAATGTGCACTATTTGGCTAAGAGAAGAGCAAATCAAGGTCTTAATCATGGTCTAATACGTCAACAGGTGAGCATGGCGTGTTTTCGTTACAGCTAACACAGTGGACATGTAGCGTCAATACCCTTTATGTCTCGATCAATGATAGACTACAGGGTGATCGATAATCGATATCCATAATATGTATGACAGGCCTTTTCACGGTTGAGGGGAAGTCAACAAGCGACCGGTCTTTATACTCTCGTCAGTTAGTATGGAACTTGGAAGTCTCTAATCTAGTAAACTATTGTAACAGTTGTTCAAATTGTATTGTCAACACTTGAATTAGGAATACAGTAATCTTGAAAGGATACAAACCTCTTGGCTACGGTATTTTTTTGCACTAAGGACGTTTGAAGAATAATCAACCTTCGCAAATATTTATACAAATGTAGTAAAGTTGTTTGTGAATATACCTTGGAAAACTTGAGATATTTTATCTTTCATGATCAACCATTAAGACATTTCACCGTCAACTTAAGTGACTTGCAAAAGAATAATAACGAAAATTTTACGATAAGTAATTCGCTCTTTCGTATCATTTACTGTCCTTTAATTGTCACGACATTTCAAATGGAAATACTTTGTTATTCAACTGGAAGCAATAAAACTATGATTGCAGGTTTTTTTCACATTCTTACTTTTAACGCTTTCAAGAGTTTTCACCTCCAGCACGATGGTAAGCGCCGAGACACCCATTACAGGGTTGTGTTGTAAAGCATTTAATTGAGAGATATGGGCGTCAGCTGGAAGTTATGATCCAAAGTTGGTCGTGGACACACCTTCACATGAGTATTGTCTAGTTTACATGGTTATTTTTAAAGACCTCACATACAGAGTCATCTACTCAAGTACAAGGTTGTATTGGTTTATCATTTACAACATAAAGATAGTCACCTACCTAAGTACAAGGTTGTATTGGTTTGTCATTTACAACATAAAGATAGGCACCTACTCAAGTACAAGGTTGTATTGGTTTATCATTTACAACATAAAGATAGGCACCTACTCAAGTACAAGGTTGTATTGGTTTATCATTTACAACATAAAGATAGTCACCTACTCAAGTACAAGGTCGCATTGGTTTATCATTTACAACATAAAGATAGTCACCTACTCAAGTACAAGGTTGTATTGATTTGTTATTTACAACATAAAGATAGTCACCTACTCAAGTACAAGGTTTATTATGTTTGTTATTTACAACATAAAGATAGTCACCTACTCAAGTACAAGGTTGTATTGGTTTACCATTTACAACATAAAGATAGTCACCTACTCAAGTGCAAGGTCGTATTGGTTTATCATTTACAACACAAAGATAGTCACCTACTCAAGTACAAGGTTGTATTGGTTTATCATTTACAACATAAAGATAGTCACCTACTCAAGTCCAAGGTCGCATTGGTTTATCAATTACAGCATAAAGATAGTCACCTACTCAAGTACAAGGTCGCATTGGTTTATTATTTACAAAGTAAAGATAGTCGCCTACTCAAGTACAAGGTCGTATTGGTTTATTATTTACAACATAAAGATAGTCACCTACTCAAGTACAAGGTCGTATTGGTTTGTCATTTACAACATAAAGATAGTCACCTACTCAAGTACAAGGTTGTATTGGTTTATCATTTACAACATAAAGATAGGCCCCTACTCAAGTACAAGGTTGTATTGGTTTGTTATTTACAACACAAAGGCGGTATCACGGTAGACGAAAGTGCTTAGCCGTTTGAAAACACGCCTTCATTCATAGTGTCAGTGATTATTGAATATGGACACGTTGATTCAGTAAGTTCAACGATTCGTAAACGATTCCTTATTGCTTGAACATGGACATTTTGGTTGCTTGAAAATAAATATTTTGGTTTGCTTGAAAGACACTTTGGTTTGCTTGAACACAGACATTTTGGGTTATAGTTCTCAACCATTCATAAACACGGCTTTATTACTGTTGTTCAGTCAACATGGATAATGTTGACAGAATGTCTATTCAATTTGATCAACGATTTGAAATCATGTCTTGATTGCTACTGTTGTCCAATGTCCAATGTGGCAATATACTAGCTAGCGTTAAAGGTGTTCAGCCATTCGAAGATGACATATCAATTAAAGACATAGCGTCCACGTCAAGTCACACAGGGTATGTTTCAAGGATTTTGCTTGTGGCTTAATAGATCCAAAATACTATAAGACCTGAGTAAGTTCAAATCGCCTGTCTAAAGTTTCATCTTTATCTCTTATACGCCAAAATTATGACATTTTCTTGTTTTTGATTGTAAATTAAAACGGACGTACAAATGTTATACAGTCGAAGTACAGCGTCCCATTTACATGTATACATATTTCCTGTTTTCAGAAACAGCCACTAATGGCCAATGAAATGACACCATTTATGAAGTTTGCGATAATTTTCCCCAACAACATACAATGTGCTCCTTTAACCCTCGTACGACTTAATGGTGATTTTTGGACTCCAGCTGTAGGTGTTTTTTTACCTGCAATACATAAATAAAGTTATCTCATTAAACAAGGCTTTGAGTAAACTCAAATCAACCTTTTTTTAAACAAGACAAATGTTATGAACTTTATTTATCAAATTAAATCATTTTAAACTGGCATACTATCACCACCATAAGGGGTCTGTTAGACCTCAGCGTTAAAAAGGTCACAACAGATAAATATTCCCTCACATTATAATTCTTCTTGATGCATATCTGAAATGACTGAAAAAAACTTTTGTTAATTATTCTAACCAAAGTTTAAAGTATGGAGTTGCAAGTAAACAATAAAAAATAAATAAAGTAAAAAAATTTAAAATCATCCTTTATTAACCAAAATTATTTGTGTGGATAAAGCTTTTTCCAATTATAATACATCAATTTGATTTACCAAAGAAAATTAAAAAAAATTTTTTTTGGTTCAGATGAAAATACTTATTGCATTTCATTTAAGTTTCATGGTCGTGATAATTCAAAACTAAATACAGTTGAGAATATTTTTGGCAAAATTTGTAGCGATCTTTTGGTGCAAGAAACTCTCTGGGGTCTCTTAGACCCAATGATATTTGTGCAAGTTTCGTCTTTACGTCGTACACAACGGACATATTTTAATAAGATGGTCAATCATATTGCTTACCCGTCACTTGGGATGGAATGAACTTTTAGCAAGAAAAGGGTCAATCTTTGCTTGTCCTCAAAGGAAACACTGAAGTGTCTACACACGGCACTCAAAAAGGCTGATTTATTTTTGTGAAGCAGGAGTTAATCACGATAAGATATAAAGAACAGAGTCGAAGACATCATGGATACATCGACATTTATTTACACACGTCTACAGAGTGAGACACAGCTATACTATGTGCAGAAGAACAACAGAACAGACTGATGTAGGCAGATGTTTACGTCTGGATAAGAGAGTCCACAGCTTTCTGAAGAACCAGATGCTCATATTCTGAAACTGTTTTCAAGCTTTGATATTCCTAAGAGATTATAGAATAATGTTTTATTGATTTTCAATTCAAATGTATTCAACTTCTTTCAATGCATCCAGATATAATTCTATGATTCAATGAGAGGGTTAATGTTCAGCGCCGCTTGGGACAAAAATTAAGCCACGAGCAGCATTTGATTCAATGGATTCGATTCAATGGATTCGGTTGTGTATCAGTGACAAAGGACTAATTCTATGAAATATAATTTCCCCAAAATAAAAACAGTCGTATAGCTCATTTATCCAGTTCCTGTGGTAAGAAATTGATCAGTAAGTTCAAAAGGTGACATCGGAAGGTCATCAGGATAGTTAACCAGTTCAATAGTCTGTTCCGTTTCACCGAAGACAACTGCACATACAGACATTGAGCAGAGTCCCTGTCTTGTTTCCTAGCAGCTCTAAATACATATACAGAGTGAATAATTGCTGTAAAGAGGAAATTCTCCATGTGGTAAATCTATTTTCTACATTATGATGCTCTGAAAGTATAAGCTTTTGTCTGCAAAATGCTCTTTCTCTTCACATCCTCTAGACTATATTACTCAACTAAATGTTTTAGAAATAACATAATAATTTGTAATAATAATTGAAAATTAACCAACCCAAATGCACCCTAACTTCTTTGAAAAGGGATTCATGCACTTGTGATGTTCTTTTCAAATTAGACTGTTATGCTTTACAAACATCTTATGACCTGCATATTTCATGTGGAGATTTAAATAACTTTATCAACTTATTAGTTGTATGATCTTCTTGATAATGTTATATGTTAAGCATAAGTAAGTTATATACTGCATGAAGAAATGAAAACAAGCAGACAGAGTCAGCTATATCCCCCGCCAAAGGGAAAGGGTAGTTAAGGATACTAGTTGTGGAATATTGAACAGTGATCATGTTGTTTTTCTACAAACAACCTTTAAGAAATCCTATGTTACGTTTCCATGGAAATGGGTAAAAATAAAAATGCAAAGAAGTTGAAAACCCCAAAAGGCACATCTCCGCATGATGCCCGTTGCACATACCAAGTTTCGTCGAGATAGGTCTCACCGTTTTGGAGTTGTGCTCCGGAAACAAAATCCTATGTTACGTTTCCATGGAAACGGGTAAAAATGCAAAGAAGTTGAAAACCCCAAAAGGCACATCTCCGCATGATGCCCGTTGCACATACCAAGTTTCGTCGTAATAGGTCTCACCGTTTTGGAGTTGTGCTTCGGAAATATTATCGGGACGGACGGACGAACGGACGGACAGAGACCATTTCAATATCCCCCGCCAACTACGTTGGGGCGGGGGATAACTAGCAATGGTCAAGCCATTCATCTGATGACCCTTTTGATGGCCTGACCCTTTATATAAGTAAAAGGTTTTCACTGTTGATTATCTGCCTTGGTAGCAAACAACCATATTAATCATGAGCAAAGCACATGTAGTAATACCTATAAATTGTACATATGAAACATTCATCTGCAAATTAAACAATGTACAATCCTGAATATCTATTACAAACATCTGTTTATCAACTGAAACTAATAATTACTGTTCTTAGGTCATCCATAATGGTCTATGAAATTATTTTTTTTTCTTCAAGTAAAACTCAGTGTAGAAAAAATAATGTTGTTTTCCAGGGTATGACTAAAACAACAAGACTATGGATGCCCTGACAATAAATACTATACTATTTTGTTCCGATTTTGGCCTAGTTGCAAAATTGTTTACAAAATATTATTCATTCATTGATAAATAATTGTAAAATGATTTAATAACGAAATAATGATTGAATATAATAAATAAATATAGGAATTAACAATATAAAGATTAAGATATAATGACAAAACATTTTTTACAACAATTTGGTGTTTTATCTCAGGTGCCTGTGCCTTCACTGCTGGCAACAGAAAATTATCAACAAAACTAACTCAAGTAAGAAGCAAGTCACAAGAATTAAACAGCGTAAGAAATGTCATTCAACTAAGGATATATTGCTCACACCTCTCAACAAACCATCTAAGGTAACTGCCATATGGTCGAAGTCAAACATGAGCAAGAATTACAGAAAATATTATGGGACAATTTCAAATAATCTTTATTTAACATCTAATCCTCTTTTGTTCCCTTAACATTATTTTCAATTGGTTATATTGAATTGTAAACGCTAAGAGGAGTTTCTCCTAGATAAATGTTCTTGTCTCTGCAGTGAGATATAATTTTTCTTCTTACATACCAGAAGGGGTAACCTCACTTGTAATGGTATGACATCACTTCTACTACCAATGGTTTGATACCATGCTTTGCACAAATTCTATACCTCACATAAAATTACTTAGTTTGGACAATTTTGGAATTTAATGACTTTCCCAGATTGGGAATATTGATCCTCCATTGGACATAATAACCCAGGTACAAATCTTCCGAATCTCTTCCCAACCTATTGTGAAATGGTGATGGCAATGGCAGATTCAGAAATTTTGAAAGGGGGTCACAAAGTGGAGGTATTGTAACCTCCTCCTTCAAGGATCTTCCAAGGAAAGGTTTTACAAACGGCCTGCTATAAAGAATTAGGTCAGCAATATTTTAGCTCGGCACAGAGTACCATTGTGACAGTTTCACTGGATCATTTGTCAAGAGGAAGAACAAGATGTCATTCACTTGTGTTGCAATACCAGCTTCTACTTGAAACATTATCCACTTCCATCTTACCAAACAATTTTTACAAATGTGAAAATCATATGAAACAGATCAATTCCAAGATTTTTTAACAAGTTTGGCTTGGTTGAATATTTTAAAATATTTTCAATTTAAAAAGGGTAAAAAGATTATAAATAACATATTCTCAATAACAAAAAGTTCAATCCAACCAAACTTGAAAATTATGCATTACAAGTATATTAACATGATTTTTTACATACTTCTGTCTTCAATATAAAAAAATTTGGTTGGTCCTGAACTTTTGTTGTTGAGTATACATATACTTTGCCAATTGGTCACATGTTTAGTAAAGTCTTGAAAATAATATTCCAGTAAGTAAAATAACTTTGCATTTGTTTAAATGCTAGTCATAAAATTTTGCAGTAACAGTCTCGAAACTTATGTTCCAATTTGTCAAATATTTTGCATTAGTTTTCATAAACTTTGCATGAGTTTGGAATAACAGTAATAAACTTTGCATTATTTTCAAACACATGTTCAAGCCTCTCAAAGAAGACATCTTCAAGTATATAATATACTTTGCATTAGTAAGGATACAGATGAGGTTCAAACAATGGAACAACATTTCAGCTTTTTTAATACATCATAGATATTGATCTACACAAGAGCTTGGAAAGCTGACAAGCTTCTATACAATAGCTGGTGCTGTACATTATATACACAAGAAGTCATTGCACTCGGCTGAAGGTCAACTGTATACATCGTCTTTACATAGAACAGCGGTATGTACATATAGTGAATACGCAGCTAGCTAATACAATCAGCTCTGTCTTCAGTAATGTGGAAGTCTTAAAACAGTAGTTTGTGAATGTATTTTTTCATGGCAACAAAATTTGAGGTGAAAATACTGTTTCTACATTTTGCAAAGAAATCTTTGATCAAAATAGTTCATTTCACAGGGGTGACACAAATCTGCAAGTACCAGATCACTTAACTAATTTTACCTGATGAGACAAATACTTGCCTCTTTAATAAAACTACACAAAAATGACTTTCAGAAAAACCTCTGTGAATTATGGCAAAATAACTGCTGTAAGTCCATTACTTTATGAATCTGAAAAGACCTTTTTTAACCCCCGTGTTAGGTTATCTAGATATGCAATTCTATCATTTCTTTCAGACCTTTTAATGAATGGGAAAAGCCCAACATCACAGTTTTGAAGTTTTGAAATGTAATTTTTTGACAGCCAATCACAACTTTGTATTACATAATCAATTATTCCATAAGAAATCTTTGGAAAAAAAAATATTCTAAAATAAAATTTGAATTACAAAATTTCAGTGATATAATCAAAATGAAAATCTTCAATTATCTATGCCACTTGAATTACATGCCTCAAAAAAAATTCTCACAAGACCATATTTTCTACATTCAGAGGGGAGAGAGTTCAGACATATTCTCTAAACTTAATGTTTTGGGCTATGAAGAAAATGACAGATAACATCTTCATTACAAAGCCGACTTTTAACAATATAAAGGGCTTACATGATAACATAGGGCAACAATTCAACCTGTTACATCGTCAAATAAAGTAATAACAACAAAACAAAACTCAGGTGAATATCCTAACAGGTGACAGTAACAAAGCAGGTAGCACACCTGACAATTACCATGGTAACAAGCACATATTTGCATCTCTCAAATTATTCAAGCAGTGAGGAGAGAGTTCAAAATGCAGGTAAAATTCTTAAAGTGGAGAAATCTTGTTACAACCGTACATGTAAAACTATGGTACTTAAACATTACATTACAAAAGTCAATAATACCCTTCCTGATTATCAACTAAAATGGAAGAAGCATTGTCAATCTGAATATCTGGTTTGCCAGCATGTTTGGTTTGCACCAAATAAGTTTAGTCTCATACATTTTGATGTTGAAATGATGTGATTAGTATCTTAGGAGCTTCACAAATCAAGACCCATATTCACAAAATTTCTTTAAGACTTAATCCATGGGTAACATTGATTTACGTGTACCTTGTCAAAAAGAGCTTTGTTGGGGCCTAAATAGCTACATTCAACATTCATGCATGCAAGAAAGCATTTCAAAATATAAAATATTACAACCATTTGAGTGATAGTTAACCTAAGGGCCTAAAACAATTGGAAATCACTGAGATATAAAATGCATAATGTGAAACGAACCAGCAAGGTTATAGACACTTACAATAGTTATCACCTAAATTAAACACAGACTGGAGCTTGGCTTTACACAACCATAAATAGCTACTGAAGAAGGGTCCAAATATACAGAAAAGGGAGTATAAAACATGATCACCTCTTAGCTTTCTAAAGCTTTGGAGCTCTATTATAGTCAAAGCAAATAGTCATGACAATGTTCATAAAAAGCCATTGTCAAAGCAGAAATGTATCAGGGGGAGATAACTCCTGCATCAGGAGAAGATAACTCCTGCATCAGGAGAAGATAACTCCTGCACCACCAGACGGTAACTCCTGGAGAGATTTCAGTTATATTACTGCAGTTACTCTTATATTAGAAGGAAAGCCTGTGAACCCTGCAAGGGGCAACCGGGACTCTAAACTACTGATTTCAATAAAGGCTTACTGTCAAACCTCTCTATATGTTATACAGGTGTTTCCTAACAAAAAGTTTGATTAATATATTGACTGTTTTTCAACGAGTCTTGGTCCCATTAAACCAATTTCAACCTGGGTGTCTTTCCACCGCTTGCTTCTGATAATTAGAAAACTCTGTTTGATGTAAATTCAGTTCCTTTGTTAATCTTATTGAACAATGTTAATTCAAATAAAGACCTGCCAAATTTTTAAATAAAGTTTAGCCAGCACTTAATTGCTTTCCATTGTACACATTCACTGAATATTTTGATTGGCTCATTTTAGGAACCTGGAGGGAAATTGCAGAATGACTTATGATGACATTTAATTGATTAATCTTAAACTATTGTTCGATAAACTTAATCAAATTTTGCAAATTATATGGTTTGTAAGACGTGTAAAAGAAATTCAGCCTACATGCATTAAATAATAACAGTTTGACAGTGACATAATCTCCTTGAAACATTTCATGGAAGTTTTGAATTCTACATACTGTTGACTCACCTCAACGTTTATGTATGTTGATTTTTTACCTATAGTTATCATAAACCCCTCCCCCACCTCATGGTTTGGTTTTGAATTATTCTATATTTTTAAAACTCTCTTAATGCTAAGATAATCATGAGAACCCTACAATAACATTGCCTTATGACTATCCAAGAATAAGAAGTTTTTGAAAATATATGTCCAGGTCTAAACCATTAACTCAATGATGGGACCAAAATTAACAGATGCAAAAAATTGAGAACCTAACAACGCTTGACCATTGTAATCAAAATCTGCTCCAAAACACAGCCATAAGGTCCACTGGTACCAGGAGGCTTTTGACAGTGTCCAAAATATTAGCCTGTGTGCAAGCCCAGAACCTGGTCACTTTGGTTCGGGCTTGTAACCTTTTGTGGCTTTTCTTCATATTGACTATCAAAACATTCAAAATAGCACTTTAGGGTTGGCTACTTTTCAAGCTTGTTTCATACACTTTTGACATCACATGAGGTGCTGGAGGGGACCGAAGATTTCCTCAGCGGACTTAGCGGGTGCTGCCCCAGATGATTAGTGAGAGGACCACGATGACAATGGCGAGGATGATCAAGATGATGCAGGTTTTCCTTCGCGACTTTCTCTGAAAATGAAACAGAAATGAATGTAAATACATCAAAATAACAATGCAAAGGATTCAAAATGACTGCCACTTAAGCTGCAGAGGTGAGATGATTCGCGGTTTAACTCGGTTTTCAAGAACATTTAGCTTTTATCACAGCTGCTACTGGAGGAGAAAGGAAGAAAGCCCATGACAGGAACTATCAAACCATTACTTGGCTGAAATTCAGTGTAGCATTGCACCCAAACCTTACTGCATGTAGAACATTTCTCTACGACAGACAAAATTGCCAAGCCTCTGGCAGGAATTAGCTGCAGAATAATTGCAACAAAGCTATACTTAGTAGTCAATTTACTAAACATGAGGACAAGCTTCAGGTAAGGATCTTAGGAAACACATTCTAAATTTGGTTAACACCTTACCTACAGAATAAATATAACAAAGAGATTCTGAGTAGCAAATTTATGATAAAAATAGAGCCATGGGCTCTGTAGCTCATCAGACTTTTGATAGAAATAGGTGTTTGGGTTTAGACCATGGGGTCATGGGCAGTGTAGGAAAGATAGCCTGTCCCAACGTCCGAGACGGGTAACTTTGTTAAAAGTTATTCACAATCAAATAAAGAAGGCCCATTGCCCATTTGGGGTCAAGGGGTCACCGAACCTACAATTCAGAATCCCCATTGTCCAAGGAGTCTACACACAACTATTAAGCTATCAAGACCTTTTGGAACTGGAGAAGAAGATGAAAGTAGGATTTTAAGGTTTTGACCCCTGTGACCCCATTTGGGGTCAAGTGGTCACCAAACCTACAATTTAGAATCCCCAGTGTCCAAGGAGTCTTCACACAATTTTTCAGCTCTCTAGACCTTTTGGAACTAGGGAAAAAGATGAAATTAGGTTTTTAGGTTTTGACCCCTGTGACCCCATTTGGGGTCATGGGGTCACCAAACCTACAATTTAGAATCCCCATTGGCCAAGGAGTCTACACACACCTTTTCAGCTCTCTAGACCTTTTGGAACTGGAGAAGAAGATGAAAATAGGTTTTTCATGTTTCATCTACAATTTAGAATCCCCATTGGCCAAGAAGTCTACACACAAATTTTCAGCTCTCTGGACCTTTTGGAACTGGAGAAGAAGATTAAAATAGATTTTTAAGGTTTTGACCCTTGTGACCCCATTTGGGGTCATGGGGTCACGAAATCTACAATTAAGAATCCCCATTTGCCAAGGAGTATGCACATAAAATTTCAGCTCTCTACAGTCATTGGTTCTGGAGAAGAAGTCGAAAAAGTGAAAAGTTTACGGATGGACGGATGGACGGACGCCGGACGCAATGCCATGCCATAAGCCCATCTGGTCTTTCAGACCTGATGAGCTAAAAAGAGGAGTTCCAGGAAAAGAATTTAAAAGGCGCACATTCCATATTTGATTCAAACTTCAAAATGTTTGCAACAAAGCCATTCTCAGTAGCCCATTTACAAGAAAATGAGGATAAGTTTCAGGAAAGGATACTAAGAGGCAAGCATTTCAAATATGATTAAAACTTTACGTACAGAATAAATTCAATGAAGTGATTCTAAGTGGACAGTTTATAGGAACATTACAATTGGCCAGGCAAGACAGCCTGTCTCAGAATATTATTGCATTGACAGGTTAAATATCAACTCTTCAAAGCCATATGTGCCGATGTCATCTATCCAAACAAGGAATGTTAACCTTTTATCATTCCTGTAATTGGGAAACATATATTCAGTAGGTACTGATTAATTAGGGGGTAGTGGGTGAATGACAATGGTTATTCATGACACTAGTTGATGTATGTTGTTGTGAGATAACTAGATGTACTGCAGATGCATGGTGAGATTAAATCTAAGCTAAACTACTTTCAGATTGTCCAACACTATAGAAATAGGAGTGCCTTTATGATATTTCAAAACATGCTTATTTGATTTTCCTATTTAAATATATTCATATTTTGGGATGAATTTACAAGACAAGGGAGATAATTCAAACATTTATCAGCGGTTGTATTTTTGCACACTAAAAGAAATGTTATAAGTACATCTAAAATTTTATTGAAAATATATATAGTACCCCGGTTACAAACAACAATTTCCAATCGATTTGCTAAAACACTGAAGCAACGACTGAAAAATACTATATTTAGCAACAGGACAAACCCTCTTTTTTGAACTCAAGGAATGTGATTGTATGTTTGCAGGGCACCAGACGACATTGCCTGTTGTGAGTATAAGGGATATGGTTGATACGAAGGTTTTCTTACCTAAACCCATGCACAAGGCCACAAGGTTAATTTGTCCCAACTGCCACGGCGATGATGATACCAATAATTATTAATATCACAACAACAACTATGAGAATACAGCACTTTTTTCTGCGAGCCTTAGACTGAAAAAATACAAACATGAGGCAAACATTAACTACAAACTAGGGAACAAAAACCAAATAGTGAAGGAAAATGAAAGAATTTAGCTAAGATTTCAGAGCAAAAACTAAATGTGTCACAGATTCCATGCAGGATAGCAAAATAAATGCAAGCAAACTTAAAATTCAAGTGTCTCACAAATTTTAAGGCTCAAATGATTTGTGTTCATTATGGAAGAGGCATATTAATTTTACATTTGTATAAAATATCCAAAACTTTAACAAAATAATCAATTAAATTATCTCTTCACAACTTTGAAATATAACAGAAGTGATCTCTTAATTTTTTAAACAATGTAACAGTTTTTTTAGTTTTTGCATTTTATGAATTTGGAAGTTTGGTCACCGCATAAGATCATTTGTGCAGAAGAATCAATTTTGATTTTTATTGTTGTTAATTATTAAATGAAGTTGAATTTTGAAAGAAGGAAAAAAAATAGAATAGAAAAATAGAAATTATGTGATAAAAAAATTTCATATATCCATTTGCCTTAACTCTTAAAACATTATAGTATATATGGTCAAAATGTAATAACAGAAAATTGTTAAAAATTCAAAAAGAGCAAAGAGATTGAAGATGAACTAAAATTTCTTATCTCATCATAAAACAAAAGGATGTAATCCTATAACAATAATAAACTGAAATTATTTTGTAGAAGATCCAGATAATTGCTTGGAAATTGAAAATGTCCATAGAAAAAAATTAAAAGATGTAAATGGTTTGTTATTGTAGAAATGAAGAGATTTCAAATAGAAGTGATTGTGTTTCAACACTTGTGCTTTTAAAAATTGGTTGCTTGGTGCCCAGAACCAGAAATAAATAATAACTGATGTTCAGAAGTGCAAGTGATAAAAGTATTTTTACAGCTTGCAGAAAACTTTCTTAAAGCGGACTAAGTTGACTGATTGGTATCAAACTCCTTATCTCTCAATGAAAAGCAAAACTCTTTGACCAATTTGCAAGGCAGCATGTCTGATTCAAGAACACAGAAGGCCAAAAGTCAAGTTTACACATGTTCACAAGAACATACCTAAGGAACAGGCCTAATATACTAATACAGGAACTGGAGGCCATTCAATGACTGATGTCAGAAAGCAGATAAATCTTAGATTCTTTCTTGAACAAACAAATCCATTTTAGCTATTAACAATCACCTACGCTTCTGAACAAAGTGAGGGAAACCACTGGCATCGATCCTCCCCCCACAAAGAGTACTTATGTCATGTCTTCTCCTGTAGCCTCTGTTACAAGTAGAGCGCTTTCTTGGCCAATTATCAAAGAACCTGATTGGATGCAACCAGTGTTAATTGTCCCATCAGTGATGATGTTTGAAACTGAGCAAAAGACTTCACCTCTACCATGTGCACATATTAGACAGGAGTCCGATGCAAAATTATAATGAAATGAAGAGAAACATGGCGGCAAATTTTTGCAGCTAGAAGATTTTGTGCAAATAGAGCCATGGAATCTGTAGCTCATCATTGTTTTGTTGACATTCAAGACTAAGATATACACCATTTACATCTCCAAATGAAAAACATCCCATAATTGTCAAGAGTCATTGCATTGGACAAGATGTCTAGGTGCAATGTATAATTTCAACTATGGGGGTGCGAAAGTTTTGGAGAAAGTCAAAATGTGAAAAGTTTGCAGCTGCCAGATGACAGATACAATGTTGAAAATTTTTTGAAATATGGCCCACTTGTTACTAAGGTTATGGGAAGATATTACAGATACCGTGTTGAAACAATTGAGAATTATGGTCCACTTGTTACTGAGGTAATGGGAAGAAATGACATGAGACTTCTGTGGGGGAAAAATGCAAACCGAAAGTATATCACTCTTATCCAATTAGTTAGTGTATTCCAATGTGTCAGTGCCTCCTAATGTGACTGTGTACTAACCTGGTATGTAGCAGCCTTGCCCAGCTGCTGTGTTCCCTCCTCCACTTGTATCTGCGTCTGCTCGATGTTCGCCTCTATACTGTCTGCAAACAAAGAAACGCTTTTCTTTCAACATAGATACGGGATATGGGTTATAATGATGTTTCAAAAGTGCTTCACATAAATCACTGTGGCCTTATAATATTGACCGCGACATCTGAGTGGCTATTCATCGTTGCAAACCTCAGTTAAACAAGAATATTTAAATGGGTACTACAATGATGCCTTACTGCCAAAGGACCAAGAAAATTTGCAGTTGACTGGGTAGGATTCTCTGTGGAATGAAATGTTGAAGTGATACACACTTTTAGTCTTAGTTTTGTTTGTTTATGTAAATGCCATTTATCTGACAATTCACCTCCATGATTTCCAAGATATTGGTGGCCCTATGCCAAAGCATAAACTATTTTGTTTCCAAGGGCAACAATATTCCTAAGAACCAAGCAAACACCAGCAACTTCTCCAAATTTGAAAGAAAATAACACTGTTATTGTTATTGATATTGACTGGACCTACCTAGAACCTCCCCTTGTTCGTGCACTAGCATGCCCAAGTCCTTGAAGATCTGATTCACATCCATGATATCATGCTGCAAACAAACAAGATTTTTAGATGAGATAAAAACAATTTTCGAGCCATTAATTAATTACCATTGATCAAAAAGCTTTTAAAATTTCTTAAACTCAAACAGCTAGGTCAGATTTTTGTTTTGAGCCCCAACACAGAAAGTGTTGTCCTAACATCACTGCAACTGTATATAATATAACACATTCACTTTTGCTAAAATGAACATAGATATAAAGCCTTCAAAACTGATGTTGCTCTGCACTTTATTTCAATAACCATCAAACATGCTTGTCAAATTTTAAAAGGCAGATTGATTTCTAAAACCATTATTGCTTGTTAGGTCACTTATTTCAAACACTGCTCACAAAGCATGACTTGTGCAGCAATGCAGTAAAATCGTATACTCACTGTTCGCATAAATGAGCCTTTTTAACCAAACTATCCTAGATAGGTGCCCTAACCCTACACATAAAGGATTGAAACACAATCACCGTAGCTTAAGATAGCTCTGTGCAGGTAGGCCCTGTACTGTCTGTGGTCTTATCATTTTGTACATAAAGGTCAGCCTCCAAGTCATAATCTGGGTTTACCTCAAGCTTCTTGATAGCGTCTTCTCTCTCCCGGAGCAGGTCCAGATCTACGTCTTGTTCCATCTGAAGCACCGCCTTGGTCTGCGAGTACCTACAGCAACATAGGTACATCATTACTACAAGGTGAGACGAGGTGAGGAAATTTTGGTCTAACGTTGCTTTCAAGAGTATTTCACAGCTGTAAGTATTATTGCAGGGAGAAGGCCTGCAACACCATTGTGGCTCTGCATTGCAGTGAAACCTGCAATATGGGTGGTACTATCATTGATGACAACAGAAGATAGGAATCTTAGGCAAAACAAGAAAAGATGATCGCAACCTACCCTGGCTGCATGCTTTGTTCTTCAGTGGGCGAGGGGAAGTCATCAAATGGGGACTGAAAACATTGCAACATTTAATCTTTAATTTCAACCCTTATTTCTCATTTAAAAGTTTTGCAAGAATTGATTACTACATAAATTTATATGGATTAAGATTAATAGATAAATAAAAATCTCCCCACTGGTTTAAAAATTTTAACATTTCAATTTTTTTTAGGTATTACTCGCCTGCATTAAAAACTGTAATGTAATAATAGTAATTGTTGAGTGTAATTCAACTAAAGCCTGACATGAAATTTAGTTTCCGAACACTATTTGCAATTACCCTTGATAAAAGTAGATGAGTAATTAACAGAATACTAAACTACCTTACATAAAAAATTTATACAAACTTTTCAAACTTGCTTTCGGCCATTTTAAGCGAAATCATCCATTCGTTTATAAAAAAATTCATGATTTAGTATCCTTTATGTATCATTTCCACACCTTCATAGTTCCCGACCCAGTCCCGGAATGTGCACGTGCCCTCGCCATACTGGCTTTCTCTTTCTCCGCCGTTGTGCGCTGAGCTGTCTGGAAGTTCTTGAGAGCGTTGCTGAACTCTTCTGTCAATCTCTCCTTCTGCATCTTCCATTGTCGCTGCAACCACAGACAAATGACAAGTGTAGAAGCCATCGGAGCTCACATACCCAAGCTTCCAACATAGGTCCAAAGAATTCCAAAATAGGCGAGTACACAGGAGAGTACACAGGAGAGTGAAGTGATTAACAGTGGGTACAATTGTACGAAAAAAGAAGTTTACGAAGAAGAGAGAGAAACTGTCATCAAAGCATGGAGTCAACCGCCGGAGGAGCAGTATTTTGTAGTTACGTGTTAGACGCCTTAATCAGACTATTCGAAGTTTACTGTTACTGAGGTGTTTTGTATTGTCGTCAACTTTACAAATTATTCTTCATAAATATATATATATATATTCTTGACTTAGTCTATTAGCAACCAAGGAATAATAGTTTTGTCAAATCATTGAAGGGAATTAGAAGTGACACTCATAAGAAATACAAGACTTTCTGGATAGCAGCTTCTTGCGTTTGAAAATACAGTATATGCTTCCTCCTTCATCAAGTGTATAATATTAGAAAATGTGTTAAGAAAAATTATTTGAAAACCCTCATTCTCAGGACTTAAAGTTTTTAACTCTTAATATAGATTTACATATATGACAGTGCCATGTTTAACTTGATTGTTTGATAATTTATACTCAAGAAATCAATTATCATTATTATTTAGATATTATTGTTAGTATCATTGCTTAAAATAGGAGCTATATTCTGGCAACTTGTCTGGGCTGAAAACTTTCGTTTTATTTGACAATCTATAAAAAAATATATAACTCTCCTCGCCAGTATCATCAAGAATCCAGGATAAATGATCCAATTATCCTCATCCAATAATAAGGTGGATGCAAGGTAGACCGGATGCAATTATTCTACATTAAGATTTTCTTACCTGTTCTGAAGGGTTGGTAGGTGCAGGTAGATGCGCAAGTTCCTTCAGGTCTGTGTTTGTCTCCTTTGCCAGCTGATTCGTGTAATGTGTTGTCTGGTGTCTGTACATATACATGTCATAATAAGGATCACAGCATTCATGTAAAAACATTGATTTGCCATGCTTAGACAATAGTAACTTGAATATCACTGATTCTGACTTTTTGGTAAAGATACTTTGAGCAGGCTTTAATTTCATTGATTGCATGGGTATCCTAAACTATAACTGTAAGGCAAGTAAAATTCTTGTAAAAGTGTCCATTGGCAACTTATCACTCTGACAAAAATTGTACATAATTGAGTTGAAAGTACACTCATCATCCTAATCACTATCTATATAGAAGTTCAAGAAGTTGAACTGAACACAGCAAAACCATTCTCACTTGTAAATTTACTGGAATTCAGACTTTATAACAAAGGAAGTAACCC
This sequence comes from Phorcus lineatus, assembly GCA_921293015.1. NCBI lineage: Eukaryota > Metazoa > Mollusca > Gastropoda > Trochida > Trochidae > Phorcus > Phorcus lineatus. Next base: position 42,797,761 of record OV121083.1, read on the forward strand.
TAGATAAGCTCCTGGCTAAAGAGAAAATATTCCTGACATCTGTGTGAACCACATGTAAAAGGTTAAAACCAACTATCTTAATAACCTAGATGCTACCTCTTTATCGTTTAACAAAATGAAACAGTTTATTAAGAATGGAGTTGCTTGAAAACACAATCTGAGTAGTCAGTCAGTCAACTCGCGATAGTCTGGCCACCGATAATCCGAATCTCGCAGTGTCCGAACGGTAGCAAGCTGTAACCAAACTAATCTATATATAAACTCATTAAATGTTGATTCATTAATCCGTTGATTCAGTCTCCATATCCGAACGCTAATTAGCTGTAACGAATTAGTTTATTACAGCTATTTCTGCTTCATTAATCCGACGGTTAATCAAAGCGTTCGGTAATCCCCTAGACAAGCGTGCACCACACTGATTGAATTGGTAAACATCAATGACAGTGGACTGACACGGGAGTTGAGCGTGGCAGCAGTTTGTGATTGTAATAAATTGAGATGTCTCACTTTGTGTATCAGGAGTTTGTGATTGTAATAAATTGCTTTTGTGCAATGATTGTTTATTAATATATGTATCCCAGTTGTTATGTGTATATAAAATAAAACTCATTTGATATTCTAAATACGTTGTCGTCTGTCTGTAGATTTGGTTCGTTTCAGTAGTCCGAACATTTCACTATCCGAACGTTTTTGATGAAAAACGGAAGTGTTCGAATTATCAAGGTCTGACTGTACTGGTTACACACCTCTTTTAAAATGTGAAAACTCTTCGGATAGCTACTGCCTAAAGACAAGCTATACCTGAATATACGAGGCCTGTCAGTAAAGGGTTAATGTTCAGTTATGAACAAATATACTCACACTCTGTTCCTGATTTCATCTGAATCTTCTCTCGTCCCGATCTGAGTAACATACTTCTGTATCTGAGCAACTGGAGACAAGACATCAGAAGTATTACAGTGCTGTCGGGTAAAGCTACGCACCTAAGAGATACATGCTTATTCTTCCGAAAACAATACAGTATATCGGATAAAAACCATGTCACTGTTAAAGTTTAAAGCTTCACTGATAATATTAATGAATAATATACATGTTGAAATGTGTTTGTCAGTGACACTGAACCTTTTCTAACGACTACCCCCTTATTCCCGTAGGTCAGCATGTGTAGGCTAAAGATACGCACGCAGGGTTTGAATACACCTAACATTTCCAATTTTATGATTTTGATCGATTATTAAACTGTTTTCTGAAGTCTAGGCAAGGTCAAAACCGATAGTCGGAACAATATTTTGGTTTCCAATGACAATTGTTATGTGGGAAAGCAAACTGTTGGATGATTACATGTTTGCTAGGAATTTTGTCAGTTTTTACCAGTTTTGTGCCAAAAATCAACATAAAGTCCTCTTTTACCTTTTCAAAAACTTCATGATATCTTCTAAATTGCCTAATGATGCATAGACATAAATCTATTACAAGCTAACACTCATCCTGATTTACTTGGTTAAGTTTGGTGCGAGTGCGTATCTTTACCCTCTGTGTATCTTTGCCCGTCACGGCTGTATAACCCATCCCGCACAGAACAATCTATGACTAAACATATGGTCCAGATTGTTTTTTACTCATCCTAGTCCAAGCATTTCTTGGGTGGCTTAAATTTATGAAAATGAAGTTCAACATACAGGATATTGAAGAAGTGCCTCTGTCATCCTCCCTTTGTGATTGCATAAAATTTGGTATTTCCTGTGCAGATGGGCTTCATATTCAAACGAGACATGGATATTTCAACATAGGTGATAAGGCTCAATAATATTGCCTTGCACTGAATGGATGAAATTGAGGAAAATATGCTAAAGTTTACCCGATAAACTAACAGTACATTTAAAAGAGTGAGTCATAGAAGAAATGTGATGTCATTGTTTTATTGTTCATGACATCATATCCTAATGACAAAGCCATATGCCTACTCCCCCCTCCCCCCAATCTCCACAAACACACAAATAGTTACCAAATGTTTTATGTCTCATGGGTAAGGAATTTGTATTTCTTCCAATCTGTTTGTGTCTTTTACCCATCGAAATGTTCAAGTGGTTGAAATATATGGTTTTAGTAACCTTACACCTAACATAGCACCTTGGTTAGTGAAAGTAATTTTAAAGCAGGTACAACATGTAAATGTCAAACCTTTGGGTCTTTTAAATTGAAAGAAAATTTATTTTACATAAATATTAACTGGACTACATTTGAGCTTATGTTCTTAAGTTAGAGTGGCTAGTAATGTGGTAAAGTAATTGATCCTGAGCATCAACAAGTATTTGTTGCATTATTGCTTTAATTGCTAACGAATCGTTTCATATATCTACTGATCATTACCTACCATTCTGTGTAATTTTCTGTATGTTGTTTCCTACACTTTGTGCAAGCCGTGAGTGCTCGCTGCCACCTTCTGTAAGAAATGAAAATAACATAGGAATTCATCAGGAGTTAAAGATATATGAATACATTTTTTGATCATTAAATTAATTAGTTTCAATGAATAAACGAAACTACCAACAATCATACAAATTAACCAACGTTCAGATTTTCATATGTCGGCTGATAAGAATTTTTGACGATGTAGACATGATTGTATTGGGGATATAGGTATGATTTTAAATCCAAGAACATTGAGCAAGTCAATAGATCATACATAAACATAAATCGTTGAAATAATTTTATCATAAGAGTTACCTCCTCTTGACTGGTACCCGCCTCCGCCTCCTCCTTGGTATCCAGAGAAGCCGTCAAACGATCCTCGCCCATAGGATGCCATGATTTTTTGTTTAGAACTGATTTATTCTCAAATCCTGTGGTGAAGTCTACTTATATCTGAAAATAGGCAAGATGTGTCAACTTTAAACGACTAGTGAGGGACAGTTAAAAATTTCTTAGATCTAGGTGGGAAAGAAATAATCATAATATATTTATTTTCATACCATGCATAAGACATGTGATTGATTTCTTAAACTATGTTCACATCTACCTCAGAATAAGGATTTTTTGGTCTATCATACCTTGAAACATGAATAAAGGCAACTTTAAGGTGTTGGTATGCATAAACTTTTTTCTCAACAAAATATTGGAATCATTTAGATATGAATTGCATTCCATCAAGAGGTATTAAATGTTGTAAATGTATTTCAACTAGATAAAGCACATATTCCGGTCAGGCTCTACATCGATGAATGGACATCTGTTTTTTTGCAGGACCAATGGAAATGATGTTTAATTTCATGACCAATGACTTTAATATCAGAGAGCTCTTCATGCACGTATTCATGTTAATTGGATCTCCTCTTAATTAGCTTTAACAATAAAGACTGATGAGGTTGGCTTTTCTTGTCAAGTAAATCAACATGATCAATCCACTATAATTAATAAATAGCTCTAAACGAATTCGGTAAGTTAGATAAAATCATCGGAATATTTACGTTTGTTTCAAATACTTCATATCAAGAAAATATAATTACCGTGTATATGTTAAATAAGTATGATTGTGCGTAAAGAGTTAAATATAGACTTCAAAACATTATCAATGATATGTTTTCGGTAAAGAAATTATCATTTTGTCATGTCAATGTATCCACTCCCCACAAAGAGAAAATAAGGAGTCGATGCTTGATTCAAATGGATTTCTTTATCACTAACGGTAATCGACAAAACACAATGCACAATCTGAAATAGTTTCATTTTTTCGGCACGATAACACATCACATAACCAAACCCACCTACTTCCCACTTTCCTCCATTACGTGACGTCACGAGTGAAGGGAGGTAATTCTCCTGCTTAGTTGTTTAGCGTAGACCACAAGGAATTGAACACTAAAGTTCTCATATTTCCAAATGATTCATATATATATCGCCCTTTAAATTCAACTTGTTAACATCAATTTAAGCAAGTTAACAAATCAAAAATTAATATCTTCTCAAATATGCATTTTATTTTGGTTTGAGTATCAAGGAGGTCCTTATAATCGCCGGTGAGTCTTATCATAATACATGTATATATGTTCATCATAATTTGTACAATCTACAATCTTGATTATTTAGAGACATACATGATTTAGATTTTACTATATTTCTTACGTCAAAAGTAACAGGTACACATACATGTAATTAATAAACAGCAAGATTAACTGAATAACTATTTCTTAATTGTGAAAATCACAACATTAACGAGTATATATACGCTTAAAAGGACAGTCATATCGTGGTATTTTCTGTAGAGACGAAATTTAAGGTGACAATTCCGTTTATAAAAGTATGTTATCAGTACATGATTGTAACATAACCCAGTTGAAAAATTGTACTGATGATAACACTTTGTTCGATTTCGATGCTACACCAAGATAAATGAGAACGCACACTCGGTAAAGTAAAACAGGAATGAATAGTGAACCCACAGGCGCTACAAACGAATGTGGGGAATGAAAAAAAAGTTGGTTCCAATCTGGTATTCTTCGCTGGCTCACATCCTTAAAGACGAAGGAGTTGGTAGCGTTTGTTAGATTATATAATTAGTATCCATGTATATTGGACGTGATATCTACACCTCTGTGCATTTATACGAATGTATTTTATATTTTCAAAGACAACCAGATAGTATTTGTCATATATATGTCTTTTGGACATGACAAGTTAAGATGTTTTGATTTTATATCACCACATATGGCATTTAGGTTCGTATCAAAGGTAAATAATATGTTATGAAAATCACGGAGTGGCTCTTTAAGTTGAAGGAGTAAGCATATGAATCGTCGCATTACTCCTTCATCTAGTGGGATAATAAATCACACCCAACTAAGGAATAAGCATATACTTAGATATCAAAAGTTTACATGTCATTAAAGTGACCCAATTTTTAATCAACCACTGTGTTACGTATATATGGAGTTGAGTTGTAAAAACGTGACACAGAGTATGTTTCAAATTTTTTATAAGAGCCAAAATACCATTTGAGTCATGTTTATTTCAAATATCCTTCCTAAACTTGCATCTTTATCTCTAAATGCCCACATGTTATTGTTTTCATTGTCGCGCGCCATTGTCCTGTAAATTACAACTTAAACCAATTATTTTAGCTCTATGCAGAACTGATAAGCATTATGATGTTACTATAATGTTTTATAGTTTTACACATTTGCAATCTCATTGAAATCAGTTCGATACTTGTCCCTCGTACCTTAATTGCTGCGTTTCTTCGAGCTGATTTCAACGAGATTTACATATTTGACACCCATCAACATAATCTATGCCCCTTTAAGGCATTATACTTTGGCTATATTAGATTTTTATAGCATAGACAATCATTTTACAAATTCTGCCTCTCATACATAATTGTTGAATGACCTACTAAGCAATACCAACCAATATTTCCAATGGTGTCTGTTCTAGATAAGTCTCCAAAGTTAATTTTCAATAATTTGCGTGCGCCATTGTCCGGTTTTCGATCATAAATATAGACTTTTCTCTATTTATTGTCATCTTGCTACATGATAAGCATTGAGATTTTTCAGAAACAGCCAATAGGTATAAATGAAATAACACCATTTATGAAGCTTGGCAAATTTGACCTCAACAACATACATGTATTCTGCGCTCCTTTAAACAACCTGCAAGTTGTTAACTTCAGCCAAGTTTGATTAAAGTGTAAAGTATCTAAATGCGGTGACACACGCTGTCTCACTTCTATTCCCTTGCTGATTATAACCTTCTGTACATATGGATGAAACTAAAGCGTTTCGATCCTCGATAATCCAGAGTTATATGGTATAGTGTGCAAAAATCGTAATAAATACTCTGGAATATCGAGGATGAAGTGTTTCTTGTAAGACATAAATCTTGTAAGAGCAAACTTGTTGTTTATGTGACCATGCTCTAGTTGCAATGAAAAATACATTTGGAAAACTAAACTGAATATGATGTTGCGAATGAGTCCATATCTATGGAAGCGTATTACTGCCAGAAGTGAAAAAGTTATACATAACTTCTAATCAGATGATACTTTTAACTAATTAGATGTTACTTTAATTAGATAAAAACATTATATAATTATATGAAAATAAGGTCTAATTTGATAAAACTATGATATAATTAGATGAAACTATCATCTATATAGTAGGAACTATCATCTTATTAGAACTTTTGTAATTTTTTCTCACTGCTGGCAGCAATGCGCTTCCATATCTCACATTAAAGGGGAGTGAAATATGTCAAACTTTATGATGGTGTTATTGTATCGAGGAGAAGCGGTTGTTTATGCATCATTAATGTATTATGTATTTTATTGATTTTATGTGTGTCATAGGCCTTCAGTGGCCGGCTCGTGTACTTCTTCTTAATATATGAACAACATTGCCATTTTTGTACTGTACATGTGGTGACACATTAATAAAATAATTTTCTTCTTTTTCTTCTTCTTTGTGACAATGACTTAAACGTAGGCTAATTTTGGAAACTAGTTTAAAGCAGACACAAATAACGAAATGGGTTGGTAGCGATAAGTAGGTCATTAAACATATGAAATTGTTGATATGAAGCAGCAAATCGAATTTTTAACATTCACATGGCCGTTTTCCAATTTTCATTGAAAACAAGTAATTATCATAATTTTGATAATGTTAATTCGAGTTTAGGGGGACGATTTGAAGGACATATAGTCTTTTTGGCTCATATCTTAGCAGTTGAAAAATCATAAAAGATACTCTGTGTCCTTTTAATAATTAAAAAAACCGCACAATTCCAGGGATTAGACATTTTGCTGAGTATTGAATTATTGAATTTTCAGTTTTTGAATTAGATTTTGATGACAATAAGCTTTTAGAAACTAACTTGAGAAATCAGTTTTATCAAAACGTCTTCACAAAGTTTGAATTCTAGGGCTGAATGTCTCGTTGTTTTTTTTTTTATATTATTGTAACCCAGATTGTGACGTAAGAATCAACGACGTCATGACGTTTTGATAAATAACATTGTTGACTACATTGTTCTAGACAAAGTAAAATTATTTGTAATGCTGGTTGCCATAAGATGTGTGGTTAAAGATAGTAAAGTAATTAAAATGAATTAACATTATCAAATTAACATCAATTTACTTTATCGTTTATCAAATTTTGACATTTTATCGACTTATACATCTGTATGTATGTATTTGACCCTTTGCTCAATCAAACGAAGGGGGGAATGTCACTTCTGAGGAGATATGTTAAGTTTAACAGTGGCCTTTATAAAGCGACGTGGTACGTTATGATTTTTATTTTTTTTTAAATTTCCCAAATGGTATATTATTTTATGCAAAATGTAATTTGCACAAAGAGTATAACATCTCATTAATCATTCCGATTTTCCAAAGTCGTCGAATATGCTATGACGTCACTTATCGAGCAAAAACTTCATGTTACCATTATAGTGTGAATGCTATGAGGTTGGGATTAACAACAATTGCCGTGCAACTGGTACATGTAGCTATTTCATTTAAAACCTTACTTAGTAATGTTGTTTCATTTTTACATGTATTTTGAAATTAAATGTTTAAACCTAAAAGATTAACACTTTATATATCATTTGAGACAACATATGTACATATAAGATAAGAAAACATGGAAGTTTAATATGAACTAGTGTAGTAGATAATATTCTATGTTTCTATTATTATTCTATCGTTACCAATTATCATATACTGGAAATTGATACTCAAAGGATGATGGGTTTTTTTAAAAGATCTCTGGTAAATGATATTTGAAATGATTAAAACTTGTATCATGTTCTGTTTTTAATGACTTTAGGCTTAAGTGTTTATGACTTTGGGCTTACTGGTTTATGCTTTTGAACTTATTGGTTTATGACGTTAGGCTTATTGGTTTATGAATTTTGACTTATTGGTTTATTAATTCATGCTTATTGGTTTATAAATTTAGACTTGTTGATTTATTAATTTAGGCTTGTTGGTTTATTAATTTAGGCTTATTGGTTTATTAATTTAGGCTTGTTGGTTTATTAATTTAGGCTTATTGGTTCATGACTTTGGGCTGATTGGTTTATGACTTAAGGCTTATTGCATGGTTTATGACTTTGGACTTATTTGTTTATTAATTTAGGCTAACTGGTTTATGACTTTGGGCTTATTGGTTTATGACTTTGGGCTTATTAGTTTATGATGTTAGGCTTATTGGTTTATGAATTAAGACTTATCGGTTTATTAATTTAGGCTTACTAGTTTATGAATTTAGACTTATTGGTTTATGAATTTAGGCTTATTGGTTTATGACTTTGGGCTTATTTGTTTATGACTTTGGGCTTATTTGTTAATGACTTTGGGCTTATTTGTTTATGACTTTAGACTTATTAGTTTATGACGTTAGGCTTATTGGTTTATGAATTTACACTTATTTGTTTATTGATTTAGGCTTACTGGTTTATGAATTTAGACTTATTGGTTTATGACTTTGGGCTTATTTGTTTATGACTTTGGGCTTATTTGTTTATGACTTTGGGCTTATTTGTTTATGACTTTGGGCTTATTAGTTTATGACGTTAGGCTTATTGGTTTATGAATTTACACTTATTTGTTTATTAATGTAGGCTTATTGGTTTATGAATTCACACTTATTGGTTTATTAATTTAGGCTTATTGGTTTATGACTTTGGGCTGATTGGTTAATGACTTTAGGCTTATTGCATGGTTTATGACTTCAGCCTTATTGGTTTCTGAATTTAGGCTTATTGGTTTATGTCACTTTTTCCATTTTTATCAAGGCCAATTATATTCACGTTTCAAAACCAATACAAACAGAGGGAAGATTTGGCCGATAGAGAGTATATACTCAACAGACTAAGTTAAGGACCATTTCGATTTTCAATAATGAGATATTATAAAGTAAAAATGATGATCTATATGATGCCTTGATATTGAAAATAGGTTGGTCCTCAACATTTTTTGTTCAGCATACATTCAAGAAAATCGTCTCCAAAACTTTTACCCGTCAATGTTGGACACGATTTGTGATTGATAATCAATATAACATTACTTCAAAATATAGCAATTTAGTCAAAAGTGAAGCGATAATGTTAACATTTCCCTGATTAAAAGAAACCTATTAGTTTACTGATTGAGTATCAAGTTAGAAACATTTATGTTTTTACAGACAAATGATACGGTAATGTAAAATTTGATTTTGTTATTGATACAATCCAATTAAGATAATGGTTTATTTATTCTCATTAGCCAAATGAAAGTCGATTAAAAGTTTACTTAAGGGGATCATAACGAGAGAACGTAAATAAAACAAAAGGCTTGCCATAACATTAAATTTTGTAAGTACTTTCATTGATACCTATTTGAATATCACATTACGGAAACGATATGTTTAATTACGCTGTAAATATGAACAAATTTAAAGAGTTTCTGATCACTGTGAATATTGGTGATAAGGTACATGACAACTTTTATTTAGAAAGCAAAGATTCTAGAATCTTGTACACGGACAATCTAGACATCGCGGATTAATACAAAAGACAATTTACACCATGTTAAGTTTCCTTTGCTTTCCTTTGGTACTTTTGTTAGCTGGTCCAACTTATCCTGGAAAAACTGTTGAAACTGAACATAAATTTAGCAGCACTTTGTGGAACTTGATACAAGATGGGCGTCAGGTTCACACCACTTTAATTGCGGATTCATTAAGATGTGTGATCAAAGACGGAAGATGTGCCTTTGTAAAACTTTGTCACACAATGTGTATGTGTGGAAAGGAAGAGAGTGGCCGGCCTGGAACCATGATTAAAGCATCTGAAAATGGTTGTACAGTATTCAAACGGATGAAAAATACATTTCAAGATTTAGAGAGAAAACACAGAGGAAGAAAGGGACAAAAGGCAACGGCAACTGAGAAGGTTCTTGTTCAATCTTCGTTTACCCCCATACTCACTAGACAACAACAAAGTTCACATCAACCGATGGCCGCAGCTCAATCATCTCGTACCATTACAACGTCTTCCGAAAAAACTCAAACAGTTGAAGAGAAGACACCATTGGAAACAGAGAACAACTCTAGATCTTGTGCGCTATTGTGTAATGAAAACTGCAATCGCTGTGGTAAAGGACTCATGAATATAAGACGGAAGAGCTGCGAGCCTCTTATTTTCATAAATGCCGGTTCTCTTGGTGTGTATGTTTATGATGCAAAAACGGAACACTGGGGAAAATTAAGATTGAAATTTAAATTACGACAAGTCGTACTGTTTTACTTAGAAAAATGTCAGGTTTTCTATGCAAGTAGATTCAACATTTATGTTTCGTATATTAACCGTAGAAATAAAGTTAATATTCTAAATTCCTCTCTCGCCATAAACAACGTTTTTCTTCACAAGAAATCTATGAAGCTCTTTTATACTGTTTCCCCACGACAAGACATCAATTCATGTTCATTCAAAGGTAAAATGAAAGGAGAAGTGTTCAAAAATATAAATAATTATACGTTTTTAGGCATTTCTGAGACCCCTTTAAAATTTTATTTCAAGACGAAATCTGACAAAATTTTCGTGTACTCCTACAAGGACAATAAACAACAGAATAAAACAATCAATAAAAAGATTTTAAGGACAAGTAAAATCTTTGGTTTCGTTGATGATGATACCGTTGCCTGTCTTTGCAACCAAAACGGTAACATTGCACTCCAGTTGTTTTCGTATGATCTTCAGTCAGTAACCAAGGAGTATGAACTTACCGAAATTGACAAATTGGAACTATCAATTTATTTGGAAAGAAGATATTTTTTTGGGTCTAACTACTGCCGCATATTTATACTCGATCCTCAGTATCAACCAATTGATAGGCAAGAAATTTTAGCTCCAGATTTAAAAAGAGGCACTTGTTACAGCTACTGCTTTATTGCATATTACTAACCACTTGCAGGCCTACGTATAGAGAGTGTTCAGACGCCGAGCGATATCTGTAAACTTTTCATATTCCAGACCTCACCTCCAGATTTGCTCATTCTCAAAGATGAAATTGTACGGCGAGGTAGCTTGTACCTAGGGGATAAAAGTTTGTGCAACTCTAACCAATACACATTTATTTATTTTGTAAACTGTTATGAAATAAAATTGCAAAATCGTGCTCATGCCCCTTTTAATCATTCTTACAATGGGGTTTAATGCTTTACTTCTATGTTGATAAGCACTCAAGCGTCTGTACATAGGCAAAACGACCTCTTGTCATCAAAATCACTCCTTGTTAATCACTGTTCCGGGGGAGTGGGGGTGGGTCACCTAATGAAAAGGGGGAGGGGGTATTCATCCATTTGAGGTAAAACATTCGGGTCGGAGAAGGACACCCCCCCCCCCCCCCCCCCATCCCCGACCCCCTCCCACGATAGATTGTAACAGGTTATTGTTATAGCATACCGTATTTACTCGAATACAACCCCGGGGATCTATTTCACTCAGCACCCCCTTACCCCCCGGGTTATATTCGAGGCCTGGTTGTATTCGAGACCCGGGTTGTAATCGAGGAAATACGGTAGTTCTATTGGGCACACAGTCGATTACGTCGACATCATGAGGGCATCAGGTACCTATAAGTGACATCCCGGGGACTTACAAATCACCCTGGGGAAACTAAATGAAATCATATGATACGATATTGTAAAGGCTCTTTGAAATGTAGCATTATATGCGTTAGGTAGGTTGATAATGATGAAGCTTGTAGATACTGTTCTATATATATATACATACAATAAAAACGTTATATTGTTAACCCTTTTTGTGATTTGTTATTCAATAACTGTGATGGAGTGTGAAATACTAATACTAAACTAGAGTGAAGTCGTTGTGTCGTTATTTCTTAAACAAAATGACTTTCACAGCTCATATTCATACCTAAATACTGATTCCTAATTCCATGCTCACCAACAGTATAACCATTAGCTGAAGTATATATACATATGCCAATATTTGAAAAATACTTCAGAAAGATACGGTACATTTGTAATATGTTCACAGATTAAACATGACACAGAGCCAATTTTACTCCAATGTTTTATCATAAAACCAAAGTCAAACTCACTGTTGTTAATGAACAAATGACATTTCTCGTTCAGTGTTTCGAGTACCGATGCGACTCTAATATTAAAGATATCTTTAATGGAGGTAAAGACAATGCAATTCAGAAATTATGTGTGAAAACAAGCATATGACAAATTTCACTTTTTAAAGATCTTCGCATTCTGATAAGAAAATCCGAACAATCCTTCATTCTCAACAAAAGCTCCACATGAAGCGATTTAATTTCTATCTCGTCTGTCTAACGCTCCCCAATTTGAGTTTCGGCCAGTACGAGGTTAAGATATTCCCTCAAGAGACGAAACTCGGAGATGTTACCCATTACCACCACGAACGTTGGATCGGTAAAAATGGTTTAGACACTGCTGCAAACCTTCCTCATATTAAACAGACAGGAACTTACGCTGCAAGGTGGCTCAACAGGGATCTGAGTGGGGGCCTCTTTGAAAAGGTGAATTGGTTATTATTCTCGAACGTTAGAACTCAAAATAATCTAAAATGATAATTTATGAGAAATATGTCAGTCTCTATAAGTAAAATGTTTTGATTTAGGGGTGGGGTTCAATATCAACGCCCCCACATACCCACCATCAAATCGCAAATCCTAGATAAGCCAATGCATTTTTATAAGAAGGGGATTCGCGCTAGACTTCTCTATTAGAATATGGTCAGTTTTCATTCATAGTTAGCATGAATAATGCAATTACTTGATAAACCAAAGGCCCGAGAGAACCCACACAGGAAGGGATACCCAGACCCGAGCTACTTCATGTCCCACCAGCATGATATCAGCTCTAAGTACTTGGCCAATATGAAGGGGTATGGAGACCAGAGGTATTCATGGAAATTAAAGGTACATAAACTCTTTGAGAATATAAATTACATATAAATAATCAAATACTGGCAGGAATTTTTTTTTTTTTATAAAAATAGGGGATTATGGAATAATGAATTCAAAAATTTAAATTTCCTTTTTAAGATTGCAAATATTTTTAGTTTTCTTTATATCTTTCAAATATCTTGACGTTTTAATCCATTCACCCCTATACATGCCTGAAATCAGAATCCTAAACGTAGTGTCTCGGATTGTGACCGGTTTTTCAGGGCTGAAAGGATTTAAACGAATAATTCACATATGCAATGGGGAAATGTGATTATCCAATTGATCATCAATTACTGATGGAGTAGGTTCAACAGGTAGAGCTTTTTTTATCTTCCTAACCAGCGCTCAACTGGCCCCACTGGCTTCCGACATCACAGCACCATGGTCGTTTCCCTGACAACGTAGACGCGGCAGCGGAGTTTGTGTCTCTTCTCATACAGGCAGTAAACAGTGGAACCAATGGCAAACTTCCAACTTTCTTTGAAATCATAAACGAGCCGGACGCTCAATGGCAGAACACAAATTGGACCACATATGTGAACTTTCACAAAGCTGTAGCAAAGAAACTCACCCCAAGATTTCCTCACCTGAGAATAGGCGGACCAACGCTCACAGGCGCATCTGCGGCGTTTGACAAATACGACTTCAAAATCTAGAACAGATGCATGCAATTCTTGGACATGGCTTTCGATAATTCACTTGACTTCTTTTCGTTCCATTCGTACACGTCTCTAATCGTCAGAGGGGGTCAACACGAGTTTCATGGGAATTCTGAGGCCAAAATCTTCGGACTCCTGGACATGGTAGAAAGTTATTCTCACAAAAAGCGAAACAAGTCATTTAACATCGTTATAAGTGAACAGGAGTTGATGATCATAAGCCATCTACCTTCATCGACTGGGCCTATATCTACCAGCACAATGCTCAGCTATTTACCTTCCTCGAACGCAGAGATGTTGTTAGGAAAGTTGTTGCATTCCTGATCACACACACTGACCTGAAGGGACAGGAAAGCATCAACTACAGTATCCTGGACAAGAACGGACAAGAAAGGGACATAGCACAGGCGTTCAAACTCTGGAAGCCCCTTCACAACACCATGAACTACTTGAGAGTTGAGAGCCAGTTCCATAACTCTGAGAGGAAGATTGTCCCACACGCCCTGATTGACAAGACGACTGGAACCCTGATGGTCCTTCTGCACAACCATGACAAGAAGCCAACCCACGTCAAGCTCAACTTTGATAAAGGCTGGTTCCACCCCTCCACCGGGACTTCAACGTGCGAGTACCTGAATGCCCAGAGGAAAGCAACTTTGGAAGCAGACAGGGCTATTCATGTAATTAACTCTACAGTCACTGTTCCTGCTGAAGCCAGCTGCTTCTTCAAGTTCCACACTCCCCACAAGTTCGGCACCGTACCAATCCTCATCGAGTCTACGTATTACTCCAGGGATATGGTTCTCCCAATAAATGGCAATCCGGTAGATGCTCATGTGAATATCCCTACTGTTGGTCACATTGTCTCTGCTCGGCTCCGCATCGGGGTGAGTCTTAAGGATAAATCTGCAAATCCCAGACCCAAGTCTGTCCAGATCAACCAACATCAACTGACTGCGTATTACTCCCTCAATAGCAACAACAACGCTGTAGACGACACCTTGTGGGAGATGTATGAGTATGAGATCCCGCTGAACGCTATCAAGCAACACAATGATGTGAAGATTGTGTTTGCACAAAAGGGAGGCTTCGTCTCCTCGGTTGCACTTGTCGTCGGTCGACAGTGACACATATGATTGAATATCTATCGAATAAAGATAATGATAATTTCAGTGTATTTGGTTTAAATGTTAAAGTCATAGTCTCATTTTTGTAAGGCAACTAAACTGAACTAATTATTCTTCACGAACAAAATCTGATCACTAACACAATTATTTCCTGTCGCGTTTGCAAAGATTTTCTTTTTTTATGCCCGTTATACAGTTTTGGATGAAGTAGCTTATTTGCGTAAGCCGTTTCAGACCGATGAGGTACCGAATCAAATGCAATCCCATCGCGAGTGCGAAACACCGGAAATCTAGTAATTGTGGCGCCGATACTTATGACAGGCGCTTTCTTCATTGAGTTTACCACCTTTTTGTTATTTCAGTATTTGAAAAAGGGTAAGCTATTTGCTATTTAAATTTGATATTCAGCTGGGAAATTTATGTGTTCTTCGTCACGGCTTTAGGGAAATGACGTGGTAAGGACTAACGCTCGCAAAACACGTAATGTTAGGGTAGGGTAGGGTAGTTTGAACTTCATTGTTGAAGGCTAGAATGCCTGTAGAGTTCTGAAAATTGTTGCAAACGTCAGGGGAAAGATTTCTGTGAGTGGTGAACTATTTGTCCGGCATGCATTACAATTTGCCTTGCAAAAATGAGACAATGACTTTAAATGGAAACGGTAATCTTGCCTTGAAAATAACCGATGTAGTGTCAAGTAATATCCTCTTCCCAAAAAGGTTGTTCAAATTATTAACTCCAAAGCTAATCTCTGTTCTATTGTGAGCATTTATTGGGTTTTTGGGAGATTACCCTAGGATTAAAAAGGTTGTATGAAAGATATGCATAAAGTAATTGCACTTAGGAGACAAGAGGAATGACATTTTATTCATTAACTATGATTATATTTAAACATTTATTTCCAAAAAACGTTATTAGAGTGACATGTTAAAAAATACCACCCCATCTCACCATTAGTGATCTTATAGTGGGGACATGTTTTTGTATGTAATCACCTTTATTGTCTATTAGTGAATGAAGTTGTTTTGGTGAATCAACTGAAAATGACATACAGCATTACACAAACCTTGATCCAGACTGCTAGAGATTCTAAACATTTCAATTGAAACATATACCAACGATAGTGAGCCTTATTTAAACTATGATTTTAAAAATTCAAATGTTTAAATATAGTCGCAAGCGACGACAATGACAGGATTCAGCAAAATATGAGCAGGCGTGGCTCTTGGGGGCAAACTAAGTGCTTTTCCAAGTTTAGATAGCGTTTTGAAGAGATTTTCAGTGCACTGCAGTTGATTTAGTCGTATTCTGAAGCAAAATGACGTTTTGTATACGTTTTCAGTACGTAGCGAGACATAGGAGCGGAAGTGAGGTTTACTCGATGTACACGGCCTGCTGCCAGTTGAGGCAAGAAAGTAACAACATCATAATGTAAGGGGTTTATGGAGGGGAGGCAGTAGAGGTTTGAAAGTTGAAAAAGGGCTAGTGTTTTCCTTCGGCGTGATCAGGTGCTTTGCCGACACTGGAATATAGTTCCTGAATGCTGGTACATAGGTTGAGGATCTTAATACATATAAATAATCAAGACTATGTCAGTCAGTCAGCTCAGATCAGTCAGGCAGGCTTTTTAGCTCGCTTCTCTGCCTGTCTGATCAGATTTTGACAGTTACTGACGCACTTGTATGCTTTTGGTCTTCTTGCACACGTCGACCATACGTGCAGTCGTACGGACTTTTGCTCCGTAGAGCGATTTCGTCCCTCTTTAGACTGTCAATTACGTGCTTGTTTATAAGACATCAAAGAGTATTTCTCTCAAACTTTGCCCCATGTCGCATATCTTGAGAGTTTTCCTTCAACTTTTCAAATTTACCCTTGCTAACGCACGTAACGAATCTCGATACAAGAGCAATGTAGAGTATTTCTGTCAACTTTTGCCCTTTCACACATGCAAGAGCGCATGTACCTGCATTTGGACATGTCACACGTCTCGGCCGTTCTTCAATATTGATGTTTTCCTTCAATTGTTTGCAATTTAACCCTTGCTAACGCACTTAATTGACATGTAGTATGATGCAAACTTTGACTCTCTCTTGTGAACTGAAATGACTGTTCGCGATCAATGTTATGCTTGATTCTTAAAGACCTTGGTCGTGTCTATCTCTCATGCAAATTTCATGAAATTCGACGGGTAGGTTTTTCAGTTATCTGCCCTTGAAGTTGGCGATTTTTGAAAATTCACTGACTTTGAGTGGTTACTGTGGTAAAAGTATTAGGAATTTGCGAATTCCAAGACAAACTTGTTTTAGACCAATCATTTAGCTGTGTAACTGTGTAAGTATCATCTCTCTACTGCAAGTAGCAGCAGTGTAGTGTCCGCTCAAAGGTGCATGGGGTCGGACATTCCTAAAAAGTGCGTAAATTCAAGATGGCGCCCAAACCACGTGACTTACGAATTTGACATGATTTACTTTTTTGCTTGAAATTTTATTGCGCATCTTTTAAAGCAAGTTTCAAGTCTCTAAGTTAATTTTGAAAATTTTTCCAATGTTAATTTTCAAAACTGTGAGTGGTACTGAGCCTTTAATGCAATGTTCGAATTGGCTGAGAAGTTACGAGTCGCGAGTTTGTTGTAAGGGCTATAAGCTCGTAAAGTTTGGTTGTAATCGAGTCGGTAGTTTTGGCTGAATGTTGTTCACAAAAATCGTGGAATAATAATAATAATAATAATAATAATAACTAGGACTGCCAAGGCAGTACTTAGGTCTTCAAGACTTCCTGCTTGAACTTCACACAGTGTTTGACCTTCGCATGGTCTTTTGTGTCCTAGTGGTAAACGGTTAGTTATAATGGGCCCAAATGTCATAAGCAAACTGTGATTATTGCAAAGAGGTTGATAATGCGCAAAAACTATGCTAGTTATGAATTTGTCATGATTGACTTTTTCGTTTGTACTGTTATGACGCTTCATGCAAAACAAGTTTCAAGTCTGTAGGTGCATTTTGAAAAATTACCCCATGTTAAAGTTTGGTCAAAAGATTTTTGCCGATTTTGCTGGTTAATTGTGAACGAAAATAACTGTTCGCGATCGATTTTTTAACAGTTTCCTCAAGTCAACATATAGGTCTTACATACCTGCAGAAATGGTGCAATTGTGAGTTTAAGTTCTTGAGTTATCGCCCTTTGAACATGCTCACATGAGCTATGTTGCTCGATTTTGAAGAGTTGCTGAGAAATAAATATTTAGCTTTCATCAAAATCTGAATCACCCTGAATTGCCCAATCACTCAGCTTCACAATTGGAGAATTTCAGCTCTTAGATGCAAGTATTTTCAGAGGAGAAGATTTTCAAAGATGCATGGGGTGTGAAAATGCAAAAAAGTCAAATAAAGCAATATGGCGGCGCAAGTATGCAAGCTACGATTTCGCCATGATTTACTTTTTTGCTGCAAATGTAAGTGCACATCTTTTTAAAAAAGTTGCAAGTCTCTAAGTGCATTTTGAAAAACTTTCCAATGTTAATTTTTGAAACTTTGAGTGGTACTGTGCCTTTAACGCATAATCCGATCAAGCTCAAAAGCTTCGCATGTCTATTCCTCAGTAAAGGCTATCAGCATGCAAAATTTGGTCGAATTTGCAGCAGCCGTTTTGGCTGTATCTGCGTAACAAAAAAAGTACAAATAATAATAATTCGGATAAAAACAATAGGTCTTCCAGACTATGTCTTGAAGACCTAATAATAAAAATAATAAACACGCCAATAACAATAAGGATTCAGCATTTCTGCTGAATCCTTAATTACCATTTCTTTCAAATTCTTTCCAGACATGAGATGACTTTATCACTGTGATGTTAAACGTACGACTACTTAACAAACCTTTGGTATGCATTAACAGTGGTTTGACTTAAGAATATTACATTGCTACATCGTGTGAACATACTATTTTGTAATCGCTATGTTACATTAGCCATACATTGAATATACATATTAGTACGTATTACATTGTATATATGGTCAGTCTCTGTCCGTTTAGCAGTGGAAAAGCTCTGTTTCGCCTAGTCCAAGACCGCACGCCGTTCAATCCAACCAAATCGATTCTTTCACTTAGAAATAGCTATTGATTGTTTAAGATTAGTCGATAATGGCCTTCATGTGGCAAAAATAACATTTTTTTCTGTTTCGGGCTCACTGGTCCGAATTTCCCATTTATCTGTTTGAACAATGGCAATTTTACAGACATTGCTATCCCTTGCTAATCTTTAACCCCGGTCGAGCTGAAGGGGGTTGTTGTTTTGGTGGGGTCCGTCCGTCACGAAAAGAGAACTGATCTTGCGAAACAACTCATCACACAGGTTTTACTCTATCTTACTGAAACTTTACAATGCTTTGTTCGCCTTATATATTGCAGTGATGTCCTTCGCCCGTTTTTGGCAGAATGCAATTAATATTTTGGGAGTAATGGCCCTTGACTGGTTATAATAATTATACAATTTCAGTGTCTGTTTTGCGAAAACTACTCCTTCAGTTTTTCTTTAAAATAACACTGAGTATGTTTGATGATTTATTTGGTCTGTAATAAGAGCCAAATTACTATATGCGGTAAGTTAAGTTCAAATCGCCCTTCTAAAGATGTACATTTATCTCTAAAATGCCAAAACTAATATTTTTTCTTGTTTTCTTTTCTTTATAAACGGTCATATAAATGTCAGGAAGTTGAAAATGTGTGTCCATTTTACATCTGTATCAGTTAAATGACTTTCTAAACACTACCAATCAATTTTGGCCTTTGTGGTGTGTGAATCAGATTTTAAAAGTACCTTTTTTGACCACAAATCACGACGTTAACCTGTTTATTGTCAATATAATGAACTGTTCAGTACTTACAGATGCTGATTTTCAGAACAAACCAACTCTTCTCGATAAAATAAAATTATTTATGAAGTTTATCAGATGTGACTCAAACAACATACTTTATGCCCCTTTAATCTTTCTTTAACTTTACACATGCCTTGAGAAAACATTTGTACAGCAAATATTGAAATTTAAATTTTTTGCTATGAAGTGTTCAAGAGTTATGGCCCTTGGGGCGATTAAGTCGCATACTTACTAATCATAAGTAAATCATCACCTTTGGCTACAGGTCGAGGTCAATCAACAAATGTAACACTGTACATATTGATTTCTTGCCTTACGAAAGAAGTTGGTTCTCTTTCAACTGACAAGGTCAGTGTCCCATTGATGGTTCTCAGTTGATTATTTTGGGTTGCTTTTGGTATCATAGTTTTAAATGGAATTATAAAAAAATTTAGTCAAAATGTACAATCCTGTCTTTTCAAATGTAGGCGTTGTTTTTTTTCGAATGGACACATATCGTGTCAATGCTTATCATCGATAGGTATGTTTTCGTGCGTGTATCCTTATTTCGTCGTCTGTGATGATGGAAGTATAGAGGGCGTTGAAATGGAAGAAGAATATTTTCTGGATGTTGCATGAAATTTAAATTATAATGGATAGGTGTAAGAGGGATATAATAATACATATGACTTTGAACTCTCGCTCGGGGAGTACGAAATTCACACTCGTTTCGTATAGGTCAAAGCAAGGACTATACAGGTCCTTGGTCAAAGGGACGCGTACGCTTTCTCGATTCCTTTCAAATGCTGACCATTTAAAATGAAGCCCTCAAATAAATCAAACCAGTACTGAATGTTTGACTTCTGGTTAATGCTTAGCTGATCTAGGCTTTGAATTCATTCATCGATACTCAAGGAATGGTAGGCCTTCGTGAGATAGGCCTAGGGCGACTAGGTCAACAGGTGACCTATATATGCTTCCGGCATTAAAAATTATTAAAGTTATAAAGAATTAAAAAAATAAAGGGACTAAAATGTTATATGGAATCATGTTTGCCCGTACTTTGTATACAAAATTTAAAATTGTAAATGGAGTTGCCTCCCTTTGATACCAACAGAAACAAAAACATTATTGACAATGATTTATTACTAAGTTAAGTCATATAATTAGAAATATATGTGTAGATTTATGGTTTTGACATGTCATAATTACAAAACAATATGTCAAGCCTATATGACAGAAATTTGCAAGGATATACATGTATACTATCTGCAATGTGAAAACGTCAAAACGTCTACTTTGGATAAAATGAATGATGACAATGATAATATCATGAACATTCTTTTAAATAAAAAAATATTTTAATAAAGTAATAAATGTGTTTGCTAATTGAATATCACACTATTGTAACCTCGACACACCTACAATGTCAAATTATGAATTGGATGTACAATTGACTTCAAAAGCGCATGAGAATTTGCTGCTTAAATTTGTCTCCTATTCTTCAAGAAAAGATCAACGTTCTGATTTTCTGCTCTTATGATAACAAATGTATTAAAAGCAATATATATATATATATGTATGTATAATTTGTATGTATGTATGTATGTATGTATGTATGTATGCATGCATGTATTATGTATGTATGTTTGTATGTATATATGTATGTTTGTATGTATGTATGTATGTATGTATGTATGTATGTATGTATGTATGTATGTATGTATGTATGTCTGAATGAGAATTCCATCACCTCAAAATTATTTAAAAACAATTTTAAGGTTATATGAATATCGAGGTGAGCTGTATTTTACATACTGAGAAAAATAAAGTCACGTTGCCAAAGTATAATTTCATGAAACTACGTACATATTTCACCAAATATGATACCAACTTGCAAATACAAACATAGATGAAACATTTACCTGTAACATTTTACGTTCGCTTCATACAATCCCAATGTCACAACATTCGACTTATTACAACAGAGCCACAAGGTATAGTATCATATCATGATATCAACAACGTGTTCAGGAATAAAAGGCATTAGGGCTAGTAAATGTGGCAAAGCGTTAAATAGTACCAAAAATGTGGCGTTTTATTCCCCATTATTTGATCGTTTGATCGATCGTTACACTTTGAAAGGTTTATTTACAATCTTATCTCTTCGAACAACTTTAGTTTGGTATAATAATAATAATAATAATAATAATAATAATAATAATAATAATAATAATAATAATAATAGAAGCAGTAATAATGAGTATTTATAAAGCTCTAAATCCATACACAAGGTGCATGCACAAAGCGCATATACATGTAAAAATAAAATGTAATGGTGTAAAGTACTGGCCTGTTTATAGTCCAAATATTTAAAGAGCCACTCCGTGAGTTGTTGGAGTCAAATGTGCCAATTTAATCAATTGTGTCATTTGATCGCGAAGTATCGCCTGTTACCAAAAAGACACATCTTAAAGCTTAATGTTTTTTACAGTGACAATATGGAGTTAGAACGTCGCAATTATGTTCGAAAAACGGACAGTGGCTCGCGTCAAATAGTCAAACGTAATTTTGGAGACTTATCTAAAACAGCCAGGAGGGCAGATTGGAGTTGATAGCGTTTGTTAGGTTATATAACTAGTATCCATGTATATTTGACGTGATATCTACACCTCTGTGCATTTATAAGGCTGTTTTTAGATTTTCATGGAAAACCAGTATGTCATATATATGTCTTTTGGACACGAAAACATAAGATGTTTCTGTTTATATCACCACGCATGACATTTAGGTTCGTATCAAAGGTAAATAATATGTTATGATAATCACGGAGTGGCTCTTTGAGAGCAGCGAAGTGCAAGTCATTAACAAAATCAAACAAATATTCGTACTAATGGGTTTCTTTTTAGCACATTAAAAACGGGGGGAAACGAGGCCCTTCCTGAACACACTTAGCACTATCAGCAGAGGCCTGTTCAACAATGTCAGCACTTTTAAACGAATGTTAAAGCGTAGCTTTTTCGTAAATGATTTGTATTTCATCCGATCTCATAAGCGATTCTCAGCCATATAAATATCAAGAACAATATACTATCATGGATTACATGTGTAGGCAAATATTCAGAACTAGAATGTTGTATATACAGAAATAGACATCTGAAAACAGTGTATTGTCAGTTTCTTTTGACAATATTTTGACAACAAACGAACGAAGACTTCCTTGATTTGGGAAAACTCATGCTTTCCAAACAAGCATGCATGACAAACAATAACAAATGGACACTGGCATACATAGTGACGTATACATATATGATCATGAAACACGCTGTACAAACAATGGAACAAACTAATAATCAAATAGTTATAATTTCAATTTCAATGTAAGCAAAGAAGGTTTAGTCATAACTCGAATTCCACAGAGAGAGCTCGCTACAAAGCAATTCGTACGCCTCCTGATTACTTGAGACTTACCTTAATTACTTACCACTTTGATTTTTTTAAACAATAATGATATCTTTAATCAGCAATTGTTTAAGCATCAGATTTATTTAAAGACCTCATATTAAATTCTTTGGTGATGACAATGTACAAAACATCAACGAAAATCTATGGTATCACACGCATGGTTGATAAAAACTACGAAAGTAAACGCACAATAAGAAACACATACATTCGGATCGGAAATGCTCTTACATCTTGAAACACCCATAGCGATAAACAGTTTCAAACGTTAAGGGTTATGCATGTCACTTTGTTATAATGGTCATCATCGAAATTTTCAGTTGAGAATTTTTAAATATCTACGTGTACCCTTTTGGGCTATGCAGTGATTTGGCTCTAGGGTGAACTTTGCTTTCGTGGTACTAAAGTATGAGTTAAAGATATTTTTTTAATTTTACGATTTCACGATTTGGTCGTGATACTAACACAGGCAGGCATGCGTCACTCATTTGACATAACATCTTGCCCTGCAAGGAATAACCTGTGCCAATCACAATTAACGTCACATTTAAGCCTTGCTGTATATCGTCATATTTTTCTGTGCCAGCTTTTGGCTACTTCGGCTGGAGGTTGCTGTAGTAGGCCTAGCTGAAATATCGCCGCTGTGATCCGCCCTCCGACTTCGAATTTAGGCACAATGCATTAAATTAGACAAGGAAGGAAACTGGTAGGATTTGTGCACTGCTGGAGTGTTTTAAAAAAGACGAAGGACTATTGACTACAGAAAAGAAAACATTAGCATTTCGACGCCTGCGCAGGATGTAGTGCAACTCACACATAGATCTAATTTACCCGCATCAGTGGAGGACATGACAAAGTGGTACAAAATGACTTGAAAAGATGAATTTCATGAAACTGCTTTTGTAACCTACTGTGAGATAAAATAATTGACATTGTAACATAATGGATCTGGTAATAACAACTGATAAAGTGTCAATGATTGTTTCAAGGTTGTATCTGACACAACGTTATCTCAGATGCGGAAAAGATAATATCCGTCTTGCAAATGTTATCCGGGTTCCCTACCCCTAATTCCATTCTTTGCCGCTAGGCGACATCGGGTCTTCAACTCTGGCGTAGCAACCTAGTGGCGTGCGTAAGGCAGGTATAAACCCGGCCAAGCAAAGACGCTTGTTGGCTACACACGAAGATGGACGCCGCTCGTCCATCTCTGAGGTCAACGATACCGCCCAATGACCGCCGCACTGCTATCTCCGCTACCACAACACAATGCAACTTTTCTGTTTCCGATTCAGTGGTCTTTCAGATTGTTAATGCAATTTCTAGGAACTACACAACTTGATCAATATCTCTCCTGAGAGTCGGGTGACAAGGGGTGTCTTTCCTCCATTGACCGGGGATCCGGGCTCTTCTGTTCCCTGTTCCTGCGTAGCTCATCCAGCCTCGCTTTCACATTCGCTGTCTGGCGCTGTTTCTCAGAAGCGTACCTGAGGCGAAATAATGTGAAATATTATTAATCGTATAAATATTATAAATATTATTTAATCTACGATCACACGTCAGGTCTTCGCTGTAGGATAAATAAGTTGCGAAACATAACAAAATGACCAGATCTATAGGGTAATCATGAATCTGGAATTATGATAACAAAATTTTCTTTAAAAAATACCTGACATTCTTACGGAACCGTAGAGGGGACATTGGACGAGATTTTATTTACGAATATTAAGTAGTGGCCATTCTACATTGAGGGTAAACGTTTTTCAAATGTCTTATTAATCTTTATCTTTAAACAAGAGCATATTTTGCAATTAACAAAATGACATTACATGTATTTCACCTTTCATCCGCCTGTTACGTCAAGTTTAACAACAATATTTGTATTCGTATCAACGTCATCTGACATTGATTTATTTTAATCTTTAAAACTGAAATAAAACGCTTCATTGTTAAAAGATAAGTTACTAACGATAAGAATCGATAAAATTTAAGATTTTGTATTTCTTAAGTCGCATTTTTGCAAACATATTACATACTTTTCCTTTCTAAAGATCGGTTAAAGTGAGAACAAAATTGTTTTCTTATACTCGCGAGGAACCGAGTTTTGAGCGTGGTCGATGCAATCGGTAAAACGAGATACGCGAAGTCGTAAATGACAGTTTCGATTGATCTCCTTTGTGACGTCAAAGGCATTCCTTGAATCGTTTCCCCCTCGACAAAAGCTACTTAGCGACTTACGAAAACAATCTAGTAAACAGGATGGGTAAAACGACTGCAGAAAAACAATAGACAATAGACGGTGTTGAAAAACAAAAATGTCACAATATACGTAATTATATATTTGAACAAGATAGTTTATGGCATGGATAACCATCTATTTCACTTTTATATCGATTGTGGGCTGAAATGTAAGTACTTATACTCGATCAATGAATGAATAAACCCGTCGTCAATAAAATCACCTTAGAGATACATTTCATTTGCATGGTAGAAAAAGTAGTAACTTAGGAAATGAAATTAATTTTATCCCATAGGACCTTTTCTTTATCTAAATTCATTTATATTTAACGATGTAGGTCAAACATAACATCCATGTTTTGCTGGGTGTGTTGTTAGTTTGTTCACTGTCCAGGTTATTATTCGAACATTCTTTTGATCGTGACATTACTTTGTGGAAGTAATGCTTTAATGGCCTCAGTATAAGCACAAGTCATGTTGGAAATTCGTTTTGTGCATATGACCTCGACCACCATCGTTAGTTAGTCTCAGTTAAAATTTTGTTCTGTACTTTGAGTGCCAAGCAGAAAGTAACAACATCCCATCATCTGATGTAAAATTCTTTATATTTACCATATTTTGCCGACTACTTATAAAGGGTCACAGAGAGCGTTTTTGGGGTCAAATATGTATAACTTTATAAATGGTGTTATTTCATCGGCAATTAGTGACTGTTTCTCAAAATGAACATCTCAATGCTTATCAGTGAGCATAGTAAAAATAAACAGGAACATAGTCCAGATTTATGATCGAAAACCGGACAATGGCGCACGCCGATGACCCAAACGTAATTCATGAAACTTATCTGTAGCAGGCGCAACGAGAAATATAGGTACGAAGTGCTTAGTTGGTCATTTAACTATGATATATGTTAATGGGACGCCTAATAACAACTTATTAACATTTGTATGGCTATTTTTTTAGTTAGAATCGAAAACAAGAAAATGTCATGTTTTGGCATTTAAAAGATTAAGATGCATCTTTAGGTAGGCGACAAGAACTTAACTTAGGTCATATGATATTTTGGCTCTATGTTAGCTACATTGAAAATCATGAAACATACTCTATGTCACTTTAAGGAACACCAACGTGGTTCGCTGATTCAGCAGCGCCGCGCTTTCTTGCAGCGCAGCGTTACAGACACAGAGAACCGGTACATGTATGTTCTGAAAGACGACTAACATTGCGGAAACAATCTTTAAAGGAATTATTGTCAGGACAATCGCATTAGCAGTTTATTTGTGAAGGTTCCACTATCAAAGGATGCCCGGATATTGATCAGCGGCTAACATTGTCACGTAATGAATTCTTCCGCCATTGATCAAGGAGCAGACGACATTGTAGCGTTGGACATTTTTAGGACGATAGATGTTCATAATACCTTGTTGGTAAATCACATTGTCATATTTCATTTGTTGATGAATAAAGATTGAAATCATCAAATCCAATACCATTATCACACCAATGACAATCAATATTCTATTTACGGCAACCAATAAGGGCTTTTTCAGTTGACATTTCCCTGAGGTCAAATAATATCGACTAACAAATGAAAAATGCAATGTACATGATGTAAAATGACAATGAAAATTTTAAGACAATAAATTATTCATATAATGCAATTACAAGTTTTCCTTATCACAGCATGTTTTCCTTTGTCTGGTCATAAAACGTTCAAGACATTCATTTCAGTAAAGGTGATAATCATCTTCTTGTGCAAATTCTAAGCATATACATTCAAACGATTCATTCAAATTCGTACATATGTTCAGTGAAGTCGTATGGTACGCAATTATAGTAAAATCGTTATAGCCCGTCTTTATCATCATTCCTGTTATTTTTGGCGTGTAAACAGTGATAAACGACCTGCAAGTCTTTCAACGGATTCCTCTGTTGTCAAAGTAGAGTTTTCAAAAATACTTTCACAAAAATTTACTAAAAAGGAATGGTTACTTGACAAAAGTAATCATAGAAAGTTTACATCTGATTTCGAGGACACCGGATATATATATGTATATTGGTAAATACCATAGTTATTCCATAAGATGGAGGAAATCGTAGACGAACAGCTGACTGAACAAAATGGCCGAGTCTACTTACATGCCGTCCATGGCGAGGCAGTCGTCAAGGAGCTGCATGGCGCGTCTCATACGGTCTTCCTGAAGTCGTCTGCGCTTGTTCTCCAGATTCTCCTTCTGTCGCTCTCGCTCGTGCTCCATGTGGTTTTCCGTCTGTTCCAGATCCGTCAACATCGCTTTCGCCTTGTTCATGTGTCTCTGTAAAACATGAAGTAAAAATTCTGAACATTCAGCTATTTTTAAATTGCTGCAATTTCTTCTATTTGTGTAAAATTGCATAGGTGTTATTATATTTGTTTTGCATTTTGTTGGCTTTTAATCGCAGGAATTTCAAACCTTTTTTGAAACATACACATGACAGTGAAATAAACGGTAGCCAATCTTGAATACATCATAAGGTAAAAAGCTAAGCATATTCACTTATTATCAAATTGCTGCCATTGTATCAATGTTTAAAAAATTCAAAGAAATATATCTATTTCTCATTTTGATGGCATTTAGAGCAAGAATCAGAGAGAAAAGATAGCGTTTTTGTTGTTAAAACAATACAGATTAAGATTTTCTCACGCATTGAAATTAAACGATACCCTATTTTGATTGTGTATTGATAGATATACCAATGTATGGTTATGTTCAATAAAAAAAACATTAAACATTAAAGTCTTCTCTTTGTTTTAACTTTTTCTGGCTTTTTGGTGCAAAAATTGGAAATAGAGAACATATTTTTTTGTTAAACAATCTGGATTTTGGGTTTCACTGACGGAGAAATTGAACTAGACTCTATCTTTAATTTGAGTTTTAAGTTAATGCAAAGAATAATTCCAGTAACGTACCGCTTGCTCCTCTTCTGTCACCTCTCGGGCGGGCGATACGGAGCGGACTCGGTTCCTAGGATCGGCTGCGGAAAGCCCACGTTGTCCGCCCATCCCGACATTCCCGGTCCGCTGCTCGTCCATGCTGCGACTTTCGCCCATGCCGCGACTCTCGCCCATTCCACGACTCGCGCCCATGCCACGAATTTCGCCCATGCCGCGTCCTTCGTGTGAGGGAGAATATGTGGGACTAGGTGTGAGAGACTCCTCCTCAATCTGTCTCCTCCTTTCACGCCTCCTCCTCCGCTCGGCGTCTTGCTCCTCCTCGTCCACCAGAACCATCTCCGACGGGGCGCGACTCGCCCGGGACGCCCGGCTCATACGACTCCTTCGATTCCGACTTCCGTTCCGGCTCTCCGCTGAAGGATAAATGATATATGTCAGAAGGTTTTCAACTCGCATAAGCCTGAAGTGACAGAGTCATGTATGTCATCGTAAAACCATTGAATTCAAGAGACCTTTTGTAGACATGAAACCGTACAGTCTTTTCATTACATCTGGACTTCTGTCTTGCTAAAAAGAACGTTTAAGAAGTAATGTGTAGTTTGAAACAACGGCGTTGATCGCCTACTTTTGACAACCAATCACTATTTCTAGCCAAGAAAGTGTCATACTTATCACATAGGATGACAGGGAAGAAATTACTGGAGTTAATTCTGTGGAGAGAGAAAATACGATGTGTCATATTTGCATTGTTAATGTGAAAGGTGAAATATTAATGGATATATGAACACATATTTCGTGAAGAGTTACCATATAGTCTAGACTCCTGCCTGAGAGCTGCAATGTCCATCTTGAACTGTTCGAACTCGTCGTTGATATCAGCTCGACACTCGGACAGCTGGTTCGCCATCTCCTTCGAGTTCTGCAGCGACTCTTCGATCATTTTCTCCAGGAAAATACCCTGCACACAAAGGGTTAATGTTTAGTCTGCATTAACACAGATGGAATGGTGGAGTTGGGGAGAGAGAGAGAGAGAGAGAGAGAGAGAGAGAGAGAGAGAGAGAGAGAGAGAGACAGAGACAGAGACAGAGACAGAGACAGAGACAGAGAGACAGAGAGAGAGAGAGGGAGGGAGAGATACAAAAATGGATAGAGACAAGAGCCAGACAGACATAGAGAGACATAGAGAGACAGACATGGATAGAGACAAAGGCAGAGACAGGGAGACGTCGAGAGTGACAGAGACAGGCAGACCTGGCGAGAGACAGACCGATATGAAGGGAGACAGAGACAGACAGATGAGGAGAGACAGAGACAGACAGACATGGCGAGAGATAGGCAGAGAGGGTGAGAAATGGCTGCTGTATTGCATGTGTACAGATTTATGGATAAGATCAGATATTAAAAACATCTATAGTGACAAAAAGAAAAAAAATTAATTGGAGACGTTGATAAATCAATGACAAATGACAGGTAACAACAAGTTATTTTCAGTAAGATGACATCTTAATCACGTGGTTGACTCTGAAAATTATTTTCAAAGCTCTCTGTGAACTTGAACATACATGTACAGCATAACGTCAAATCAAAGAGATGGTAAAATAATCAGGTTCTATTTCCAACATGGTCACCAACATCAACACTGCCATGCGTCTTCAAAATAAGGTTACGCGAATCATAAGTAAAATCCTTTGGACCGTTTTTGAGATTTCGGTTCCATGCAGGTTCCCATGGTAACAATTAAAGACTTGAAAATATCTTGAAAAAAATTTAACAAATCGTTTCTGGCCCTAGCTAACCATCCCGAGATTTCCCGAGAAGACGATTGTGACAAAGTGAACCTATCTTTTTACATTCTTTTTAACACTCAGGTTAGCCGACAAAAACAGCCTTACCGTTACCCTTAATGTTATGAGACCTTTGTGGTCGAAAGTCGTTACAAAAATGTTTATGGCACTTAAAGGCACCATGCCGAATTTGCATACATTTTAGTGACACATAACTTTATAGAATATAGAACATCTGGCAGCAAATTTACACAAAAGTACCTTAAAGGGTGAGTTCTTGTCTTAAGTTTAACGCTATTTATGAAAACAATTTATTTATCATTTTCATTTTTGTAAATGGAAAATGAAACTTGTGTAGTATAGAATTAAAGGTCATGACCTGGAATGTATTAATCATTCCAAGTATAAATGTTTAGCACGCAAAAACGCAGGGCATTAATACATGGTATAAATATAATTTTAAATTTCTCCTTGGCAGAGTCAACAGTTAGCCGGAGTAGGCTAAAGAGCTTGCACAAACAAAGATGACGAAATACAGCAAGGATGAGACTAGGTCAATCTCTTTAACGACGAACTCATCGTCCAGTGTCACAGTTCTCCAAGTTTTCTGGTATACACTTTAAAACAGGTAGTCTTGTAACAGAGAAGATATTATTTGAAATGAAACATAATGAAAGAACACTTAAGACACTATATTAGATTAAGGCACGGAGTGGGAGATGATTATCTATTGATATTGAACTGAGGCATCTAATCGGTACATCGATCGATCTCCTAGTATTGACAGTGGTTATGGTTAAACCTCTAAACCGTCACGAACATATCGACCCGAAAGGAACGCTTCTTTAGGTTGGTACGTGATAGCTCTGAAGGGTTTATCTACACCCAGAAAATGCTTGACTATAAATCGATATCGTACAAGTGACTATACCAAGATCTGTACAAACACTCGAGCCAGGAGACTTCCTAACTTATTTTATTCTTGCAACCGAACTATATCCTGTCAAACCCATTTTTTTTATAAATATAAACGATATTCCTGACTATAAATATGTATCATCAACATAAGTATTAGATTCAACTTAAACACTTCAATGCTGTCACTTTCTGCCATTACACCGTGGCAAATAAAACATCGATGAAGAGATTTTCTTAAAATTGGCAATAGTTTAAGCAACTAAATCGACTAAATTTTTCTAAATGTAAAATGAAATTGTTTAAAGATATCTTCATTTCACTTTGATTGGCGTACAAGCCATTTGGCTTATTTTAACGCCGCTCCAAATGTAAAATAAAATAGATTTGGCAATGCAGTATAATATTTCAGGATTATTTTCGTTGCCTGACTTGATGATGAAGGAAGGCTGAATACAGTAAGTTGTCCTTAATTTATCAAATCATATTTATCATCGCCAAATTACGTGAAACCTCTAATTCATTGACAATACTTTCATTGCTATTAAGAACCGAAAAAAAGCCTCGTTCCCGTTCACGCAGGTATCTGTTATCATTTTTATCATTACTACTTGCATTAAAAAGTGCAATTGCCTAACGATCATCGACACAGCGTATCTGAAATTTCATCATTTGGACATATATGATCTAAAATATCATAGTTCAGATCAGGTATGATTTAAAATTTCATCTTATAGAACACACATGATCTGATTGACAACATAGAGAACACACATGTTATGAAATTTCATCTTATGGAACACACACTGATATTCCATCTTACGGAATACACACTAAAATTTCTTCTAATAGAACACACATGATCTAACATTTCATCATATAGAACACACTTGATCTGAAATTTCATCATATAGACGAACCATTATCTGAAATTTCATCATAAAGATCAAATGCACATTATCTGAAATTTCACCTTATACGACACTTGATCTTAAATTTCATCATATAGAACAAGCATTATCTGAAATTTCATCATATGGAACACACACTATTGAAAAAACTGAAATTCCTTTCTGGCAAAACAATTTACCCGACTCTTATCATTTGAAGGTAGAAAGTACCGATCTGATTTACTCACCACAATTCATGGTGATTTAAACCAAGCTAAACATTCCCCTTAAATTCCCCTTTGTAATGATGTTGAATTGTTTAAAATGATTATGCGTAAACAGACAGTATGCAACAAGTAAAAATAGAAATCGCTACCATTATGAGTTTTATATTATGAGTAGTATTATAACGCACGAGGCCGATTGCAGGTAAACAGAACTATCAACCATCGTTTTATTTCTGCATTGTGACGTCACGCTCTGCAGATTGTTCTGGCTGCGAGATTATTTGCCTCAGGTCATCCGGTGCATGATTCACAGTTCAATGAAAGTATAGAAGCATTACAGTAGTGTGGTTACATCGTGGGTTTTAAATTACTTATACTAATTGTAACAACTTGTCTCAATTATCTTATGGTGAATTCACGTGATAATATTATTTTTCGAAGCAAGGCAGGAGTTAACAGGGGCAGTAGCAGGTATTTTGAAAGATTTCTTAAACAACTATTTTTTATCAATGAAAATAAGTTTATGCCAAATGTATTATCTTCAGAGGGTTAAAGCATCTCATTTCTCAACCCAATCATTCGAAGTCTTAAAGGAAATAATCAAGTATCAAACAAAAACCATCATTTTATCCCTTGAGTAGGGAAATGGATTCGGACGACTTAACCAATCTATACGTTTGTTTCAACTGTTTCATTTGATGTAAAAAAACACATTGGAAACATTGATTTTCGTTTTCGCGAGATCACTTTAAGGTTGTCAGATTTAAACGTGTATGCTCATAAAGAAGTAAGTATTGATACCACTGATTATACGTACAAGAAAGCTGACAAAATATTATTTCTAAGTGAAAAAGAGCACACTATTTCGTCCATAATCTCTTCATAACTTATTATAAGTCAATGTGACGAAAAAGGTTTGGGAAAACTACAGTCAAAAGAAATTAAACAGTTAATCCTCGAATCATAACAACATTATCGCTAAAAAAACTAAGTGTTTGTTCATTTTCATCATCGCTACAATAATTTTCATTTGAAACAACAATAAAATCCAAACCAACTAAAGGTAGATTTCCGATATACTAACATTAGGAGTTTGCAACGCGTGGAAATACACCTTTGTACTGCCATGACAGATTTGTTGATTTGATACTTAAATTCATAAACAAGAAAAACTGTTATGGCCTTTGAAAGTATACCATTTAGTGCCTATTACAATAAACAAATTAAAATTTAAGTATACCAGCGTATTTGGACAGGCTGAGGACTTACAAAACCATTATCGGGCACAAAGGGCCCAATGTTCTGATACCTTTCATAAATTACCCCTGGGAATCTTCATCGGGTATATCTGTACTGAAATTACCCGATCTTGATTAGAATAAACCAATGAAATTGCTACGTCGATTGGACCTGCGAGCCTCTAAAAATCGTTTGACAACTCTATTGTTGCTTTGCGGAAATCAGCTTGCAATTCCAGTTTCTAGCTCGCAACTTCATGTCTTCAGCCACTCAGGAGGGAGGGTTCCTTTTTAAAGTCCAAATTTGATTTTCAGAGCATGCGCTAAAAGCGACATTTTAAAATTCAGCGTTTCCAAACACATATTTCCGTATCTCGTATCAATTCATTTCATTGGCTTATTGATTCACCCCAAGACCCAAGTACGGGTTATTTGAGTACAAAATTTCCCGATGAAGATTCTTAGGGGCGACATGTAAACAGTAACGGAAAATGAAACCCTGGATGACCGAGGATGTTACAAAACCGATACACTACAATACTGATATATATCAAGGCAAATCCCTCATATCACTCTATACATAATCAGCGAATGAATTCCCCCAGGTGAGAGGGCGCGAGGTTCAAGATATACCATAAGGGCACGAATAACCAGCCATAATTTAATCAAGACGTTTGCCATTATCGATACCAGGGTATTACAGGAGATTGGTGGGTACAGATTCGCTGATGTAGCAAGTTAGATGTATTACGTTGAACGCAAAGGCTGATGTGCTAGTGTATATATGGTTGTGAGTTAAAATATTAATGATGACTGCCTTAAACATGCGACACTGTGCGTGTTTCCTTTTTTGTCCGATTACATTTCAAAGAGCTATCAAAAGAGCGGAAATTGCGCTTACGCAATTTCAAACAGCAACTAACAATTGGATTAAGTCCACATAGGTAATCGAAATATTTAAACTCTCAAGGGGAAAATCATTCATTTAAATTCAACTGAAGACAAGAGAGGAGAATAAGGACTCAATTAATTTTTTGCTGACGCGTCAGTAGATGTAACATTCATTATACCAAGGACGTGTATACACGTCTTTGATTATACCAACAGCTAAAAGGTTATTCTACTCTCGTTCCGATGGGAAGTGGTTGAGATTCTAGGTTATTACGTTGCTTCTATCAACTTGCGTGTGTCCCTATTGAATCTGTACCTGTTTCTTTTTATATAGTCTGTTAACGGAGCGGATATTAATCTCGGGCTATTTCAAGCAGACGCTGACTTCGGAGTCCACAGATGTAACCGGAAGTTGAGAATGCTTACATATATTTTTGTTGGGGAAAATCTAGGTTGCTTGTTTGAAGTTGTTCCTCCGCGTTTTATTGCTCATAAAAATATCATCTGAAGCAAGGTGTTTAAAATCTACAATCGATTGGTTTGTATCAATCATGCATTTCAAGCATACATGAGGAGATAATGCTATTTCAGAAAGGAGCAGTAATAGCAGCGGGGCTAGTAAAGAACCTTGTGGGCGCCATGCAGTGCCTTCAATAAGGGTAACAGTCGTTTCCAAGCGTATGGTACTGCTTCTAAACGATATCCTGGAGGTCATGAAAGGTCAACAACGCTAAGTGAAGATATCTGAGACGGAACATCAGGAATGTCTTCATTTGAGATCTGGTTTCCATGAGTTGAAGTTTCAACAAAACGGTGCGTAGATTGCAAGAGAACATTTGAATGCAAGACGATCATGCGTTCGAATCCCTTTCAAATACTTCTGCTCAGCGATTAACGGCAAGAGTTTATTGGCTGATGGCTATGTCGTTTTTACGGTTTCATGTATGGGAACAAATTCTTTCTCGAATTCATATACGGGCAAGAGAAAAAGGGAAAATCCTTATTATCATAATATATGCAGGATATCTTTTCGTGGAATTATTCAAGTGCCATTTGAAACAATCTACGCATGCGCTAATTATAAGTCAAACTTGCCGCTGGCTCTTGCGTTGACATAATGTGAATTGACAGAGTGTACACTCATGGACGGAGCAAACATGATTGCCTAGAAATGAAATAATGGATTTCTTAGATATGCATCTGTATTACACCAATCGATTTCTTGTTCAATTACAAGTACTCACTTTATGCTTTCTATTTATTCATGTCACATCAATTGTGATCCTTATTTATCGCGAACACGTTTCCTAGCGACTGAACAAATATTTCTTGTAGAAACACATGTTAAATTACACAACAATGACTTTGAATAAGTGGAATGATTTGAAAGCTTTATCCTTAAACCTATGGCAAATTGGATAACCATCATTAATACACATATAGGTCTAACAACCGGCAGTCATTTGAATCAAATGAATTTTGATGATGGTAAATGCATAATTTTTTTTCAATTCAATATACCTGTATTTTACCCCTTCTTATACTCCTTGTAAAGTAAATAACCTTTTTGCTTTTTTTGCTGTTTTTGTTGTTGTTCGTTTTATATAAATGATTATATAACAAGTATAAATCAAGACGTACTTGAAAAAAACAATCGTCGAAAAAATTTTCTCATCTGCTATTACAAGCTATTATTCTTATTCTTAGAGTATATTTCATGATAATTTCCCACAATTCAATGCTGCTATCATTCGTATGCATGAACTCAATTCTTTCCTCACTTATTTCATGTCATACCAAAAATTTGCATAATCGTTTCTTCTAGTATGTCGATGCCTTTTGAACATAGACCTTGTGTATGGATATAGCGCTTTCCTAAGTACCCATTATCATTATCATATCATGGCAGCATTATTTCTGAGATATCCCTCAAAATTAAATATATTTCGGCGAACCTTTCGAGGCTTTGTTTGATTTGACCAACCCTGGCTGGTACTCATTTTAAGGTTACAACTAACTTCATTATGTTATCATGATGTCATCCTCTTAGGAGGAATTTCAATTTTTATTTTTGATTCCCATTTTTCAAGCTATTGTTTTTAATTACATGTTTATGTGCATGGGTTTTTTTCAATTTTGTTTTAAAAAATTAATATTCTTTATGTTCTTCGGTTATTTATTTTCTGAGTGAGTCTTTTTAGCAGGCAGTTTCAGCCATGAGCGACATTTTGTAATTAATACTTCATAATAAACATAATATTTTATACTAATGTTCAATGCATTTATTTTTTACATTTCTGTATGAGTTTTGAAAATACCTCGGTTTAACCATGCACATTGTGAAAGACTACAACGCTCTATAAATACTACAACGAAGGTTGCCGCGCTGTAGTGAGGATTCGAACATCAGACCTTGTGATCCTGTAGACTCAATTACCGCACTTACACTATCACTGAAAGACATTTGACTAACAACCAATATTAACTTTTAAATATACATATAAAAGTAAAAAGTCCATTTGACATGAGTGAATGACTAAGTTAGACATTATCTCATTCGAAATACTTCATTTATTTTGCTAAGCTTAAAACGTATGAGAGTTAGATCAACTAAAGATTTATCAAAAAAAACACGCTTACATTTTCTTCCGCGTTCTTATGATAAAAGCTCATTCGAACTTATTGTTTGCGTAACAGACGAATCGCTAAACCCTTTTAGCTATTGTCACTTTCGACAAACTGCAGATGTCTTGCTTAGCTTATAACTGACTGTATATATTTAAATGTACATCGATTTTCTTCGTCAGTGTACTGGTTGCCCCTCTGGGATTGTTTAGAATATCCGATGACTTATTTCAACACTGAGAGAAACACCATAAGAAACCTACCGTTCTAAAGTTTATTAAAAAAGGATAGACTTTTCTGCTTTTTAATAAATGAATTGATTTTTTTTAATTACGGCGGAACATACAAGAAAAGCAACACAGGTTACATGTCATACACAAACAAACAGGTTCTTCTGAGCAAAAGCGACGATGACGTAATATGTACGTAAATCGACAGGATTGTGTAAAATATTTACCAGATAGCAGTCGTCATAGGATGGGTTATCATTATGACTCACGACGTTTCAATTACTTTGAAAGAATTTCTTATCAACCATGTTCATTTATAAGATGGAACCCGTTACCTGTATAAGTGTAGGCTGTGTACTTTAAACTATAAGTAACCGGTGCAAAATAGCAAATATCATGCAGTAAATGTTTTCATTTTTTGAAAATATTTTTAATGTGTTCCGTCATGTAATGTATAAATTGAAACGTGTTTCAAAGAGCATCGATGAATTTCGAGCAATGAGTTTATGAAAACATTCTAAAACGAAGGCTCTTTCGGTAAATGGATATTACAAAATGGAGATTGCGTTACGGTATTAGATAATACAATAAGTTAAAGGATGGCTCATTCTCAGTTTCTGGTTGGAATAGGGTATCAAAACTTAGGTCATAACCAAGATCTTAACTATACATAAACCCAGTATGTTTTACATAAATCTACGATATACATACCGAGTATGTACGTATCAATAACGGGGCTGTATTCGGATCTATTTCGGAAGGGGAAAAAAGGTTAGAACTAACCTATGTTACAATATTTGAAAATATATCTCGGAAATAATGTTCCATCAGAGACTGTGGTCCGAGTTAAAAGTCTATTGAATATATAGACTTCGATATACCAACAACAGTACACGTGTTAAAATATCAATATGGAACAATAGATATTTTTAATAAAACACAAAAGACAATATAGCTAGGTAACCAGCGTCCAAAACAATTACAATGCGTCAATCGATTGATTTATACCAGTCAACTGACTTTCAAACAATTCTACCACCATTTAGATTTCTCGATATTTGGACGATATAGAAAGAGTCGTTTAGAGAGGAATAGGTAATAACAGATGTTATCATACAGAGAAAGAGATGCCTGGTCACGTGACTTACCCGCATGTCTTTGCTTAGCATCTTCACCTTCTCCTTAATCCGGTCATTTTGTAATATCATTACAAGATCCATCTTGGAATATTTTGTCAATCCTGCCAACAAAAACTCTTATGGTCACTTGGAGTCAGTTCTCTTGCTAACAACACCGTGTAAAGTACTCCGTTCCAACCAAACCGCCTGTCACCAACTGTCCCGTTTCTACAGTTCTGGCACTAGCGTCACGGCTTCTTTGACTTGTCCGTACACAACCACCCGTCACATTCCGGATCCTGTCAACCAAACCGGTTTGACACGATTAATGTCCCATGACGTTCATTCTGAGTAAAAATCTGCTTCCTGGAACCAATCGATCACCAAACCGGTATCGGTTTTGCGGTTTTAAGTGCAATATTGTAAGGGTGGATTATTGACATTCTTCCACGGTTGTTTTTTTATTGTTTGTCTGGATATATGTGTTTATTGTTGAACTCAGATCGATGTATGGTATATTATTAATGGGCAGATGACAACACTAGCTTCTGACGTTTCCATGATTCCATTCATACAAAGCTGAACCTGAACAACTCTGGCGCGGCGTGTAGTGTAGAAAGACCTCCAGGAACTGGGTGCTTGAGCGCGGTTCCATTCAGCAACCTTGGCGCTAAGATCTTCGTACCGCATCAGCTGAGAAGGCTGTGATTCAAAGGACAAAGAAGGTTATGTGTCTGGTCAGGTTTCTGGTCAAGGAAGTTTGGGAGGGCAGAAATAAAATTTTACTAAGGAAAAAATGAACAGAGCAAGACATATATGCCTTTTAGATAGGGAATACATTATATATTGTTATAATTAGGATCACACTTTCTGCAATAGTATGATTTCTTGTACTTTGGGGATCGAGTCCTTTACGCGAGGGTAATACATATAACAAATACACAGGACCTTTCAGTATTAACCAAATGAACTTGGTAAAATAATCATTTTCAAAAGTTGAAATGCACAGGTCCCTTCAGTAGTTAGCAAATGAATTTGGTTTTAAAAATATCATTTTTAAAAGTTGATGTTCATTGAAATTCACGAAACTTTAAATCATTGGCAATTTGTTCGATAATTTTTTTAAGATAAGATAATTTCTCGAATAACACATTTGTTACAAGAACTCCAAGTTGCCATGGCGCAATTGTATGGCATTCTGAAATAACTGGACAAGAATTGTTGACAAGATAGTCCTGAGATAACGAGTCTGAGGATCATGAGGAAAGATGCCACTAGATATGACCATAACCAACCAAATAACCATTAACAAGAGTGAAATTGAAGTTTTGGGCATACTATTACGTAAGACAGAGGGTCACAGAGTATGTTGTCGGAGTCAAATATCTCAAACTTCATAAACGGTTTCATTTTATCGAGAAGTAGTGTGATTGTTTCTGAAAAATCATTATCTTATTAGTTCAGTATAGTGACGATAAATAGGTTAAAATCGTGATTTGTGATTGAAAACCGGACAATGGCGCGCGCCAATGACTCAAACGTAATTTTGGAAACTAGTTTACAGCAGAAACAAAGACAAATATTAATTAGTAGCGTTTAGTAGGTCAATTAACTTACATATGTGTTAACTGGACGCAGAATTTCGATTTTCTAACATTAAATGGTTGTTTTCCAATTATCATTTTTTAAAGATGAAAATATCATAATTTTGACATTTTCTAGATAAATTGTAGTTTAAAAAGGGCGATTTGCGATTTACTCAGGATATGTGGTATTTTGACTTTAATTCAATCCTTATGAAAAATCATAAAACATACCCTGTGTCATTTTAACGTAAAAGTTATAGGTATATGGTCATATTCATGCGTTACTAAATTTACTTAGTCAAATATTATCTAACACTAGGGCTTGGGCTGCCTTTGAACGAATACAATGCCGTTCACATACCACGATGACATTAACTTGATTGTCGTTGAGATCCTATCCCAAGGGGGATAACTGCTGTGGTATTTTCTAGAGATGAAAGAAGTAGGACGCAGAACTGTTACAGCGTCACTACGGTGTCTCGTGCCCACTGTCACAGATCGATACCATAGGTGTGTATCGTAATTGTCATGACAACCAGGTGGACTACAGACGCTGATAGCCATGTTCGAAGGCCACAGGGGAGACATATCGTCTATTATTTCTGATAGTCGTTTAATCGTATAATCAAGGAGTTAACTGATTACCGCCGCCAAATCAGGGTTATCCTCAGGGCTATTGTCTCTGTGTCACTACGAGTCCGCTCACACGTATTGATTCTGAGTGATGAAGGTGAAGTCGTGAGATG
Source organism: Phorcus lineatus (assembly GCA_921293015.1). Lineage (NCBI taxonomy): Eukaryota > Metazoa > Mollusca > Gastropoda > Trochida > Trochidae > Phorcus > Phorcus lineatus. Next base: position 42,838,260 of record OV121083.1, read on the forward strand.
TTAAGTGGAACTAAACCTATTGTGAACTCATGTGATTTCCCAGAGAGTGGCCCCAATAATATCCAGTCTTTCCTGGGCGCCGCCTTCAAGATGATACTTTCCGAAAACATCGCACATAAATTATTTCAAATGTTAAAAAGAACATAATTATCAGAATAAAGGGACACAATGTATGTTACATAACTCTTGTACTGGGTTTAGAAAAGAGCCGAATTACCATATGATTTGAGTTAAGTTCAAATCTCCTTGTAAAAGTTGCAACTCTATCTAAAAAAATTCCCAAATTTTGACATACCATTGTTTAAAATTGCAATCAAAAACGGCCATATACATGAGGTAAGGCGATGTCGGGTTCAAGGCCAATTTATTTCACTTATATCACGCCTGGAATTATCATTGCAGGGAGAAAGCCCGCAACACCTATGTGATTATGTGGCAGTGAAATTTAAACCTGCGAACAACGGCTTGAACTAGTCCATAAATGTCCTTGGTCTTCAACCTATATTTGTTGTAGGGTCTTCTGTAAATACGTTTCTGAAATCACACTGTCCGTTTTTTATCACAAACTTCAACTTTAACCTGTTTATTGTCACAGTATTGAACTAATAAGCATTAAGAAATTAATTTTAAGAAAAAAACACAACTTCTCGGTTATAAGAACACCGTTTATAAAGTTTAACATATCAGGCCTTAACAACATACCCTGTTCCCCTTTAAAACATAACATTGTTCAAAGTCTACGACAAACCATTTTTCTAAGAGACATCGCTCGATCTCCCACAAGCGAGAGGCGCTTGAAACAAGACTTAAGACATCTTTTTCAGGAAACCGCTCTTGAGTTTTAACATTAATGTTTACTTTGGAAAGGGGACGGTATTTGAGGAATATTTTCTTTAGGAAAAAAACACCTTTAAATGTGATACCTATTTTTTCAATTTCACAGTATCATTACCGGCGTTAAATCCCAAATCACAACACCTTTCACACGAAGGTTAATCATTAATTAAATCAAAAGCCGGGTTTCTACATTTTCAAACAGTCAAAATAATGAACGTCTATTCGAGACCATCTTTCCATACATGGCCTATTCATACGCCAGCCCAAATGACCTGCTATGATAAGCCTTGCCGCATTTCCCGTACTTTTCTGTGCTTGTCGTCCAGGCTGCTGCTTCAGATCGCGATAGTCCAATGAGAAATCATATGAGAATTTGAAAATTTTCGCCAAAGAGGGAGGAACACTCACATCACGAATTTTGACAGCAATTATTTTATTAGCCAGTGATAGAGTGCAAATAAATCCATGCCAGGAAAGATGAATCAAGACATGCAGACTTCTGATCAAGGCGTATACTGCGTATTTAGTTTTTCGGTGGAAGTTATAAAATAAAAGGTAGGGAACAGCGATGCTAGAATTCAAATTCGTTTAAAGAAGGCAGGCGCGTTTTTTCCCAAGAAAGCTCCCTGCAAGGGCCTTGTCAAGGGAAGACGTCTAATTAGGATTTACTTTATGTCCTGTAAGAGGATTTTAACAAATAACCGTTATTTCGATGATCACTACAGTTCATATAGGCTAATCTAGCCAGCTGATAAACTATCGAACGGCTATTAAATAAGTAATTGATATCGCTCTAATTAGAAAAGTCATTGTAAGTTTTCAATTGTACCCGATATATCAGCTACGCTTGGGTAGCCTTTAAAAACTCATTAAAAAAATTTGAAAGAGTTTTTATTAATGATGTTGAAGTTCATGCTTGAACTGACATCGATTTGCGATTCACTTCAATGAAGAAGAATGGAAGTTATATCGACATCAATTCAATCAGGCAATATTTGAAAATTTCCTCTTGGTGCAAGATCATATAGACACGATTTCGTTGTTTTTGTCGAATATCATTTCTATCTCATCGAGTGGAGTGAGAAAGTGATAGTTTCACGAGTGACGCAGACTCCACATCTATTGTTTAAATATTGATTTTGTGTTCACTATATAATCAACTATTTCATTGCTATGTACATAATAAATCCATATATTTATCACTGCAGAAATCCTCTGCCGACAGAGCCCCCAAAACAAGCAAAGTTAATATAAATAATGGGCTTGTTTCAAAACTTGCAAAAAAAAATTCATGAATTTCATAATTCTGATTGAATCTATAAATTATCTGTATGCGTATATCGTCATATGACACTAAACTAATTATATGGTGAGTACGTCACATTTGAAAGAGCGCACATGGAAAACAAAGTTACTATGACAACGTGCATAATAAACACGTGCAGCGCAGGTACTGGTCAACCTGTCTCTGGATGCGCGCAGCTTTGAGTGGGTTCGACATAACCCAGGATAAGAAAGCGAAGGGTAAACGTTTAAAGGTTAGGATACACAAAACTAGTACTGATTTCGAGAAAAGGGCAACATTTATATTTTTGATATTATGTGGAAATTTTGTGAATTGTTTAAAATAAAGCCTAAAGGTTGTAATTGCTAAATAAAATTTCAACATTTTTAAACGTTCCATTTCGAATCAATACACCTTAACCTTTAAATTGTTGAATCGGGAAGCTATAAAGAATGGCTGTGCGACTCCCTGGACTAGTCCATTTTAAGTGTGTCTTTATGCTGTATGTAATGTTCAATATCCTAAGAGTGGGCACCGATTAGTGCAATTCTTTTAGGAAACTACGGGAATTATTTATGGAAGTCATGTATGGATTCGTCATCAACATAGATTACAATTTTTGAATAACGAAGAGATTCTTTTGAAGATAAGTTTAAAGAAATATTATTTTTCAAAACGTAATGGTTTTACCTGAATCGTTCAAACACATTGAAACTTCCACTGTACAATCTAGCAAACGGTTTGACAAAAGGAATCTTTTGTCTTAGCTTCTTATGTATGAGTAAATAAGACCCCTGTAGCTCATTAAAAGATGCAATTGCTTATTTAAAGACATTGTTGGGTTTATACGTATCTACTTTAGCCTCGTCCGGGTAGGACTGCGTTGAATATTACATGAATGTTTAGTAAATATGATTTCAAACAAGTTTCAAGTGTGAAATCTGTTTACTTGGTTGAGTAAATACTCACATGACAACCAGATAGCGAAAATAAACAAATGCACGAAAGGCTTTCTTAACAAGTGCTAGAAGACAACAGACAATATATCTCACTGAATATTCAGAAGCTATATGGCCATGGTGAAAATTGTTGTTTATTTAGCATAAAAAAGAAATGAACAAATAGACAGGTCAGCCGGACTGGCACTCCAGATTCCGGTAGCAAACATAAATATAACATGACTATATAGGATATTTTAACAAAGAAGGTATTTTAGAATATCTTACACGACGGGGAAATATTTAACAATTATTTCAGAATTTTGAATACAAACTAAATCAGAAGTTGTTAAATAAAAGATTTTCACCACTGTTTTCCCCAAATATTCTTTCTGAGAGGTTTAGTATTATCACGAGAGTTAAACAGGTGTTTACATTACGCACAACGAGAGAAAGTTGCTTGAGATAAAAATATCTCTAACGTGAAATTGATTGGCAAAAATGTAATAAGAATTTCCAAGATTAGAAAGAAAAAATTAAATTGAAGGATCCCCGTTCAATTGATGAAATTATCCACTCATGAAAGCTTTAATATTTAATTACAACAATGTTTTTCATTCATTCGTGATTGATTCATTTAATTATATGAAATATGTATTTACAAAATTATTATCATATTATACAAAAACTATCGCATCTTTATGAGATGATACCGTGACTTACTTTTCAAAGGGCGATAATCGTGAAAGAATGAAACACATTATTTATTAATTATGATAAGGGAAGTACCTGATGAGGACTAAACCTAACTTATTAGGAAATGGTACATTTCAAATAAACTGGACAGAAATAGTAAGAGGTATATCCTTAACTTATTCTGTCCAGTAATAATGATAAGGATATGTTGATCAGTTGATCGATATACGATGTACTCTTACCATATTAAGATTATAGCAATGCTATTTTGACAGTGTCACTCTAAATTGATATTTTCGACGAAATAACTTAAAAAGAGGAAATAGTGCGGGAAAGATTGAAGATGTATTTTTGCGTGGGAGAGAGCATGTTGTGAGATTAGAACCATTTGTTTGAACCGTGGAAATGAATAAGTGCCAAAACTGACGCACTCTCAAATTTAAAAAAAACCCAATCACTGAAAAAAGTCTTAATGATTATTTAGATAATTCATTTTGAATATTAAGTCAACTAAGGATATGAATAAATGGGTGTAATGTCCTCTGGTCACACTCAAAATGACGTCACAATTTGTGTTACTTGCTCGGACAATGATCCCTAGGAAGTCACCTGTATTAAAAAGCCCACTTTTGTTCGTGCCCCTGGGTGGCCTGACTCTAATGTGAATACTTGATATCAAATAATGGCTTAATTCAGTAAGATATATTTTTTCCAATTGACTATCAACTACGTATGAATCCGCATGCACGATGGTAAATATATTCGTGAAACCTTGTGGAACGAGTAAATTGTAATCGAAATTTTTGAACTAAGCATTGTGAATGAATGAAAATAATACTTAAAAATGTTATTCATGCAGTTAAAAATTAAAAAAATTAGCATATTTGCAACAATTTTTTAAATGTCACAATCAGAATTTTATCAGATGAGAAACCTTCACTGTTTAGACAAGAGAATCCTCTATTTCGACGTGCGTTGCTTTATAAACTGTGCAATTGAAGCAAAGAATGAACTCACATACATACATTATGTTTTGCCACCTACATGAAAGCCCAAAAAACATCTGTTGTTATTTTGCTTAAGAAACTGTTATACAACATTCGAAAACCTCTTTATGATAACATTTCGAAGCCAAAAAGGTTAGCGTGCCAAGCTTATTCATATTTAAAAAAATTACTTTCTTGTTTACATACAAGTGATAGCCATACGTTGACACATGACGTGTAACAATGGAGACAGCTATCTAAAGAACACCTGTTTCTTTCCCACGTTCTCTACGACAGAGCCGACATGATTTGGCTCCTCTTCTCTTCCTTAATAGCAACAATCGCAGGTGATCACAACCCTTTAAAATTTCAAAATATCCATTCTACCAAGCTGGTTTACAAATTATTCATTAAATGTATACTTGTCCGTGTGAATTTATCGAAGTATATATACAAAATATTTCTTCCCATCGAAACTCATGACGTGAGTCGAATGAATTATCATAGTAGATAGAATTATATTCATTCATCCCGAAACTCATAACTAAGTTGAAATGAATGATCGCAGTAGATACAATGGTATTTCTTCCTCCCGAATGAATTATCGTAGTAAAAACAATCATATGTCTTGCTCACGGAACGTATGACGTGTCGAATGAATGATCGAAGTATATACGATTCCGTCATGAAAGTGCTGGTTACTCGATTCTGATTGATTGTTTTGTCCGATTCACAGGGTATCAATTCACGATTGAAGTTGCTCTGTTTACCCGAAATCAAACGCATGACATGTGTCGAATGAATGGTCGAAGTATATACGATTATATTTTTCCCTCTCGAAACTCATGACGTGTATCGAATGAATGGTCGAATTATATACAATTATATTTCTTCCTTTCAAAACTCATGACGTGTATCGAATGAATGATCGAATTATATACGATTATATTTCTTCCTCTGGACTCTCATGACGTGTGTCGAATGAATGATCGAAGTATATACGATTACATTTTTTCCTCTCGAAACTCATGACGTGTGTCGAATGAATGATCGAAGTATATACGATTATAATTTCTTCCTCTCGAAACTCATGACGTGTATCGAATGAATGGTCGAAGTATGTACAATTATATTTTTCCCTCTCGAAACTCATGACGTGTATCGAATGAATGGTCGAATTATATACAATTATATTTCTTCCTTTCAAAACTCATGACGTGTATCGAATGAATGGTCGAATTATATACGATTATATTTCTTCCTCTGGACTCTCATGACGTGTGTCGAATGAATGATCGAAGTATATACGATTACATTTTTTCCTCTCGAAACTCATGACGTGTGTCGCATGAATGATCGAAGTATATACGATTATAATTTCTTCCTCTCGAAACTCATGACGTGTATCGAATGAATGGTCGAAGTATGTACAATTATATTTTTTCCTCTCGAAACTCATGACGTGTATCGAATGAATGGTCGAAGTATATACGATTATATTTCTTCCTCTCAAAACTCATGACGTGTATCGAATGAATGGTCGAAGTATATACGATTATATTTCTTTCTTTCGAAACTCATGACTTGTATCGAATGAAAGATCGAAGTATATACGATTATATTTCTTTCTTTAGAATCTCATGACTTGTATCGAATGAAAGATCGAAGTATATACGATTATATTTCTTTCTTTCGTAACTCATGACTTGTATCAAATGAAAGATCGAAGTATATACGATTATATTTCTTCCTCTGGACTCTCATGACGTGTGTCGAACGAATGATCGAAGTATATACGATTACATTTTTTCCTCTCGAAACTCATGACGTGTGTCGCATGAATGATCGAAGTATATACGATTATAATTTCTTCCTCTCGAAACTCATGACGTGTATCGAATGAATGGTCGAAGTATGTACAATTATATTTTTTCCTCTCGAAACTCATGACGTGTATCGAATGAATGGTCGAAGTATATACGATTATATTTCTTCCTCTCAAAACTCATGACGTGTATCGAATGAATGGTCGAAGTATATACGATTATATTTCTTTCTTTCGAAACGCATGACTTGTATCGAATGAATGATCGAAGTATATACGATTATATTTCTTTCTTTCGAAACTCATGACTTGTATCAAATGAAAGATCGAAGTATATACGATTATATTTCTTTCTTTCGAAACTCATGACTTGTATCGAATGAAAGATCGAAGTATATACGATTATATTTCTTTCTTTCGAAACTCCTGACTTGTATCGAATGAAAGATCGAAGTATATACGATTATATTTCTTTCTTTCGAAACTCATGACTTGTATCGAATGAAAGATCGAAGTATATACGATTATATTTCTTTCTTTCGAAACTCATGACTTGTATCGAATGAAAGATCGAAGTATATACGATTATATTTCTTTCTTTCGAAACTCATGACTTGTATCGAATGAAAGATCGAAGTATATACGATTATATTTCTTTCTTTCGAAACTCATGACTTGTATCGAATGAAAGATCGAAGTATATACGATTATATTTCTTTCTTTCGAAACTCATGACTTGTATCGAATGAAAGATCGAAGTATATACGATTATATTTCTTTCTTTCGAAACTCATGACTTGTATCAAATGAAAGATCGAAGTATATACGATTATATTTCTTTCTTTCGAAACTCATGACTTGTATCAAATGAAAGATCGAAGTATATACGATTATATTTCTTTCTTTAGAATCTCATGACTTGTATCGAATGAAAGATCGAAGTATATACGATTATATTTCTTTCTTTCGAAACTCATGACTTGTATCGAATGAAAGATCGAAGTATATACGATTATATTTCTTTCTTTCGAAACTCATGACTTGTATCGAATGAAAGATCGAAGTATATACGATTATATTTCTTTCTTTCGAAACTCATGACTTGTATCGAATGAAAGATCGAAGTATATACGATTATATTTCTTTCTTTCGAAACTCATGACTTGTATCAAATGAAAGATCGAAGTATATACGATTATATTTCTTTCTTTAGAATCTCATGACTTGTATCAAATGAAAGATCGAAGTATATACGATTATATTTCTTTCTTTCGAAACTCATGACTTGTATCGAATGAAAGATCGAAGTATATACGATTATATTTCTTTCTTTCGAAACTCATGACTTGTATCAAATGAAAGATCGAAGTATATACGATTATATTTCTTTCTTTAGAATATCATGACTTGTATCGAATGAAAGATCGAAGTATATACGATTATATTTCTTTCTTTCGAAACTCATGACTTGTATCAAATGAAAGATCGAAGTATATACGATTATATTCCTTTCTTTAGAATCTCATGACTTGTATCGAATGAAAGATCGAAGTATATACGATTATATTTCTTTCTTTCGAAACTCATGACTTGTATCAAATGAAAGATCGAAGTATATACGATTATATTTCTTTCTTTCGAAACTCATGACTTGTATCGAATGAAAGATCGAAGTATATACGATTATATTTCTTTCTTTCGAAACTCATGACTTGTATCGAATGAAAGATCGAAGTATATACGATTATATTTCTTTCTTTCGAAACTCATGACTTGTATCGAATGAAAGATCGAAGTATATACGATTATATTTCTTTCTTTCGAAACTCATGACTTGTATCAAATGAAAGATCGAAGTATATACGATTATATTTCTTTCTTTCGAAACTCATGACTTGTATCGAATGAAAGATCGAAGTATATACGATTATATTTCTTTCTTTCGAAACTCATGACTTGTATCGAATGAAAGATCGAAGTATATACGATTATATTAGTTGGTGGTGATAAGATAATAAAACCTTCAACTTAAATGAAATAGACAACTTAAAAGGGGGTTGACGAGTAACTTGTGGAGCAACTTTCATACAGCTCAGTATAAGACAAGGGGCGAAATGATTAATGCAAATGAAAATAATAACTATTCATGTATGTCTGTACGTCCGTCATTCAAATAGCACTGGCTTAACGAAAACAATTATTTTTCTAGCATCCTGCAATGAGACCGTACTACTCACGACGGTGCCGACTACCATCACCTCCCCTGGCTACCCCGGTGACTATCCTCCGTGAGTGAACTGACACTTATCTTCAAATAAATAGAGGACATTATCAGGCCAGACAAAACTGCCGTAGTGCAAAGAAAAACTTTGAAAAGTCCACATTGAAAGTTGAATCCACAACACAAATATATTCCATCGACACTAAAACCCTTTTTTTGATAAGGCCTGATTATATGAGCGTCCATGACTTGATACGACATGTTTACGACGCAGGAACTCAATATCGTAAGTAAAAAAGCAGATGAAAATACTACCATCTTTATACTCGACTATATAGAGGGTGAGGTGTTTTCCTAAACCTTTTAATTTTAATATTAGTATGTCTCGAAGGAGAGCGACGATACCGTGGGAACGAATATGGTATTATGTTTGTTACAGAAGTAAATAAATCAAAGAAACTAATAAACATCCAAGCAAAGGCGGCATTGTGAACACATCATAGGTGAACCGTGACGTTAAAACATTGTGTTTGACGTCACGCCGCAATGAAAAAATTATATTTTGCACTAGGAAATCGTATGATCAATATGATTGCACTCGTACAACCTGAAAACCTTAACGCTGAACACCATGAATCTCAGGCTGAATAACAATTATCTTTTTTAGGATGAATTAATTTCCAAGGATCTGCATAAGATTGTTTTCCCCTGAAATTGTGAGTTCTGGTTTCATTAAATTCTTCTTTTCTGTTGTTCAATATTTCACAGTGTGCCACCTGGGGGGGGATATGGCCGACTCTGTATGCTTGGATTCTATCCAATTAACTTCTTCTGTGTTTAGATACCAGAACTGCTGGTGGAAGTTGACAACGACGTTCAGAGACAGCGCCATTACACTGGAGTTTGAGGACCTCATCATGGAGGCTGACGCCGCTTGTCGTTACGATGCCCTGGAGATCTTTGCCGGTAAACGTAATCTATTCAAAGTGTTGAAGACCAATAATTGGGAGAGGTGATGGAGTTTTACGTTAAACAGTTATTGAAAATGAGATTGTTTAACTGTGAAGAGTTTCCTAAGTAAAATCATAATTTCTTGGCAATACTGAATATGTCAACAATAGAAGTCCTTTTCACACTACATATACAAAGAATTGTTTCAGTGGCATTCTAGAAGTTGGTAGTATAAGGACGACAATGATATATAGATATACAACTTCTTTATTACACAGTGGCGACGTTTCGGTAAAGATCCTTATACCGTTATCAAGCATATCCTTGATAACGGCTTGATAACGGTATAAGGATCTATACCGAAACGTAGCCACTGTGTAATAAAGAAGTTGTATATCCATATATCATTGTCGTCCTTACATATACAAAGATCACACAGGCAGCGCTCTGGAAATAATTCTTTCAGCAATCAGCGAGGAAGGGGTCAAAATTCGAAAAAAATCATCTTAATTTTCCAAAAAAAAATACTCATTAAATTTTGTAAAAAAATAGTATTTAAAATTGGACATATTTGTTACAAACCTTACCTTGTTTCTCTTAATGGTTTGAAAATGGTTATTCATTTAATGAATAAGAAATTTGATTTTCGCATTTTTACCAAAGTATCGAAATAAATAAGTTACATTACCATGGAAACCGCCAAAAAGAATCTGAAGAAATTGAAAACCTTTTGAGGCTCATCTTCACATGCTGATTTAACCTCATACAAAGTTTCATTGAACTAGTTCCCATAATATTCGAGTTTTGCTCCGGAAACATTTTTCTAAAATACGTTCCCATAAAACTGCCAAAAATAAGAATTCCACGAAGTTGTAAAACCAAGTCACATTTACACAGACTGGTACATCCACATACCAAATTTCGGGCTTTTGAAAGATAATGAAAGCTGTTGTTAATCAGGTTATCTATAATTTTGTTTTTATTTGACAAAAGGTCACAGGGTCACCATGTGGGACCAAAGAAACACTACAAAATCTATAATTTTAGAATCCCCATCAGATAAGGAGTCTGTTCACAAGGTTTCAGCTTTCTAGTTTTTTAGCGAGTGGTTCACAGGGTCACTGAATCTATGAATAAGAAACCGCACTAGTAAGGGAGTCTGTACACAAGATTTAAGATTTCCTGAGCCAATTGCTGATAGACGGACGGGCGGACGGAAGCCATGCAATGCCGTAAGCACATCTGGCATGAGTATCGTTATGAAGTTTCTAAATTTAAAGGCACTAGTGCACGATTTTTCGGTTTAAATTGGCTATTTCAAGGTTTAAGAGGACTTATGCATTCACTTAACCTTTCTATCGATGCAATGAAATACTTAAAATTCTTTACAATTGACCTGCTGTCAACGATGAAAAAATTTAGACAGCCGCTGTCGGCTTGGACATATACAAAATCTAAGTTTAGCTGCGCACAAAACGGATATCTCAAAGACAGTTAAACGCGGCTGAACTATTATTATATGCAGCTATTGAATTTTCCTAAACTTTGAACTGAGACCAAAGAATAAATTATGTTTTATGAAAGCAATGTTGTAAATAAACCGTTTTAATAACACAGCATTGGCATTGCTTTTAGATTGACCAAAGCGGCTGCCGTTTCCGCTTTTTTGGTTATGAGCAAAATCTTAATATTTCCGATTTCGTAGTTCATGCGGATTTATTGTAGCGTAACATTAAATACTTCCGGTCTTTAAAAATCAACTTTACTACCTGAATACGTAAATATTCGTTAAATAACTTACGAGGTAGATTACATGAGTGAGGATCTTGAATAATGTCGAGAGATATGCAGAATCTGTGCATTCGTTGTGTTAACGAAATATTGGTGTGCACTAGTGCGTTTAAACAAACTGGAATTCGATATAGGTCAGATGTACCCTTGCTTTTTCGTTGAATTAATCAGTTATTCCTCCTGTTTTCAAGAATCGTCCGACGGTTCTTGAAAGCTGGAGCAATATTGAGCGATACATCATGCGCCCCTCATCAAAGAGAGAGCGACGGGGTCAACCAATAATAGACAAAGACTCTTAATATACATATAAGCATAACTACATATCTATAAAACCTTTAAAGAAGGTAGTAAACAACGAAGTCAGCTATCTTTGATCTCTCCCGTGCCTGGAAATAGTGGTTCAAATGCGCTTTATCGAGTCCATAGTTTCCATTTTCCGGACACTGAAGAGATAAAATAAGGCTCACTTTTTGTCGATTTTAGTGTTTACGTGTATCTAGAGTCAGACGCCTGCTATAAAGCCTACTGTCTTCACTAGGCCTTCTTTACATCTGTTCCGTCAACCTTTCGATTCCTTTTTCCCCTAATCTTTCAACTCTTTTGTATTTTTTGGATCCAAGCGTTAAACGACTTGAATATTGTTGGAAACACGTTTAACCCATTACTCACTCTAATTTCTTATTTGAACATTGAAGTACCAATTAATGGTAGTATGTAGTACGTCAGGTATGACGCCCCTTAAAACATCCACTAACAATTTAATTATTTGTACATGTTTTTTCGTTCAACAGGGCCAAGTAGAACTTCTCCTTTTATAGGAAAGTATTGTGGACAGAACCAGAAAAGAACTACTAACAGTAATACTTCATCGCTGTACTTGTGGTTCCACAGCGATGGAAGCAACCAATTTAAAGGTTTTCGGGTAAAGGCATATGAGACATACGGTAAGTGTTATTTGTGAACTCGTCGTATTTCCGTATTGGCCTTACAGGTCCGACGTTCATGGCATTAGTACGAAATGACGTCGAGGGCCAAAAAAGAGATTGAGGACCTGTAACTCGGCAATACGGAAATACTTAGTGGATGTCAATTTTACTAATTAACCTCTTTCTTTTATCTTACTTGCACCATCGTAAAGAGTTCATTTTCACCAAAATTGCAACTATTAATGAGATTTGTGAACCGATATGTCTGATGGAAGTTTTGAAGCGATAGCTTGGCTCTTTCTCCATTTGTGTGTCTGCGCATGCCTAGAATCGTATTGGCCAAGTTCTTGTCATATTGACCAAGTTGCCGAATCATATGGTCTTAGCCATAAATTTTGTGTAAATGTCATAAAATTGGTAGATGATTGATAAAAGTTAGTATGACTACAGTTCTTTTTTAACGAAATTTGTAAAACTATCAACATTTTGTAATTTCTGTATCATCACAACTCTATGTCAGACAAAGAAAATACTCTCGTTAGCGACTGATAGGTTCCACCATTACTAAACAGATTCACAAACCTCTAGTCTTCATTTTCAGTTATTTCACACCCTTAAACAGAAGACACGCTGTATTGTTAGACTTTTTTTTATCTGTTTGTGACCTTGATTTTCTTAAGGTGCAAAACACCAGCTGATTCAAAATGCTGTCAAACTCGACTGTACTTCCACTGGATGGCTGACCGAGTTGAACACCACGACGCTTGCTTTAGTAATGCCTGAAATGGACACAAATAACATCTACATGTCCAACCAGTTCTGTACTGGGCACATGAACGGAGAACTCTTGATCTTCAACTCCTCCTATGCAGACTGTAACACTGGAGTGAAGGTGAGTCGTTCCGGAGTTCTTCATCTATAAACCCATCTATTCAGACCTTACACTGGAGTGAAGGTGAGTCGTACCTGGGGTCTTGATCTATAAACCCATCTATTCAGGCTGTAACACTGGGATTAAGGTGAGTCGTAACTAGGTTCTTGATCTTCAACTCCTCCTATGCAGACTGTAACCCTGGGTGAAGGTGAGTCATACCTGGCTTCTTGATCTTCAACTCATCCTATGCAGACGGTAACACTGGGTGAAGGTGAGTCATACCTGGCTTCTTGATCTTCAACTCCTCCTATGCAGACTGTAACCCTGGGTGAAGGTGAGTCATACCTGGCTTCTTGATCTTCAACTCCTCCTATGCAGACTGTAACACTGGGTAAAGGTGAGTCATACCTGGCTTCTTGATCTTCAACTCATCCTATGCAGACTGTAACCCTGGGTGAAGGTGAGTCATACCTGGCTTCTTGATCTTCAACTCATCCTATGCAGACTGTAACACTGGGTAAAGGTGAGTCATACCTGGCTTCTTGATCTTCAACTCATCCTATGCAGACTGTAACCCTGGGTGAAGGTGAGTCATACCTGGCTTCTTGATCTTCAACTCATCCTATGCAGACTGTAACACTGGGTGAAGGTGAGTCATACCTGGCTTCTTGATCTTCAACTCATCCTATGCAGACTGTAACACTGGGGTATAGATGGGTCGTAAATGGCTTTCTATGCATATTGTAACATTTGGGTGAAGGTAATTTGGTTTTGGGTATTCAGTTGATGCGGAGTTAGATATGGACAGGACCAAAACCCGCTTCAATATTTATTTTCTCAGGCTATTTCGTCAAGATTTATTTTGAGGTGATCAGTCACCTATACGAAGTGAGAGAAAGATTTGTTTAAGAGATTAAGATCAAGGTTGGTCAATACACTTGCATTTCAGGACTCTAGGAACTCTTTAATCATGAGCAACTACTTGATAGAATACATGCGTGACAACCAGACCCAGCTCGTCACGGGATCCAAGTGGAGATATGACCTCTCCTGCTACCTGCACAAGAATGAAACCGACCACTTATCCTTTGTACCTGTCGACAACAACACCCTGGTCCTCAAGGCGACCGGTGTCGTCCCCACAAACCAGGCAGTTATCAAGTTCTTCTCGGACGCTGGTTACACCAACCCCATGACTGCCAATCCTCTGAAGGTGAGCTTGGGAACCCGTGTGTACGTACAGGTTGAGGAGCCTTATCTCCCTGACGACATCAAACTCATCCTCAACAGTTGTGACGTCACTGGAGATCGGAACGATGCCAACAGTGTGGCCCTAATCCGAAACAGGTGACTGACTCGAATACCTGGTGAATAACCAGCATTTGTTCGTGAAATCTTATAGTTCAAAATATAAATTTCATAACACATACCATCTAAGCTTTTTATTTAACATTTTGGTTAGCAAAAATCTCGCACCGAACAATTCTTCGTTTTGGCTAATGAATTCCAAATTTTACAATTATCTATAGTCAAGCATGTTCAAAAGTTAACTTTGAGCCATGCTGAATCCGAAAAATTTCGACTATCCTAACATGCAAATATTCAGAACGAATACATATGGTCCCTTAAAGTTTGCTCATGTACGGAATATAAAACTGTTTTAAAAAGTAATAGTTGCGCTTGAATGTTGTCAAAAAGTCTGTAATGATATTAAATCACAATGAAGAATACACTGAAAAGGAAACAACTAGAGCTTAGATAGAAATTGTCCGGATCGCGAGGCCTAAATTCCTATATAAACGATGCAGGAAACCTCGTTGGAAAATTTCTCAGTTTGGTAGGAATCTGATAACATGTTTATTCTGTTCTTACAACTGGGAAAACTAACTTTAAAGTACAAGATATGTTGTGTTGTTTACAGATGTGAGGCTAACCACTTCACCCATATACTTGGCTCCATCCCTCGACTGGCCCGCTTCTACTTTGACGTGTTTGAGACCCGTCATCTCCACCAGAATCTGTACGTTAACTGTGACGTCACCTTCTGCCCCATGTTGGACTTCTCTCCAAAGTGTCAGAACACATGTCAGAAGACCAACCCTTAGTTAATTCTAAAAATTAGTTGCTGAAAGACAATGAACATATATATTGCCAATATTTGATATTTGTCTGTTATTATTTTAAAAGTTGAAAATTTAACAAGTCATAGTCTCATTTTTGTAAGGCAACTAAACTGAACTAATTATTCTTCACGAACAAAATCTGATCACTAACACAAATATTTCCTGTCGCATTTGCAAAGATTTTCATTTTTATGCCCGTTTTACAGTTTTAGATGAAGCAGCTTATTGGAGTATGCCGTTTCAGACCGATGAGGTACCGAATCAAGTGCAATCCCATCGCGAGTACGAAACACCGGAAATCTAGTCATCGCAGCGCCGATACTTAAGACAGACGCATTCTTCACTGAGTTTACCACCTTTTTGTTATTTCTATATTTGAAAAAGCGTAAGCTATTAGCTATTTTCATTGGATATTCAGATGGGAAATTTTATGTGTTCTTCGTCACGGCCTTAGCGAAATGACGTGGTCAGAACTAACGCTCGCAAAAAAACATAATATTCGGGTAGGGTAGGGTAGTTTGAACTTCATTATTGAGGGCTAGAATGCCTGCAGAGTTCTGAAAATTGTTGCAAACGTCAGGGGAAAGATTTCCGTGAGTGGTGAACTATTAGTCCGGCATTTATTACAATTTGCCTTGCAAAAATGAGACTATGACTTTAAGGTCAACTTTAAGATTACCAGTGAGGAAACAACTTCTGTAGTAAGGCAAAACTCGCGCTAGTCTCAATCACTGGTTATTTAAGCCTTGCTGCATTTCATCACCTCCTCTGTGCAGCTCTTCAGCCTAGTGCAGCTGAACTTGATGTAGTGATAGATCTCCTCTACTTTACAACGTATTACCTATAAGGGCGTTGTAATCATGCAGTGAAATTTGGAGCAACGAAGCAAAGGCTTAAATTTGGAAATGATGGCGCAAGATATTCCTAGCAGGGGATGTTGAACAATTAACAGGAAATCCTGAGTTGGCATTTCTGTGTCTTTAAAAATTGCCGCCATCTCACCGAATATATCCCACGAGTTTCAAAATTCTTTACGTTCTATGTCACTAAACTACCAAATTATACGTTAGTCCAATCCTAAAACCACTGAAAAGTTTATGACTTGCCGGGTTTTCTTTATCATTTAGTTAACATAAAAATCGAAGAGGTCGAGGACTGGCAAAATCAGTGTGTTGTCAGCAAGGCAATAAACAAGAAGTGTGGGAATAGAAAGTAAAGGGTGAATCAAGGTTTTATGTCCTTGACCGCTTTATTCAAATAATGGACTCGTCAATAGGGTTTTTTAAGATTGCTTACATAATTAAGTTGAAATGTGGCTTGATTATTTTTGGACAAAAACTGTTATTTAGTGAAAAACATTTGGTGCAATTCCTTGAGAATGCTTTAAAAAATGTTTTTCTAAGAATGTTTAACCCCTGTGTAACAGTCTGTGTTGAATGATCTTCAACATGTTGTTACTTATTATTACAAAATCTACCGATGGCTACTAGAGTTTCATACATAAATTATTCACGAGTTTGAGAGAATTAGTATCAAATGATACGAACGTTTGCTTTTCTGTTTATAACTCGCAGATATCCACAAGCGTTATTGACGACAGTGGGTTGAAATTAAAGAGCCACTCCGTGATTTCCATAACATGTTATTTACCTTTGATACGAACCTAAATGTCATATGTGGTGATATAAAATCAAAACATCTTAACTTTTCATGTTCAAAAATACAAATACTGTTTTATAAAAATATATAAACATCCTTATAAATGTACAGAGGTGTCGTTCTAAGGTTACCTTAGTGCCGTTCTAAGGTTACCTTGGTGCCGTTACCTTAGTGCCGTTCTAAGGTGACCTTAGTGCCGTTCTAAGGTTACCTTCGTTTTTTTGTGAAAAGGGACCACAACTCACTATTGTAAAGTCGTGACAAAGTAGTGTCTTTTTAGAAAGCGTCAATTTCTCAGTTAAATGCTCAACAAAATATTTGAATGTGGACACAATTACCATTGTTTTAGATAGTCATATAATTTCCCCAACTTTCAGGCTTTCGAAATCGATGTCGCGTTCAGTTAAGTGGGCATTTCCTTGCCTGTTTATTGGACTTTTACGAAAAATCAAGGTAAATTTTAACCCTAATCCTTTAAAGTTTAAACTTTTATCATTTGATTATTATGTGACACGTTTTTTATAGATAAGTTCTCTATCTGTTTAATAAAATGTCACAATATATAAATTGAAACCAAGTGTTGTAAAGTTATGGTCGATCAAAGTGTTCTCAATACCAGATGTCATAGATGCTTTTTATGAGTTTGTTTATTTTTCTGGTTGTCAAGTAAGTATCGACTTACGATGTACATAGTTTTAACGCTTTAAACATGTTTGAAAGCAACTTAATTAAACATTAATGCAATAATTAACCTAGGTCGATACGAGGCTAAAGACCTTACTCATTGTATGATATTAAACACATTGTAACTTACTCTTTAATCTTTATTCATTCAAATTTTCCCAATTTCCTATTTTTTATGCAAAAAAAACTCTTATAGGATAATTCTCGATAATTTACCGGTTTATCCGGGTATGATGATTAGGGTGTCGCTGCATGTATCCATTTTAGTGTGAACGCCGTTTAATTATTTTAGGAAGGGAAACTTATTCATACCGCTGAACCAGACTTGATACGTCGATTTAAGCAAAGGCAAAGTGTAGCGATATGCAGCGGATATAATTTGCGAATATCTTATTATAGCCGCTATGGCATTTGATGTAGGATAAACTTGTACAGAGCGTAAAGGACATTCTTACAATGGGTAACATCAACATGTGTTCTCCTTTTCGTGGGATCACTTTATTTATCGGGAAAACGTGCCACAGCGCATTTATTGAAACCAAAGATGATTTTAGAATTCATCAGACATGGCCGACAGTCTACGTGAAACGCCGTCTTATTCTCTTTGAACCAAACAACTTAAATCTTTTACATAAGCAAACGATATCCTCCCCGGCCCAATCCACTAGGCTCGAATCACTGAGATAACACTGTCAGGAGTTTGAAAGGCAACGCCTACTGAACAGTTGTCTCCCTTAGACCATTTTTGTAACGCAAAGTAACACTGTAGAGAATTGCATACAATGACGACGTATATACTACAAAATAGATATTTTATCCATGGCGCTTTCGAAGGTCCAATATGCATTACGCTCATGCTTGTGTCAATCTCATTAAAATGCATTCTAAAATGCTCCACTACATCACGCGTGTAACGTTCATGTATCTTGCAGCAATATTAGATTTTATTTTTAATGAGATTGATGTTTGTGTGTTCTTTTGACATTTAGAAAAACGATCACCGGCTTTGGGATTAATAATTAATAAAATGGGTGTTCCATAAGTAGTTTGTCTAACTAATATTCTCTGTCTTTTTAAAGGCGTTCTTCAAAGGACTCATTGGCAAAGTCACTGTACATTTTAAAACATCTGGTTAATATGCTTTTGGATAGAGTAGGCACCCTGACTTATTGGGGTATGATATCTCTGTTATTTAGAATAAAACAATACATACCTTTCCACTTTGACTTCTTGTATTATAATGGTAAGTCTATGCCTAACAGTCAAATCATACACATGTATTCATAAAAATAAGTATATTTTGGTTTCAAGTCAATATCAATGATAACATATCTGAATATTTAGAAAAAAATGTAACGGTTAAATTCAAATCTTTGAATAAAAACAAAGACTGGGAGTTTATCAGTAACGCCTATTCCTGCATTCAACTTACATCTGTGTTCTCATTTTCGAAGAATTATAAAACAAGGGTCCGGAATTCAGTACTGAGTTGTCCAACTGTCTTCTTGTAGTATCGTTAGAAATGTCAAAAGCAACAACTTCATTCAAGATGTACACAAAAATAAGCATTTCTTCAAACCAAATAATTCAACAGGTAATTACTGTAAGTCATTAGTTCTTCAGCAGGCTAACTGATTCTGGTGAGTTCACTTTTGTAATAACCAGGGCTAAGAGTGAAAACATAATCGTATAAAGCATGAAGTCAAAACCTTCAATATGATCTGAACACTTCAAATAGAATTTGAAATACAACAAGCAATAAGTATTATGAAAGTTTTCATAGTCAATATCACTCTGAGGTCAAAATGGGGATAAAAGGTCAATATGAACTCAAAGGCATTTTTAGTTATGGAGATTAGTAAACCCTTTGTTACAAATCAAAAATGATCTTTTTCATTCAATAGGAGTTCATTGACGAACATGAAAGTTTGATAAAGGTACATGTACTAGATCCATTTTCATATACGTTATATTTCAAAATACTTCATCTTGTATGTCCGCAGTGATTTCCGTCATGACGTTTGACGATAAAGACGTTTCAAGATACGATACACATCACGATATCTCATTACGATACGATCCAACACGACACAGTCACGATAAACCACTTTCAGGGATTTTTAGATAAAAAGATAGCTGAACTTGACAAGAACCTTGATTTTAAGGCGAACTAAAGAATTCTAAAGTCAATGATAGTAACACGATATTAGGAGACAGTATCACGGTATGCATAGCGTTGGATTAAGTATCAAGATTTCCGATTCTACCATATTTATCCTCAGCTCTGGTCGGCACGAATGAAATTAAAGTTTTTGCTTTTTACGAACATTTAAAAAAAAGTCTGATTCTCTTCATTAAACACCTGCAATTTAGAAAAAAACACCTGGGGTATGGGTCTGATCAATCTCATTAAAATCGATCGAAACTTGTCCCTCTTACTTCGCTGCGTTTCTTGGGACAAGTTTCGAGCTGATTTCAATGAGATTGAAGTCTGATCGTTATACCTGCGGAGAATGAGTTGATTCCTATAATTAGTTTGGTAAACAATGGATTACCGTAGAGAGCTTAGATATTGCACCGATACACCTATATCCTGTTCATCATTCACGCCGTATAAATACGGAAGCTTGTTGGGGTAATGGACACGAAGAACGGAGCGTTAGATCGGTACTGTTGAGCGCTTGAATGTTGAATAAACTATTTTGTAGGTGAGTGATTGAAACATCTGAGGCTGGAATTAGGAGATCACAACCCTGTGTAGTAGTTGATGTATGGTTTGAATTTTTGGAGAAATGAATTTCGACTTACAAAATTATTTCGATTCGTGTCGAGAGAAAGTCGTTGTCAACCTTGCTCATTACGTTTGAGTATTAGATCCGTTTCGTAAATCGCTAAACTTTGCCAATACTGTATGGTTGTGAAATTTGGGGAGTTAGCAAATGGGATATTATTGAAAGATTTCATGTTCGTTTTTGTAAATATGTTGTTGGTGTGAGTTATAAATGTTCAAATGTTGCTGTACTTGCTGAGAGTAGGCGAAATTATATATTTAGTGACACCCTCATTAGAGTTTTCAAATATTGGTTTAAATTATTACAGTATCAAGAAACGCGATATCCAAAGCAATGTTATATAATGATGTGTAAGCTAGAAACAGTAAGACGCAATACGTGGGTTTCAAATGTTAAAAATATACTATTCATGTACGGATTTGGTTATGTATGGGAAGCTCAGGGTGTTGGCAAAAAAAGTGAATTTTTACGTAACTTTGTATTAAGAATAAATTATTGTTGTGTACAAAGCATATTTGCTGACATAAGTGACAGGTAAAAATACTGGAAGAAGAGAAGGAACACCTAGATTTTTAAGATTTTGTAAGCTTTATAAAGATGATGTTATTGAAGATGTGCTACACTTTTTATTCAAATGTCCTTGTTTTATTGAATTAAGAAGAAAGTATATCCCAAAACTTACCTGACAATATTAATATCTCTTACTTACAAAATGTTTTACAACGTCAAACTTCAGAAACTCTTTCATCCTACTCATGTTTTATAAGAAATACACTCAATCTGCGTTCAATGACTCTATCATCCAATTAACTTTCATTGTATATTTCAATGTTCTCTCAAATATAATAGTGTCTTGATTTGCATATATGTTTGTTAAATATATAGAATAAAGTCTTAACTTTTAGGAAGGTTTATGTTATGAGAATGTGATTGTTTACATGTTTAACATTGTGTAACATTTTTGTATCGTTCAAGGGTAGCACACATGATTCTTTTGAATATGTAAGCTAGCTCATTCTACATTTCTGTTCGTTTCCTGACTATCTTAGACAGGTCTTCATTTGAAACGTCCAAGTTGGATATTTCTAGAATCCAGGTTACCTATATAAAGGGCTAGCCTAAGAGAAAGACACATTCGGCTTAATGGTTTCTCCATTTTGGCTTTGTAAGCACTCAGCTGTGCCTTTGTTCTCCACCTTTTATCATCTTAGCTCATCTTATCAACTACTTATTTGAACAAGGAATTTGGGACAGTTTTTTTTTCATGATAAAGAAAAGAATGATTCAGCGACCACATGGGTCTGAATTAAGGGACCATGTTTGAGAAATATTGTGAAGGGAACCTATGGACCGATTTGGAATATTTACATGAATATTTGGAATTGACTATAATCAATTAAAATCTGACGGAATGATTTTTTTTAATTCAATAAAGATTTCGATTGATTAATACAATAAGAGAAATCTTAGAATCTGTAGGAGTCCCATTAGAATGGATATACCATAACTGAACAGTAGTTATGCAGTCAATTGCAACAAACAGTTTTCGGCTATCATTGGTAACCAAGAAGTGGCAACATTTGGGCTAATTCTGCTTTATAATAAAGTTTCGAATGAGAAGAAAGAGTTGTTAAAGCCATATATGCCAAACTTTTAATGTTGTTATTTGATCTTTAACTACCAGTGGTGCTGGAAAAATATAATTTTGATGTAAATAGGTTCAATTTAATGCCAATATAAAGAGATAAAATAGCGATTCTGATCTGAAACCGGACATTGATCATGTCAATACAAAGTCACTGGTTATTATTTTGTAACCTAGATCTTAGCATGCCGGTATAGGGTACAATTTGAGTTGATTTAAAACTCAGTTGGTTAAAAGATAATTATTGCTTTAGTTGATGTAAATGGTACGTGTTTTGGATTCGGTTAATACATAGAGGTGTTGTTCGATTTTCATCGAAAAATATTATTGTCAGGTATTTGGTATTTTCAGATGACAGAGTCAGGCGTTTTGAATGAAAATCATAATTGCTGTTTGACACGTTTCAAGGCCATGCAATATACCATTTAAAGCACAGATGATATATCAAAACTTTTATCTTGTCCTTCTACGTATAAAAGTTTTAAGAAAGTTAGAGGTGTTGCATTTATGTAAGTCGATTTATTCGTATCACAGAAAGTAAAATGTCGACTGTATCTGCTACTTGTTTCCCGTTAAGGTTTCATTCATCAGTTTCGGCCAATTATTATTAGATATCAATATATATGCAAATAGTTCTTTAAAACTTTTTATATGTGTAAAATGATATTTTGAATTTGAAAGTCATGAGGTCAATCTTTGCTGGTATCATATTAAGTGATAATTAATTATGGTGAAATTTTAATCGAATGATTAATTAAAATCAATGACATTACGTACTTGAAATTTTAGAAAGACATATTAAATCTAACTTTTCCAATAATAATAATAATAATAATAATAATGACAACAACAATGGTAATAATAATAGTAATAATATGTTCGTTAGTTGAATAGTTACAAAGACCAAAAATTCTGAAAATAGAAAATGCGTTTCCCCAAATTAGGTCAAACTGTCTAAATATAGAACTTTCTGGAACCTTCGAGGTCAAAGGTAACGGCGTCACAGGTAGGGTCACCCAGTGTAAAAGGCACGACGTTACTAACGTCGGTCGTTAGGGTATCTCTTCGACGTCCGCACGTAGGCAATAAAAAGCGGAGCGGCTTGTTGTATCATCATTCAATCACAGTTACCTGAATTGAATAACTGAACATGGCTCGTGCTGTGAGGAGACGTCGTCGTTCCCGATCCCGATCAAGGAAGAGCCGATCACGCTCCCGATCGGGCAAGCGCTCCGCCTCACGCCGCCGATCCCGCTCGGCAGGACGTCGCCGCCGGAGAAGGACAGGCTCCCGCCGTCGTCGGAGGTCTGCATCTCGTAGGAGGAGCGTCTCCAGACGCCGCAGACGCCGATCCAGGAAGTCCAGGGGAAGGCGTAGGCGGGGCAGGAAGGTCAGGAGGCGCCGGGTTAAGAGAGCCGGCCGCAAGGGCAGGCGTCGTACCCGTCGTCGCCGCCGCCGTGCCAGACGTTAAGTGCACAGTCACCATGCTTCAGTGAAGCTTGTAACATCGGCCCTCTTCAGGGCCACCAAATCTCTCAAAAGAGAACTTGATCAATGCTGTCAATTTAAAAATAGAACCCACTTGCCCATAGCAACACATAATTTATCATTTTGTAACAATTACTTTAACTTTAGAAATGAAAAGACTTATACAAAATTGAAAAAAAAACATTCATTTAAAAAATACAAAAAATAAAGAAATTTCATTCCAATGACATTCTTCATTTATAATTCAAAATTACTAGACTGAATAATTTTGTTAATAATATCTAAGATATCATAATGAAATGAAACTTGGAAATAATTTTCATCGTAACATTTCTGATTAAGTTAAAAAGAAAACATACATAGACACTTAGATGAATTCAAATGTTCATTCCCATGACAACACGAATTAAAAGGATCTCAAATGCAGGAGATAAAAAATAAAAAATAATTTTCATCGTAACATTTCTGATTAAGTTAAAAAGAAAACATACATAGACACTTAGATGAATTCACATGTTCATTCCCATGACAACACGAAAAGGATCTCAAATGAAGGAGATAAAAAATAAAAATAATTTTCCACGCCATTACATTTCATTCAAATGTGTTAAATCATTTAGCAAAAGATTTCGAATGGTATTTCCCCGGAAAAGAAATAATTTCCATTGCGACATTTCTGATTAAAAATTTAAAGAAACATTAATTTTAAAAACCATTTGTTTATCTTCATTCTCAGGACAGAAGAAATTTTATAATATTTCAAAACAACTTGACTTTTTATGAATATTCAAAATAATCAAGTATATTATCAGTCAAATCCAAGTGTTCATTCCCATAACGACATATCAAATAATCAAATTACTCAATGCCGATTTTCAAAAAAATCAATCAAGTATACATGATGATAAGAAAAGTTAAAATATAAAAATGTCAATCTGAATTATTTTTCTCTAAAAAATAACATTTAACAAAATACTTAGTCCGATTGTGCATTCTCAAAATAGCAAGTACTTAATAATATCTAAAAATTCCTCGATTACGAATATTGAAAGAATAATCTAGGATAAATTATGATTTTTTTAAAAGTTAAGCCATAAACCCTGGAATAGATAAAAAGAATCCATTCGTGACAATATTTACTTAAACATATCCCCAAATTGCTTGGCTCGATAACGAATATTGAAAGTAAAAACCTAGTGTTTAAAATGATAGTAAAATCTTTGAAAGAATTTCTATTACATCTGATTAAAGATTTATTAAAACTGAACTATAACAATTCATACATCACATATTTCAAAACATCTCTATTTTACTTGACTTGATGTTACGTATATCTAAAATATAATCTTTGATGTTTAGATTCATGATATAAAATCAAAATATAGATTAGATATGTCCATCCCCATGACAACACAATCTTCATTATGTCTCAATTTTATCTTACTCGGTGGCGAACATTTAAAAAGTATCTAGTACATGGGCCTATCATAGCTATGGTTTCCATCACATCACTTCAGATTCAAATTTTAAGTAAGCAAAAAGAAATGATAAAAAGTGATTAAAAGCAGGGCTCCAGATAATTATTTTGACTCAGGGGTGTTTCACTCCTCAAAATAAAATCTGATGAGTAAAATTACCACATGTAAAAAGCTAGGAGCATTTCTAGCTTAATAGTTCTCAGATCCTCATTCAAAGTTAGCATCTTTTTCGATTTTAGTCTGTAGATAAACGAGTGATTTGTCTTTGACGAAATGTAAAGATCTGACATGTAGAAATGAAACTTTATTTCTAAAAGTAACCACCACTCCTGTAAACAAATATCTGATTCGTATTTTGGGAAAGTTGTGCGTATTTGTCACTCATTGATTTCATTTTTAATGCGTATGTATGAATTACCCGTACATATTTTACGCAGATACGCATCTACTGGAGTCCTGTAAAAGATATGCGTTCCAATGCTTTATAAAAACTTCTTTTTTTTCATACATGACCGGCAAGACACCTGTGACGTCAAGCTATTGTTCGCTCAACCAATTATGTTTCGTTCAGTTATTTCACGTAACACCAAACTTTTCCCCTCACAAAAATATAATTCTTAAATATTTTAAGTTACAAATAGGCAATAGTTATAGCGTACTGTCACTCAGATATCAACAAATTCTTATTTCATGGAATATAGCAACTATGAAGTTCAATTAACTTGTAAAGAAATATCATCCATAAATAGTTTAAAAAGCTTTTGAACATAATCTTAATTAACATTATCAAATTCTTTACGTTATAAATTCATATAAACATACATATAAGTTATTTGAACACCTACGAATATATTTGATAAACCCTTATACCGTGTTTCATTTAGTTTCTTGATTTTAAACAATTTGACGTGTGATTTCAGTAGTTTGTAAACGAAACATGAAAGGTGAGTAAGGAGAATAAAATTAAGGAATATGTACATATTTAACATGGGCTTAAGTCAATTCTGTATATATATCGGTATGATCTTTGTTTGCGAAGAAATTTTTTGTTGTTTTAAAATGTTAGTCATTGGTTCTGATAATTCATAAGCTTAGATATGATTTGTTTGTATCTCCGTACATGACAACACAAATCACGTATTCAGTATACACAGCAGATTACTTGAAAATTGTGTTTGATTTACAGGCAATTGTTGGGAAGGATAGATAGATACATGCAATACAGAAGTGTACAGAAGAATATGCCAAAAAGGTTATTAAGGTCATTACCAAATTTAGGACAAAGTTTCTCTTTTCGCACAAACCTAAAAAGACTTTTTTCTTGGTGAAAGTTAGAAAGTTAATTAGTCTATTCTCTAAGATTTTCCCAAATGCTTTTGATGACTTTATACATTCATGAAATAAATGTAAAATTCATTCTCTCTCGGTTTTGCAGAAAGTGCATGCATTAGATTCTTTGTTTTTCCTATCTATTAACAGATCATTTGTAGGCAGCTTAGATATGAAAATGATTTCAAGGCAGTAGCCCATGTTGCATCTGCTGTGGACCGGAACAACACCAAATCTTTATTTACATTTATTTAGGATTTAATATATATATTAGTCAAAAAAACCTTGAATACTAATCTAGGTTTGTTACATCAAATGAAAAAAATGTGATAGAAACATTGAATTTTTGGTTTGGCACTACTTTTGTTACCAGTCTGAAGGGACTTGCATTTTCCAACGCTTAAAACGATTAAAAAAACAGCTCTGTCTCTGTTTACTCGACAGATTTTTTAAACTACAATAGAAAGGTTTCATATCAGTTATTCCGACGAACCGATAACAATGATTAAATATTATTGTAGTAACTCTGAAATAGTTTAAACCTTTAAACTATTAAGCTGATTTTAGGGACAAAAATATAATGTATTTGTAGATTCGAAACCACTTTTTATGACATTTCAACCTTGTTCAATCTGCTCTAAATTTTGGTGAAATTAGAGTTAGCTCCCTTGAAAGGCTGACCCGAGGGCAACTTTCAACTTGTATATGATTATAACCAACAAATGCTTTTTTTAAACAAATATTTTGAAAGATCAATGTGGATAAGGTACGTTATACTTTGATGTGGTCATCGTAATAAGATTTCACGACTGTCACAGATTTATAACCGTTTCCTTTCAAAATAATGTGCTTTGCGCTGAACTGTCCACAACTGCAGAATGCATGTCACGGTTAGATCTTACTGTTACTCACCGTATTTCCTCGAATTGACGCCTGGATTGAAGGTTGTCTGAATATTATAGACGCCAACGAAACAGGGTAGACTAGTTTATCTGAATGAATGACGTTGTTGTTTGTTTGTAGTTAGATGAAATTTATTTTAATTTCTCAAAGCAAAACAATAGGAAGATTTATCTACATTAAATCAACATGAGAGCAAATACATTTTTTCAGTTAATAAGTCAGATAAGTTACCATATATTTTTGTGTTATGTACCTAGAGGTCTCTTGCCACATAAAATTTTTAAACTGATTTTTTGAAATAATTTTGTGTAATGCAGAATGAAAAAATAAAACATTCAACTTCTACTGTGAGGCTTAGATTAAATTGCAGTTAGAATTGTTTAACACTTTAAAGATATTAACTTCTTAGTTATTACAAATTCATCAACCTCATTAAAATAAAATCTGAAAATCGCTTCCAAAATAATCCATAAAAAATGTGAGCAAAATGTTTGATTTTATACGAAAAAAATTGGAAAAATAATATATATTGCATTCAATGCAGGTGTTGACAATGAACTGTTATGTTGGTGTGGATGTTGGCACCTCGAGTGTGAGGGCAGCCATTGTGAGTGAGACAGGGGAGATCCTATCTACAGCTGTGGAAGAGATCACAATTTGGAACCCTCGCACAGATCACTATGAGCAGTCTTCTCAGAACATCTGGGCAGGTGTCTCCAGTACAGTCAAGGTACATGGTAATCTCATTAAAATCAGATCAGAGACTCGTCCCTTGTGTTTCTGAAAATGCAGTGTTGCTCAAGTGATGTTTTACCTGGTTTTAATGAGATTGGGAACACAGTACATGAATTGTTAAGTCAGGAATTATGTTTGGATTTGAACCTACATCAGTCGAGTTATTAGCTGAACAACATGCAGCCACTCCATACAAAAAATATTCCTGTGGTTTTGCATAGAACTTTGTCAACAGCAGTTAAGAACAGTTACAGTTACCATCACATCACATGATTATAAGTAGCTATTTTGTGAAAGTTGTTTCATTGTTCCCACAAGGCATGATTGGTTTAAGTTTCATTATTATTATGAAACAGCCAGTACCCTACAGTAAGTAAAGGTTCTTGTTTGAATCAACTGCAGTAATAACCGTATATTACAACGTATAAGGTGACCCAGGGCATAAGGCGACCCCCTTTCTCAGCCCCCCAAAATGCTGTCAAATTTATATATATCGTCTATAAGGTAACCCCACTACTAGCACATCTTGGAGGCAGGTCAACATGAAGCAAGCGGCACATTGAGAGACTCGTCAGTGTTTTGTATTAAGCATTTATTTTACAAGGGATTGTTGTAAATTTACCATAATATAAAATACACACGGTACCAGCTGGAGCTAACACAGTTATTATTTATTGAAATGTTTGGCATGAGTCACTAACTCTTTCCAGGAGGTCGTCTGGTTTTTAAAAAAAATTATTAAAAGGTTCAAGGTGAAATTTCCCTTACTATATTTTCAGACAGCGCTACAGAGCTCAGGAGTCTCTAAAGATAACATCAAGGGTATCGGATTTGATGCTACATGTTCCATGGTTGTCCTCGGCAACCAGTTTCAGCCAATCACAATCAGTGAAACAGGTCAATATACATTTAACTTTGACATGCAATGATCAAGAAGCACATAATACTTGATTATTTGTGAAATTGTTCCTAAATGCGATACTTACCAAAATATGGTTGTAGATGTCAGCAATCACACTACCACGCTCTGCTTTGGATCTGTGTGCTGCTCTGTTGTCTTGTGTCAGGTGTAGTGATGTAACGATTCATCGATAGTATCGATGCTTGCATTGTCTACTGTCCGATACGAGTGCATCGATACAAAACACATTTAGACAATATATCAGGATATTTATATTGTGAGGGTCCATGATATCTCTATGTATTGCCAAAAGAGACAATATATCCCGATATTAATTACAAAATTTGTTTTAAACAAATAACTTTATAGACTTACAAAGTTATGTTTTTATTCTGTTTTAGAAAAATTAACTGCGATAAGAAAAACAGAAGATACATAAAATATTTCTGACACTTAACCCATAGTTTAACTGTCTTTCTGAATATTCATTCATTCAGTTCATTCATGTAATGTTTATGACAGGTTGCGGTATCAGATAAATAACATCAGTTTTTATGTTCTTTCTATGAAACTGTTGATACGTATTGTATCGCAACCATGGTTTATCGTGATGATAATCATCTCGCAGCTTCCTTAGCAATACTGCCATGATCGCCTACTAAAACTTGAATCGGGATATATTGTCTCGGCACTAAGACCATGATACACAGGTCTAGTCAGAAGACCTTAGCAGTCTCCGGCAAATCAGACAAGGCTAGAAAGCTATAAAGAGTTGATATTTTAGATGGCCTCTGTTTGTTTGAATTCATGGACGATGAAAGGTCACAGCTGAGGGAACCTGACACGACTCCTTTCAGAGCAGTTCTCAATTTGAAAAACAAGTTCCAAGTGAAAAGTTCACTCTGATTTCAATGAGATTGGGACTTTAGTGACTTGTTCAAAAGGTGTCAAAGAATTTTACATTACATTTTTAGATGCGGAATACAAATTTTCCATCACTAAGTTGACAAATACTACTTCTGTGTAAAAGTTAGCAAATTTAGATTTTTGTGTGTTAAGTGGATCTTTCTTACAGCATTTGCTTAGCCTTGAGCCAACCCACTCGAAAACATAAATAATTGCTTATTTGCTACTTGATCCCTTGAACAAGATACCATCTGTTGCCTGGTTTTTCTGAATCCAGCTGAGACATCTAAATCCAAATCCAACACAAATATCAAACCAACTGCAAGGAGCTAAGTTTGCCCTGTAGAAGTCTAAGTGTACTGAGTATAAGTCTAAGTGTACTGACTAAAAGGCTAGATGTACTGAGTATAAGTCTAAGTGTACTGAGTATAAGGCTAGATGTAATGAGTATAAATCTAAGTGTACTGAGTATAAGTCTAAGTGTACTGAGTATAAGGCTAGATGTACTGAGTGTAAGTCTAAGTGTACTGAGTATAAGGCTAGATGTACTGTGCATAAGGCTAGATGTACTGAGTATAAGGCTAGATGTACTGAGTATAAGGCTATAGATGTACTGAGTATAAGGCTAGATGTACTGAGTATAAGGCTAGATGTACTGTGTATAAGGCTAGATGTACTGAGTATAAGGCTAGATGTACTGTGTATAAGGCTAGATGTACTGTGTATAAGGCTAGATGTACTGTGTATAAGGCTAGATGTACTGAGTATAAGTTTAAGTGTACTGAGTATAAGGCTAGATGTACTGAGTTTGTTCAAATTGTGAAATTATTTTTGAACCTACTATGACTTTTTGAATGCAGGTAAACCCGAGTGTAATGTGATGATGTGGATGGACCACCGTGCAGAGAGACAGGCTGCAATGATCAACCAATCAGGAAGCTCGGTGCTCCGTTACGTGGGCGGGACCATGTCACTAGAGATGCAGATGCCCAAACTGCTATGGCTCAAGCAGGTTAGTGTAGCATTATGAACTATAATGCATGGTGAACTTATGGTAGAGATTATTTCTGTCTGTCGAAGCTATATCATATTTGCTACCAAGGCATTTTGGAGGAATCCAGCAACAATTCTGAGGGTTGGTCCAGTGGAAGATCCCAGACCACCCTGAAGCCTTTTGAGTCTGAATCCACCAAGGGTTTGTGAGTCAGACACTTTTTCCAGAAGGTCTTGTGAAATTGCAAGAGAATGATGTGAGCTTTTATGTTGGTTAACCTTGGTTCTTTTCTCTATTTCTTTTAGTAACAGCAATCTATTATTAGTTTGTATGACATACCACCAGTCTGATTAAAATCTACCGTGTTCCGAGGAATAAAAGTTTTTAAATATTGACGATAGCTTGTCCTCTCCACGATGGTCTGAAAGCACCCTCTACGCTCGCCACCAGTCTGATTAACATCTACCGTGTTTCGACATTTTATTATAATTACATGATCACGATGCCGATAGCGATCCCGACCACAAGACTGAAACTGAAAGTGAGTTAGATCAAGATGATTCTAAAACCACCAGAAAACGTAAAATTGTTCATAAGTTTCAAGATGATTGGCTCAAAAAGTACGACTGGCTTGAGTATGACAAAGAATCAGGCGTAATGAGTTGCAAGTTTTGCCGTGACTGTAATTTCCAAAATGCATTCACTACGATGACGTGTAAAAATTATTGTTCATCTAAGCTAACAAGGCATACTAAACTACCACATTATTCAGATGCATTAGAGTTTGAGGAAAGATTTTAATGTGGCTGCCGAAACGGCAATTTTTCAAAAGACTGCTAGTTTTAATTCTGCTTTGAGGTGCGCATATTGGCTTTGTAAAGAGGGCATTGCAAGCATGAAATACTCATCTCTTGTTTTATTCATCAAAAAAATATTACGTCGCTAGGTGTTGGGGAAAACGCAACATATACATCAAGGGAGACAGGTGATCAATTCCAAGATGCTTTTGTGGAGGTTATCAAGAAGATATTGACTCAAAATTGAAATAAAGTGTATGTACATCTGTCTTAACAGATGAAAGCTAATAATAAATATAACTGACAAAAATGTGAGCAAAAAACTGGTAGTAAATGGTAGACTAATGTTTGATCAGCAAACTGTTTTCCTAGGAAATGTTGGAATTAAGGGTTCACGTGCAACATCTCCAAATATTTATGAACATTTGAAAGATTTCATGAATTCTAAGGGAATCGAAATGAATGAGATTATTGCACTGGCCGACTTTTGACTCATCATGGGAATTTCAGCGCAGTACCACCCATGGTTTGCTAGTTCCAGCCGATGCTCGCAGGTTTCACCGCAATGCATAGCCACAATGGTGTTGCAGGCTTTCTCCCTGCTATAATACTAGCAGCCGCGACATAAGTGAAATAATCTTGAAAGCAGCGTTAAACACCAATTCACCTCATCCAACCTCACCAGTGGCCCACTTTTTAAACAGTAATGGGCTTCGTGGCCCACTTATGTCAAAACATAGATGCAACACTGTAAGGTTTGTTATTTATATTAAATTTCTTGTTCTATATGATATCAGTGACTCTTTAAGTGTATGTGAAAGTTTTTCAGAATCTTCTCGACTCTTGCTGGAAGAAAGCTGAGTACTTCTTTGACCTGCCAGACTTCTTAACATGGCGAGCCACAGGATCTATGTCACGGTTAGTTTCTGGGCTTTGTGACATCTGATCTTAAAACTTTCAGAATTATATCAAATTCTGAGAGGCAAGTCCACAAAAGAAACTTGTTAATAAATTGTGAAAGTATGATATGTCTCTGGCTAAAGAATGGCCAGAAATGATTGGCTTACCTTGGTTAAGCTGAGCAGTAAGGTCATCTGGCCTCAAGGTAGAAGGTATACGCTGCCATTTCAATTTCATACTGTGGGTAACACCAACAAACCATTGGGAAAAAAGTATTTAGTTTGCTGGACCTAGGGTAACAGTGGGCAGTTCAAAGTTTGGTTTAAACCGGGGGTTTGAAAGTTGAGCGTCTACGTAAACTTTTACCTCTAGAAAGATGCACTAAGGATGACATTAAAGATTCAGTTTGACAGCAAATATGTCATCTGTATCAAAACATTGAGGTAAGGTCAGTGGCAATTTGACTGTTACAGTCATGTTTAGAGGGAAATGGAGGGGGGGGGGGGAGGGGTGGGGGGTGTCACCCCTGGAGGTATAACAAGGTCCAAAAAAATATTCCAATAATGCTAATGGGCAGAAATAATCTTTCAACTTCATTGTTTAGGCAACAAAGTCAAGTGAAATGCTTTTTCTTTATTTCAAATTAGAAGCTGTGAAATGGACATTATTTTCAGTTGTTACAATATATGTGGATGCATGTATTACGAGCGTGTAAATGTGTGTTGCAGGTCCCTATGCAGCCTTGTGTGTAAGTGGGGCTATGTGGCAGAATCAGATAATCACTCGGGATGGGACGACAACTTCTTGAAGAAAATCGGTTTGGAAGATCTGATTGACAACAATTACAGAAAGATAGGTAAAAGCCTCCAAAAAAATTTTATGTGTTTTTTTTTTCTGTTATGACAAAATAGAGAAGATGGAAATTAAAAGAAGATGGAATTAATCTAATTTCTACATCTGAGGTATTGTCTTTCATGTATTACAAGTGATGTTTGGCTATGACTTATAAAAGATAGCTGTTCAAAGCATGTTTGGCTTCAGACCAAGAGGTCAGGGGTTTCAATCCCTCCAGGGGCTCAGTAACTTTGTCTACTGTAGAGAACTGTTCTATATGCAGAAAGGTTTGGGTGCAATGCTACTTTGAATTTCAGCGCAGTACCACCCATGGTTTGCTAGTTCCAGGTGATGCTTACAGGTTTATACGCACTGCACAGCCACATTGGTGTTGCAGGCTTTCACCCTGCAATGATAGTAGCATCCATAATTTAAGTGAAATAATATAAAGTGTTTTGGAGACCATACCCTCAAAACTCTTTGTGACTCTTTGTGTTTACTCCTCAGTGCAAGAGGATTATAAAATGTGGATTTGGTGATCCTGTGACATCCATATGGTGAAACTGTAACCATTTACAAGATAAATCATAGATGGCCTGATGAGCTACACAGATAGTGGCTCTATTATCTATTTGAAACCCTTCCACACCATTTGAACCCCTACCACCACCCTAATTTTTGGGGTAGACAAATGAAGTCCAACATCTTTGTCTCAATCCTTCAAAGATTACATTCTCAAAATTTTAGATTCCTAGATGATTGGTTTGGGAAAAAAATGACAGAAGATTTGAGGCTGGTTACCTTGCAATGCCAATAATTGAAGGGAAGTCAAGACCAAATCTACAAACTTTAAGGATGTCATTCTGAAAAATTGAGCTTCCTATGCCAACAAATTTTTTTTTACAGTTCAGAAGCATAAGTGTAAGCTATATTACTCATAAATGGAAGAAAAGACATTTAAGACACATTCCTCCATCAATGGATGTTCATTCATTGTGACTTCAAACTCATTTTGTTCAAGTTGAAGTTTCTTTGAAGTTGCAAAATTCATCTTCTCATTTTGGTTGCTTTTTTTACAAGATAGAACCACTGGTGTCATCAAGTATTACATTCAGAGAAGCTTGATGTCATTTGAGTGTCCAGAAGGAGAAATTGAAAAACATTCGGACACTTCTGCACCAATACAAATTATTCTTACACAGGAAATGATGTGCAGGCACCAGGGGAGAATTGTGGGAAGGGTTTGACAGCTGAGGCAGCAGAGGAGCTTGGTTTGAACCCAGGAACTCGAGTTGGTACATCCATGATCGATGCCCACGCTGGGGTTCTAGGTAGGTTTAACGTTATTCAGTTCTCTATGTGTAACAACTATCCATGGTGGCTACTAGGTCTCGTAAGGTGACAGTTTGAATAAGGGTTTCAATAAGTTAAATGAAAACCATTATGTACACAAACTCAAATCAAAGATCCCATGAATCCTATAAACATCTGAAGTAGAATGCAAATTATCTTGACTTAATGTGCACATCTAATCAATATAAAAGGTCCAAAAAAACTGGAATCTTATCTAATTGGTTCTTGATATAACTCACACATCATACCTAGCCCCATTTATACACAAGGCTAAACATCCAGTCACTCATTACCTCACATTTCATACAAGTAGGTATAAAGGGGGATTCTGGACGTTTTGGTTGCCGTTAGTCCAGAATCCCCCTTTATACCATCTCATACATAGCCAAATCAATTAACATAATCTTCTTGTATGTGAAAGGTTGCAAAGGGTGTGTCCCAAAAACAACTGATATCTCCATTCCACCAATCACAGAGCGGCTAGTCCTTATCTGCGGAACATCAAGTTGTCACATGGCTGTAAGAGCATCTTTTATAACTTTTGTGGTTCATCAATTAATCTCTATAGTACAATAATTTTTTCAATGCTTATTATAACTTGAAATGATAAATTCCATAACTTGTAAATATTCATCAATGAAAATTTTATACGGGAGTCAAAATACACTGTCATGAACTGATTTTCTACAGGACAGCAAGAACCCTGTATTTGTGGAAGGTGTATGGGGCCCTTACTATTCGGTTGTGCTGCCGGGGCATTATGCAAATGAGGGAGGTCAAAGTGCAGCAGGCAAGCTAGTAGGTAATCTCCACGTTCCTCATAATCCGTATGTAACAATATAGTAACAATGGTACCAGAGTCTGCATGTTGATAGCTTAAGGAGTTCCACCAAGGAACTGGCGGCGAGTCTATAAAACCATGGATTAATCAGAACCTCTCTCTGATAATGAGTAACCTGGGTTCCTTGAAAAGTCCATCAGGCTTTTGAGAACTCTACTGTTCTAGATGCAAAAGGTTCGGCAGTTGCAGAATTGTAGCTATATAACCTCTTCCTCCAGTTTAAACGAAGTATTAAAGAGCCTATTTTGGATAGCAACTGCAGCTAAAGGTTTGGATGCAATGATACCTAAATATTTTCACATTTAACCTCCCATGGTTAACTATTTCTTGTCAATACTGCAGGTTTTACTAGAATGCATTGCCATGTTGATGTCGTAGACTTTTTCTTTTGAACAGATATTCAGTTGCAAAACTTCAAGTTTCAAAATGATAATTCTTCTCATATAATATCCATCTCAAAATATTCAAAGAAAGTGATTGTTGAAAAAATTAATATAATATAAGAAAACATAAAATTACAAGATGACATAAACAAATTGAAGACAGGGTTAAGGCAACAATTACCACATCTAGCTTGACAATCAGGCATTGATGTCATTGTTACAAGAACCCCCCCCCCCCCCCCCCCCCCAATTTTTGTAAAAAAAAGTTTAACCTTTTGTCCCATTGTATAGCTTTCCAGTGATGTGACAATTGTTCAGAAATATAGATAAGTGAATTCATCATTGTTTTAAATGATTTAACAGCCAATAATTTGTTTCAGATTGATTTCGTGGTGGAGACCCACCCTGCATACCAGGAAGCAGCAGCAGAGGCCGGGAAAAGGTGAAAGATGTTACAGCCTCAATTTGTAAATCAAAACATACAAACCTTTTCACCCTTAAGAAACACATAATGAAAATGTTTTTGAGCCTGATTTCAGGCCTGTATGGATTAAGGGGTTAAGCCACCAAGTTCCGTTCTTCGGGCAGATTGTTCTTTCACAGCTATGTATGATCTTCTTTAATGTTTCACATCCATGACAGATCAAAATCTTCTGAAATTGTAGGAGCAAGTCATTCTAGTTTGCAAATCTAGAGGAATACTCTTGATTCATAACAGATACAAGTCACATTACATTTTTAGTGGATAAACTTTTGACAAACAACTTGATTTTCATGTAAAGAATATAAAAGTCAAAGATATGTATTGCATGCACAGATTATATCACAAAACCTCTATTGTCAGAATCACTATTCCTAATACTTCCATATATCATTACAACGGGTCTAGCAACTGAAAAAATAAATGGCTGGAAAGATAATGTACATGGGGGCTAACTCTGCGATGTGGAATCACCTGAATGCTAGACTTTCCCTGGTGCCAACATTTCAGGGGCATTCATGTCACAGAGTACCTAAACCGCCACCTGGAGGAGATAAGGATCACCAAGGGGAGACAACACCTGTCTGAACTCACAGCAGACCTCCATGTCTGGCCTGATTTCCATGGCAACAGATCTCCAGTAGCTGACCCCACTTTGAAAGGAATGGTTTGTTGAAATTTCAATTTGGATACATTGATAACATGAAGTCAAGATAGTTAAAAGTTTATACATCGCACTTGATCATGTTAGCTTATTTTCCCACCAATCTGATTGGTATAGAAGCAGTCACATGTCAGTTGACAGAAAAGCATATTGACTTCACTGGACCGAGTCAAATAATAGTGATATGGACTTGAGTTTCTAAAATTAGACATAATGATGTCATGTTATTGTATCGTGAGAGTCATGTTTAACAATTGATCCAAAATTCTGTTCATGACTGTAGTTTTTTCTTTACTTTTTGTTTTTAATTTAAAACATAAGAAAACAATTACAGACTGGTGAATTCTTTCAATATCTGTTTTTCTTGACCTGAGGTAGCAATATTGAACACAGACATCAACCATCGGCTTTCTCCCCGGGCTATAAAACAGGTATTGACCTCATCAACAGTCTTATAATGTATATTATTTCCTGTCAGTACAGTCATGCAAGGGATCTAGAAAGATGGGAATCATTAGATCTATGAATTAAAGCCATCCTGCAATCAATGTTTACCTGTGTAATAGATCCAAGATCAGTGAACTGTTGTTTCAGGTGTGTGGATTGACCCTGACATCCGGTGTGGACAGTCTAGCACTCCTCTATCTAGCAACCGTGCAAGCTTTAGCTGTGAGTCTTCACTTGTTCTGCATGTGCCTCAAGGTTCCAGTCAGCTAGTTATGTGCCCTTATGCTCCAATCATATATTTATGTGCCCTTATGCTCCAATCATATGTTTATGTGCCCTTATGCTCCAATCATATATTTATGTGCCCTTATGCTCCAATCATATATTTATGTGCCCTTATGCTCCAATCATATATTTATGTGCCCTTATGCTCCAATCATATATTTATGTGGCCTTATGCTCCAATCATATATTTATGTGCCCTTATGCTCCAATCATATATTTATGTGCCCTTATGCTCCAATCATATATTTATGTGCCCTTATGCTCCAATCATATATTTATGTGCCCTTATGCTCCAATCATATATTTATGTGCCCTTATGCTCCAATCATATATTTATGTGCCCTTATGCTCCAATCATATATTTATGTGCCCTTATGCTCCAATCATATATTTATGTGCCCTTATGCTCCAATCATATATTTATTTGCCTTAATAATCCAATCCTTGATATTTGTGCCTGAATATTTCAATCTTCTATCAAGGTGCCCTATGGTTTAAATTTTTCAGTCTTTTTGCTCCCACAGTCCAAATTGTTCAAAACCTCAATTTATGAATAATTTTTTTCCAATTGTCTATTTATGTGCCCTACTTTTTCAAATGATTTACTTTAATATTCCTATCCCCTAATTTTGTGCCCTAATATTTCAATCTTCAAACTTATGTGCCAAAATATTTCAATCGTCTATTTATGTGCCCTAATGTTCCAATCCACTATTTATGTGTCCAAATGTTATGTATCCTCAATTTATTTCCTTAGGATAACATCATCAGTCACTGATGCCTGAATGTTTGATCCTGTACACAATTATCACCCACTTTTAGCAAATCTTGTCCCAAGATACATGGAGTAAATAACTGATTAAGGTCATATTATTTTACCTAAAAAATATTTCACCCTTGTTTTTATGTATGTCAGCCTCAAAAGGTTTTTTTTCATTATACAAAATCAATTGCCAGGGGATTAAATAACAAAGTTCTTCCATGTTTCTTCAACAGGTAACAGGATGAAGGCCTTTTGTTATTAACTGTTTCAGTACGGGACACGGCATATAATATCGGAGATGAATCGATGCGGACACAACATATCCCTGGTGTATCTGTGTGGGGGGCTACACAACAATGAGCTGTTTGTCACTACGACTGCAGATGTGTTGAGTAAGTCATTCATACTGATAACAGTGTAACACCAGGACAAATATGGCCAATCTCTTCCTGCTGCAAATGCTCGACAACGTTCTTCAGATGGTTTCTGACATTTCACAGTCAGTGAACCAAAAATTTGATTCATTCTAATACTTTATTTTCATCCAATCACAGTTTGATATATTTCGTTGCTTGTTGTAGACATGCCCCTTGTACTCCCAGCAACCCCTGTGTCTGTTCTTCTCGGAGCAGCAATCCTCGGGGCTCGGGCTTCCGGCAACTTTACGTCTGTGCAGGTAGAACGGCCATTTTGAAAGATTCGTAGCCCACGAAATGCTTTGACTGAAAACATTTTGTATTGCACTTGATTGTGTAGGAGACAAGCTGATACACTGTATATTGGCTCTCAGACATTGTTTTAAAGGTCAAAATTATTTTTTAGTTTTACCAAATACAAATCCAAACATATCAACAGAATTTGAGCAGTTCATGTTTCTTTTGATATTTTTCTTTGACTTTTGTTTAAATTTTAATGATGTTTTGAATTGATTAATTGCAGCAATGATAATATTAGACCTAGCAGACTAACTTTAGTGTGGGTTTTAATGTTATTTTGAAATACACTGTATATAGAGGATACTAAACAACCTTCCATTTAATACTATTTTTATTAAACCAGTTAATGATTAAGTATAAAACGAATGAAAGCGAGTTTGATACCAAATCATTAACAAGTTTAATAAAAAAAATATTAAATTGAAGGAAGTTTAGTATTCTGTTTATTACTTGACCTCAGTAATCAAGCATGATTGCCGAAAGTGTACTGAACGAAACATTTCCGCCACTTGGCCGCCATTGTGACGGCGGTGCCAACATTGTGAATTTGTGATGTCACAACCACACAACTTTATGACTTCATACGTGCATCGGTATTACACTAGTTAAATAAAGCCGTATAAATATTACACTGCAGTGTCTTACACGGGCAAGTAATAAAGAACTGCATTTACACACTCTGTCATCTAGTGATTGTACTGTGTGTAAGTAAATATGGTATCTTTTGTTGTTTTTGATAAACTCTGAATCTTTCAGACTGCCATGGAGAAGATGGGAGGAACTGGTAATGTTGTCAAACCAAACCGGAACATTCAGGAGTAAGACTTTTTGAATAATTTTAGGTTTCAATATCAACTTAGCAAGAAGCCAGCTTGAGTGAAATGTTTGCTAATCAGGCCCAGAAGACCAAATGAGCTAATAGCATAGGCTGTAGCTATTGTCTCGTGGTAGTAGATGTCTCTTAGGCACAGAAGATATTTATTTCAGGCACTTTGGTAGGTGATTCCAATGCCCATTTAGAGCATAAGTCAAATGTTTTAATTCTGGATATATTGAGATCAGTAGTTAAGTGTGTGGCATTGTGTATGCTGGGTAAAGAACGTCCTGAGATAGATTATTTTAACTTTACCGACGACATTGAGTTGGTCATTACAATTTTTTATAACTGAGTGAGTGAGTGAGTAATTGTTTAACGCTGTTTGGGCAATATTTCAGCCATAAGCGGCAATTTTTAAACAGGGGTTAGCTCAGTTGGTAGAGTTTCCCCTCTTGACCCAGAAGACCAGGGTCATATTCTTCCTTGCTTGATACTCAGCATTATAAGATCAGAACGACGCTTAAACTGGCACACGTCCTTGTACTCAGGACAATAGAATTAGAGCTTTCTTATGGACACTCTTAAATGATATTTTTCTAATTCTTTTAAGGAGACATCGCTTATCAGAGTAAACCTTAAGCTTTTAACGTTATCATTTCAGGTTCCATAGGAAGAAGTATCGCGTGTTTCTGAAGATGCTGGATCACCAGAGAGAATACCGACAGATCATGACATCTTAAGTCGTCTGCTTCAAATCTTCTGCCATTCAACAGACCTTCAACTTTCATTCAATCCCATTCACCCACAAGAGACCAAATACATAAACAGATACATATATGAGACAGTTTTTAGGCTTTGAAAGGTGAAAGTTGTAAGAAAAACATTTTGAAGGTGTTCTGTATGAGAGGGTTATCGGTTCTAAAAATAGAAATTCTACTAAGCCAAAAAGAGGTTGTTTTTAAAAAAAAAATATTAAAGTCTAATTTAATATCACACTTTACCCCGAATTACATCTATTTTCTTGAGTCTCTTTTGTCTAACATGTGCTATATATATAAATATATAATTGTTTGACTTCATCCTTTTGGATATAACGACCTTGACCCTTATGCTGCTGCAATAACCTCTCCTGCAATAATCTCATCATCATCATCATCATCATCATCATTCATACAATTTTAAGATTTCATTTCTTTCAACATTCTATTTTATTTTGGGATAACAGGGTAAAAGAATGTAGGATATGTTTTACATTCAACAGTTGACAAAATATTTCCCTTTTAGTATAAGTTTTATGAAATGTTCCTTCCTTGTGGATGTCAAAATGCCCGGCCCAGAGGCAATCTGAGATTCATTTTTCTTAGTCTGAAATGTTCAGTTATGTTTGAAATGTGTTGACAAATGAGGAAATAAGGTAATCCAAAAGTGATATTTTTTTTTAACTGTAAAGAAGATCAACCACTGAACTATTGTTTAAATATAGACAAACGTAGGGTAAAAGTCAGCATGTGACATTTACCAAGATGCAAAAGAAACTCGTCATTGATTGGTTGAAAGCTGACTTCCTGCACTCATATTATTGGTGGGCTCAAAATAAGTCAAAGGTTAGCTGAACGTGACCTCAATCAGTAATTCTCTGGATGTATCGATGGATCAATACATCTAGTTTTAACTAGATTGACAGAAAATTAAACTCATTCTTGAGTAAAAAACCTCATTGTTAATGTAGATACTAATTCCCACCTGATGAAGGAGTAAACTATTAGTTCACATCACATTAATGGAGTTATTATCCAGAGTATTAAGGCTTCCCTTGAAGTTTCATTTAAGCAGAATTCAGGATTATGTTAATCAGTGTCTCTATCGGTTTTGACTCAGTCCGTTTTGTGCATGCAATAAAATGCATTGTTCTTGTCCTCACAACCTCCTCTGCAAGGCTTTGCTCACAACAGCGTTCATCACTGGCTAATTTAAACCTTGCTGTTTAGCACTACAATCCATGATTTGAGTGCGGAGCCTTTTATAAATGGCAACTAGATTCCTCATGAAAATTTGCTGCAAGGTTTGAATCAGTTATTAGACTGGTTTGAGTAATGCCTTTCTGGGAAATAATGATGTTCTTGCTATCCTACGTAATCCTATATTATACTCAAGACCTGTGAAGACCGTATTTATCAAATTGAATGTTATTGATTTTAAATCATCATTGCAATCACTGCCAATTTGTTGCACAATTTACAGAACTGTGATTTATATGTTTTTATATATGAATATAAACAAGCAGGAGATTAAATCTTGTTAAAGTTAAGCTGATGTTTTCAC
Source organism: Phorcus lineatus (assembly GCA_921293015.1). Lineage (NCBI taxonomy): Eukaryota > Metazoa > Mollusca > Gastropoda > Trochida > Trochidae > Phorcus > Phorcus lineatus. The sequence goes on from OV121083.1 coordinate 42,880,830, forward strand.
TTTAATTATACACCCTGTATGATGTACTAGGAGTATAACGACCATTATTGACCAAAATTGTTGCGCAAGTCATTTCTTTGCATGTCAACTCTATCAAAAGTGAGCAATGTTTCTTCCCTATTCAAAATTGTGTAACAGTGATGTTATCTTTTTTTCTAATAAATCAAGTTTTGTTTTACTTAATATGACGGACATCAGTCTCGTATATCTCAAAATAAATGTGTGCATCACCAAGTAACTATATTCTTCTCAACAATTCTTTTAACAGAAAAAATTCTCAGATAGAAAAACATTTTCTAATTGCAAAACTCAGGATTCTGTATTTCTCCACTTGTAACTGAATAACATGGAAGAAATGACTTGGGTGAGGTGAGGTTATTATGGTGTTAACGCTGCTTTCAAGAGATTTAACTTATATCACGGCCAGCTTTGGCTTGTATTGCACCCAAACTCTTACTTTGTGTAGAACAGTTCTCTACAGCAGAAAAAGTTGCTGACCTCCTGGCAGGATTTGAACCACAGACCTCATGATCAGGAGCCGAAAGCGCTAACCACTGCACTATCCCATCCCCCAAATGACCTGGAAAGCCTCTGATATAAGATGAACAGCCCAAGCCTTAAAGATTACTGAAATTATCAAACAAAACAAACCAGTTTGGTATAACTACATGTATTTATTGGTGACTAAGTTATGTACATTTATTTAACAATGGCATCAAAGGTGTTGAGTGTAAGGTAATTATAGTTTGAATAGTCCATGAATTTGTTTTTCGTACACTGCTGTCAAATTCCAAGACATTTAATGTTTCATGAAAATGAACACAAAAAGTGATATGAAGATTCTTTGGATATGAAAATTGAATTTCAAATAGTTTTATACCAACAAACCTTAATTTTCTTTTCTTAATAAAGTAGTAGGGTTTGAAAAACAACCATTTCTGTCAACAACAAGCCCATAGCTTTGTTTATATTGAAAAACTTCAAGACATCATGTTCTGAGCAAGCTGTTGAATAGCCTTAAATGTCTTGTTTCACTTTACCTATAAAAAACCTGGCAAAACAAAACATGGTCAGTAAAAAAGGTAAGCACTTCAACCGATACATACCCAGGATGTATACAAAACGAAAAGCACTTTCAGATAAATCATTAACTGAGTAAAATTACAAGAAAAGTTAATTCCAAAAAATTTGATAAGAATATAATTTTGTTATGCAATTAACAATTAAGTACCATTACTAGATGAACATGATAAACAATGCATTTGTTGCCTGAATCAATACAGTAAGCACCTTGTCAGGGATTAAGAAGTCGAATATATGAGCACAGCAAATGTCTGAATAGCAAGAGGTTCTTGAGGAAAAATGGATCTCAAAAGACAGTCTCACAATAGCAAGACGTAACTTGAGCTGTCTTCCACAGAGATGCTTATTCAAAAAGAAAGTCTCCTTATGGAAATTGCGCATAAGGTTAGGATCACACCAAGACGACAAAATGTAATGCACTTTTGGTGCCTCCTTACAATCTGCATAAAAACTGCATAGGAGTTACCTCCCTTCACATTATCAACATCCTAAGTTTGTCAAATCTCATTAAATCTCATTGAACCTAACACTCGTAACTCTGTTTGTCTGAGCACGACTGTCAACTGAGCTTGTGTGAGCTGTCATCTTCAACACATTCAAACCTTAACACGCAAACCAAGTTACCAAACCAAGCTGATGACTTCGAAGTCTCATTGCTGATTGGCTGGAGTGTAATGGTCACTTGACATGACCTCTGTGAAGCAGTACTAAGAGAACAAATACAGGAACTTGATATCGTAAATAAAACGTAGGTAAAAAGGATGAAAAAATACCTGCACCCTCTATATATACTCGACTATATAGAGGGTGCAGGTATTTTTTCATCAACTTTTTACCTACGTTTTATTTACGATATCAAGTTCCTGTGGAGAACAAACACCAAGGCACAAGCATTACACTCAGTGAGATAAGAGTTTGTTTGGCCAATGGATTGTAAATCACTGCCAGCAATTTCAAAGCTTCATGAAAAGACAAAGCCCATGTGACAGCTATATAAAGATTGTCACTGTTGCACAGCCCAGTCTATAAATGTTGAGATGAAACGATTCCTACACTTTAAACAATTTATAAGGATTCACAGGCCAGCAGAACTTAGCCTATCGCAAAAAGATTTAGCTGTCAACTACAGTTTAAAAAATTTGATGAAATACTTTTCACTAAAAAAACCCCCAGAACTTAGCCTATCGCAAAAATATTTGTCAACAACAGTTAACTTGATGAACTTCTTTTCACTAACAAAAAAACACATGACAGGGTTGAGGTTTACATGGTCTAACATCAGTCTGTAAGCTTTTATATTCATATTAATTATTTTCTTACCCAACAGAAAATTACTTGTTTTTAATTGGCTGACAGTATATACATTATTTATCATGGGGAAAAAAAACACTTTTGAATGATTTATTCAGATTGACAACCATTCATACATATCCTGATCTTGACTACATTAACTCTTAAGGTGAAGATGGTGTAAAAGTCAAGAAGAACTGGCCATAGATCTTTATTATGATGTTAACTAAACAATAACCCTACGATTTAGATTCGGATCAATTTTACCATTACTTGTTTTCATTCGCTTTGTCAATTACGCATGTTAATCTGAATTTTATTACTATTTTTCTCACATTTTGAAATTATCAAAAGCCTTTAACAGAGTTTAACTTATGCTTCAGTATCTCTTGCATCATCACAATTAATGTGTGTTATCATTTATATGAACATCATAAACTATTTGATAAACATCTCATATAAGACAACTTCCAACACCACTTGAAAAGGCAACTATTTACATCAATTTCATAAGAAGCATGCTTCAGATATAGCCAGCAAAATAATAATTTCAGCAATTCAATATCATGCCAAAAAGTTCAAATGCCACGAAGAAAAGAGGAACCTCTCATGACGATATTACACAAATTACACTGTACATGAAAATATGGAACTTTCATGAGGTACAAGAAGCTTGATAATTTATCATATTGCATTCTTACAGAAACGTAAGGCAGATAACATTCCTCTAGAAGAGGAAAATCATTCGACAGCGTTAGAACTGTGACAATACATTGTACTGTAGTTTATTCCTACACTAAACCTGAGGATACATGCATCTTGATGCTTTCTGTATCATGATACATATAACTGACAATACAACTGTTCATTTCACTAAAACTTGTGTGAATAATAAAATAATAGACTTGAAGAAATACCTATAGCTGTTGGCTCTGTAGTTCATCAGGCTTTACAACATATTTCATATTTGGCAAGATAAAACCAAATATATTTTCCCATCTGCAAGGAGTCTTTATAGAAGTTCTGAGGATTCTTTGGCTTATAGTTACAAAGTAAACTAGATCTAAAAGGACCACAAGGAAGAAATCCCTGTGATCCTTACTAGGGGCCACAGATTCACAAAGTCTACAATTTATAATCCCAATTGGCTAAAGAGTTTGTACACAAGCAGCTTTCTTGGCCTTTTCATGCTAGTGAAAAAGACGGAATTGGGTTTTTAAAATGTCTACTACGTCTCTTTTAGGAGGTACAAAATCTTTAAATCATAATCCTCACTCACTAAAGGAGTCTTTACACAAGATTTTAGCTTTCTGGCAATCTAGCTAAAACTAGCTGTAATATAATACGTCCCGAAGTCCGTTAATACATCTAGCGAATTACAGGTCTATTCAGTGTCGAGCAGGCGCGAGCACCAGCCAATCAAAAGAGTGCTGGCCCAGCTCTTCGATTCGCGGGTCAATGCGATTGTTTCGCTGTTCTTAAAGGGACCATTCGATCGGGGTATTTTTTGTGGAAACGAAATTCAGGAGGACTTTCCTGTTAACAAATATATATGATTTTACATGATTCTTTTCACACTTAATTTCAAATATGTACATGAGGTAAACATTTCAGTTGTTCAAGATTTAACAATTTGACAAAGAATCAAGTGTATCGATCAAAAAGAAAAACTTCGTGAAATGAAGCCAATCATCGGAGCTACGAATGTGGAATGCATTACTACGACAAAACATTGTCGTAACCGACAACTTTTATTATTAATTATTTGTAAATATGTCCCTCTTCTATCAATCTATTAGCTATTTCTTAATTTTGTCAATGATTTAGCATAATACGGCACATTTGATTTTTCGCGATACTAACATTTCAAGATGGCGGATGAAAGCCGCTCGAATGGTCCCTTTAAGCACCTCGATTACAAAATTCGAATGTTACCAATGTTTCGCAGTGAATTGCGTAGAAAATAGGATGACAGCATAAATTTTGTGCTGATAATGTTGAAGGAATATTTTTGGGGTGTTTATTTGGTATACTATATAATTTGTGCAAGAGAAAATCATCACATTAGGTCAATCAATGACAAATAAGTTTTAAAGGATAAACAGAGACAAACGTAGGGTAAACGTCAGCATGTGACATTAACCAAGATGCAAAGGAAACCCGTCTTTGATTGGTTGAAAGCTGTCTTCCTGCCCTCATTTAATTGGTCGGTTCAAAATTCAAAGGTCAGCTGAACATGACCTCAATTAGTAATTCTCTAGATGTATTGACGGATCAATACATCTAGTTCTAACTAGATTGGCTTTCTGGAGAAAATAAAACAGGTTTTAAAAGCATGACTCTGTGTCCAAATCCATAAAACTTAGTCCTCACTAGTCATGGAGTCTGGACAAAAGATTTCAGATTCATAGAATCATTGGTTCTAGAGTAATAATTGAAAAAGTGAAAGTTCACTGGAAGATGGATGCCGTAAACCATGGTATACCATGAGCCCTGTGGGCCTTTCACGCATGATGAGCCAAAAAGCAGATAGTTAATTGAAAGCTGAATGCCATGCCATGCAATAAGCCCGCTGGGCGTTTCAGGCCTGATGAGCTTAAGAAGGAAATCATTGTTGTATCAAATCATGTCATATTCTGAGTTTATCGTGATATGCGTGGTGACATGGAATTTCTGTATTGTCACATCTCTATAAAGTGTACGAAATAAGCATGAAAAGTAGCCAGACAACATTTGTAAGTTAGTCTACTGAAAACCCTGCGTTATTTCTCCTTGCCCTATCCTTATTTATTTTTCCAGAAATAGACTCATTGTTAACACATGGATGATCAATGTCTACAAAATGATGAAATGAACTTAGAATTACAAAACATGATTTTAAGTTGGAGGGATCGCCCTCTAGTAGCCATTTAATCCTTGATGCACATGTCACGGGGATCTGTCCATGTATCGTAGTTTAAACTCCAAAAGTAATTGCTGTCCACATTCCTATTTGTCATCTCCTGTCTGAAAATTGCTTCCAAATTTGTTTCAAATTCACTGAACTGAACAAAATGAGTTTCTTTCTCCACACAAGTTCTCCTTGGTCGAACAAACCAACTGAATAGAATGAAACATGAAATTGTCCCTCCGAGTCGGCCTGACATTTGTCAGTAGGATTGGGCGCAGTTTTATCCAACATGCTCGACTGCCTTGTTTGTGATGTTGCCATGGAAACACATCTCCTCGTATCCATGGTAACTCAATCTGACTCGGATCGTACTGTAAAGGAGGAGGAGAAGCTTTCACAGGATGCTGTCAACGAGGAAGAAAAACGGAATTACTCGCATTTCGAGTCTCAAAACTTGCTCGCTAACTTCCTCATGTCAAAATAGTTTGATAATTTACATATTGCATTTAAAAATTTTCATCTAAATTCATCAACAATATTTTTCTGGAGATTTCTTTTGATTTTGAATTTCACTCAGTGAATCCCGTAGAGTTATTCCCCTTTGACAAGCACAGAGGGATGAAATTGCTGAATGACATGAAGATATGAAAATGATAAAGTATGTCTGACAAAATGAATTTGAATAGATGTGGCATACGTACTTGTGATATTGTTGAAACAAATATATGTGGATATAACAGACAAATTTGCATTATGAGAATAAATATTTATGAGTACAGTTGTTTTCTTTTCAAGTTTGATTTCTTAAGAACTAAATGCATAAGATACTTTATCAAACACTGCATGCTATGTTACCTTATTAACCATATTATTTCATATGAGAAAAAACATCATAAAATCTAAATACAAAACTTGAAATTAAAGATAGCAAAAATCATTAAGCAATAAATAGCAACCTTGGCTCATACATTTCAAACTTTGATTTTTGCAAGAAGAAACCAAATGGTCCAATATCATATGATTGTATTCTCACGCAAAACGATCAAAAGTGATAGAAAGTTGTCTCATTTGGTACATTAATGTAAGTGAAACACATACCTTCTGTTTCTGGGTCTTGCACGCTACTGTCTGACTCTTCGCGTCGGAGACTTGCGGTGGCTCCCTCTACATGGTGTGGGACTGTGGGTTTCCTGCAACAGGCGGAATAATAATGGCTTTTGATTTTTACCTACCTGATGTATTTCCTACTACATTACTTGTTCCCCGAATCCTTTCCCACAGAATTATATTTCCCTGATTTTCCCTGAAGTGGGGCGTATATCTTGGCCCAAGGCAAATACCCTACATCCTCGACAATAGAGATTCGAATGTACACTTCCGATGTATTCTGTATAGTTAGGATATTGAGGTTTATTTCCCTGAGGATATGTCTTTAACTGATTAAATGTTAGCAGCCATCGTCCAAAACATCTGTTTGTATACAACCTCATGCCTGAATTTTTTGCTCTGAAATAAAGAGACAAATTTGTCAAAATCATCAACATACTTTTGACGTTTCAGGGGGGAATCTTGAGCATCTGTGGAGTCTGCTTTCCTTTTCTCCGATACTCTATCTTCACATTTTGTTTTTTCCTTATCTTCACACATTTTCAACCTTTGTACCCTCCAGTCGATGGCCCGTAGAATGTTCTCACTGTCTTTAGGAGCACCCTGCAACAGTCCAAACTGCATTGTAGCCATTTTGTTTCAATAAGGAGATGAGGATGGTTTTGAAAATCAGGGGCATACAACAGCTTTGGGTTTTCACACAATTTAGATCATAAGTCTATAGTGATTTCAGAACTTGTGAGTCTGAGCTTTGACCTTGGTTGTGAACAAGTAAAAAGAAGTCCCAGGGGGAATAACCAAAAATTGAATAATCATGGTCTAGGTTGAGGTCTATGAAAATTTTTCATTGGGTATAATTTAAAAAAAGTTTAATTAAAGCATTTTTTGAAAAACAATTCGTTGTGCCCTCACTGTGACCTTAACCTTTGTAGGATATAGGGAAAAACCATTCCAAATCTTGGTACTTCTCCATAGTTGATATATACCAAACTCGAAAATCACTGAACTAAAACTTCTCAAATTACCATTTTTACAGATTTTATGGATTTTGTAACTCACAATTTGACCACTGACCTTGAACATGAGCATATCAAACGAATTTCCTGAGGGTATAATAAATAAATGAATAATCTTGGTTCTAAATATGTATATTTGTTTCATAATTTGAATAAAGGGTGAACATGGCGATAACCCATATCTTGTGACCTTGACCTTCAAGGTGACACAATCAATGATAATGTTTCACTAGCCATAACAATCGTGTAATGATTAAAAGCATTAACAGTTTAAATGAAGAATATTTGCAAAGCATGCACAAGTTGTGACCTCACTGTGACCTTGACCTTTTACCAATCATATAAAAAAACTTGTACTTATTCCAGTTGTACCATACCAAATAAGACCCTCAGAGCACAAAAACTTTTCAAGTAATTGTTCTTAGAACAATTTTTTTAATGAATTACATAACTTGCAACCTTGACCTGTGACTTATATGAGCATGTCAAATAGTTCCCCTTGGGAATCATCTTGGGTATAAGCAAAAAGTCATGTAGATGAGTCTTGTAAACCTTAGTTACAGCAAAACAACTTGAGTCGGTGGAAACTGGACAATAACTGATAGCAGCCCCAATTTAGGTTAGGCTAATTAATCACTCTGCCTATTGATGACATTTATTATCTTAAACTCGGGTAGTGGTACTTACAGTGATGAGAAAGACTTTGACACCCTCCTCTCCGTCAGCAGCTGTGATACGCAGACTCTTGGGACTGGCACGCTCCACCATCATCCCGGCCCAGATCTTTGTGTTCAGGATAAGTCGCAAACTCCCTGTTGTTCGCATGACTAGGAACAGAGCAATTAAAAATTCTCAACTTCAGCTGTCATGATATATTGCCGTATCGGGTATCGTGGTGCTTAATCTGATGATTTATGTATTTTGATACATATTGTTGACTTAACAATTGTTTACTTTACCTAATAATCAAGGTTAATGTCAATTTTTAGAATTAAAAATCCCTCAAAATAGTGTTAACGTGTTATGGTTTTTAGATACAAATCGTATCCTGAATGTCTGTATGGTCACAACTCTATCTTCAATCTTAATCTGCATATCTGGTTTGGTTTTTAAAAGAGGGCTTGCACAAATCCCTTTGTTGATACATTTATTGCTTTATTGACACACAGTTTGAAACAGATAAAAAAAAAATAACAAGATTTGTGTATGTTACTTACTAAGTCGAGAGTGGAATTGTTCGGCAGGGTTAGAGGGGGACATGTCATTAAGTTTCAGGACGCCACGCCCTCTCTCACTCCAATTCTGTTTCTCTCTATCGAATAAAAATAATTTACAATTTGCCTGAAAAGAAAAAGAAAGATTGTTATAAAGGATAAAGAGAATCATAGTAAAGAGCTACCAAACTAAAGGCAAAGCATTCCTTATTGTCTATTATTATCAAATGTAGACTTGTATGTTTAAGACATACATTTATCAAACATTTTCATGAGAGCCTCAGAGCAACATTCAGCTTCAAACTTTGCTTGAAAGACTGCAGTGCTATATATTAATGACATATATTCAGAAAAGGATGAACAATACCATAACAAGGAGAAAATTTACAAAGCAAAAGGATAACATTAAAATCTGCGTACGGCTACAATGCTCCCCTGCAGCTCTTGTCCCTGCTGCCTCCTACACAGTACCCAAAACACTGTATCACGCAGAAGCTTATCTTCTCTTATCGAGACGTTGCCAATGCTCCTCAATCATTTGCTTTATCATTGGCTGGTGATTCATAAGGTCCAAAAGGAAAACGGTGAGAAGTTAATCAGGAGATTGCGGGAGCCTTGCATGATTAAGAACATCCAGATATTGCAGAATGTAAAAGTATAGGGGCAACTGGCAATTGTTTCTGAAATAAGGGGACAATGACCTTAAAGACTTTGACTACTTAATTTCAGAAGAAAGGGAGGTAACTGGTACTAACCTGTAAAACATTTGATTCTTCCTCCTCCCCAGTGACGATCTCCACTTCCTTGAGGTCAGGCTTCAGGTCGTGTTTGGCTTGGTACTCCCGCGCTGATTCCTCTAGCGTCTGTCCTCCCCCTTCTGTTTGAATACACCAAATCATGTACAAAATCAGGGCCATCTATATCATGTGTGCACATGTGGGTACAACATGTGTCAAGAAAATTGTTGTACAAATCATCCTTTATCTCTTAGACTGCAAATTTTGTTGAAAATGGATTTGAAATGTTTTAATTTTCAATAATTTAATAAGTTAATAATTCAACATCAAAACATATTTCCTATCAGGCTGAGCAAATGCACTCTTTAACCATCAGTGAGAACAGAATTTGTCTACTGATTTTAACATGAAATTCGTTTGTATTCTAACTACCCTCATAATATAGAGCAAGTATTAAATTCTTTATTTTCCAGACCTGGACTTTTCTCTGCATCCCTTCCGTTAGTTTCTGCATCGCTGCGAGGCGACCCTGGGGCTGAATGTACAACTCTGTCCGCAAGGTTCTGTCCAAACACAAACCTGGTAGCTGACTCACTGGAGGCTTGAGAAGATGAGACTCCCTGAAATACACCTTGAAATCAGACATCTAACATAACAATATGTGCATTTATTACTACCTCTGTTTGATAAAACAAAAATGTTATTTCACATTTTTTCATAAAATTGCATACTGACTGTCATCTGCCAATTTGATAATTGTATCTTAAATAGTTTCTGAGATAAGCTGTCCCCTTTGGAGATACCCTAGAACTAAGTCCCAAAAACAGTACAAGGGAAATAACTCTATAAAAATAAAATTATGTTTGTCATTTTCCAACTCTATCAGATAATCTGTAGTCACACACATAATTTGCTTAATTAATCATATCTTTGATTGTTTTTGAAAAATTCGTCCTCTTTAACTTAGACGGACGGATATACACACAAAACCATGGGCAGAGACCAAACCTATATATATTCCTACCACATCATGGCAGGGGATAATCACCAATTTCCATATGTTGAAGATAGGTCAATAAAGACATGTGAATCTTTCAATGCCGTGATTACAGCATTTAACTGCTCTCTGTTAGCAGCGTCAGCATTTCAGTGTTGTAACTTGGAATATTTGTTTTTTATGTATTGTTCAATAAGCAAATAATCTGTAGAAGATGATGATTATTTCACCTATTTGTTTGGTATCACACTCATATTGCTGGTTTTAAAAAATGTGTAATCCACAGTCACTGGATAACAAGGAACTAGCTTTGATGCGTCCAAATTGTTTTTGTTTCATTTCCTTAAAAACTATCATCAGTCATGGTTAAACAGCATATCAAAAATCGAAAGTTAAGATTTTATAACCAATTGAGAGAGACAAAATTTAATTGACAGACTAGTTATAATTTCTAAAGATTCTTAATGTTTGCTAATTATTTGTCAACTGATAATTGTTTTGAATTTTCAGAGAATTTGAAAGCAATTGAGTTGGGATAGTTACTGTTGAACTGGACGAAACTAACTTCATCAGTGGACAGAGCGCCATGACTCCCTTGAACAACTGCTATGGGTTCAATTTTCATGGACACTATGAATTGTAATTCTGACCATGATTTGATGAAGAACTAGGTGACAAACAATGCATTATCTTACCGTCACACGTTCTGTTAAATTTCGACCAAATATAAATTCTGATGACTCGGCTCCGGAATTTGGTTTGGAAGTTGAATCAACAATACTGAAAGACAAAATATGCATAGATTAGAATACAAAAGTTTGAAATTCAATTAAAAATAGATCACAGTTATCAACAACATGAGAGTATGATTCAGGGCCTAGATTTTTGAAGCTCTCTTAGCACTAAGATAGTCGTAAGCACCATACATTAATGTTGGCTTACGACAATCTTAGCACAGTCTGATTAAAATCGACCATGTTCCGAAGAATAAAAGTTTCAAAATATTGACTTTACCGAGATTCGAACTCTATATGTGTAGGCTATCTTCTCCACTAGGTCTGACCGCAGCCTACTGTAGCGCACGTGCTGACACCAGTTTAGCGCATACAAAACCTAGTCATTAGCGAACCAATCGCATCATCGCGTTTAAAATAAGGATAGCAGCAGTCAATGTTAGCGAATGGTGAATGAGAGTTACTTGCCCCTAGCTACTGATACCGAATGCTTTTGCCGCACGCATTGTGATTGGTTAGCTGTGTTTACGTAAGAACGTGCGCTACAGTAGGCTGGGGTCAGACCTAGTGGAGAAGATAGCCTACACATATAGAGTTCGAATCTCGGTAAAGTCAATATTTTGAAACTTTTATTCTTCGGAACATGGTCGATTTTAATCAGACTGATCTTAGCACTAAGAGAGCTTCCAAAATCTTGGCCCTGGTGTAATGCTTAATGAAGTGTCTTGTGTTGTTCATCGGTTCCAGTCCCAATTTGCAGGTTTCACTGCATCAAATAGCCTCAAATGAGGGTTTTCTTCCTGCTACATATAAATTTACTTCAACCACATACTTCATTCAATTTACATTCACTGAGACAAAGGACATTTGTTTATCAAGAGAGTTTTGTCAAGAGATGAAAATCAATTCTAAAATGAAAGGCCTGATCGCAGATAAAGAGTTGATATACCATAGCTACAGCGTTGACTTAGATCCCCAAATTGGGAGTATGAAACTAAGATGTTTACATCATATGAAAGAAGAAACTTTTAATATACAAACTTGTCAGATCAGAGTTTTATATTTCCGAACAAAATTTCACGGCAATATATTGAAATGGACGTGATCAGTTTAAGTGTGCAGCCTTTCATATATAACTGCCTGCCAAAGCTGGATAATTTCTGACAAGGAAAGTAATGAAGTATCCCGCATGCCCACCTAGCTTGTGTGGTTCTTGCTATGCCACGTGACAATACATTGCAGGACTTGTCCAAATTTGAGCCACGGAAGTTGATTATTAAAACCACAAGCATGCTTATTAAAAAAGACTTCAAAGTAATCTAATCACCTGTTTTCTAGTGGGGTGGATGCGGCTGCCGCAGCGGCGAAGAGTCCGTTATCAGTCGGGTGGGAGGTCTGAGCAGCCTGAGGTTTGTCTGGTGAGTTGACGGGCAGCGACGTGGACGACACTTCCTTGTCTTCACCAGTCTCAACACCTGGATTAACATATAAACATACCTTTAGTTTCTTGATTCAGAGTGTCAAATTTACAGCAACCTAAATGGCTAATGTCAAAAGATGAGCTCCAACAATTAAACTCTATTAGAAGCCAGTGCCATAAGAAGTTTTGATAATAACCTGTTTTCAGCAAACTTCGAATGTCTCAAAATTTGGATATCTCCCTAGCTTTTTCATAGCACTAACGTAAAAACTCATGGAGAGCTAGTAGCCATCATCACAGCAAGGCATTCAGCAACATAGAATTTTCCAGGGACTTTATGATCGCTCCCAGTCTATCAATACGTTAGCATGATGCCGTCCACTGAATGCAGAAGTTTTTCTTGAATTTATTAAGAAACAGCTCTATTCTTTTAGTGTTTGTCACTTTTAGAAATGAAGTATGCCATTTTTTACTTGCACAAGAATTGGATATTGGTTTATATTCATAACAAGTGGTTTGCATTTCTGAATTATCTCCCTTTGACCGCCCAACAACAAGGTGGTACTAAGAGGAACTTACTGAGTAGAAAATATTTTGTTTGATTTAGTTCAAACTGAAACCAAGTCACTCGAAATAAGAAGAAACCAATTTCCCACTGATGTTGAAATTGGGAAATTAATACACGCTTCAATTGTATGAAATATACAGATATTCTTTTCCAAATCTTGGCACCCACCTTTACCATCTGCTGGTCTGGTTGGATCTGGCAGGGTGGCCGGTTTGAGTATTGAAGAGGACTGCACAGGCGGGGGCGAACTGCCACCTGCTGAATAAACTCAGTATAACTTGTGTGTTGGATAAATCTTATATTCCATTTGTGATTCAGGGGAAATGATCATATAAAAGGAACCACTGTACCACAGAAGTGTTAGGACTTCATTTTTCTGCTTTTTTGTTTTCAGAGAAGACATATTAACATTGATTTTACAAGGTCAGTGTAAAATTTTCTATTGGAGTTGTCTTTCTGAAATTTAACTTTGTGATTCTCTCAATCTACAAAAACATGATTTCTACTTCATCTTTTGTTTAACAACTCATCAACTGACAAGGAAATAAACTTGTACATATATCATATCTACTATTAACTCTTTCTCATAAATGGAAATAATTTATGCACAACGATGAAAGGATCTAGGATTTAAGATGTAATATCTTTAACATCACTTGTGTTATGTAAAAACCAAGCCCCACAAACCATAAACCAGAGCAGCTCTTCAATAACTGTACCCTCTCAGCCATTGAATGTTTGCAAGTTGTTGCAAAAATCCTATCAAATAACTATGCTACTGTATATAGGGTTGACTCTAAATCTATCAATATAAGGAAGTAGGGCATAGTCTACCTTTGTTCCTGAGGGTATCCACTTGGTTGCTAAGCGACGATGGGCGCAACTGAAACTTTCTGTCTCCTGCAGCTGTGAACATGAATAAGAGAAATTGCAGAGGGGTTTTACATATATAATATTGAAGTTAAAAATAGCATTGAATAGTTCAACAAATGTTTAATTAGATATATATCACATCAAAATCCCTCAAACCCTATCAGTAATGACTCGTGGTTAGCCCCTCTTGCCTACCCAGTCTCTTACAACCTTTTTGAAGCTCTTGTCTCAATTTGTATATAATTACACCAATTTGGTAATTTGGCTCAGAATATATAAATATATGAAATCTAAAGGAATCAATTGTTATTCCATAAGGATTAGTTAGTCATGAAACCCTATGCATTTCTGAAGATTTATACTCTGTACGGCATTGAGTAGATAATGCCAATCTCTATGGTTTTTATTCTGTTAAAGAAAAGAGGGGGAAAATCCTCTGTGTTTTATATGTTTTTAACAGAAAAGACCTGTTTTTCTTGACTTGAGGATGCAATTTTAATGCTTGTTCAAAAGTATATGATTTGATAGCCTATAAGAACTAAACAAACTTGACTCAAAGTTAATTTTATATTTGTTGAGAAAAGAGCTAGTGCAGACATTTGAAGAACAGATTTGTTTCTTCTTTACTTGGAGCTTAGCCTTACAAAGATATTACAATAATTCCTGAACCTGTTTTGCACTAATTTCCAAACATCGGCAATGAAGAAAAGTCATAATAAAAAAGTCCTACAACAAGAATGTGAAGTTAAAAATGCAACCCTAAATAGCTTGCTGTTCTCACCTTCTGCGTCTGAGTCATTGTCACTATGAGATTTGGTGTCATGGGCGAGGAAAGGATTGGCGGAGAACCTGCTCGGAGCAATAAGACCTGAAACATTGATGCATATCAGTACTGGACTTGTTTGACTAGGACATTTATCAAGTTTGAAATCCACAACACACATGCATATATGTACAAAGGACTCTTCTCCATAAGAGAAGATCAGTTGGTATTAGCAACTTGATATGGATAAAACAGCGGTTGAAACTTCTGAACTTCTGACTGACAGAAAATTGCTGATAATTATTATATTATTGCAAGAAGGGATTGCTTAACTCAAAAATATCTTGGGGAAAATTTTAACTTCGATTGTTATTTCTAAAACTTTGTACAGTAATACAGTTAGATTTGAAGAAAAGCTGCAGAGAAGACAAAGGGAGACAACCAACCTGTACCTTCGTGAGGGTGCGGATGAGCAGACCCGGTGGAGACCACGTCAGACTTGAGAGGTGCCCGGGGAGCAAACGGGTTGGAAGAGAAAGCACCTGAAGAGGAAATTTTTTGTCATCAGGGCAAGGGTTAACAAGCAAATAAATTGTTGAATTGAAAATTTTCAAGCAACCTAACCTCCTTAACATAGGGATTGATTAAAGATTTAATAAGACGACAAAATTACTAACCTGCATTTGATCCTGAGCCTCCAAAAGCTGAAAAAACATAGACATAACAATAAATCACATGTCTTTGTAAATGAATCATCATTGTTAGTTGTCAATAATTACTGTTCCTCATACAATCATGATTTCAATAAATGCACACATATAAGCAATGGTGATAACCTGACAAAATCAAAAGATTTTTCTTCCATTTGTCACCAAACACAACAAATCATAATTTCATTTCATTTCATCGGGTGCAACCAATTTTGCATTTACGTGAATTTAAATATGCCAAAAATATTCATCATATTTAATCAAAACAATTTCAAGTGCAGGTAGTTTCTGATGGTAGAATTTTGTTAATTTTTTTCTGTGACTTGAAGGATATTTTACAATACAGGTCACTATTGAATTCAATATGGAAGTAGTTTACCTGAAAAGCCTGGTCTTAACCCGCCAAGTTTTGAAGGTTGTATCAGAGAAGCTCCATTGCGATGAGAGGGCTCTGTAACACATGAATACATCAACAATAAGCAATAGTAATCCATGGATAGGACATCTGAACACACAATCGATGCATTCATAGGAAAACCTCTCATTAGTATATCATGTGTTATTTTTCCTGGATTATATTACATTTCGAGTCATCCTGCTCGATCAGCATATTTGAATCTACGGAGCTCCGTTTAAATACCCCGATCTCATTCAGGTCAAAGGCCTAACATAGCTGATAGTTTGTCCTTTTACGCGATGGTTAACATGTTATTTGTTTAGCTGATGAATGTCGTTATGCAAAGAGGATGAAAATATTATTTTGAACTCAACAGATTTTTTTTATCCAGGTTGTGCTGCAAATACATCTTTTCATTTCCTTGTTAGATAGCTAGCGATACCAGGCTTTTGGCCTAAAGGAGATCAGGGTATTTGGAGTGAGTGAGTTGGGGTTTAACGCCGCTTTCAAGATTATTTCACTTATATCGCGGCTACTAGTAGTATTGAAGGGAGAAAGCCCGCAACACCATTGTGTTTATGAATTGCGGTGAAACCTGCGAGCATCGGCTGGAACTAGCGAACCAACATTTAAACAAGAGCTCTAGAATTTTTTTAAATAGAGCTCTAATCCTTAGAGCGAGTTACAGAAAACCAGGTATTTAAAGAAGGTATTAATGTTGATGTACCTGCTGCCGCGGCTCCTGATGATTCTGTTGATGTGGTCACCTGCGACAAGAAGTGAAAAATATCAAAATTGATTTCATCAGGGTCTAACCATCCACTAATTCAAGTCTGATAAGTTACTGATGCCCCTTTTGACTCGTAACAACACATTACAATTCTTAATGTAAAGAACTGGATTGCTTAACATCCCCTGCTCTTTAACATTTGACAATTTGGTACCAGACATGAATACTTTAACCAGGGGTTAAAACAATCTTTCCAGTGTCAACAAGTTATCAACTTACTGCAGTCACAATATTAGGCTAAAAATTCCTTTGAATATCCATGATAGCAGGCAAGTCATTACCTTCTTGGTTAATATTTGGTTTGGACAACAGTCAAATTTGATTAGTCATTGACCAGGGAATTACAGATTTTTTAACTCTTGTTTAATATCCTTCTGAAAGTTGACAAATTGGGGGTAAAATTGTCTTCGTCAAAAAGTCAATCAAATAGCTCAGTCCTTCCAATGAACGGATTACTATTACAAGTTCTTCAGCAAAAGAGCAAGTCATAAGAGGTTCGGATTTTGTTCAGTGAAGGGAACGTAGAATCTGAAGTGTAAAACTGGCATATTTTTCAAGCCCTGTTTACTTAACTTGACAAATCTGGTATGCCTACCTTGTCAGTACTGTCAGTACTGTTTTCACCTTCTTCACTCTTTGTTGAATCTATGGGAATAAAAATAATTATTTTGCATGATTAATCATAACAATACAAAACATTTCTGATACAATATGTATCACAAAAGCAGAGTTTCATTACGATACGTTTCATATAGTCACAATACACTATTATCAAAGATTTTATAAAAAGAAATATCAACCTTTGACAAGCACCATGATTTTTAGGCAAAATAAATAATTCTAAAGTCACTGATACTTATCCTGATACATAGACCGTATCACGTTACGTATCATCTGATGAACTATAGCGATTCTCAACGCTAAGATATATCACCACAGCTAGAATGATCAAACAATTTCAAAATAAATGAATATTTGTGTTACACTTGGTTGTCATTTAGCATCAAATTTCTGCACTTATGGAAGTTAATTTGCTTGGTGTAGGTCATCTTCCCAAATCCCTACAACTTCCAAAGATGGGCCTTGCCATTTTTCCTCAACTTTTCTGCAAAGGATTGCGAGAGTCCAATAAAAAATCATATGAGAATTTCAACATTTTGCTAAAGTGGTAGCTGCACTCAAAACACAAATTTAAACGGGTGGGCAGCAAAGTTTAGATTAGCCAGTGATAGAGACTGGTGCAATCTAAAGCCATGCCGGGGAAGATGGGCGCAGGTAGAACTTCAGGCAGGTTACAACTGGAAAATGACTTTTAAAGAAACTGGATGAACAAGAGCCGCAATAGCTGGAGAAATTTCAGCTAAGCTATTCAAGCTGGCTGCAAGACCAGGTGGCCTAGAGGGAAAGCCGTAGGTGCAACGTGACAAAAAGAGTGTGGGTTTGAAACCTGCAAGGGAGCCCATCCAAAAACATACAGAAACTTGTATTTTTGAAGACAGTCAAAGTGTGATCCCACAGTTAATGTTTTTTATGTAGGACAGTACTACACTTGCATATGTAAATCATATAAGCACCTGCATCAGTTAGGTAGGTCATACATATAAAAGGAGCAACAGTGAATCAGTCTTTTATGTTTCATTGAGATGCCTTGAGAAAGTCTGTTGACATGGTTCAGCACAGAAGAGGTTCTCATGGGTCAATAAAGCAAAAGGGTTAAATCCCTTTGCTTATGGACCAATTCAAAATGTTCTTCTGTTCTCAACATTCAGACTTATGGAGTTTAATACAGACATGAAAGGCGTTTGTGGTAACTCAGGATGGGTCCGTATGTCTTCACATCTTAAGTCTAGAGTCATTCTTGGTTCATTAACTTCATACTTCTTATTACATGAAGTGTTCACACCTAACGTTTTGCTAAATTCGTTTATACATTCACATGCTCTGTCTTGTTTTATTCTTTTGAAATAGATTATAAACAACTTTGCTAATCATTTCAAACATTAAAAAATTCTAAGCTTACAATATTGCATGTGAATATATATAATTTTTTATTTTTTTTATTTCCATTTTTAAGTTACATTTCCATTTATAGCAATATACAATTCAGAGCATGTATTCTAAGTACAGTTGAGCAAAAACATTCCAGATCAATTTCATCATATACACAAGAAGAGCATAATATTTTGAAGGAGGCATGGAACTTAGAATAGTTGCAATTAGAAAATGCAATAAATTTTGTGGTTTGATAATATTTAAATAGTTTCTGCTGCAAAGAAATAAAATTAGGTTTTATTTTTTTTGTATTGCAACTGTAAAGCAGTTGTTTAGTTATAAGAATGATAACATTCAAAGGATTGTTATTTACACCTTTGAAACCAAAATATATATTGTCTTCATTTAAATCAATTTTTCCTTCAACGTTTTTTGAAAGCCACTCTGCCAGTTGTCTCCATATGATTTTTGCAAAATGGCATTCATACAATACATGTGAAATGGTTTCAATTGAATCGAAAGAACATCTTGGGGATTCTACATTTCCTATTTTGAATAGAAGCTTATTTGTAGTCAATATATTGTGCAGGAGTTTAAATTGAAACCATTGTAATTCACTACTTTGTGTACATCTTTTTGCCATGAGATTGAAATTTATCCATTCAGTTTCAGTATATTGCTTATGCAAATGTTCTTCCCATTTATCAAATGTTTTTATTTTTGTAAATTTTGGGTTTAATAAAGCATGAATATATATAATATATACTTGTTCCTTATCCTTTTCATGTGAATAAAATATGTATCAACTAACATGTACAAGAAACTTGGGTCTTACTGAACATGATCTCTTTATCATGAAGCCGTCTGTATCGGTAGTAAATGAGGTTTAAACTCTCAAATGTGTAATTATGTAACCTTTTTAACTAAAAAAAATGACTTTTGACATATGCATTTTAGAAAGAAGTAAAATTGTGTTTCACGTAGGGATACCTACAGCATTATGAACTTGGTATTTCAAAATTAATCATTTTGGAATATCTAAAGCAAGCATTCTGTGTAAATGTCATTCCATGATTAGGGAAATACAGACTCTTAATAAACTCAATTTATCATTAACAAGTGAACTAAACATAACACCCTCTCTACAACGCTTCATTGTGAATGCCAGGACCAAAGACTATTCTACACTGGAAGAAAACTAAGTGGCTCTTACTGTTTAGTGGTTTAAATCTCGCCATGACTGGTACTTAAGTGAAATAATCAGATCTGACTTGGATGGTCCAGATTAAACAAGCACTTGTTTGAGTCTCATTTTCAATTTATTTTCACATTCTTAGCAAATGCATGGTATATTTCAATCAATTACATAATTTCTCAATGTAAACCATAACCCCTGACACAAAAATCCCGTAATTATCGATTGTTATCAGCTGCATTCTTAACTTTTTTCCCGGCAAACATACCTGCAACTGAATCCGCCATCTTGCCTGTTGTGTTTAGAGAGGTCACGTGACATAGATGGCGCGGCGAAATGTTTTCATATTTGGCTCGAAATTTAAAGGTGCCCTACCAAAGAAAAGTAACTCCCTCTACTGAAAAATTAATCAAAAATAATTGCGACATACATGAAAGGTCAAATGTACGACCATGCCCGAATAAATGCCTTTAAATACGCCCTTGCATAAAAAAATAACAGTTTTATAAGCTCTATCCACATTCCACGTGTCTAAAACAGGGATTGTAAAAGTTTACAGGCCTAAACCAGGTCTATGCTTGGATTAAATCGCGATTTTGTAAGAAGTGAAGCGTGAGACTTCTTGCTGGTGTTTCTTTACTTTTAATACAGTACAGTAGCGGATATGACTGCATACCCTATTATCGAAGTCACCCTTTTTTATTGTGACATCTCCAGAATCCAAGAATCTTATTTTTGCAAAACACTCGACAAATGAATATATCAAATATTCAGTTGTTTTTCCTTACATATTTAGTGATTTAAAATATTCTATGTCATTTACATTTTATTTATTATTTATATTGTATTGTATATGTAGGCCTATATAAACCTTAATTGAACCAAAAGCATGATCGATTTAATAAATACTGACCTTTTGTTGTTTGTACCTTTTTTTTCGATTAGTTGTACATCACGAATTCGTACTAGGAAAATGCATTTACGATTTAACGTGTTTTGAATGTGCTGTTCAATTAATCGCACAAACTCAGAAATTATCTGTCATCTATAAAGCCTAAAAGATGGATTATGGTAATCTGTTTTTCTAATATCGATTTGACTTACAAGTAGTAGAAACAATATTTTACATGTTTCAGAACCACCATACCAGAAATACTAATCTATTTTTTTAATTTTGGAAATTACGAATTTGTTGACAAAGTGTTCAACCTTACCCGTGAGAATGTCTGCCTGTCAACACACTTTTGTATAACGACATTTCTTTTTCTGTTTTAGCAAATGGTATATATCTTAATGTCAACTCAGTAAAATTTGAGGGAAATGTTTATGATGATTTAACTTTAGTAATTTAGTTCGCAAAATCTTTAAAAAAAGAACAAAAGATTTTTTTCATATTAGTTCACACTGTAATAAAATAATTAAGAACTGTCGATTTAATTCTAATTAGATTTTAATTCACAGTAATCAATTAAAATCTTATTTCCCAGATAATACTTGTTTTAGCCGCGTCATTATAGGCAGAGGTAATATAGGGGCTATTACGGTTAAAATATCATTTAATTAGAAATAACATGAGTCAATGAAATATAAGATAGAAATATTCAAATGGGAATGAGTATTACAAAACTTCAACGGTGTAGTTTTTCAGGTCAGTGTAACAATGTAGTTGGGACATTTCTTTCAAACATGTCTAATTTACTATTATTACCTACCAGGGCAATCACATTGGGGTTTATATTTTTTACACGATGCCCTTGTGCAAAATATCACTTTTCTATTGTGACGTCACTTCCATAACAGTACTTTGACGTCACAGTTAGCCTATGACGTTACGTTCAAGGTAATCCGCGTATGCTTAGATGCAGATTTTGGTTATTTTCTTTCATTTCGCGACTTCGGTAATAAACAGAATAATTTATTCGTACCCATGACATAGGCTCTCGCTAATATTTAGACACTCTTGTTGTAAACATATATGCCATGGACACTCATAAAGTATCCTCTATTTATTCCCAGTTATCGTACCTCTGTAGACAGCGAACTTTACTAACAGTACCTCCTTACTCATTAATTGAGAGCTTCCAAGAGGTTTTTTTGACAGCATATAATATCTCATCTATATAATTGTCCATTACTCTTTTCCACGTCACTTCTATACTACCGTAGACTGTAGAGGTACTCAGAGGGAAGGCGCCTTTACTTAAAGGTAGGAAACAATAGTGCGGATCATCATAATATATATATATATATATATATATATATATACGCTCTACTTGCTCTATTTGTGTTGTAGTATATAGAGTGTCCGTGACTTACTATCTTTACGACACGATCACGAGTGCCTAAATATTAGCGAGTGAAGGAAATAAGCTAATCCAATCACTTCACAATCAGGCGACCAGTCAGACGACTAATTCACCTAGAGTTGCAGAACCGTCAATTCCAGGGGGTTAATATGTAATTTCGAATTAAAAGAAGGATAACATGCCTAAAAACAAAGTTAGTCGATCAGCTGTTCATGTGTTTTTCAACTCCAATAAGTGTTACGGATAATTTGTGGAAAATTGGTATTTCACACTTGTTACGGTCAAGGGAAAGAACTTTTACGGGGTTTTCTTTCGTCAAATTTAGTATGCTAGCATCAATGATTTTAAATTATAACATCAGTTAAGTGCCGGGTACTCGATTCTGATTGGTTGTTTTGTCCGAACTTTCTTCAGATTGTGCAGTAACTCTAATTAAGCATTCAGTCTTGTATCTAGTGGAGACAATTAACTGTCGTTGTTTCTATACAGATTTTTAAAAAAGTGCATTTGCATATTCAGGATGAAATCATGTACGTCCACAATATATTTAATGCTTTTGTGTCTTACGCTTTTTAAATTGGTATTAGACCGACATATCCCATCAAACTGAAGGAATGGCGGGTAATGTTTGGTTAAAAGAGATTTTCATGTTATTTCTGATTAAGAAGAAGTTCTATGAATAGTCAACTTAATTAATTCTTTATTGCACGAATTGCGACGTTTTGGTGTACGTGAATGTACTAACACCGTTATCAAGCAATTATAAGTGATTGTCTACCGGGGACACATATTCTGGAACATTTATTTTTGTTTAAAAAGTGAAACCTTGAAGTGTACAAGAGACAACTCAGTGTTAATCCCAGTCAATAGTTCGTCTTGCCACTTCACCCTTTTACTTGGAAGAGGGTTAGCCTAAATTGCATACTCCAAAGGAATGATAAAGTCTATATAAATTCTAAAACCTCAAAATTCAATTTTCTGAGGCTCCTTTTCAAACTTAGAATATAGAATATTTATATATATCATAAATGGTATAATGTAATGGCTTTTTAAAGTTGTAATTGTACAATTTGTGTTGTCAGACTAAGCTACATAATGAACTATTTTTAGAAAACTACTTCGAGCGTCAGAGGAACGAATTGAACTCGATTAACTGTATCCATTCGTAACACATGAACGGTTAAATGAAGCCAACCGGAAGTAGAACTAATAACTCTCAAAATGGCGTCCGAAGATGCTGCAGAGAAGAAAGCAGGATTTTCTTTCGGGTTTTCTAAGAAAAAAGAAAACAAGGTACTTCAGAAATCTGTAGCCAGTGACGTGGGACATAAAAAAGAAGAGGAAACTGATTTTGTGTATTCGTTAGAAGGTACAGAAGTAAAAAGTTCCAAACCCGTCGAGTCAAAAACTCCAAAACAACTTGTGATCCCTTTGATCAAACAGAATAATTGGAGGACACCCTATTTGGAAAAGATAGCCGAATCGGAGGAAAGCAGTAAGAAGTCTCACAAACAAGATAAAAAGGAAGAAAATGCAGGAAATATAACAAATGACTTAACAGCCCAGGCGGCAAAAGAAATTCTCGAGAGTACTGCGCTTCAAAATCAAAATTGGGAAGAGAGAGGGATGCCGGACACCAGTCTGTCTGTTCCACTTCTTGTAAGTAATAAAGTTCCAGAAGGCTTCGAGGCAGATGATGGTAGGCTGGACGTGGCTCTGAGGCCTGATGAACCAGAAGATGCCAACTATGAAGAAATTCCGATAGATCAGTTTGGATTTGCAATGCTGAGAGGAATGGGGTGGAAAGATGGAGAGGGTATTGGTAAAAACAAGCAAGTTGTTGCACCATTAGAGGCAGAATTACGCCCAAAAGGACTCGGGTTGGGTGCAAATAGAAGTAAAGCAATGCAGGCAAAGAATGGAAATGTATCAACATCAGATAATATGAATGGAGAGGAAGAATCTCTGGTATTAAAGAAAGGAGCCTTTTGTCTAATCACAAAAGGAAAAAATGAAGGTTTTTATGGGATAATGGAAGGCATTGATGAAGATAATGCACGAGTAATGTTGAAACTGACTTTAAGTGGGAAAACTGTTACTGTATCACAGTATGCGGTCGAGATTGTGTCTAAAAAGGACTATGAAAAATTCTCAAAGTATCTGAACAAGGCAAAAGTAGATAAATATAAAGAAGAGGAGGGAAAAAAAAAGGAAAGAACATCACGTGACAGGAGCAGAAGTCCAAGTGAGAAAGAGAAGAAGCGGAAGTCACAAAGAAATAGAAGTAGAAGTCCTGAAGACAGAAAGAAACATCATAGAAGAAGTGAAAGCCCAGAAGAAAAATATGCTCGCAAGAGGAAACACAAAAGTGACAGCTCTGAGTTTAAACATAAACATGATGAAAAGAAAATAAGGCATGAAAAAGAATCAAACAGGATATCAAGCTTTTTGTGGGTAAGACCTGATATACGAGTTCGAATTGTCGACAAAAAGTTCAAAAGTGGCAAATACTACAAATCAAAAGTAGTGGTAATTGATGTCGTGAGCCCAGACAATTGTGTGTGCAAAACAGAAGAAGGAAAAGTTCTTGAAGGACTGTCGCAATCTGTTTTGGAAACTGTTATACCTAAAACTGATCATGCCCATGCTTTGATAGTTGCTGGAAAGTACAGGGGACAAATTGGTGAAGTTGTTAAGAGGAGTAAAGAAAAGTGTGAAGCTTTACTGCAACTCCTGAGTGACAGAGACACAGTGCTTAGGTTAGGTTATGATGATATCTGTGAATACGTAGGGAACATTGATCATGAATTTGACTACTAATAACATGATCATATTCTCATCATTAATGTACAGTGGGTTAGATGATCTACTAGTCCTGTGAATGTAAATTTTAGACTATCCAGAAGTGTACATGAGGAAATAGAAATAAAAACGATGTTGCTATCTTGAGATATTTGTAAACTTTCATTATGATTCTCTAATCCTTGAATTTATTGTGGAACAAGTTACACAGGTATTTGTAGTAAAGTCACCCTATCAAATAAAAATCCTCTGTACTGACAAAAATTACTTTAAATCATTTTAAAGTCATTTTTGTAAAGTCATTATTGATTTAAATTGAAGTACTAGAAGTATTATAAGTGGTAAAAGAAAATATTATTACCTGTTTATTTCTGATTAAGTCACTCCAACTATTTTAATTGCGTTTGACATTTGAAACCTCTATTATACAGATGTTTACAAAATGGTCAGGTAGTTAAGTCAAATTAGAGTCGATTGAGATAGTACTGAAGGGCAACACACAAAATTTGTTAATCATGGTAACTGTTAGAAGATATATATTTTGTAAGTGAGAATCGAAATATTTGGGTATACAAAATATTTGCTGTGCCAAGCTGAGCAGTTTCTTTGTTTAGAAAAATGTAAGATGCTTAAAGTTACTGTCAGTCTGTTAGTTTAAGAATATATGAAGATGAATGAAAACTGTCAAACAGATTGAAGTTGTTAGTACTTGTTACTATTTATAAGTATCTAACTTTAGTCCTAGACTTTCATGGACTAAGGCTAAACACTGTCTGACTTTCCAAGGTCATAAAGCACTTATTTCTATAAATTCTTTTAAAGAATTTTTGGAATTTTGTTCTACCTATTTTGTGTTATCTATCTGAAGTCTGAGGAACATCTTAATGTAAAGTTATTGAAAGTTTGTAGGCGGCCCCTAAGAGTTGATAGAATTGTGAGTAGCAGTATTATTTTAAGAGAATATGGTAGGCTTCTCTTACAGTTTATTTATATGTCTGGGGCAGTCAAACATGGTTTGGTTAATTCAACCAGATTCACAAAGACTTCCATTTCAGGGTTATAGATCAATATGATTTTAGATTTGTATGGCTTTCACAAGTTGTTTGGGATAGTAAGGCTTTTAGGAAACAGTTTTAGGTTAGACTCTTGAAATTCTTTAACAATCATGGTCTGCAAATATTCATAATCTTTCAGATTCATTTGCTTATAAACAATTTAAAACGATACTACATGTAGCAAGTTATCTAACATTATCAACATCTTCTTATCATAAATCTCTCTTAGCAAAATTTAGGTGTAGCAATTCAAGGCTAGGCATAGAAACAAGAAGATACCTCAATGTAACAATTGCTGACTGAGTATGTTCTTACTGAAAGATAAACAATGTTACCAGCATAACTTTCAATTTAATATTCATAATCAAATAAATTAATGATGAAGTATAGAACAAGAAAAAGTGGATTTTACTGATTTTAATCATCAAGGTTTTGTTTAAAATTGTATTGAATTTAATTTCTCAACCTGGTGTTGTAATTTAACAAACATGTCATTAATGTACATCCTTTCATAGACTTATGGTGTTCTGAAAGTTTGAGATTATGGAGTTAACTGTTGATGAAATTGACTCTGATAAACATTAAAAATTATTTCTTGGCGTTTGGCATCGTGAAACAACCCACAAGGTATCTCTCTAATTTTTTTATTCTCATTTTTGTACATAAATGGTAATTCTTTATTTGATTAAACTAGAATAATTTCTTTACTTAACGCTAACCTTTCATTGTGAGTGTTCCTTTAATTTTAATCTTTGGCGAAGTTATCTCCCTTGGTTTGCTAAGCACCTTATATCTTTAAGACTCGTAACCATGGCAGACCTCAAATCTGTGGCGAATTTTCAAATCTGTGGCGGATTTCCAAATCTATGGCAGATTTTCAAATGCCTGACATTTGTACCTTCTTTTTTTTTTTCTGCAATGATTAACAAAACCTTACACTAGACAAACTAACCCTAAAATTCGTCAACAGGAATCCAAGTGTTACAAAAGATAGTCTTTCAATATCTTAGGGCAAAAGAAGACTCACCGAGGGCTAAAAAGATCTTACAAAATAAACAATTGATGTGGCATGAAGCCGCAAATGTCTTATTTATTTTTACATGTTAGGAATTGTTTAATGTATTTTCGCAATTGGGATATGGACTGTATTTGGTCGTTATCCGTTTGCATTATCTCTCTGTGACTTCCCTAATTATTTCGCTAGCGATGCAATTGGGCCTTGCGACGGGAACAGTTAACTATTATTACGTCATCGCACAGTGACATCACTTAGCATGACTTCATAAAACAGTCTACAATCAAACGCGCCACAGATAAAGGAAATCCGCCATAGATTAGAGACCCGCCACAGATCTGAGTCCAACATATTTATAGAGGAAAACCGAGTTAAGTGGCAAGATGTGCACCAATCAATCAAATATTCAGTTGATTGATTATTATGGATTGTTAATAAATAATCCAAATTAACCCCTAAAACTTTTGATTGAAGAACATTTTAAAAGTTTATACTTAAGAAGTTTTCATAGGTGTAAGAACTTTTTTTGCTTTTAAGCTGAAATTTTTTTAAGCATCAAAATCACAATCGAGAGACTCAATGAATCCTTTATGACATTGAGATAAGCAGAAGGGCCAAAAATGATATTTATATGCATATCCAAGCATTTTAGATGTCATCTTATCCATGACAACAAATTAAAAATGGATTTAGTCAATTACGTACAAAAGACAAGATAAACATGATAAACAAGTTTGACAGTGTACCCATTGTGAAAAGATTGAAAGTTTGTAACTTTGGGACTGACCCATCCTCAAATATGGGAGTGGCATGCATTATCCCTTAATCTTTTGACAACTTCCTCTACAAAACCAGTTTGCATATGAACTTCAAATTTTAAATTCTGATCTACCGGTATGTCACATTGACTAAATCTTCATTTAACAACTATTAATGTTTGGAATCTTTAAAATTTGTGGAATATCATGTTTGTTGTATTGAGACTAAGATGTGAAAACTTTGTTCATGAACTGTTAAAGAAGCCAAGTTTCAAACCTGTAGCACCAAAAGTGGAAAAGATTCAACACAATACTTTCCCCTTCCTGGTATGAAATCTGCATGTTAGTGTTTGGCCAATAAACTGTCTGTGAATTGGAGAATGTATATTGGAGTGCTGGAATGACTAGGGAGCATCTGCAGCTGACCTAATAGTGCAGTGTGTGTTTAGTGGAGATTAGCTTGTAAGTGATTTCAGACAAGTCCTACGGTCATGAAGCACAGGTCACATGGTCTGTAGGCTACATATATGACACATTCTCCTACAGCAACTTTAATGTCACAGGGTCTGCAGCCTAAACCAAAGTTAAGGTAACATGGTCTGATTTCTATGTCAAGGTGAAGGTCACAGGGTCTGTAACAAACATAAAGAGAAAGACCACATGTTCTGTAGCATGCATCAAGGTTATGGTCACAGGGTCTGTAGCCTATATCAAGGTTAGGTCACAGGGTCTGTAACGAACATAAAGAGAAAGACCACATGTTCTGTAGCATGCATCAAGGTTATGGTCACAGGGTCTGTAACCAACATAAAGAGCAAGAATACATGGTCTGTAGCCTTTATCAAGGTTATGGTCACAGTGTCTGTAGCCTATATCAAGGTTATGGTCACAGGGTCTGTAGCCAATATCAATGTTAAGAACACAAGGTCATAACTATGATGGTCTTGTGTCATGGGATACAATTTCTAATAGTCAAATGTTAGGGCCAAATTAAGATTTTTCAGACAGCATCGTACTCCAAGGTCAAGGCCATGAGGTAGAAAACTATGACATCATGTGATTGGTATATCACAAGGAATCAACATAGGGTATAATAACATGCTATCATAGACTGTCAAACCAATCATTGGAGCCATGGTTTAAGGGTACCATCAATCTGTAATAAAATCAAAGTATAAGCTGTTATCTAAGGGCGATGCTCAAACTATTTCTTTTTTTGTGTGTCTAGAACCTGATCACTGTTATAGGTGGAAAGCAAGTGAAAAGTTTCAGTAAAAAACTATCAGGTTTCCATCCTGCTACATCAGCGTATTTGTCTCCGCTTCGCTCTTTCATGTACCCTGATATCCTTCGGCCTAAAACGCTTGTATCGCTAGCATAGCAAGCCAATGAAATGACTCGCATTCAGCGATAGCGGCACCACCCGGATGAGAATTCAAACAAATGTCAATGTAGGCTATAAATAGCCATGAGTAACCAGCCGAAGGATATCAGGGTATATGATGGAGCTGGGCCGAGACAAATACGCTGATGTACAGATGTAGCAGGAAATCAGGTTTCAGTCACCCCAATTTTCCCTACAGACTTCTTGAATGTATAACAACACTGTAGCGTAGCTAAACTCATTTGAAGGAAATGATACTTTTTAATTTGAACTATTAACAATTATTAAGTAATATGGATGTCCTAAGAGTTCATAGCGACCTAGTTTTAAGTTGTAACATGTTTTGTTTTTGGACTTAAATAGAAAATACCAGTAACCACTAACTAGTTGATTTGGATGACTGACTTCATTTTCAATCTCACTATGAGACTGAAAAGGGTTTTTTAATGTTTATAATGAATCTGGGATTTTTTCGTTTTCTGAATTGGTACCAAAATAAAGTGTACTTGCTCCTGGTGTTTTAGGCAACATTTATGTAATATTTATTTATGTTTTCTACAGCTTAATGATGATATACATTTCAAGAACAAGACAACACATTTAACAGGTTTGTGGTCCTGTTGAAATGAACTTTTGATATTGTAATGATCTCGAGGGGCAGACCATGAGTTAAACGCACCAGTGCACGCCAATATTTCGTAACACAACGAATGCACAGATACTGCATATCTCTCAATATTTCTCACTATCCTCACTCAAGTAATCTACCTCGTAAGTTATTTAAAATATATTTAGGTATTCAGGTAGTTATTTGGATTATTACAGGCCAGAAGTATTTAATGTTACGTTACATTAAATCCGCATGAACTACGATATCGGAAATATCAAGATTTTGCTCATAACCAGACAAGCGGAAACGGCAGCCGCTATGGTCAATCTAATAACAATGCTAATTCTGTGTTATTAAATCGGTTAATTTACAACATTGCTTTCATAAAACATTTTTCATGGCACACAGTACTAGTTCAGCCGTTTCCAAGTTATTATAAGTGTCAATAATTTACATTGTACCCCTTTTGTGCACAGCTAACTATAGATTTTTATATGTCCAAGCCGACAGCGGCGGTCTTAATGTTTTCACTGTTGTTTGCAGGTAAATTGTAAAGAATGTTTAGTATTTCATTGCATCGATAGAAAGTTTAAGTGAATGCTTCCTCGTAAACCTTAAAATAGCCAATTTAAACCGTAAAAGCGTGCACTAGTGCCTTTAATGCTTTGGGCTATCCCAGGATTGAGTATCCTTTTCATAATTATAATGATAATGAAATTAAACATGAAATTCTCACTAGAGTTCAGAAACGTGTGTCCATTATTTCAGCTCATTTCTTCATTGCGGCAGATGACATAGTCATGTTTATGACAAATATTTGTTTCAGAAATGGTTGGTTTTTAGTTAATTTATTCAAGAGACAGTTTGGTGTTACGTTTCTTCTGGTTTCAGTTATCTTTTATCTCAAGTAGTAAATTGGTGATTGAATATAAAGAAGGCTTGAATTTGAAAAAAATGTAAGCAAACTAAAGTTCAAAATTAAACCAACAAACTGAATAATGGAAAGGAGATTGTGATCGCGGGTGCAGGGATCTGTGCACCAAGGTTTCACAAACGTTAGGCCTATTTGTACCACCCAGGGAGTCCAGGGTTATTTGCATTGTAGCATGTAATAAGATAATGCAATGGGTACACTACATAGATAACACAACACTATTTTAGAAGTTGTCGGGGAACCACCGAGTGTCAATGTATAGTAATTTGATATACTCCAATACTTGCTTGTTGAATAGATTCAGGTAACCTGCAGACAGGGATCGTCTCAAACCTCGACTTCACAATTCGGAAGTTAATCACAACGTGATTTTTGTTGATCAGCTTTACCTTCCATATAATGTAACATACTGTTTATTAAACCGAAAAATCACAAGATTGGATTTTTTAAAGGTATTAAACCTTTGGTCCATCAATATGTGTAAGTCAAATGTTGCTTAGTTCAACAGTCCCGATATAACGCCAGACGAGTGTAATAAAATCTACCACTTGATTCTATTTCTGTATACTTCAAAGTTACATGAACACAAATCAACGTTTTAAGCATCACATGATAAAGGCCCATCTTATCTATGCTACCGTTGCGATATAGCGAGGATGCGCGGAAGGTCACGTGACTCTAATCTATGTTCCCCGAACGAGAGATCGATAAAGACAAGTTGGGATCACCCTGGCACGAGATTTAGATTTAACTTATCTACATTTACTTACCAACCTGTCTGCACTGTGTGAACGAGGTGAGAATATTGAATATTCGTATAAGTATGCTGGAACTTTTGTGGAAACAATTTGTGAATGTATTAATATGCAAATATATCTTACGAAACTACCCAGAGTTATAAGTACTCCAAAATAGGTGAATATATAAGAATATTTCTTCGTTCGAGTACTTCTCCCCCAAAGAAGCATTAAGAACCGATGTATTTTATATGTCCTGATCATACTCATTTTTATCCCTGTCTTTTAGATTTCTCCTTACAGTAACAATTACAACTATTGAATACACATAAATCACCTTGCAAGGCCTAGAAATCTAAGTTTAAAATAGCAGTAATATCATATGAAATCGGAATATTTCTTTATGAATGATTAAGACTACACATATTTCCTGAAACACCTTTCAGTATGACAGAAGGCTGTGAAGAGATGTAAATGGCCGATTCTCGTTCAAAGGTAAAACACAATTCATAAGGTTTATTGCATATTCTATATTAACAGATAGTGGCAGTTGAGAATTTTACCGTTAGACTTTAGTATGTTTTCTTAATTAGTTTTGGTGACTTAGCTATTATTTTCAAGGCAACAGTAAACGAGATAATCTGCACCGGGTCTTAATTTAAGCATGTGAGGTCGATATCTCAAGAACAATTCAACACTGAATCTATATTCATTTAAGCTAAGATTCTCCTACGAAATACTCGGGGCTCAGTCAATTTTGATGACCTTTACCTGCGCCAGCTCTAATGACGTGCTAGGATGGGCCTTGCCGCATTTCCCCAACTTTTCTGTGCTTGTCACCGAGGCTCCTGCGACGGATCTGTATAGTTCAATGAGAAATCATATGAAATTGCAAAGACGGCGCTGCACTCAAAACGGGTTGGCAGCAATGTTCAAATTAGCTCGTGATAGAGACTCGTGCAATTCATTATATAGACTGGTTCAAAGCCTTGCGGAGAAAGATTGCCCTTGACAGCCTCAACAGCAATCTTTTCAGTGTGATTTTTCTCTGAAATTTATTCCGGATTCTCCAAATAATGCACCGAGAGCATCATCAAGGGAAAATGCAGGAAACAGCGAATGTTGTTGACTTTGACATTAGCTACCTGTTGACATTGATAATATGGGATTAACCATTGTTGTTTTCCCTTTAACTTTTGATCTTTAATTTGCAGCGGGGGATCTATGGCGTATTCGAATGACAATTATATTTTTACTTAGATATTGTTTTGTAAATAGTTTCAATCGATGAGTATGGGGAATCATTTTAATCTAAATGTAGATTTCGTAACAGCACTTATGATAAGACTTCAGTTTCTTCCACAAGTTATTGTCATTTGACCGTTCTTATCAAATAACCACCAGGTACCATGGTGGCATCCCTGAGAATTAAAAAAAAAATCTCTCTAATAAGTTCACTTTTCAATTTACATCGAGAAGGCTTATATCATCTTGCCTTGTAAAAAGCAAATTTAACCCTTGAAACAATTGCATTAAATAATTTAAAGATATCAACGACTTGATTTATGTATGACAGAACACGTTTCATTTACGCATTAATTTATTGTATTTCAGCAAGATGGATCAAAGTTCAAAGTGCAAGGACAGTCCCTCGGTTCCGCTCCGTGTGGAGCAGACGGGGACAATGCCTCTGATTGTACGACCTCGGGCTACGTCTCGAAAGTGCCAAGTTCGGACGGACAGGGTTCGGGAGGAACCTCAGATTCGGGAGAGTCGGGAGAGTCAGGAGCAGACGACATAATGTGTCACGTGATGGCTGTAAATACCAATCTTGTTCAACAGATCGACGCCTTACGTCTTCGTCTTGAAATCGACTTCAAACACAACCAGGAACAACGAAGCGCTTGCCTGTCTGACGCGGAGTCCAAACTTCAAACGAGAGAAACAGAGTTGTCAAACCTAAAGGTGAAGGTCACAGAGAGAACTGACAAACTGACAAAGCTCACAAAAGACAATGCCGAGAAGTCGCAAGAAGTTGAGGAGATTCAGAGACAAATTGACGAGTTGAGGAACGCTGTTGGAAATACGAAGCATTACGCAGACGAGCTCGAGTCGGAGATGTCAAAGCTGAAACTCGACAAAGGGAAGCTCCAGACCGGAACCGCTTACCAAGAGAAGGAGGAGGAGATTAGAGGACTTCACAGAGAGATCGACTCTCTCCGGAAAAATCTTCTGCGCATGGAGAAAGAGCTGACAAGAGCTAAAGAATTGATTTGTCAACAGGGAGGTAGAATTCGATTAATGGAGGGAGAGAACAAGAACTTTCTTTCCAAGTTTAAAGGGGAGCTCAACAAAATCTCTCTCAACATGAGGCAGGAAGTGGGCAAGATGCGTGACGTCATGCAAGGTCAGTGGCAGGAGATGAAGGATCTACGGGAGCAGAACGAGACGATGGGGAGAGATATCAAAGACATTCGCGCGCTTCTATTGGAGCAGAATCAGACCAGAAGAAAAATGGCGGCGACAGCCAAATCCTCACCGGGTGCACTTCCGGTGAGGGAGACAAGTCACATGATCAGTATGGCTTTCAAACCAGCATTTCCGGTCAAAAGTAAGGACAGGGGACATACACAGTTCAAAAGGCCTTGATTATCTATATCAACACAGAATATCTTTTCAAAGACAATATGTATGTAGCCTATGACACTTCCACGTAGCCTATCTATACCAGAATTCCGCTCACCGCAGAGACGGGAAAAGGGCTTTTTTCTATAGGCCTAGGCTCTATTTCTCTATACTTATCCTTAATATATTTTTCATGGCCTGATGGAAATGATTGACTGATTTGTGTTTTAAATAGTTACTTTACTGTATTTCCTCTAATTAATGACGATTTCTTAAAAATCAGGAAGTCGACGAATACGGTGGTCGAGGTATATAGTAGACTGTTGGATGCCTAATGATAGTGTCGGATGTATAACAGTACGATCGGTTTCTACAAATAAGTATGATGATATCATCGAGTGTGATACAAGAAGTTTTAAAGTAATGTCTGTCACAAAAATTGTGAGGCTACGAGTGAAATATTATCCAATCTCATTGAAATCAGCCCGAAACTTATCTTAAAACGCAGCGAGGTACGAGCGATTAGTTTCGGGCTGATTTCAATGAGATTGAATATTATCTGAACTTCCACGAGAGTGAACATAGTGAGAACTATATTCTATGCACAGGAGATTGTGTTGCTGAAAAAATACGCCGTAGATATAAAAATATATTCAGTTACAACCTAAGGCGTATTTTTAAGCGATGCGAAGCCCTGTGATTTTATTGTATATTTATTTGGGTTTTTTTTTAATTCGATTTATTTCAATGCAGAACTGGAATTGCCTCTTTAGTAAGCTGCTCCAATCAATGTGTTCAAGAGCGCTACTTACACAAAATCTCCTGGCATCGCCACTTATCGTGACTTGTTGGGGGGTTTCTGACACAGATGACTTGAATCAACGATCTAAAAAATGACATCAGATCAGATTGTTTGTTTATCAAAACAATCCATTAAACATAGTAAAAATTCATTAAGAAATATTTCAATTAAATTACCTATATATCGGTATATAAACGAATGTAATAATTCCATGGCCTCAAACTTTATTTATCAAAACAATTCAATAAACATGGTAAAATTCATTAAAAATGTTTCAATTGAATTATATATAATGGTTTATTCACAAATCAGATAAAACATTGGCCTCCGACTGTTTATTTATCAAAACAATTCGATAAACAGTAAAAATTCATTAAAAAATTATTTCAAATTAATAGCATATCGTGGTACAATAACGAATCAAATAATACAATGACCTCTGACAGTTCATTTATCAAAACAATTCGATAAACAGTAAAAATTCATTAAAGATCGGGTGAAATGCCGGCCCTATGGTCGATTTCGGAATTCGTTAAAAGGGATTACAATTTGACGTGGACTCAACTTTAAATTTCTGAAATCGGCCGCTAAACAACATAATTACGGCTTTGTAATTTAATTGCCTAATTACGACCGGCGAGCAGAACCTGAAAGGCCCCGTGGTCACTGAAGCGTGAATCTTTCGTGACGTGCTAGTTGGCATATCATCATTCGCTCGTTATGTAAAACAACACTAGCCGATAGTAAATCTCACAGTTTAACTGTCGGTTTTACCTACTAAACGTTATCCAAACAACTCAAACCTTAAAGGAATCTATTGTTTAATTCATTGTCTGGATATTTCTATTTTTGCAAGCGCAAGACCCTGATTAAATACGATGCTGTGTGCACTTTCCTACGGAATGTTTTTCAAAGTCACGACCCTGCGCCATGTTGTCATAGTTATAAGATTGCGCTAACGCGTGAGATCCCGGAAGTATTTCTTACATGAACTATGCTCACTTATTGGACATTATATTGAGGGATGCACCGGCATCCTTATTCCCATAAAAATATAACCTTTATTAAGTATTAACGCATAATGTCCACCAGCTATTCAGAAAGCGAGATATCATTATCTATGGAATGTGTCTCATCATGTTCAGAAACGCTAATTTCAATTGACGGGGACGATACTTTTCCTTACTTATATGAGCCAAATGACAGTTCGAGTGGCTCAGAAACAGAAGAGACGACAAGCAATCAAAACCGAGACAGATTGAACAACATCGACTGGTTTTAATTTCTTTTGGCATTTTCAATTTAATTTTTATGCTATTACAACAAAACTCAGAATTTACTATTAATGCTAAATTGCATTGGACTGATTATTTTAAAAAACAATTCTCCATTATATTTATATATTTTTTCAGTCAACAGAAATAATAAAAGAAAATTGAATTTATTATTGACCATGGATTATTTGAATATGATATCCATATTTTTATGTATTTTGGCGTTCACACAATTTTCTAAATGTAATGTAGGCATGTAGTGTATGGTGAGTGAGACATTATTGTTGATATCGTTGTAAGAATAGCTAAGTGGAAGTCAAATCCTATCACATTTGTAGGTCATACATCATAAATGTACATCCAAAGATAATTTCCTGGGTCCCGTTGCACAAAACTCTAAGGTAGCCTTAAGTCACTAAGGTTAACCTTGAATTTAAGTTGTTCATCAATTACGACGTCTGCCAAATGTTTTCACAACAATCAAATTGGTTTAACTAGTTTGTTTGTTTTTTATGACACACAGGTGGCCGTTATGTAATCCTATCGCATTCAATTTCAATTCTTGATTTAATGGTCTCTAATTATACCTTTTGAATTTTAACGCCTCGTACCCGCCAAGCGGAATATATGTCCTGTCATAATGGCGTAACTCTTGGCATTCGACTGGTACTTAGTTTATTGTCACGGCGTCCAGTCATTTTGAACCAATGAACTTGTAGAATATATATTCAACCAATAAATTAAGAGAAGGAGATTTGGCTCATGCACCTCTAAGGACGATGACACACATTTAAAAAAGTACATCGTGAATAACGGGACCCAACATTCTTTAGGATTACATAGGATGTGTCTAACGCTTGCGTCAGGTATGTTTTCATGTCATTTAATGTTAAACACGGTGTGAGATGTTATACTAGATAAGAATATGATATGTGTTAGTTAAATACAAACGAATATTCCAATAAGTACTAAGTTGTCATGAAAGTGAAGTGGAACAAAATTATTTGTTCTATAGTCATAAAAAACGTTTCCACATTTGTCTCCCGTTTTTTACAAAAATCTTCATTTTTTCGAGACAATTTATAACTTCATATCGATAAATACATGTTGTAACACTACGTGATATCCCATTGTAATTGGATCTCTCACCGACCAAGTTCTTTACCTTTTTGATATAAACCCACCCAAGAAAAACGCGTCCAAGGATTGTCACAGAGTCTAATTAAGATGGATTTGACGACTGAGAGGGAAAGTTGATATCATGAAGCCGTTATATATCGTATTTTGGAATTCTTTCGGTCATGCTATTGCCTCTATTTTGCTGTTGAATTAGCTTAAAAATACAGAGAAAATCAAAGGGCTGGGCTTTCAGCTGCCCACTAGCACGTCACACACTGGGCGTGGCTTCGAGTCATGCTTTGGTGATTTTGTGTAAGCGTTCGCCAGTCTCATTAGGCGGCTATCCAAAACAGGGGTATAAAAGGTCTTCTAGTAGTCGAATTAAAGCGTATATTTTCAATTTGTTTGGCTCTATTGATTGATATAAGTGAAGCGAATACAGATACTAATTTGTAATAATCAAATTCATGCGTTACTTCTCCTCTTTAAGAAATTATTTCAATCAAATAACGTATATAACACAGCTAGTAATAGGGCGACTTGGCTGTCACTGTGACGGCGGTGCTAACATTGTGACGTCAGAACCACACGCTACAGTGACGTCATTCTTGGAGTGGTATAGATAGAGAATACTAAACGAATGGTAATGTGATAACATTTTTATGCAACGAGTGAATGGAATTTGGTATCAGACGAACGAAAGAGAGTCTGATACCAAATTCCATTCACGAGTTGCATGAACATGTTATCACATTATCATGAGTTTAGTATTTTATTTATCACTCATCCCCACGTATAAATTTTTGATAAATAAATCGTCAAAACAACAGTCAGCTGTTCGCGGAACCGGCGTAAGAATATCAATCAGTCAAACGAAACACAGAACAGAATAGTTCGCTAATTGTTGGGTGTCTACATAAGTGACTCGCCTAAAAACATGGAAAAAAATTCATTTTGGTGAACAAGTGTTGCATTTTTAAGAACTTCATTGATATAACAAATGCTAACAAGCAACGAAAAATGTCATGCCATTGTGCACCCGATACGTGAGTCGTGACGTCATCGGAATGTGACCTCTTTCTAGGCCAGTCAGTTTTAAAAAGTTGACGTAACGGCAGTGTTAGAAGTTGAGGAGGATTGATAACATTGACACGAATAAGCGAATTGTTGATAGGAACCGCAAATATTGAATTAAGGGAACGGGAGTTGCAATATGTCATGTTCAGATTGTCTGCATGTTGAGGGGGAAGCGACAGGTTGGATGGAACAGTTGGAGATGTCCAGAACGACCGTCACAGTAGGGGGACGTAACACAGTGAGACAACTTGCAACGGCACAGAAGTTGGGCGAGTGATAAAAATACTATGTGAATAGTGCTGGTTTTCAGATATATGAGAGTGATTATTGACACTTGGATATTTAATAATTTGGATATTCACGTCTCGTTGAGAAAGTAAACTTTGAAAGTCGCCATTTTCTAACTTACAAGTCACGTGATAGGACAATGTCATGTGACGTTCGAAAGTAGTTCCGTTTGCTCGCACGAGGTGGTATCACACATGTGTGTTACCAATTCATTGTTATCTAATGAGTGATCTCACCACGGTTGAGTAATAATACTAGTTTAATATTGCGTATAAATATTAAACTGCGGTATCTCACACGGGCGAGTAATAAATAGAGATTATTACCCTAGGAAGTGTGTCATATGACTTTTACGAAATGAGTGCGAATTTATGTATTAGCCGTGCGAGAGCGAGGGTTATACACAAGTTCGCACGTGTTTCGTAAAAGTCATATGACACAATTCCGGGGGTTATATAATTTCTTTATTACCGATTCTATTTCATTTAAAACACACGGAAAGCGGCTTGCTTTCTTTGCGGCGGCCCGCTTCAGTGACGTCCCGAACACTGGTTTGATGACGTCACAGACGACGTAATACGGTAACTCGCGCTGAAACATCTTTTATTACCCATATGGTTAATCTTAAGCGGTGACATATTTTCAATATGAGCACATGTGCACATATCACTTTTGCCTAACAACGATTGTTTCAGCGCGAGTTACCGTATTACGTCGTCTGTGACGTCATCAAACCAGTGTTCGAGACGTCACTGAAGCGGGCCGCCGCAAAGAAAGCAAACCGCTTTCCGTGTGTTTTAAATGAAATAGAATCGGTAATAAAGAAATTATATAACCCTCGGAATTGTGTCATATGACTTTTACGAAACTCGTGCGAACTTGTGTATAACCCTCGCTCTCGCACGGGTAATACATAAATTCGCACTCATTTCGTAAAAGTCATATGACACACTTCCTAGGGTAATAATCTCTATTTATTACTCGCCCGTGAGATACCGCT
Source organism: Phorcus lineatus (assembly GCA_921293015.1). Taxonomy (NCBI): domain Eukaryota; kingdom Metazoa; phylum Mollusca; class Gastropoda; order Trochida; family Trochidae; genus Phorcus; species Phorcus lineatus. The sequence continues at coordinate 42,920,392 of OV121083.1, forward strand.
TTGTAATATTTGATCTACGATATTAAACTAGTGTAATACCGTCGCACGTATATATGACGTCACAATAGTGTGTGGTTGTGAAGTCACAATGTTAGCACCGCCGTCACAGTGGCAGCCAAGTCGCGAAAATGTTTCGTTCAGTACACCTTCGGCATCCTTAATTACTTAAGCCAAGTAATAAACAGAATGCTCAACTTTCTTCCAATTCAATACTATTTATAACACTTGTTAATGATTTGGTGTCAAACCTGCTTTCGCTGTTTTATACAAAATCATCAACTCGTTTAATAAAAATAGTATTAAATGGAAGGTCGTTTAGTATCTTCTAGCATTGTTGCGGTAAAGATCAAAGGCGCCGCCTATCCTTTATTTAAGAAATAGAGTAGCCTCAACCATCATGTGTTTTGCAATAAAGTATAGTTTTGCCCTGAACTATTATAGTTAAAGCACGAGGCCGAAGGCCGAGTGGTTTGACGTTAATAATAGTTCAGGGCAAAACTATACTTTATTGCAAAACACATGATGGTTGAGGCTACTCTATTTCTTTTCTAGCATGTCGATTTTAACTCGTGTAAATCATATTTCAGCCAAAAATAACTTAAATGAAATTAATCGAATTTGGCAGTTAATTGAAAATGCTCGACCAGGTCCATAACCAGTTACGTCATAACGTTATTGTTGTTGACGTCATGAGTCATTGTTTCATGACGTCATTCAAAAACTATACTTTATCGCGGAATAAAGGATAGGCGGCGCCTTTGATCTTTACCGCAACAATGCTAGAATCCGCGATAAAGTATAGTTTTTGAATGACGTCATGAAACAATGACCCATGACGTCAACAACAATAACGTTATGACGTCACTGGTTATGGCCCTGGTCGAGCATTTTCAATTAACTGCCAAAGTCGATTAATTTCATTTAAGTTATTTTTGGCTGAAATATGATTTACACGAGTTAAAATCGACATGCTAGAAAAGAAATAGAGTAGCCTCAACCATCATGTGTTTTGCAATAAAGTATAGTTTTGCCCTGAACTATTATAGTTAAAGCACGAGGCCGAAGGATAGGCGGCGCCTTTGATCTTTACCGCAACAATGCTAGAATTAAGAAATAAAGTTCGCTCTACCCCAATGTGTTTTGTAATAAAGTATAGTTTTGCCCTGAACTATTATAACGTTAAAGCACTCGGACGGGAATGTGTTTTGTAATAAAGTATAGTGTGCCCTGAACTATTATAGTTAAAGCACGAGGACGGTAGTCCGAGTGCTTGTAATAGTTCAGGGCAAAACTATACTTTATTACAAAACACATTGGGGTAGAGCGAACTTTATTTCTTTTCTAAGATGCTAAAATGATCTTTACAGGGACCTCTCTGATTTTATTAATTTCGAAATAAAATAGAGTGTTTACATCGCTCATATTAATAATCCATGAACAGGGCTAACTGTTGGCTATTCCTAGTATAGAACCCAACCCCTTGTTTAAAACGACATTTAGTTGGTTAAAGCTCTGATTATTGCAGTTTTGCACTTTAACTATTTCATTTATTCAATTTTGAATTACATTTTCTGCTTATTTTTTTCTTTAAAAACTTAAACAAACAAATTAACACCTCTTGGTTTTTAGAAAACCTTGACTTTTACAAACTCTTGTCGTGCGATTATGCAGTGCTGGCCACATTGCCCATATAAGGCTTATGACGTGGTCAACATTCCACAAAGAATTATGGGTAATGTTTGTTTTGGAAGCGTGATGGCGGACTCAATCCTGACATCTATTTTTTTGCTGCTGTCATAAACGTTGAAGGTGATGCTTTAATCTCTTATATAAGCAGACTGTTCGGGCTGTACACCCAGAATTATATAATCATTAGGTTGACCGTGTCACATTGAACCTGGTAGAAACGGTTGACGTGAACCAACGTCACAGTCCCACGGGGCGCCGTGACCTGACGCGAAACAACGCGGTCACTCGACAGTCGACAAGCATTTGCTTTCCATTCTTATTTCCGGTAGATAGAACTAAATGATTCGAAACAAGTCCCCATTATAAGAAACATTATCGACAAAAGCGCCAATACGATAGACATTGATAGGGACAAGCCAAGTTGATCGAAAGAACCGAGATGAAAGGTTACCATGGACGCGTGATCACTAGGGGGCAGCGGGGAAGAGCGGATATAACGTCATTCGATTGTTACGTCATGAAAAAACTATACCTTTATTGTCTGATAAAGTACTTTTTTTTCGATTGTTCTAACCGCTAGGCATCTTAGAATATACAATACTTTTATCAAGCCCTATTTATAACAAAAAACCCATAATGATTTAAAGAATATTATCACACCGAATGTGTGACTAGTAAGTGAATAAACTCTTATTGGTAGTGTACCCTTCTTACAGTGACAGAGTAAGTTGCATGATTTGAATGATATGTCCCAAATCAAGTTCAACTCACCTCGCTGAACTTGTATACCTTCATTTCTAAAATGTCAAAATGTATGTCCCGTTTACGTGTTTACAAGTTAAATGACCCACTCCATACTATAAACCCATACTTGTCTTTGTGTCTTCATTAAATAATTTTCCAAAATTATGTTTTGACGTCATAAACATAACGACGTGAAGGTGCTATGACATCGCCGGAGACTTGTTTTGGAGACTTATCTAAAACAGGCAGGATGGCAGTTAGGAGTTGATAGTGGTTGTTAGATATATTTACGAATAAGTGTTATTTGGGTACGAGAGTATGTAGTGCAGACGAATTTGCGCCCGTGCAGTAAGTCACGTGATAGCTGTGCTATAAGAGACGGAATGCACGTGCAACAGGCACTTGAGATTCACGACTGACGGGGCAGGACTGGCCGCCCACCCACCCGTTGAGGGTAAGTTTGCATAAAATGCATGCGGCCCGAACGAGGTCACTGGACCTATAATGCAAAAGGTCACTGGACCGATCATAAGTTTACTGTCGCGTATAGTGATACAAGTAAACCAGTGCCGGATAGGCTTGACGTTGGGAATGTGATGTAAAACATCTTGTCCTACATAAGTTTTTAAGTGTTTCAGATTTCCTGAACTATGATCGAAGTACTGTACAGACCCTGCAGATGACGAATACCGTGGGATTCATCTGAATGAACTGTGATGCTTTCTGTACACCGTGAATACGATTGTCTCAATAAACTTGCAGCCCCGTCAGGCTGACGTGAACGTACCCAAATACAGAGTTGTTATTATTTGTAAATGTTTTATGTTCGGTTGAGTTTACGAATTAGAACATAAGTTATGTAACTAGTATCCATGAATATTGGACGTAATATCTTGACCTCTGTGCATTTATAAGGCTGTTTTTAGATTTTCATGGAAAATTAGTATTTGTCATAAATATGCGGAGTGGCTCTTTAAGCCTTTGCAAAATATACATACAAATATTATTACAGGATTGTCTAAAATGGGATAATAATTTGGATTTTTCTTCAGGTCCGTAAAAAGCGGGGAGCCCTCCCCCCCCTCACGAAATTGGTGCTACGGGCCTGTTTTTCACTGATTTGAGACGTCTAATGATTAATAAGTATAACAACGAACGTCCTCGCGTACAGATTACACCCAGTGTGTATAAATATCCGCCGTAATGCGTTTTATCATATCCGTCAACTTTTCTAAAAGCCTTGTCTTCACTCGACCTATGACTTCGTTGGCGTTTATTTCATCTATTTTATTTCTACACTCTTTAAAAGGGTCTGTCAGTCTTTTTTTGAGGAAAGGTCGTACGATCGGTTCAGTTATATCAACTATATCCTTTGAACGCTCAATACACTCCCGAGTGCTAGGACAGAAATCAATACACTTCTTCACACACGTTTTGAACAGTGGAGCGATATTCAAAAGATGGTGAGCTTGTGAACGTTCTTCCCTTGTAATTTCGTCGCTTGTTTTTTTGTGAAGAAAGGTGTGAGTTAGTACCGCCTTTAACATGTCTGACACACATTCGGACTCTGTGGACAGATAAATGTTGCTGGAAATGCTGAATTCCAACTCCAATTGGAGATGGTCGAGAACTCGCTTGTCCTTGGGAACATCTGTCTGTCCGTGAAGCTTTACACAACGCTGAGCGATCAACTCCCAGCTCGCGATGACCATGACCTTTTCTTCATATATTTCGTCTGCGTCAAACAATTTCAGGCCGGCAAAGTCTCCCTTTTTTAATGTTTTAAGTTCCTCCCTGACCTTACTTGCCTCTAAGTTAAAATCGCCGCCAAGAATAAATGGGAGCTCTCCTTTGATGCACTGAATATAGTGCAGTAAGGCAATTAATGAATTAATCTTAGAGCCGTCCTCTATTCCCGTATGACGAGAATGCCAGCTCACACAAACAATCTTATCATCGTAGCGACAGGACGCTACCCTTGAAATGTCAAAAGAAGGTATATCACAAGTACTTTCTGTCAATGGATATGATTTGGCCATGTGCTCGAGAGTATGCCTATATGCCTTTTTACTTTCATTACTTTCTCCGTTACTCTGAACCAAGACGCTTGCTTGGTCGTTGCCAAACGTTTGAGCATAGCCAACAACGCTTTTGTCTACATTATTGGCTTCTTGGAGGAAAATGACGTCAGGTGTCACGCTTTTGACGCGTTCCTTGATGACTGCACGGCGATCTTCAACCGATCCTTTCCCGCCTGTATTCATGACCAAGATCTTCAGTTTAAGAGCTGCATATAGAGAAAGGTGGATTATATTTTTTGAAGAGCCTTATCCCCTTATCAAGCACATACGTATCTAATGTAGTTTAGATTATTTATTCTTACTTAAACAACCGCTAACGTCGACTTTATCACTTTTCTTTCAAAGATTTTTCAACAAAATAAGAACTGGGCTTGATTTTTGTTAATTTGTCCAATTAACACATTTGAATTATCGGCTGTGAAAAACCCACCTGAGCTTGGAGCTCTACAATTCGAGCGGGTGTTACGTAATAAACAGACTGTACAGAGTGGCGCATCATTATATTTCAACTGAAATAACGCCCTTAAATAGTTATTGTTTTATTACCATTGATGTGAATATCGTTTTTACACCAAACGCTTAATAGTATCACATCGCCAAATGATTTATCTGAGTGGAAACCATTCTCTGAAATTGTTAATTCTTTTTATATTTCTGCGATATTGTTACGACAGATGTATAGACCACGAGGCAATGATTCTGTTTATGACGTCACAAAAAGGGCGTATATCCAGTCATGCATTCACTGGTTTGTGGCCAGGAAGATCAAAGCGGCCCATCAAAAGTGGCATTAAAAAACTGCTTTCAATACCAAACTGAACATATTTGAGTAGCGACCTTTGACGCATTATACAATATTGTAATCAGACATTCATATATTCCAAAGAAAATAGTGAAATATGTTTGTGGTTATGTAAACTTTAAGTTTTTTTGTTAGAGTAGTGAATTTGATTAATGCTCCACTTCATTACGCGTTTATATCTCACCAGGCTCCGTTACGCGAGCCGTCAAATCAGCCAATCAGCGAGTTTGCATACCTCAACATTATCCTTTAGTAGACGGTACAAATCCAAAATGCTTCTTCTGGAAACAGATACGTTAACTAAACGTTTCGTCTTTTAGTTGTAGTTATCGTTGAATAATTTTTGATTTCATGAAACAAATTAACCATAAAATGTTTAGAAACGAAAACCACCAAAACATGTTGAGTAAAGGAGCCTAGTGTGATCTATTATCTGCGTAACGTTGTGCAGCAATAGTGTATCTATTTTAATGAGATTGATTTGAAGTATACGTAAAATATCTAGAAAAATGCGCGTTGTTCTAATCTACTCACGTCCAGTTCCTGCCATGTCAATTTGATGGTAAACTCCCGTTAGGATGGAATGCGACTTTGTCCTTTGTGAGTATCGGATACTGAAATTGTAATGATCCTTTTGTAAAATGTTTGACGTCGACTTAAATTCCTTAGTATTCAGATTTATTTCATTCCTTTAATTTCCTTAGTATTCATATTGAGTTGATGGAACAAATGAATTATGGTCAATCGCAGTCAATATAAATCATACCTTCAATTCAGTTAAAACAATCTCTAATTTTGTAGGACTTCGCGTCTTTTATGTTCCCTGTTTGACAAAAGGATTTATATAAGTTACCATGTGATATGCAGATTTATTACCCATATGGTTATTCATAAGCGGTGTCATTTTTTCAATATGAGTACATGTGCACATATCATTTTTGCCTAGCAACGATTGTCTTAGCGCGAGTTACCGTATTTCTTCGTCTGTGACGTCATTAATAGTGGTGTAACGATTCATTGATAGTATCGATGTTTGCATCGTCTACTACGTGATACGAGTTCATCGATTCAAAACATGTTTAGGCAATATATCAGAATATTTATATCGTGAGGGTCCACAATACATCGATGTATCGCCATAAGAGACAATATATCCTGATACTGTTAACATACTTTTTTTCAAACAAATGACTATAAAAGCTAAAAAGGTTTTTCTTCTATTTCAGAGATAACAGTGATTAGAACAGAAACAGAAAGAGAAATTACATGATATTTCTGATTATTAGATATGTAATTTTACAGTCACTCTAATTTTGTGACTTCCCTTCATGTAATATCTATGACAATCTGGTATCAAAGGATTAACATTACTGCCCTATGTCCTATCTATAGTTCTTTCATAAACTGTAGAGAATCGGGATACGTATTGTATCGCAACCACTGTATCGTGATGATAATCGTCTCACAGGTTACTTGGCAATAATTCCATGATATATCATCTCGCCTAATAAAACTAGAATCGGGATATATCGTCTCGCCACCAAGGCCAGGATACACAGGTCTAGTCATTAAATCATTCTGTTCTTGATGTCACTATAGCGGGCCGGCGGAAGGGAAGGATACCGTTTTTTGCATATATTTCCATGCCTTTGAAATGGAATAGAATTATTTATTTTCCCTGTTAGACAAAAGGATTTATATAAGTTACCATGTGATATGCAGATATATCAAGTGTTAAATATTAAAATATCACGTGACCGCATTTGACCAATGAGTACACTGTATATGCATGTAGCAAACCGTTTCATCAAAGAAAATGTGCCGCTAGCATCCGTTTCCTCGACAGATAGCAACCGTAACACGTGAATTATGTTTGTCCTTATAACTTCATTATTTGATTGAAATAATCCATGCCAATTTACACACACGTTCTGTAATACTAGTTTTCTAGTGCCAGATAAATTAGTCAAATGTATGTTATTTAGACCGTAAAAACAGTCATTTTTCCTTTCCATGCCAAGGTTTATCATATGATGTCGAATAGTTTAATGATTCAAGTGTCATTAAGAAAGATTCTCAGATCTAATACATCTTTACTTATTACTTTATCAAATCACTATACATTTTTTTAAAAGTTAAAGTTAAAAAATGGCTTCACTTACACACAATCTGTTGCGATACATCATCGGGAAAACTGACAATATCATGTTTTATAACCTAAATCAATCGAAATATTTTCCTCAGTACCATATTTCAACATGGTTATGTTGTAATTATATACTGATAATATAGTTGTAAGCTATAAACGGAAATGTCCCCTTGAATATCGTTTCCACAAAAACATATGACTGCATGTGAGTTTTTTAATGTCCAAATTTATTGTTTAAAAAATTTAAACCGAACATCACTGCCACATAAAAATGTGATCTCATAATCCAGCTTCATTTACTCACCTTCAAGATACTTTATTCTACATTTTTAGCGCTGAACACTCTCGCTGAAACCGTTCTTGGGGTCCATTATGATTACTTCAACAAGCTTCCGGTTTACTGTGTTAATAAAGAAAGTAAAGGTAGTAATTATTAAAATCATTTTCGATTAGGTCTCCATTACTGCTGAAATTTGGCATGGATTAGAAAGTTAGTCACTTATGAACCAAAATGGAAATGTTTATTATAAACTAGTTATACAGTTTGACAAGCATGGTGATGAGGTTTTGAAGAAAATTTTTCGCAATCTTAAAAATCCCTTCTGGATTGATTATTTTAATGATTTTTATGATTTCGCTAGGAAAGTTAAACCTGATCATTTTCACGATGTTTTGTCTGCTCATTTATTTTATAATAGTAATATTCATATTGTTATTGATAAGAAAACATAGTTTTATAAAAACTGGCTTGACAAGGGAATTACTCAAATAGGTGATCTTGTTAATGACCATGATTATCATCTTTCACCTGATGATTTTAATATAATATATATGGGTTGAATGTTTTATTTTTCGACTACGGTGGTGTTATTAGTGCTATTAGAAACTATTTTGCTGGTTTATCAATGTTGAAAGAAAACACTGGAAAGTGTACTGAAGGTACACCAATATACTCGTTTATTACTTTCAATTTAAAAGGCCCAAAAGCTTCAGATAAGAAATCAAGAGCACAGTCAAAATGGCAGGAAGAATTTCAGTGTGATCTTAATTGGGACTGCATCTTTTTAAAACCTTTTAAAGTAACACGAGACACCAAATTATTAATTTTTCAGTACCGGATACTCAATAGAATTTTAACTACAAGTTTATTTCTTAAAAAAATTAGAATTCAAGATTCTGACTTATGTACTTTCTTTGATGACGAGAAGGAATCCACTTGACACTTCTTATATATGGGATTGTGAATTTGTACAGACTTTCTGGTCAATGTTTTGTCTTGGTTAATTGAAAAATGTGATCACACCCATAACCTCAAACTCTCTTTGGAATTGATTATCTTTTGCTGTAAAGAGAATGTATTCACTGATGATGTCATTTATTTATTCATATTATTAGGAAAATATACTCTTTAATATTGAAATATATTTTTATACAAACTGTAAAAGTATTATTTTATTTGTAAATTTTTATTTGCCTCTTTTATTTCTTGTAAGGTTCAAAATCAATTTTATTCCAAATATGGCTTATGGATCATTCTTTATTCAAAGATGATTGAAATACTACTGATTGATCTTGTATTGGCGTGAAAGGTGTGAGAATGTCGTGTTTTTATTGGTTAAAACCTCCATATAACCCTGTTTGAATTACATTCACTGATGTCTCCTTTGACTTAATTGGCAGTCCCTTGCATGGCTGCTAAGTTTTAATGTAACAGGTTTTGGGGAATACAAAAAATGATTTTTAAAAAAGTTAAAAAAATGGATGTATTTTCTACTTTTTCAGTAAAATGAATTTCAATTGTAAGCAAACTACTCTACACGACATAAAATGTGTATCATCCACATTGGCATACCGTATGTTGGTTACCGAGCTTGTAGGGCTAAGAAATCTGTCAGCCCGATGTCTTTTGTCGACCAACTGTTGATTTCCGCAGTTTCCAGACTGATATTTATTCTTTCCATTTCCAACCTTAAGGTACGTGTTAAATAAACCAAGTTTACTAAATCAATTAATGTAATTGGTTAACGATGATTTATATGAAAACGTGTTTTCTCGAACATCCCATTACTTTAAAGTTCGGTCAAAATTGATAATTCTCGTTAATCTTGATATTTTCCGACATGAAAATGTAACAGGAATATCTATTAACACTGATGCATTCAACTAAAGCCAAAATATCACAAATGTATTGAAGATTTTTTTTCACATATTGAATTTCAAAACATAAACAAACACAAATTTTGAAATTCGTTCCCATCGAGCAAAATTTCCAGCGGGTGTCTTCAACGACGTCCGCACTCCCGCTATATAAAGAAACGTCATTGCTCTGCCGCCAGTTGAGTATCCCGCCACTGCAAGAACGAACGTTGTTTTGATTGAGTTCACGATGAGCAGTCCTGCAGTTAGAGCAAGGTCAAGGTCTCCGACCAAAAAGGCACCTAAACGTAAGAGCATGTCAGCACCGAAATCTGGAAAGAGGAAGAGGTCAAGGTCACCAAGCAAGGGAAGAAAGCAATCCCGCAGTAGGTCGACAAGCAAGACGAAGAAGTTCAAGCCAGCTAAACGCTCCCCGAGCAAGAAGTCCAAGAAATCGCCGAAGAAGGCAGCAGGGAAAAAGGCTGGAAAGAGGTCGCCCAAGAAACCCGTCAAAAGGGCGGGCAAACCAAAAGCTAAGAAACCAACAAAGGCAAAAGCTAAGTCGAAGGCGGCTAAGAAGGCGAAGGGCAAGAAGTAACTTCGTTACTGATCATTGATCAAAAACGGCCCTTTTAAGGGCCACCAATTTCCACAAAAGAAAACTTATGAAATGCATAATAAGTAGACATGTTTGTTTTAAGATTTGCTTCTCAAGTTGTCCAAATTTTCGAGATAATTAATTGAAGTTATACGAAGTTAACTGTATCTAGGCCTATATTAAATATTTAGATGAATTATAATGTAAGCCAAAAAAGCCTTTTGAATACAAATGGCACCTAGAAAAAAAAAATGACACATACATATTTTTAAAATGATATAAAAATTATTTGGTGATTATTTTGTCCTACTGTTCCGATATAAACGAAGTTTGGGTCAACTTTCATTGTTTGCAATCACTTGATATATTTGTTTTCTTCCTAAAATTTCAAGTTTTTGGTAATGAGGTTTTGCCTTTTTGGCAAAGAGTCAGAATTAACAATATATTTGATAGGAGTACGGTTAGTTTATAAGAAAGACTTTTCAAAATAAAATTCAAATTTCCTTTCCTTTCACAGTCAATATTTTTCGTATTTGATTTGCAGGTCAGCACCTAGAGTTTATGAACATTAGTTCCTCCTTTTTGATGCAAGCGGTATATTTCATTTTTTTAAAACAACGTACTTCAGTTGTGGCTTCCAAAACTGTTAACTTAATTTCTTAACGCTTAGTTTATCATTGAGTTGAAATATCACTTTTTTAAAAATTGAAGATGACATTGATCAAATCTGTAAAAAAAAATGCACAAATTACTTATCGAAATAAATTACTTTATATACCATTATGCAAAAATAGAATGTATATTTGACCGTCTTTATAAAGATATTTATTTTATACATGAATTGGGAAAGGGATCCTAGACAATGGGCCAGTTTCAGGGCTTTTAGTTATTATAGCCATTCCACTTTGTAGCAATGATAAAATTGGTAATTTTAATGGGCCTTTTATTCATTCAATGTGCAAATGGCCCATGGCCCCTACCTTCCCTGGTTATATTCGTAAAAAAATTATTTGTAGGCCCACAAATGACACATATCAGGAGTGTATTTTTATGATACAGCGATTTATCAATAAATCCACCTTCTACTTAGTTAACTTACTAATAAAATATTCAAAATGTAAGTTTACTAATTCAACAAGGAAACTGACTGAATATGTTCATATTTCAAAATATTATTCAGATTAAAATTGAGATTATTCTCCCGTTTGGCACACCAATATATACTAGAAGGATGTTAAAGTGAAGAAAACGTTAATATAATCAAATGTATCGAAATTGGGGATGATTCTATCAAATAATCTTTTCAAAACATTTTGAGAATGAATATGGAGACACATTTTCACCGGTTGTGCACAGTGCGAAAAAGCGGTACTGTCTGTGTTTCCTTCTCTATTCTATTTCCAGTATTACCAGATAAACCTCTCGTTTCATACAAATAAAATAGTACCAATGTAAAGCTGATACGATGAGTAAGATAGCTGTATATTTAACATTTGAAAATTATGATGTTTTAAAACAATTTTTCAATTCTAAAGTGACTGGTTTTCTTTTTCGAAGCAAAATTTCCACCCAAACTTTTCATTGTTATCTCCCATACACAATGATCATAATCAGTAATCATACGTATAGCACATAGATATATCAAGGAGGAACCCATCTATACTTCTGTAAAAAATTTAACTCTCCATTTCTATTTCATATTGATTTATTCTCACTGAAAACTGAAAAAAGAAACACAACTCTTGAAATTTTCTGCGATGTTTTGGTTTTGTCATCTTCGTTCGAGTGTTGTCTTCTCTGACGTCCGCACTCGGCCTATATAAGCGACGTCACGTCAAAGCTCGTCATTCTCAGCACAGATTCTCTGACTGACACTTCTACTCAGCAATCATGTCGAGTCCAGCTCCTTCTCCCGCGATTTCAAGATCCAAGTCTCCACCGAGAATGTCGTCTACAACCGCCCCGAAAATCAAGCGTGCTAAAAAAGCAACGGCATCTCGTAAAGTTTCATCAGGCCGCCCGCCAACCCTTGCAATGATCACCCGGGCCATAAACGAAATGAAAGACAGAAAGGGATCTTCTGCTCAGGCTATCCGTAAGTTCATCCTCAACAAGTATCCTGACATGCCAGTCAACTTTCTGCCGAGCATGCTCAAACGTGCATTTGCCGCCGGTTTGAAGAGCGGAGCTCTTGTTCGTCCGAAAGGTTCAACTACAACTGGCGCCTCCGGACGCTTCCGCGTTGGAAAGGCCGCCGCACCAAAGAAGGCTGCTCCCAAGAAGGCTGCCTCTAAGAAGAAAGTTGCCAAGAAGTCTTCCAAGGCAAAGAAGACTGTTCGTAAACAGGCTGGAAAGGTGAAGAAGGCAAAGTCTATTAAGAAGAAGCCCACGACAAAGAAGACTACCAAGAAAACAACGAAGGTTGCCAAAAAGACGAAGCCCACAGCACACAAGGCTAAAACCGCTAAGCCAAAGATGGTGAAGTAAAACATCACATCTATGAGTTTTCATTCTAACGGCCCTTTTCAGGGCCATCCAAATACTCAAAAAGAAAACTTTCATACAATGCTTCTTTAGTTACTCTTTCTATGGTTTAGATAATAGGTCGGCTGCTTAGTTTCGTGTTTAATAAAGATTACTAACTAATGAAGGATGTGACAAACAGTTTTTTGCAACTCATGATTTAAAATTGGTATCAGACGCAGAAGTTTTGTGATGAAAGTTTTATATTGATCAATCACCATGTGTATATGTTTAAACTTTTAGCGAGGCGATGATTGAAACATCACGTATTTTATCACAATAGTTTCTGAATGGGGTTTTAAAATCTTTTAAATCAATAATGTCCATTTCCTAGGCCAGTAGAAATCATGAAAAACCCGGACATTTTCGATAACAGACAAATTTTGTGTTTAAATGGTCCCTTTAGCAGTGCTGATGAACCATGAAAAACCCAACCAAAATCAACCATGGGCAACATGTATTTTTGGGGCGAAAACCTTAAAAAATAAGGGAAATTGGGAATTATTTATTTAAAAATATATGTATTGCAGGAAAAACTTTTGAATTGGCTAGAATGATAGATGGTGCAACATTACATGATTCCCAAGTTCATTTCTGTTGTAGATTTAACGCCATATCTGTTTTGGGGTGAAAAAGCATAAAAAATGAAAGAAAATTGGAATATTTTATGAGAAGTATTTATGTTGAAAGATAAAATGTTGTAGTGATTAGAATGATAGATCATGCAATAATACATACTTTTCAAGGTCATTTATGCTCATGGTTTAACATCATGTCTGTTTTTTGGTAAAAAACATGAAACATCAAAGAAAATTGGAACATTTATAAAACGTTTATTTATTGAATAAAACACTTATGTGGCAATTACAATTTAAGATCATGCAACAGGACATACTTCTAAAGGCTATTATTACTATTGACTGAATAACATGTCTTTTTTAGAGGGGTTAATATAAAAAATACGAATCCTTTTACGAAAAATATATTTGTTGAAAAATATACTCTGTATTGACATTTCTAGATTACTTTGCATCAGAAATAAGCATTCTTGAATTCACTGCCCCTGATTGATCTGTAAAAATGTCTGAATTTCAGATTTATACAAGTCAATTTTCACAATCTCTAGGTATCTCTTATCAAATATTTTTTTAATTTTCAAAATGGAATTAAAGCTCTTCACATGCACATTTTATATTGAAGCACTGATAAATGTTATTATCCTTCTAAAACCACCAGCATGACAGTTTTCCGGTTCAGATTTCTAAGGCTTTTCCTGAACTTGAATCTGTAAACTATTTTTAGATGTTCTAAATAACTGATGATAACTATATAGCAATATAGATATACCTGTTATCTACCCCATGCTACAAATAGAGAATCTCACCCAAGTGTCTTCTGATATCAGATATATCAACACTATTCTATGAAATGTGCCTCGGATATTTTTACTTTTATAGACTCGTCTTGATATATTTGATATCAGAAGACACGAGGGTGAGATTATGTTTATCATCCAAAATCATTTTTCATTTCCATTCCTTGTAAAATGTATTTTCTGAACACTGCACTCCTCCTAGACTCTCAGTGCGGTGAAGTCATATCACTGATGTTGTCATGCTTATGACGTCATAGCATTCTGATGTCATTACTTGATGATGTAAAACAATTGTGATGTCATGAATTTGACTGTAACAGGGCTTTGTTCAAAATCTACTGTCAAAACAATATCCACTAGGAGATATCCCTTGATCTTCAATGAGCGATATCTCCTGTAGAACACAGTTTTGGATGATAAAATACAGTTTTTGACAGAGGGTACATTATCACTTGTCTTTCACAAAGCATACAAAATAGTTTCATCAAATACAGATTATTCATTATTCTAACAGGGTTAATAACATTGTACTTAAGATAATGTTTTAAGAAGAATGAAATATTCTAACTTATTTTCCTGGATCCATTAAAATTTCATATAATGGTAAAGACATTGACGATTGTCCAGAATCTGCAGAGAATCGTGTGCTTAAAGGTACTATAGCACGCTTTTTCGCTCCAAATTGGCTCTTTTAAGGCATATGATTATATAGGCACTTACTTATGCTTTCAATCGAAGCAGGAAAATACTTATTATTCTTTACAACTGACCTGTAATCAACAATGAAAACATTTAAGACAGCTGAAGTCGGCTTAGAAATATTTAGTTCTATGGTCAGCTGTGCACTAAAAAATATGAACAGCTGAAAGCGGCTCTACTAGTAATGTGTGTAGCTTTTGAAATTACCTAAACTCTGAACTGAGAATAAGGGATGAAATATTGTATATTAAAGCAATCTTATAACATAATCACTTTAAAAAATGTAGTATAAGCATTGTAAATGGATTATGATCGTTAGTAATCGAGAGATATTCATTATCTGTGCATTTGTTGTTTAAACGAAATATTGGTGTGCACTTATACCTTTAAGACTCCATTAGATGCAAAGCACTGAGCACACCGGAGGGAATATCTCCCTTTTTGTTAGATTGACAAATGATGCTGATAGACATATGCCTTTCACAGGATTAACAAATTATCAGTTTCTCTAAACTATCATACCTTTTCAAATTATTTGAGTAATACTCAGTCAACTCATGCATGCTTTGATTTTAAAAAATTTGAGTTCAGCTGTAAGGTCTCATTTAATGACAAATGTGGTTGAATGACGCTTTTGAGATTCATGGTTATGTAAAAAGCAATTAAAATTTGAAAACATTTGATATGGGGAAAATTATTGACATTTTTGTAGTTTTTTTAATCTAAGTAATATGTTCAACAATTTTAATTGTAAATTCTTAGTGTTAGATAAATACTGATAGCATTTTTATTATATGTCAGAACTGATTTGTGCATTTATTAGCAGATCCTAATTAACTTTTGAGATGACGAAGTCCCTGGGCCCATGAGTTATGAATTAGTGGGACATTAAATTTTGACAATGTAGGTTGGTCATTATAAAATACAAGCCTAGGGAGATAAATTTACAGTTGAAATCATTAAATTTCTGTTAATATATTTATATACATATTTTTTGTAACTTTGCATGAATAACCCAAATTGGTATTGTCTAAAGCCGAAATTGACTGATAGTAATATCTATAGTTTTAACCTAAAAAATTATTTATTCTCTAGTAACTATTTTAGCATTGGAAAGATTAATAAATTTAATATAATATGTAAATTTGAGGTGATGTGAACTTCAAATGGTTGTAAAAAAAAAGTATCAATCAACAGACGATTTTTCATAAGAGATAAGTCAGCGAGAAAGTAGTATCAGTAGGATGGCATGCTTAGCCTTTTTAGAGGTGTGTGAACTTTCCCCAAATTTATCTATTCAATGTTTCAAAGGGAATTGAATAGATAAATCATATGCTTTAACTTTTTTGTTATCATTACATTAGTAGTTCATAATAATTTCTCGTAGAAAAGGATTTTATGAAGATGAAGCTGTCAATTTACAAAGTTAATATATAGATAATTCAAGCACGAAAAATATGATTATTTGATGGTATCTGCATAGACTAAAGCATTCATCTTATTGTCAAAATACTTTTCCATAAAAAATATTCACAATTTTCATTTTAAAAGTCATAAAATACCGCTTCCAAACTTTTGTTGTCAACAACAATGTCAGCCATTTTGGCAGTTGCCATGAAGGGAGATAACTCAGGCGATAATAGTCACACAACTAATCTTATATGGAGAGGCTTCTGCACAACTTTTAGGTACATTTTCAAGTGGCCATAACTATTTTTGCCCATGGTTGATTTTGGTTGGGTTTTTTTCAGAGGGTAAGGGACATGTAATCTTTCATTTTTTCAAGTCATTTGTCTGTAGTGTAGGGTTTTCAACTTCTTTGAACATAAATTTTTTGGCGCTTTACATGGAATAAAAAAACAAAACTGTAAGACTTAACGAAACCCAGTAAGTGTATCAGTCATTATGTGTAGAGATATTCCTATTGGTTTTTTAAGTTTTATTTTAGGCGATTCGTGGATTTAGCAATGAACGCTACGACGTGAAATAAGTCTGTCGTGTAAATTAGGTTTAACAGTCATAGCATTTTATTTCAAATTCTGCCACTGGTTTTGGATACAAACGACTCTTGTTTTCTTGTACACATACTCGTTACAAGATACTCTAGTCTTTTATCTTAATACAATCTAAAAAAGCCTTAGTTTCTGCAGCAAAATATGAAAATAAGGTTTTAAGGCTAGATGAATAGGAAATAATTGAAAGTTTACGGACGGACGGACGCTGGACGACATGCCAATCGGGCCAGATGATCTAAATAGTATGCAACATAAGCGAAGGAACTGGGTGGGTGAGGTTGATAAAATTTTACATGCCGAAAATAATTTTTGGGCACTAAAGTCAAGCCTCTGATAAGATTTATAAATCTCACTCAATTACTTATGGCACCCTCACCTACCCAACTCCTCCCATAGGTGTTACGCCTATGCGCCTATGACCAAAGACATAAAACATTGGTAGCCTCTCCCCGAGATAATTTTCCTCAAGAATAAGAAAACTTAGACTTCTTCATTGAGAATTTAAAAGATTTTTTTCTTAAGTTAAAAGGGAATGATATACCGTATAGAGTAAACTGTATCGCTAGTAAACCTGTTCAAACAGCTTTTGAAGCTCTTAAAATAGCGTCACGTAGAGTGTTGTCGCGTCTATGGTTACGGTTGACCCCGTGCTTATAGGTCGGCTCGGGACCCAGTTCCGTATAATGGCGGTTGTAAACACAAAATTTCACTTTGAGGAATTCGTTTCCTTTACACAGTGCCCCTGGAATGGATACGATGTTGCACACTCACCTTAAAAAGGTAGGATACACTTGTAATGTACTGTAGGTAAAGTCTGAACATACATTTATAAGATTTGATAAGGAAGAGGGTCTTACAAGGTGGATAACTTGTTCCAAAGCCTTTTTCCGTGTTTAAGATATGTTTAAACAATAAAATAACCTACAATATCTACTCAGCACAAGGTGTCTTCCCCATGCTGTAAAGGATATGCTGAAATGATAGTTACGATATAGGATATAGAAAAAGACTTTACATAAAGAGGCAATATATTAAAATTGTGTCGTGTCATAGTAAATAGAATAATGCACTTGATCAACTAATATTTTAAGTCTCCGGAAAACATGCTTGAATTAATCTAATATTATGAAATATGATAAAATGACCAATGAGCAAAACTACGGTAGGTAGGAACTGCCAACATTTTCTAGACTTAAGAAGGCTCCTTTACGTAACTTATAATCTATAAGTATCTATACCTTGAAGACGATAGAAGTGATACTAACATTATCATATTATTATCTTATCATTAAGGGACTTCTAAATTCCCTGCTCATATGTTGATCTTTGTATCAGTTATATTAAAGGGGCGCAGAGTATTAACTTGTTGTTGGAGTCAGATATGCTTTAATAACTTTAAAAATGGTGTTATTTCATCCACGAGTAGTGGTTATTTCCGAAAAATAACATCTCAATGCTTAACATAGTGACAATAAACAGGAAGAAAGTCGTTATGTATGATCGAAAACTGGACAATCGTGACTCCATCGTGAATTCGGCAACCTATTTAAACAGACCGAACGAGACATATAGAATGGTATTGGTAAGTAGGTCATTCAACTGACATACAAGTAAACTGGACGCATAATTTTCGAATTCCTAACCTTTATGTGGCCGTTTTTAATTTACAATCTAAAACAAGATCATGTCATAATTTTGGCATTTGAGAGATAAATTAAAGATGCAACTTTAGAAACTTAGGAACTTTACTCAGGTCAAATGATAGTTTGGCTCTATCTAAGTAACATATAAAATTCATGAAAAACATACTCTATGTTACTTTAACGGTATTAAAGTCTTTCACGTTATGCTCGTGCATCATAGACTAAAGCATGTGAACTTCAGATTTTGAATAACGATTGACAGATGGCTTCTCTTACCTTCTCGACACTAAATCATTTAAACTTGCCGAGTTTGATAACTTCTGCATCTGCATGTACACGGTTACTCGTGTAAGTCCGTCGTAGTTTTCTGAATGGCGAAATCTGAATCAGGGCCTTATGAAATAGCAACGTGACTTACATTTCAATGCGTATTTGTTATAGGTACATGATGACACAGTTTGCGTATACAAAATAACACCGAGCTAATTTTATTATGGGTACCCATTTGGTTGGATATCTCCGAATGACTCAGTATGTATGAGTTCGAAACACACTTCTTTTTAATATTATTGGTACGAACGGGTATTGTCATGAGCAATGTAGGTTTACATGACATTCGTTTAACGGAATGATAGATATCTTTGTGCCTGTCAGTTATAAATACTTTCCCACGGTGAGTTTGTGCTGGTGAGGAACAGTCGAACGAGTAGTATCACGTTGCATTTAAAGTGTTTTGTATTTTTTTAATATCATCACACGGTTACCCTTTCAATAAAGATCCCCAATCTAATAGCGATCAGGAATGTAGACGTCGATGTGTCCTTTTGGGTGTTTAATTCAATAAGAAAATATTTCTTTTGATCGACTAGGCGTTGGCGGTTTAACCGTACATATTTATGCCTCTAAGGAGTTCACATAGCCTAACCTATCCCTTCATTTCTCCTCGATTTAGAGAAATCGTATTACACAAATATAATAAATAATACCTGCATTGGAACGTGCATCTAATGTTAGTCCATGACTGGTTATAATGATGAGTTTTGACGATGAAATACGAAATGACGTGTACATGTGAACGATCAAAGGTCATTTGCGTGATCAAATATTGTTTTATTTCGCTCAACACTGAATCTTAATCTCAAATTACTAGATATAATGATGATTCAATAAGGTTTCAGAAAACTTTCAGGGTTTACTCAAATAATCTAAATGAAGGAAGATAAAATTAGGTCTTTGTCGCCTGTTCACGAGTGAATAAATTCAGACTTTGTGATGTAAACGATATGCTGCATTCTGATTGGATCAGACATGGTCATGTGATCGGTATACATTTCAATGAACCCAAAGTTGAGGGTTATACAAAATAACCTTCAGTAAATGCAGGTTATACGATATCGTGCCGGAACTAGCCAAAACACGCTGTACTGTCACCTAGATTCTGGACAGTATAAATACGCGAGTGTTATTTGTTAACTTTGATCTATTTAAATTAAACTTTACATTTTCCACTTTTTTCCAAAAATATAATCATTGTTAGTTTTTTGATACACAAAATGTATTATTTGTAGAATAAAAAAGTGTCATTTTTACCGAGTCTTTGGAACTATTTTGTTTATGCGTCTGAATACGGGTAGAGATCCGTCTTGGTGTAACTGGTACGTAGGTCAGTGCGACAAGCAGCTATAGAATTGCATTTCGAATGCATTTTCGCTTTAAATACAACGTTTGAATTTATAAGAAATGAATTTCATCATATGGTTGTCCACACGGTTATAACCTGTTTGAAACTTGTAAGATAAACTTTTGTATAACCGGCGTCGCAAGCTTGCCGGTTATACAAGTTTATCTTACAAGTTTCAAACAGGTTATAACCGTGTGGACAACCATATGATGAAATTCATTTCTTATAAATTCAAACGTTGTATTTAAAGCGAAAATGCATTCGAAATGCAATTCTATAGCTGCTTGTCGCACTGACCTACGTACCGGTTACACCAAGACGGATCTCTACCCGTATTCAGACGCATAAACAAAATAGTTCCAAAGACTCGGTAAAAATGACACTTTTTTATTCTACAAATAATACATTTTGTGTATCAAAAAACTAACAATGATTATATTTTTGGAAAAAAGTGGAAAATGTAAAGTTTAATTTAAATAGATCAAAGTTAACAAATAACACTCGCGTATTTATACTGTCCAGAATCTAGGTGACAGTACAGCGTGTTTTGGCTAGTTCCGGCACGATATCGTATAACCTGCATTTACTGAAGGTTATTTTGTATAACCCTCAACTTTGGGTTCATTGAAATGTATACCGATCACATGACCATGTCTGATCCAATCAGAATGCAGCATATCGTTTACATCACAAAGTCTGAATTTATTTGAAAATGTACATCTTATTCCACTTTCGAATATACCATGTATATCGATGGTCTTGAAAACAACAACAGCGCTTAGATAGGGGAATTTTGACCAGACAATTTTTTTGACGTATTCGAATTACTTGAAATGTTATAAGTTTTATTAACAGACTGGTTGACAGTCTAGGTTTACAAGAATAAGCGCGTCTTCACTTATCGCATTCCCACTCGTGAAGAAAGCAATTTGAGTGCTTGTTTTAAACGCTGTCGACCATTGACTGCGTTATCGATCATGTAATCGATAACATTATATGTGTAATGAATAGTATCGTGTGAACGCATGGCGATTAGAATAAAGGAAAAGGCTGTTTATTTCCAAATGTTCTTTTTATTTTGATGACATTTCTTGTTTACCTTTTTGAGCTCATCAGACCTGAAAAGTCAGAAGGGCTAATGGCAAATGGCCCGTTGTCCGGCGTGCGTCGTCCCTTGTCATAAGCTTATAGCGTTTTTACTTCTCACAAACCCCAATAGTATGGAGGTGGCGGGGTGCATATTTATGTCAATTTACGAAAACAAAAACTTATTGGCGCAGGAAGCTAATATTTTCAGAATAACATATGTGTTCCATGAAGATTAATGTTCGTAGATTAGGTCTTGACCGCCCTTCAAGGGTACCCTCCCCCAAATAATTTGTCGGTTTTTAGTTTTAGACATCAATATCTAGGGATATACAATTTTGAGAATATCATTTGTGAAGGTTTGATATATAGATGTGTAAATAAGTTTACCTACCCCTTCAGATATGGGTGTGGCAAGATTTCATGTGTTGTGGAAGGGTTGCAAATAAAAGGAACCTATACCAGTTCCGAAAGCCTTGTAAATTATTAATCATAGTGAGTCGTTTTATTCACAGATGATAATTCCAACTTTCAGAGACATGAGTTAAAGCAGATTAAAGCGAGTCCTTATGTGATTAAAAAAATATCGGCGTCCCTTACACACAGCCAAAGTGTGTATGGGTCTTTTCAAAATTTTATGAGTGTTTGATGAAATACTTGGGGGTAAATTTATCAGTAAGTATGCAGTTGAATCATGCATCAAGTTGTTCAATGGATCCGTTTGCACATTACAAAGTAAGATATTTGTTTAGTGGTACAAGATCTCACGTGTCCTGGACGTAGATACTGTTTGTTAACTATACAGCACATATTGACTAACACGGTTTAGGAAATCTGAACTCTAAAGACGCCTGAAGTATGCATGGTTATTGTTAAAAAATGAGTCTACGATCATATCGTGGACGAAAAGCACAAATTACTCCTTAACAATCATACGAGAGATACCCTACAAGTATTTATTATACACAAATTAAGTCATTAATGATGAGGCTAATCGACGTAGCAAGTTTTTTTAACAGCCCTTTGTGATTGTTTTCTTCTTTTTGAGTGAAAGTGCGCTATTCTCTGTCAAATTACACGATTTATAAAAAAACTCAAAAGTGTATCTCTCAGTAGGCTTGAATATTCATTGAATAATATAAGTCCTGTTTTAATCACAGGGCCGGGTATCGCTTAGAAATAGCTGGGGTCTATAGCTATATATGTCTTTCTCAAGCTATTTCTAAGCGATACACGCCCCTGTGGTTTTAATGACAATAATTACTGTATGAATCCCAGTTTAACAAAGTTTGTCCAACTTCTTAAAACCCAAAATACTAACATTATTCTACGCCTAGCTGTATTCGTCAAAAAATTACATATTGCATGATGCTCATATTGATGTTTTAACCATGACAGCGCTCTGATGCAAAATACGAAATACTGTCATTCGACTATTGGCCTCATTGCAACTCTACAAACTAAATCTGTCTGTCTGTCTCTTTTAATGACAAATGTGTGTAAACAGGAAGTATCCTAGAATGTCTTTTCCACAAACAATTCCGACATTGCTCTTCCTTTAAGAGCTTGGATAACTATTAGGTCATAAATTTATTATCATAGAAGTGTCTCATAGGATGCAGATTACCCAAAATGGAGATCCTAATTCTTAGACAACATAAGTTATCTTACCTCCTGGGCAATCCCTGCACTTGTGCTACGATAAACGACTACCGTATTTCCTATAAAAGGGGCCTTATCAACGTTAGGGGGTTCTTACTCCCGGGTCTTATCGGAGGCCAGGTTAATATTTGAGGCCGGGCCCATATTGTGTTACCCTATTTAACTAAGTTACCTCAATGACTAAAATACTTGAAACAATCAAGGGTCTGTGTGTAAATCTCGTACGATCGCCATGAAGCACATGAAGCGTCATAACCTTTTTTAGCTGGGAGGTTAGTTAATTGTCCGTGAATAAGTGGAATCGCCATTAGATTGAAAATTTTTGCTTTACGCTCGCTTCTTGTTCGATGTAAGTGTCAACTGCAAATAACCCATTATTGCACAATGTGCGTATACATCGTCAGCCGGGCATAACGACATTGAGTTTTTTTGTCGACTACCAACCAAGCATGGCCATTAACTGCTTCTTTTATTTTCACAAACTTGTTAAAAAGAAGTTTTGTTTTTTCTTATAGAATTTTATATGTTTCTTTAATTCCTCAAGGCCTGTTCTACGGAGTAATTCTTCCAAATGATTTAGCTCTACCACAAAATTTCTCACAATGTACATCAATCCATATAGCTCGTTGCTACTTCGCATGCACTTCTTGATATCAATGAAGTTGTGAACATGTGATTGCCTTCAAGTGTAAGCTATTTATATACATGAAAAGTTATGTTTTATTACATATCAATATGATTTCCATCAAGCGTAAAGGCTATTTATATATCAATTTGGTTTCCTTGAAGAGTAAACTATTTACATATCGATATTGTATCTAGGAAGCGTATAAGATATTTACATATCTTCATGATATCAATGTGGCGTATAAGATATTAATATTAATATATCAATATGAATTCCCTTGAATATAAGCTATTTACATATCAATATGATTTCTTTGAAAGGTAAGCCAGTTTATTTCCTCGATGTTTATGATATTCACAAAACAATAAACTAATCAATGGAAGAAATCAAGGAAGTCGATAATCCGTGTCCAGTTTACATATATATTTGTTACATGACCTACTAAACACTACCAATTAAAATTTGTCTTTGTCTCTGCTGTAAATTAGTTTTCAAAATTTCGCTTGAGTCATTGGCGCGCGCTAATGTTCGGTTTTTGATCACAAATCATTATTTTAACCTATTTATTGTGTGAACTAATAAGCACTAACGTACTGATTTTCAGAAACAATCACTACTTCTCGGTAACTTGAAACCATTTATGAAGTTTGTATTATTTCACCCCGATATCATACTCTTTGGACCTTTTAGTTATATATATATATATATGACTTAACTTAAATTACTATCGTAGCAGTTTTTGTATTCGGAACTTGTGAACATCATTGATGCAAAAAATGTGATTTGATATCTGATGAGCTGCAGATCCAAAGGTTTTCTATTTTTTATGACGGTATAAACTTGCAGATACAAAGATGGCCACTGGAGGGACGCTGACCCAGAGAATGGACGACTCGCTGCCAGCTCGGGTATGTGTGAAAACTCAAACATCCCATCAGAATCGGCCTCCTCTTCCTTATTCACTGCTTTAACAAAATATGTCTCGTGTTTTAAGAAATAAATACCACTGATAAACTTCGTGTTAGACCTAAGAGAAAGTATTCAAACATCAATTAATATTTAGCTCACCAGACACAAAAGCTTGAGTCCTCCCTCAATTCTCGTTTCATCTATTTTCGAGAAACCATAGATGCTAGGAATCTCAACATTTTTAATTATTATGTTTTTAAGATGGAGATTAGAATACCCAAATTTCATTGTCCTAACCCAACAAGCGCGTGGCAGGGGTGTACTTTAGGGTCACCATAACCAAAACTTTATAGCGCAAGAAGCCGAAGTTATCAGAATAACATTCTAGATTTGGTCTTGACAGCTCTTCAAATATTGGCGTGACACGGTACCAACCCTCAAATTTTGTGTCGTACCAGTCATGCTAGGGATAACAAATTTGAGAATATTATTATTGTAAATTTTAGACAAAGATGTTTTAATTTCAATTCCCTAAGTCCCAAATAACAACGTGCCGGGTTGCAAATAGATACTATAAGAAATATGTACCTGATATATTTGCGATTTCTAAGGGCGTTACTAAAGGTAAGGGTTGATGTTAAACTCGGATGGTTGTATAAAAAAGAAGATGGAGGTAGGATGTTGGTGAATAAGATGTTGGTGAATAAGATGTTATAGCATGTTTTAAATGTGTTTTATTGCTTACAGAGAGAATATCCTCAAGATATAAGAGAGCAAATATATAAGAGTGTGTAAATTAATCAAAATAAAGTTACCCACAAAAACTATTTTTAAAGAATCTCTTTTCTATTATGTATCCTGATTTAAGAAATATGATGTGGTTTTATCGATTTTCTTCCAAATTAAGTGTTAAGTTATCTTTTATATAATTCGCTGATACCGAGGAATTGTGGTGATGAAGGCGTTTGGAGAATTACTGGGTATTTATCCCATCAACAATACAAAGACTGATGAGCAACAAAGCCCATGGCTGTATTTTTTAAATTTCTTACTGAACACATTAGAATATTCCTGGTCGTTAGAGATCTTCTGACAAATGTATGACCAAGGCGGAATGGAACTCACAGCTCAGCGTCTTGTTCTGTTAAAGAAGGCAACTATTTTATTTGTTCTAATGGGGTTTAACGATAGACCTAAACTGGATTGTCTTTGGGCTTTTATGAATTCAATAGTCAGTCTAGATCAGTGTGATCAGTGTATCTCGACATCCACCTCTACCAGTCGATGTATGTCACACTAAAACGGTTTCAACTATTACAAATTGCTGTTTCATTGTTTTATTTTAATGATAAACTGGTGACTACTGAAAAGTTTGTCTATTCAAATATCTTCAGAAATGATTAAACCTGAAATGAACACTTTAATTGGAATCAGATCATTACTCAATCAAATATTGTGTAGCCTGTCTGTCTCTTAAAATCAGGTGTTGCATTACTTATTTCCTTGACTATGTATTCTTTGACTGTATGCATGGTTCCACTTTTTTCAGGATCATTTGAAAGTTCATGGGACGGGTATTTCGCCGCGTCCACCTTCTCGTGCAGTCGATGACGTCATATCAAGGACCTCTGATGTCACTTCCGGTCGCAGTTCACCGATATCTGACTCTGCGGAGCTGCCTCCAGGGGAAGCGTACAACGTGCTGCAAAGTGTGGTCAGTATGAACCGGGCTCTGGAGGGTCAGATAGACGCCCTGAGACTAAGACTGGACGTTGAATCCAAGCACCACACGTCTGAGACCGAGAAGATCCTGCAGGACAAGAACAAGCAAATCCAAGAGCGGGAAGAGGAAATCGGGAACCTAAAGGACTCCCTGGTGAGTCGGGAGGAGCGTATTCAGGTACTGGTGAGGACAAGCAGCGAGAAAGACAAACTGATCGAGGCGAGGTCCGGTGAGCTGATGGAGCTCAGGAAGCTCGTGAAACAGACAGAGGAGTACGCTGGGCGCTTGTACAAGCAGGTGGGAAGACTGAGGGAGGACAAGCGACACCTGGAGACCGACACGCTTTACAAAGAACAGAACATTGAGATCAAGAAGCTCAGAGATGAACTCAAGGAGTTGAGGGAGAAATGTGGTACAATGGAAAGAGAGCTTGACAGAGCCAAAAATATCATCACCCAACAGAATCTCAAAATTGCCAAATTTGAAAATGAAAAGAATGAAATGGCAAAGAATTTTAAGGACGAGCTTGACAAGGCTTCCCGTGCTATGAGACAAGAGGTTGAACGGATGCGCGAGGTGATGAATCAGAACTATGAGGAGATGCGTAATCTGCGTGAACAGAACCGAGCGATGCACGATGACGTCAGAGACATTAAGGATCTTATCCTACAAACGCGAACCCCGCGTGAAGGGGAGGAGGGAGATGAAGGGGGAGTTATCTCCCTTGCACGTCCTCTCACCAGCAACATCAACATGAGTACGTACATGATGCACGCGCCAAACACGCACTCCCCAGCTCAAAAGGGTCTACAGAAGCGATCTCTTGGTCACCCCACCCCAGCCAATCACAGAGTTCAGCAGCCTCAGCAGAGTCCCAGTCCTATTTTCAGAGCTAACACGAGATCGAATCTCAGTAAACCAACAAGGTCTTCCTCCATCCGCATTGGCTCTGGAGCGCCGTCCCGTTCAGCCGGACATCTGGCCGTGAATACTTCTCCGCCCGCCGAACTTCCGCCTATTAGTCTTGGCCCTAGGCAAAAGACAAGATGGCCGTCCGCTGCTCCAACAGCCAGCAGAAATCAGAGACTCAATACGGCCTCATCAGCCAAGCTGGGTGCTGCAAGCAAAAAGAAGTGATATGTACAGTTTGATTGTGTGCGCTTTCATCATTTAAAAAGAATATACCATAAATTTACATTGTTTTTAGCAAAAAGTTAAGGGTTATATATTTTGATCAAATGTTAACGACTCCACTCTACTTTATATTTTCAAGGGAATATTAAGCTTACTGCAGTCGGTGCTGTGAGTATCCAACCGAGACAAGGGCAAACTTAAGATTTTCTTAATTGCAATAATAACTCATATTAACAATTAGTTAAATTTGATTTTAATTTTTTTTCATTTGTGAGTTGCGAACCAATCTTTGCCAAAATTTCTAAAAGACTTATTATAATATTTTCTTTAAAGAAACATGTTTTCCCTACGAAACGTGAATATTTGTAGCAGCGACTTGCAATGCGATCACATGAAATTTTCACTTAATTCAAAAGCTATTTGAAAAATTGTTCAGCCGCTGTATTTGAGTTCAACCTACGTTGCATCCAGTCGTGCGAGGGTTAAGGAATTTGATTTGTCCATTGAATAAGGACGTAAATAACCGTCAAATCATATATCTACCAAATAAAGTTCAAACAGATACTCCATTACTCGAATCTGTTTATGGTACAACAAATAAATAGGTTAAATAGTAAGAAGCGAGTGCCCGATTTTACGAAGCCTGAAAGAATGGTTTAAGCATATACTTCTCATTGGTTGAATTGAAAAGAGGTGAGAGAATAACACAGTGATTGCTTATGTATCATATTTCAACAGTACCGGTGAGAAACTGAAATTCTTTTCATTTTCTTTCCATGCGCCCTATTAAATCGGTGTTATGGTCAATCGCAGCAGAAGAGTAGCGCAAATGGCTTACGCAACTGAGACCAGGGACCAGTCTTTGCATCATTTATCTTAGTAGTGCAACTCATTAACGCTACACTTCGGTAGATGCCAAAGTTACAATCCTTTTGAACTGCTAAACTATGTTTAATTTTAATCAATTCCCATTGATCATTACTTCAATCAAATTTGTCGATATCGATTTAGTAATTACACGGAACCTTTTGAGAAAGTGAAAGCATGCATGCTATCCATCATTCTCGCCCGGCAGATGTTATCGAAGTCATTTCTGCTAAAGTAACAGGTTGAATACTTTCTTGTCTAGATATATAGAACCCTGATTGGTTGCGATCAGAGCGAAATCAAAAAGCGTTATTGTGTCACACTGCATGATTATTTGTTCTGTTTCCGTAACCATGGAGAAGATTGGAGTGTTTTCACCTGTGCGTTTAGCACATAAAACTTACACGCCAGTTCAAAGAGTGAGTCGGGTAAGTTAGATTCCGTTTGTATAGATGACTGCTTCAGCGAAGCAATTTAGCGGATTTTGAGAGAACCGATGAATATGGTCCATTTGTAACAGAAATTACGTAGGTAGATGTGACTTATGAGTTTTTTAATCGAAACTTAGGGTAAAGTGGCAAATGAATTTTAATCATGTTTTCAATCATGATTTTGAAGGAAACATTTTACTGATTAATGATATCTATTTTTAAAAAAATGCATATTCATTTCATCCTAGATGTGTCAATAAGCAATAATTGAGGTATAAGAACAAACCTATGTTGATTATATAATATATGTTTTGATTAGTTAAAGTATTTTTACAAGTTGACGTCGTTTAGTTAATCTAATTCCAATGAAGGTTCTTTGGTGATTATATTGTATGCTACCATTTTTCTATGCTGTAACTCTTATGTATATGGGCCGGAGGCCTTTCATACAATAAACATCTTTTGACTTTGACTTTGGTGAACAATATCTGGATTGTGATTAAAATTGGCGTTTTTAGGTGCTTTGTAATTTTTTTGTACAAGCTATTTCAGCTTTTCAATCAGTATGAGATAAAGCATTATTATTCAAAAGAAGAATACGGAATTCTTAAGTTAATTAAAACTCATTTCATATAAATGATATAATGTTGATGTCATGTCTCTATAGCATGGCATCATGATAGGGATAATCAATTTTTAAAATAATGTTTTCAAAGAAGCATTGTAGATTTTTTAAGAAAACATTGTCAGATATCTTTTTTATATCTTCGGTTGCATTTGAAGTGTCATATGGCTAAAACAAAACATTATGCATGACCTCATAATGCTCTGAAATCACAATTAGATAGCTGACAATTTTAGAAGAACGTTTTTTATGCAGTCTGATTAAAATCGACCGTGTTCCGAGGAATAAAAGTTTCAAAATATTGACTCTGTCGAGAGTCGAACTATATCTGTCTGTAGACAGATGGAGTTCGAATCTCGATAGAGTCAATATCTAGAAACTTTTATTTCTCGGAACACGGTCGATTTTAATCAGACTAGTTTTTTTTATGTAGAATGTGCTTGATATTGGTGCTTTTTTCTGTGTGTGTTATTAGGTTTTGATAACTTTGTTATTTCTAAAAACACTAATCCATATGCATGGAGATAAGGTAATTCATACAAGAAACATGCCACAAATTGTCACAACATAATATCAATTTATCAGCGGACATGTTTATTGTGTGTATAATATCATAAAGAAAAGTGTAGATAGTGCATATTATGAACCAATGTAAAGCCAACGTCACCTTCTGAAAATAATGATCTGTAAAAAAATAAAATTCTATGGGCCAATGACGTACCCAAATTGGAGAAAAAAAACAAGGCGAAAGAAACATTAAAAGAATGTTTTCATGTTGTTTCGTCTTGTGAATTCATACTCAGAATAAATTCCTCGGGTCCCAATGTCGTGTTCTATCCTAAAGCTTCCAACTGTGCATGGTGACAGCCCCGGTTGTCAGTCCTGCTTGTCTTCCAATGGTTTTGTGAGAGTAAGTTATCAGTATTAATGTGAAAGGCATTTTATAACATTTTTGTTTGTTGGTGACATTACAAATGTGATTTAGTTTTCATTCAACCTCCAGACTGTGATAGTATATTTTGTCTTTATAGTTTTAAATTCATATTTGATGTAATAATCATATTATTTATTTTTACACATAACGCATCAATATATTTAATGATTGTGATTATTCATTGTCTTTATATGGAATGTTGATAATAAAGCTCAAAGAAAGCTCTAACTTTGGTTTTCTTTCATAATTTAAAAAAATCTTGTAGTCATTTCTAATAAACTTTCCTCTCAGACAATTTTCATTGGATAATGTTTTGACTTACAGAAGTGAGAGAACATAGGTAGGCAGTTCAAGACATTCAAAATCTCAAGCATTTTATTTTACATTGACTTTCACTTTCGCTGGATTTAATTCAAATTTGGATAAGGAAATACCTGTTCCTTGTAATAAATCAAGGTGCGAGTGAAATACACTGAAAGACTGCGTTACCGAACGTCACCTCACCAATGTTGTGTACGATTTGATACCCATGCCTGAAAGTCCGTATGGTTTGCACCAGTCTCTGTCATTGGCTCATTTAAACCTTACTGCCAACCAGTCAAAAGCCGTGTTTAAAGTGCAGCGCCCTCTTCGGCGAATAGTTGGAATTCTCATATGATCTTTCATTTGACTATCGCGATTCGTCCCAGCAGCCTTGTAAGCCTTGGGAAGTAAGGGAAATGCAGCAAAGCCTATCTCAGCAAGCAATTTCGGATGGTGTAGTAAAATACATTGCGTGGGGAGGTAATCATATCTATGAACATGCAAATTAAACGGTTCTCTCAGTTTATCAATTAAAGATACACTCAGTGAGTTGAAAAAGTCACATACGGAAAAAAATTTATCAATGATGTCTTTGAATCAAGAGGTACGGAATTTTTTCTGCAATGATAATTGTAATGCTTATCAGTTCAATAGATCCTGATCAAAAACTGGACAATAACATGTCAATTTGTCGAACGTAATTTTGGAAACCTGCCTAAAGCCGGCAGAAGATAAAAATTTGGGTTTGTAGTGTTTAAAAGGATAAATGAATAGTATTCATGTAAATGGTACCTGTGATTTCGAGCTCGGCATACACACATGGGGGTGTTGTTTGATTTTCGTTGAAAACTAATACTAAACAATTATTGACTTCAAGTGAGGTTGATCCAATGATTTATCGACCTAAGACATGTGATATTCACAGAGGCGAAGCCGAGGTGAATATCACATGTCCCAGGTCGATAAATCATTGGATCAACCGAGTCTGAAGTCTATAATTGTTTTATTATTTGAATTACGTCTTGAATTACCATTCTTCTGGTATTTCCGGCAGACCGGGATTTTTAAAATCTATTTTTTATCCACCGGAGGTGTCTGGATTGTTATATCAACCTCTCACGATCCACACAGGTTGACATCGCTTGACGACATTGCTATCATGTGACCAAGTAGGCCAATCAAAAAGACGGAAATAATCCATTCATTTAATATAAGTAATTGTCACATATTTGGCATTTTGGATGAATATGAGAGAAGTTTTAACGAACATCTTCATAATTGGTGTGTTGAATATCATCATAAGTGGTGTTCTGACACTCATAAACGCCAAATAAAATACAATGTAGATCACCGGATTGTTTCAAACAGCCATATGTACAAACAGCCACTTATGGCTGAACTACATAAGCATTAGATCATCGACATCCCATTCTTGGTTGACTGCAAGAAGAAAAAAATAATTAAACTACGATGATACTCATACAAATTTATTCATAAATACAATAAATAAAAGGACCACAAACACAGTAACACATTTGTACATTTTTAAACATGGTATAACAACCTCACACTTTTTATTCTTACTGTAAGAACAGTTGTAAAATAAATGCAATATAATCAGAGGACCAGAGTAATGACAAATTTTGCCCCCCCCCCCCCCCCCCACCCACACACACGAATCCCCCCTCCCCAACATTACTGGATCTGCCACTGACTTCTAAAGTCACTTACTTATTCCTACCTAAATCCAAATTTACCAATTTCATAAGGCCATTTTTACCAGTGACAATTTGATCAATTTCAGGGTTATATCTTATTTAATGTGAAAAGTGAGGAAGAGAAAGCATATACTCTTTACTTTCATCATTCAGAAGTTTTTACCTATGTCCTGCTGTTTTGATGAGGAAAACTCAAGTTCTTGTAATCATACTTAGTTGTCAGTGGGAAAAATTGGAATTAAACTGCAAGGACAAATGATTAAAAAAAAATTCTATATAAAGGTAAAATTTGACTTTATTTGCCTCAAAGGAACTATTATTCTGTAAAACGTTGAAACGATAAACATCTTTGGTATAATTTTGTTCTGTTTACATTTGTTGATGAATGGAATGTTAATGCTTATTTGAATATGAATCCTAAGCAAACCTAAGTCCTTCCCAATATTTAATCGAGTAATAGTTATTCCTTCTAGTTTTGATATGGAAATCTAATAACTTTTTACTGGGCACTGTTCATGTGGGGGTTAAAAAATACGGGATACCTATTTCTGTAATTACTTTTTGCACAAAAGTACATAGATAGATAGAACTTATCAAATTCAAATAAAAGTTTACATTTGTTCTAGAGAAATATTCACACATGAAATATATTTCTGAAAAGCGCACGCAAAAAGAGAAAAGTCTCTCAAATGTTTCCGGTATCTGGTATTCATAAAAATGATTCAAAAAGCCATTTCATGGAATGAAATATACTATACATAAACTGTAACAAACACAAAATACATTTTAACATTAACACATTGCAAACACAAGACAAAGTATAGATTAACTTGAACAATTCTTTCACAAAATCTGGATCAAAATATAATTATGACACAAACCCAATGACAATATATTTTCAAATAAAGCTAACACATAATATATTGGAAATATAGTATGAAAGGAAAGCAACTCACAAACAAAAAGAACTCAAAATTGAGATTCAGCTCTATAAATAATCTGTTGATAATCTTTTCTTGATTTTCATTGTTTACAACTTAAAGTGAGAAAATTAACAGGACGGCACTAACAAGATGGTAAAAGAGACGGGTGCCACAAGTGGGAAATAAACGATTCACGGCGGTTGAAAGAAAATAATGATAGAAGGGGGGTCACAACCGTCAAAACATAGGTAAAACATGAGTAAACAATTCGGAAACGAAAAATTCAAATTTAAATGTTGAATTGTTTACCCAAGTTTTACTTATGATTTGATGCTACTCTCCATCCCCCATCCACAGGATAGCAAACATCGTATTTGACGTAATAAGCGCCGTCTCCCTCTAAGCGCCACCTAATTACATTTGTCGCTAACAAAATGATAAGCACAACTTGTCATAACTTTCCCTGTGTGATAAAGCTGCACAGCTGATTTGAGAACAAAACGCTTTCTCCTACATTTCAAGCAGTGTTGTGAGCAACTGTCTTCTTTATTTCCATATATTAGCATGCCAAAAGTTCAACAAAACTGAACATATAAAGTGACAGAAGTATTTCTTTTAATAATCTTTATAAAATTGATGGAAATAATTCTAATAGGCACCTTTTCAATTTTCTAGGCACCCAGCGCTTTATACGTCAGGGCCCCCTTTCACAAAGCCCTAAGGTGATCGTAAGTCCTTAAGGTAACCTTAGTGCAATGTTAAAGTATGGGAGTTAAGGTTAACCTTAGTTAAGGTTGCTTTGTGAAAGCAGGCCCGGTAATACAGTAACAATACAGTAACAATACAGTAACAATATCTAGTGAAGCCAAATCAACATTTCCAGCACTGACATTCATATTATATTGCCTGTTTCTAAGACATAACACAAAAAACACTTTACCGATTCTCAAATTTGATTTCAGTCTTTTATTGTATGCTCACCATAGACTGAACCATGACATGAAATTGATTATCATTCTGTAGGTAAGTAAATAAACAAACCTTTTGAAAACATCATAATTAACAGTAAAACATTTATGTCATTTACCACAAAAATTCTTATCATTCATGAAACTTCAAAAGGTTATGTTTGTTTATGACAAAACACAAACAACAGACAAGTAGCAGCTTGATTCTAAAATTTGAAGAAAATATATATGAAGAATTTATTTCACACATGAAGTGGAACTGAGAAAGCATCCACACAGCATGTTCAGTCCCAATCTCAGTGAAATAAGATCTAGCTATTTGTTCTCATTTTTTTTTTTTATAACACATATTTTAGATCATTGGTATGAAGCCGAAAAGTCTTGCTTGTCACTGTGTAAGAGCGATCTGACTTATCAGAAAGCTTGCTATAAGATCGACAGTCCATTTAAATAAATCTTTAAGAGACAGCGGTACTGGTTGATATTTAAAACACTGATTCGGACTCCTTTCTGGGCTATGGATGATCAGGACAACCACTTCAAGCCAAATGCCTTGGATCTTAAGAGTCCTTTCTAGCTGTTGTATATAAAATAAAGAGGGCAAATTTATCTAATTTCAATGAGATTTGGCCACTAACAACTGTTGTCATGTTCACAATGTATTCAGCATCACATTTGACTGTTCAGTATTAGTTTTGTGATAAGACATTAAAACTTTATTTCTATGTTTAACACAGAAAATACTCTTGAACCAATGGACAGTGTGTCTTATTGCCTTGTGGTTCGAGATTCTCTCCAAAGTGATTAGCAGCAGTGATTTCAGATGGGGTCATGGTGAGCAAGAAATCTTAAACTGGACTCTAGCACTGAGCCTGCTGTATCTTAACTAACTGCAGTCAACATCATTCTCATTAAAATCAAACCTTGATTACACCTACACTACTTGACAAATCAATGCTCACTGCTAGCCCTCTTACAAACGCTGTCAGGCAAACATTTAACTCCAGTTCAATATTTGATTGGCATGACGTTTTTAAATTTGACTATTAAATTGGACATAGCCTTTACAATTGGAAAGAAGTCTCGTATGTTAGTTATATAGAATGGATTAATCATTTTCCTAGTACTGAAAATTTTTGAAGTTTTTTATCAGGTAAAAAGCGGTTTTAAGGCTTTTGTCATTGGTTTTGATGTGATATCTCGTCTTGAAAGTTACTATAAAACCTTTAATAATCGCCCATGCACTTATTTTTTTAGCACCCCTTGAATCTTCAGGGCTTAATTGACGCTAGGAGACATCGTGCTTACTTTTAATATAGCAATTTGAGGTTTACGTATAATCTTTCTTAAGGTAGAAATACTCGAATGGTTTAGACCCTGTGCTTATTAGAGGCTAAGCGCTTATTTTCTCAACTATCCTTGACCCTGGACCTTATGAGAGGAAATACGGTAGTTTATCTTCACTTTAATGAGATGATGTTAGCACGATAAACCTGCTGACTTAACTCCTCACAAGTAAGACAAAACGGATTTATTCCTTGTTACTATAAGATCATTCAGATTCATCTTGGGTTATGAAGGATTGTTTACATATGATGACTTCTAGCTCATGGTAAACTGTCATTAACAGTCCCAGGCAGTGGTGTATGTTGACAGATCTGGTAATGAACCATATTCAATGATATGTCCTGTACAATGAGGCATGAGACGATACGAAGCGCACGCTGGATACCTGTCAACCCAACCCTGTGTAGAGGGCAGAGTCGGGAGAGTTGAAATCACAGAATGTTACCGATTACACAGCGTGCTAAAACAGACGTCCTTTTCTATGAGTCTATAGTAATAAAATAACTTTCTTTCACAACCACAAAGTGAGACTTGGTTCTGCGCTCATGTAGGAATGTCGCCCGGTAGATCTGCGTTGGTGTGAGACTGGTTCAAGGGGAGGTCACTCCGGCGGCGGTGAGTTTGCAGCGCAAACCAACTGCTTCCCCCAAGTGATATAGCACAGATGAAACCTGTAGCCTGCAGAGATAGATAGTTCCAGTCAGTCTTACATAACACAATTGGTCAGATCAAGGTATCTTTAAAGATGAACTAACATACCTTGATTGAGTAGGGTACTGCAGTGTGATAATTATAAGGTAATATC
Organism: Phorcus lineatus; assembly: GCA_921293015.1. NCBI lineage: Eukaryota > Metazoa > Mollusca > Gastropoda > Trochida > Trochidae > Phorcus > Phorcus lineatus. Next base: position 42,956,590 of record OV121083.1, read on the forward strand.
AAAGTTATTATTTTGTCTTAACTAGGCAATCATTTATGCACAAATATGCAAACATCCCCCTATACACTTTGACCTATCTCAATTTGACTGAAACACAAGGTTATCATTATGCTGAAAAGTAAAGAAAGTGGACTTAACACTACTACTTAGCTGTACATGAAACATGCAGAAAGAGAATGAAAATATCTCAATAAGACCTCTTCGTTTTCTATAAGAATGTCCAAACATCACCTATACAGAATATTATTTTCATATACATAGAAGCAGTCTTAATTCCTGATCTGAATAAGAAATTTATTGAGAGTACCCACCACTGCACCCTCGAGACTGGAGAATGAGAGATTGGCCTCCTTGACGGCTTCAGAGTCCCCGAGATGTGTGACAGACACACTCAGTACAATGGCAGCAATGAATAGCAGCAAACACAGACCCGCATTGACTATCAGATCCTGTACGAGAAGTAACATGTGAGATTTAAAAAACTTCATTTGAGGTACTTGACTCTAATACATTTCAAATTTTATCTGCCTGTATAGAAATATAAGGCTCTGAAGCTTATCATATTTATGTATAAAAAATAAAGAAGTCATATAAAGAATTGAGCTTTCTAAAACTGCTACTTTGAAAGGTATGAAATTTTTTTTGTACACATCCATTTTTCAGTTTCCTGAACCATACATTGACTTTCAATCTAAATAACTTTTGGCCAAGAAATTTTTACACAAGATTTAAAAAAGGGCTTTAAGGGTTATGAATTTTAAGGATGGATCATCTTGTTCAGACATAGGTTGGCAAGAATTTGAAGTATAACAAGTGTTTGTAACTAAGAGGGCAATAAATTTTATACTAGTTTCATTAAGAATTGGTAGGAATAATGCTCTTCAAATATTGTACTTATGTAAAAAAGAGTTGTGGTGACCAAGAAGATATTTAATGTCATACATTTGAATAAAAGGAAAGTTTCCTATGAGTACAGAGATGTTGCATAAATAAGATTTCAAATGTGGCGTCATAGTCTTTGTTACCCCAAAGCGAACTTTAATCAAATTGAATACAGGGGCTGGTGAATGGTGACCCAGGGGTTAATACCATTAAATTCTTTAAGTCTGAGGTGACAGATTTAAGAAACTTTATCTTTGAATCTCTTTGTTGACACTTAATCATAAAATTCGCAGGACCTCTAGACCAAGCTCTGTGACCAAATGGCATATGCTGATGTATGATCTGAATAATTGAAACTAAAAGATATCTTAACCCCTTTCTTGGAGAGAACATTCTCTCTTTTGTACACTCACAATAAGAGGAGAAAGGTAGACTGGTTTAACAAGAACGATGAGGCAGAGGATAGCCACACACAGCAATGTCAGGATTGCCATGCCCATGAAGTACTGCAGATTGTGTATAACATTATAGTCGCTGTGTTTCAGGTCGTGGTATGTAAATCCCTCGCTGCTCCACCCAGCCACTAGACACGCAGATATTAAGCTCATCAACTGAAAAAAAAAAACATGCTTTGATGAATTTTTCCTTACACTGACTTTTGATTTTGATGTTGTTCATAGTCCAGCATGCTAGACGTGTTCAGTCATTGCACATAAAAGGATGTTTGGATTATCTATCTAAATATGTCCAATGAGAAACAATATGAAACCTCATCAGTGTAGCTTCGCTTTCTATTAATATATAACGCTGCTGACGTGTTTACTGTCTTAGGGGCATATTATAAATGCCCCTTCTTGAAAACGTTCATTACCAGTGGAATTAGTGTCACCTAACACATGCGCAATTTCATGTAACTCAGATTACTCTTTTCTGACATTAGACTTTTAATGAGTTTATTAACCTGTTGATTATCATTGCAGCAAAGGCTCGGTTTGTTAAGCGCTGAATTAATTAGCTCCTTTTACACTTGGGTGACTCAAGCTTGGTAATTCCGGCGACACTGTTTTGAGACTTGCCAGTGTCTAAACTGATGTGCAAAATATTGCCAAAAGGAGAGCTCAATAAAGTGAATTATACATTGAAAAAAAATGATCAATTTGACAAGGAGAAAATGAATGTGTGATTAGTTCCTTTCGGCTGAAATCTCTGTAAACAACCTCTAATGCAAGTCGAATAGGTAACTACAAATTCAAAGACATCTGTCATAGGTGCGTTTGTGCTCTAATCGAACACATTAAACATCAATCAATATTTGTTATTTCAATAACATTCTAAAATTTCATCAGAACTTACAACTTCCACCAAACGCAGTAGATTAGGGGGTAACACGAAATTACGAATGCGAAACCCAGCCATTTTTTGGTGATAAGTGCTTCTTCTTCGTTTCGTATTTTTATAATAGCACAATATTAAAACATGCATATAAAATGAATAAATAATATTTATGGATAAGAAAATATCATATTACCATAAATGATATCGAAAAGAATACGCCAAATCCGAAACAATATTTTAACCTTTTATCAGGAATAGTTCTAAAACGAAAAACCTTAACAATGGCAAATATCAAATATTCTCCCAAATAACTTAAAAAATATCAGTGGATGAAATAACTATGAATTTATCTAAAATTCAATCTAAGTTTTATTCAGAAAGGGTTCTGTTGCACGGGAAAATAATTTAGCCTCCACTAGTATTATTCATTTTAGTTGAATTCTGACTTTTATATTCAACTGCAGGTTGTTGCTAGCATTCCATAAACATTGGAGGAATGAAAAGCGGCAAGGACTTTACAATCAACTATTGAGGAGTCATCTCACTTTCAAGATGCAGTTGAAACATATGAAAACACTGCTGCCTCCTCAGGTAACATATTTATTATTCATTTCTCTGAAAAATATAGTTGATCAACCGGTTTCTCACTTTTGTGACATGACAGCGACCACAGTTTACTCGTTTGTAGGGACACCATGATAATTTTCTTAATCGAAAACCTAAGTTCATTTCCTCTTATTTTTGCGGCGGATACAATAACATACCCCCAAAATACAATGGCAAACCAAAACAGTAATAGTAGTTGTAAAGATTTGCAGTAATCTCCACTCAAAGTTCTGTATTAAAATCGGCGACAGCAATGGCCGATTTGTTATTCTCACAAAGTAAACCGGATATCTAAAAATAGATGGTTCATCTAAAGTTTGAAACTTGAGTCGAAACAACCTAATCCAGACACGATGGACTATTTAGCCGATATATTTTACGGCACTTCTCATGACAGTTGTCCCTTACATATTGCGCATGTTGTTGTTTTTTTCTTCGTTTACAAAATTACCCTTAGAAATAAAACTTAAACAGCAAATTAAGATGTTGGCCATGCATTGTCATTTCTTTCATGAATAAACCTTACGAAGACGAATGTATCTGTAGGAATTTAGGAAATTTTACATGGTAATTGCGTGGCCAAATGTTCATATAAACACAAGGCAACCATTCAGGTGATAAATAGTCTTTATTATTTTCAGGCATAGAATAATTATTACATAATATTTCAAAAGTTGAAGAAATAAATCGTTTGTAGATGTTGAAATTCTTTACATCAATTGATGTTTTTTTATCTATCGAAAACTGGACAATTAGTCGTGACTGGCGCGTTCAAAACGAATCTAACACAGACTTTACTTACATATAGCCGACAAATACAATATTGTAAAGGACGAACGTGATTTGAATGAAGAAAAATCATCGTAAAGCTTCCATTAGGGAAAAAGGATTATTTCATGTTTGTTGACATACGATTAATGTATGGGACTGGTAAGTTTCGACACCTCCCTTTTACAGGTATTCATTGTCAATACAGATTATTTTCAATAAAGAAATTTTCTACTCGATCTATTACAAAATTTAAAATAACCGAACCGTGTGACAACAAATATTGTATATCGTGACCGGTATATATTCAACAAAACCTTTGATAGGGGTTTTGCATATTTATTTCTAGGAATTGCAAATATTTGTGGAAAGGCAAAAAAATGTATTGAAGCTGATATACGTAATGAATTTCCAATACAAATGAAGATTATGTATATGGTTGTTGCAAAATGAGTAAATAATACGAATTTTTTAAATTTCTAAATGTATGTTCTATTTTAAATAAAATTATTCTTTAAAGCAATGTGTTGTTTAAGGTGATATCGCAGTTTATCTTAAATTTGATCCCTAGTAAATGTTTGTAATGCTGTACTGAGTTGCAGCCGTGTGTCGATTGACAGAATTAGAAGAAGTGTAGTAAAATCGTGCCCTGGGCCGTTTTATCTAATATTGTACAACTAGTGTTATTTTGGTATCTGCCGTATCTACTGACAGTAAGTCAAAACCTTACGAAGTTATTGTGACAGAGGAAGCGTTTGATCACTACACTTCAATTGTAACACTAATGATTTTCAAAAGTAAGATGAGTATGTCACTATGACTTCGTAAGATATAGTTAGATGAAAACAATTAACATGCTAATAAGTTGTACTCTCTTATACTCCCTTGACATGAGCACCAATGACATCACTACAAGTCCGGAACTCCGTAACAAAACAAAGAAGAAAAAGTAAACATAACTATAATTCTGTATGAGATCCAATCAGATGAAATCCAAACAGCATATAACAAATATTCAAATATGAAAAACAATTTTGCCGCGCTGTTTTTGGCGATCGCAAGCATGTTCATTTCGCACGTGCTTTTCATGCTCAACGTGCTGACGTCATTTGCACACGGGCTAAGTTCGCTCTCAGAATCGTAAAAACGGCTTACTGGTGAGTCGCCTGTGGTGTACCTATCGTTTGGTGTCACCAACAGACTTGTTAAAAATTATTTGAAGAATTCATTTTTCCTTTGGCTCAGCTACTTTTGCAAAAGATAAGCTATTTAATTTAATTTAATTTTCGTTGATAGATATTTTAAAAAAATACAGGAATTGTAAAAATTAGATAAAAATATAAACTTAAAACAGATTTAAAGTTTTATTTAATTTTTTCTTTAACAATATCTGCCTATTTAAGAAAGGGAGTAGCCTCAAACATCATGTGTTCAACTATAGTGTAAAGTTTTTCCTAGTTAAAGCATGAGGCTGAAGTGGTTTAATGACAAAAACAGTAAAAGATTTACTGGACAACAACTTTATTGTGAACACATACAACATTTCAAAGTATATGCTAATTGCTAAAACCTTCATCAGCCATCTAACCTACGCTATTACTTGATTGTTGATTGTAGTAAAATAGTGAATAATGAATTAGTGTCAATTGAGGAAGAGTTCAACATGTTCATGCATTGTTAACATCTACTAAACGTTGCACCTTTGTTGCTACACTTTTCCTATAAAGAAGTTGTAATTCCATAGAATCCTGTTAATTTTTAAAGCTTCTCAAAGCCTCTCAATGCTTAGTGTTGCTTGTCAAAGAGAACCATGGAGGTGGTTAACGGGTCGACGGGTTGTGTGAGATCAAAAGAAGATTCATTAGTTCTATACTTCTCTTTTTTGATCTGTGTGTTTGAAAGAAAAATACATACTGATACATGCTTTTCACTAGTGATGTAATATTTCATATATTTTTTAGGATGGGGCAGCAAAAATTTGTGCGATGACATGGTCAATGAACAACCAAAAGATGGCGGTGTGTACATCAGACCGAGTAATACTGCTGTATGATGAGCAGGGGGAGAAGAGAGACAAGTTTTCCCTCAAACCAGCAGATTCTAAGGTAACTGTTGAACCATTCAGAACAATCAAGTGCATACTTTAGCTCAGTTTTGTAGTGTTGCTATCATAAAATTTGTACAAATCTAGAAAAGGTTGTTTAAATTATCATGTTTATAATTGTTGCATTTATCACCCCAAAGATCAATGTTTGATATATATTGAGCCTCAGTAAATTCCTAACATTCCTAAGGTTCAGATCATTATATCTGCATGATTTTAAGTTCTTTAAATTCAATAAATTTAATGATGAGAGAGAGGTCATAGGCTTTGCCTCTACTTTAGAGCAATAAATTTTGAAAAAGGTTTTAAAGTAAGACAGAGCTCTTTGACTGATTTAAATTTTATATAAGTTTTGAAAATTAAAATATCCTTCAATAAGTGAAACTACATTTTCATATATCTGCCAGTTCACAAGTTACTCATTTCAAGATGAGGTTTACTCTAAGAATGAAACTTTGATTTTCAAAATATAGATAGCCTACTCTCTGTGGGATACTAGATTTTCAATTCTAAATATCCCAATTTTTTTCATTTGTTGTTGCCACCAGTATGGAAAGAAGAGCTACACTGTTAAAGGACTTGCCTTTTCTCCTGACTCTACTAAAGTTGCTGTTGGTCAGACTGACAACATTATCTACGTCTACAAGATCGGAGACACCTGGTAAAAATCTTTTTTGATGTTAACGGAGCTCCCATGTCAGACAGACGAACAGATTTATTCAGTAAAAGGCTGCCCAAAATACGGAGAATTCAGGGGTAACACAAATCCCTGCACATAATTGTTAATAATGTCTTTATATATATGAGTGTATTATCGGAACACCCTAGTGTCAGCTTTGTAATGTATGGGTTGAAGAAATTAAACTGGGGGGGGGGGGGGGGGGGTTGTATGGGGATGGATTTCCTCTTGGCATTTTTTTCCATAGATTTCAATCAAAATTTTTAAAAAAAATTGTTCAAGTCGTGAATTCCCCCTTTTCAATTCAAAAGATCAATTTAAAATCTGTAGAAGGGTCAAAGTCAATTCGTAATTCAAGCCCACCCAACCTTCAGAATTTTTAGATCTGTAATTGATAATATGGTATTTGTTTCAGGGGAGATAAAAAGGTTATTTGTAACAAGTTCGTTCAGCAGAGTGCGGTCACATGTCTCATTTGGCCACCAGAGCAACCAATCATCTTTGGCCTTTCTGATGGAAAGGTATGTTCTTTACCAAATGATTTCTTTTTGGGTTTTTTCCAACATATTCAAATACATGCATTGACTATCAAGTTTAGTGTTTTGTTTTGTTTACGTTTGAAATTCAAATTACAGCTTTAAAAAGTTTTGATAAATGATTGAATGAACGACCTGAAAAGATGGTACAGGTTTTTTAAATTTTGATTTTTACAAATGCTTTTTTAAATTTAAATTTGATTATGTCTTACTTAGGTTCGTGCTGCAAATACAAGGACAAATAAATCATCAACCGTTTACTCCACTGAATCCTATGTCGTGTCATTGGCAGCCAAGTGAGTAATTGTTTAGATCTGTTTTCAAAATATTCCAATGTTTCATTCACTCAAACAGACAATATTTCTGGAATGTACAATTTCTAAATGCAAGAAGTTGAGAACACAAGAATTTATAGCTTGAATATATTACAAAAACCTCTTGAATGAACTAGAGAGTATTAATCGAGGAAGAAGATGATCTGAATTTTTTTTGTTTCTTGATGTAATGGTATTGATTGGTAGATCACCTTGCATGGTTGGAATCAAACCAAGATCTGGGTAAAATTTGAATATTTTTACCATGGTGATAAAGGGATATCCTTTAGAAACTCTTTCTTCTCAACTTATGATAAAAACCACCAAGGTAATACCTCCTTTGGACAACATCTTTTATAGGAAGTTATGTTGAGGTTGATGTTGAAACCAAGTAAGTGGGGATATTCCTATTTAAACAGATATCTCATTAATACATCATTATTTCACTCTTAATATTTTTCATATTAGTGAATACTATTCTGTTTACGAAAGATTTCACAATGTAATTAAGATTGGTAACATTTACTCAAAAAGAGAACTATTGTGAATGAAGTCGATCCTCAGAGTTATGGGTGTGATAAGGCCTTACTGATAACTCTAATTGTTAATTATGATAAATATATTCATACTTCTTTTATCTGCTCGTAATTTAGTATAAGAATAACAATTTTCTTAACGTAATGCCAAAAAGCAAGATGGCAGAACAAAAGCTGACAGGGGTTTCCCGTTGAATTAAAAAGCTGGGTAGAGTGACAGCTTTTGAAATTCCATTAGCCTCAGATGTAACAGACGATATCATCATTTGGAGGTTCAGCTTCTATATTACAGCTTTACAAAAAAGTTCTCATATTAAGCCTTGAAATAAGAACAAGCAACAACCATTATTGTTGATGTCAAATCTCAGACGTAAGAAGTTAATGAAATCAGTGCTCATATTGATTCTTTGGTGATTTGTTCTTCTCTTTAAAGCCATAATCTTAGAAGAATTCACCCTATAAAGCTTCATAAGTTACTAAAACAGTGCCATGGTAGTATTTATCCCTGGAAACTGAATTTTAATTTTTGTCTGGCATGCCTGCAGTCCTTCTGGGAAAGGCTTTCTGTCTGGTCATGCCAATGGGGACATTGTGCGCTTCTTCTTTGACGATGAAGGTAGCGGGGATTCTCAGGTATGATATTATCATTTTATTTATTTACTTATATTATTTTAGCTGAAAATCTTTAAGCCTTTAACTCTGATTAGTAAATTGTAAAATTGTGTCATGAGATTGGAACAAATTGCTTTTAACTTATGTTAACTCCTTCATCCTTTAAATAGCAATTTCAGACAGTCATAGTATATGACATTTTGAATACTTACTCAATAACTACCAAATTATAATAAATTTGTTTTGTGATATAAATCTTGGGAAATTCTGAAGAAATAAATCTTTAAAAAAACTTGCTACTTCCCCTTTAAAAGGACACATTACAAAAATGGAAAAACAAATAAATCATTCTTTCCTTCATTCATATCCAAAGTCATATGTTCAAACTCTCCAACTAGGGAGAAAGTCTTCAGATTTTCTCAATTTTTTTACATCCATTGTAAACCTATTGTCATTATTATTATTCATACTTTTGCAGGGTAAGATTTCAACCCACTCCTGTCCGCCGTATGCTCTGGCCTTCTCCCAGAATGCAATCATGGCTGCTGGGTGTGACAAGCGAATCGTTGCATACGGACGGGATGGGCGTAGCTTTCAGCACTTCGACTACACACGTGATGATGACGAGCATGAGTTTACAACGGCGGTCTGCTCACCCAGTGGACAGTCTGTTGTTATTGGAAGTTTTGACAGGTAAATTATGCAACTTATAATAATTCAAACTATAATCTTGATTAGCAAATGAAATGAAATTTAAAAATGTTGTCACAAAAGGTAGAAATCTCTGTACTTTCATTCTCACAATTTTTTTAGGTAAAAGATATTGACTACAGATAGCTAGTGTGCAATGGTTTCCTTTCCCTCCTGTTTATCTTTTTATTTATGAGGCTCAGGTTTCCATGATTAGGATATTATTGTGGAATTATTTTAGTGTAATTAGTTGCTTTTCTCTCATAGTGATATGTCTTGGACATGGGCAAGATCATTAATGAAACATGTAGGTTGTATGAAGGAACTATGAGGGCAAACAAAGATTAATTTTGTTAATGGATTATCATTTTGTTTTTGCAGACTGCGTGTTTTCAACTGGAGCCCTCGGAAGCAGATGTGGGATGAACCCAAGCTGAAGGAGATTCCCAATCTATACACCATCACTTCTCTCGCCTGGAAGAAAGATGGTTCTCGAGTCACCGCGGTAACAAGATAAAAACATCTCAAAACTAGTGCTAATATGCAATGTTTATAAAAAACCAATGTTTTTAAAGTACCAGGGGTACTAGGTAAATACTTCTAGAATATCTGTAGCTTCTTGACTTATACCATTGTTATCTCACCTTAAAAAATAGAAAGTTTATTCATTCTCTGTGTACTGATAGCAGTTTTTTTGTACTGAAAGAATAACTAGCAGTGTTATATTGAACCACCCTAATGCAGAACTTCTGCTTCAAAGTCAGGATAATTGTATTAATTAGCCATAGATAGTTGCTGGCACAAAGTATAAACTACCAGTCCAAACCTGGTTATTGGCTGATGTACAGTTATACTAGCTATTTACACAAGTACTTATTTCACAACCCAATTTTTCTCCTGCCCGTAAATTGTGTCTGCCTGACCGGTCATCATATCATATTTTAACTATAACTTGACCAGGACCTTTTTTCACCAAGCCTTAAGATGATTGTGAGTCAGTAAGTCAACGAGGGCGGGCTAGCGTAATGATTAGCGCATTCAGCTTCAGATCAAGAGGTCCATGGTTCGAATCCCGCCAGGGGCTCGGCAACTTTGTCTGCAATAGAGAACTGTTCTACACACAGTCAGGTTTGGGTGCGATGCTACACTGAATTTCCGTGCAGTACCACCCATGGTTTGCTAGTTTCAGCCGATGCTTGCAGGTTTCACCGCAATGCATAGCCACAATGGTGTTGCTGGCTTTCTCCCTGCAGTAATATTATCTAAGTGAAATACTCTTGAAAGCGGTGTTAAATCCAAATTCACTTGCTCACTCACTCAGTAAGTAACCTTAGTGCTAGGGTGAAAATGTGAGTCTAAGTTTAACTTACCGGTAGTAAAGGTTTCTTGGTGAAAGGAGGCGCTAGGCCCAGGGTTTTCTTTGACTATGATTTTAAGAGTAGTTTTTACTATTGTTTATGAATCTAAATACTACTGCTTATGAATCATCAATGAACAGTGCTAAGTCACAGGTGTGTATTCTTAAGTAAAGTAAAAGATTTCTTGGAAATCTTGATATATTGTAGATAAATTTTCTGATAAGGTTTGTATTAATTGATATGTTTATTTTCAGGGGACGCTGTGTGGAGGCGTGGAGCTTTTCGACTGCTGTCTCAAGAGAACCATCTATAAGAACAAGTTTGAAATCACTCATGTCGGACTCAGTCAGGTGATTTGCTGGTTTATCATTTTTATCATCTCATAAAAGGAAGACCAATTAAACACTTGTCCCTTGCTTAGTTTCCTATGCTATCACTTATATGTAAATAAATTTACTATTTTCAACAGTTCCTGACAAATATTTTATCTACGTGTCTAAAAACTTTTGATATAAATTACAATTGTGTTGAAATATTTTGTCATCATTTGAACAATAACTGATAACTGATTTCATCTGCATCTGTATTGAACTTCTAATGTATAATATTAGTAATTTTAATGGTGTACATATATATACTGCTTGTTGTTCTCAAACAAGGCCATGGCTAGTCAAGGGGAGATAATCTAGTTGATGTTGCACTTGTTGGTGTTTTTTGAGTTTCCATTATATCGATCTTTTAATATGGAGTACAGTCAAAGGGATTTAATAATAATGATTTTTGTACTTGTGTTTAAAGGAGATTCTGTTTTGTTTAGTGGACAGATTTGTGTTAATACAGAAATTTCATTTACAAAACACTAACAAAAACCTAAATGGACCTTTTTGACAAAAGTTTTGAAAAACAAATGCCTTGCTATTGCTCTTTTGAATAGTAATACCTATACAAATTGAAATACATTATTTCAATCTTTCTTACTTCATTCTATCTACGACAGAAATATAGAAGAAGCTATTTCACCAAACTGAAAGCTTTATGGTTTTAGCATATTCAACTACTGTATTCAACCCTATAAGAAAAGTTTTCTTCAGCAATGTTAAAACACATGTCTCTTAATAACATGCACATACATGATACCTCTCTCCAAAAACATCTTAAAATGTCCCCTTGATCAATATACTATCTAGAAAATTTGTAATCTAAATGGTTTCAAGATTTGTCTGAATGATAATCATTACACCAAAACATTTTTGCAGGTGATCGTAAAGAATATTTCTAGCGGGAAGCGGGTTGTGCTCAAGTCGCACTTTGGCTACGAGATTGATGAGGTTCGGATTATGGGCAAGGATCGCTACCTGGTCGCGCACACCTCGGACACCATCCTGCTGGCTGACCTTGACTCAAGCAGACTCAGTGAGGTAAGTTAACTTTATTACATAAAGTCAAAACTGTCAAACTTTCATATAAAATCAAACTTGTAAGATGAAGTCAAGGTTTAGAAGTTGAATTTATGTACAAAGTAAATTTTTTTTATATGAAGTCAAAAACATGATATGATGTCAAATTCATGATATGAAGTCAAATTCATGATATGAAATCGAATCCATGATATGAAGTAGATATCATGATATGAAGTCGAATTCATGATATGAAGTCATGAACCATGTTTTCAATTTATCAGTTTTGTTATTTTGACAAATATTTTGCATTCACAGATTCCCTGGCAGTCCTCAGGAGGAAATGAAAAATACTACTTTGACAATGAAAGCGTAAGTAGAATATCCCTGAAAATCTTTTATAATTATGATTAAAAGCGATTACCTTCTTTGAGTTGAATGTGATTCTGTTGATGGTCTAAGGGGAGATAATTTGATGACAAGATATGAAAGCAAAATCTGCCTGTTTCATGTACTACAAATGATTTATAGTTCTTTTGAAATTTTTGTGCAATTGATTCATATCTGTCTTTGTTACTCCCACTGTTGAGCAGCTAAATCTACTAATATTGTGTTGCCAGCCTAAAAAGAAATCAAGCATTATTCATATTTGAAGACCTGCAAAGTAACTTTGTGCAATGTTACTGCTTCAGTCTAAAATTAAAAGCTGGTTAAAGGAGGGTAGATGATTCAATGAAATTATAGTTTCGAAGAATTCATTTATTAATCACATAAATATCTTTTTGTTAAAGAACTTTATGTTGTTTCATAGGAAACTTTTAAACGAAAACATCCACTTTTGAGAACTTTTTAATATGTAGAGACGTTTTTGTTCAAATTATTTTGAAATTAAATGCACTATAATCAATTGTCAGCTAGTGTCTGATATGCTCACTGGTGTCATTGTAATATATAATATCAATGGTATTGCATGCATTTTCCTTTCAAGTTTACCAGCTGCCATGATATAAGTGACATAATTGGTATAGCGTTGGGAAATATTCTTATTATCTTTCCACATCTGAGGCAGATCCAGTGGGAGGGGGATTGAGGGGTTGCCTATTTATTATCCTTTCTAAATTCTGGATATGTGACTTTTAAAAGAAAAACTTTTTATCTTTTAATTTGTATTTATCTCTGCAGGTTTGTATGATCTTCAACGCTGGAGAACTTTCTCTCGTGGAGTACGGAGCTCATGAAATCCTTGGCTGGGTTCGAACTGAGTTCATGAACCCTCACCTGATCAGGTAAATAGATAAGTTATTCATGAAGAAAATTCATCCATGAATATCTCATGCTCAGAGTGTGACTGGTCGGGGGCAGCACCTATGTTCGCTCCAAGTTAGTAGTCTGTCATTGAGTAATTTTCATAATTGTTTTGTGTTATTTTTTGTGGGGAGGGGGGGGGGGGGGGAGTGTTGGTTTTTCATGGTTGCCTCTCAAACATCCACCCTGTCCTCCTAGATGGGTCAATGCTTAGGCAGGGAATCACAACATCATAATGTTTCAGAATATCCAGGTGTTAGTAATAGTAAATTTCAAAATTTGCTGTTTGCCTGTGGTACCTGGTAGCCACAGAGCAGTGCCAGTTCCAGCATGGGCTATCCTTATGATTCTGAGCATCAATCAAGGAACCAACATACACCATCCTTTAACATCTTTTGGCAAGATGGTCCTGGGAATTTAACCTGGCCTCCAGGGTGACAACCAGATACCCTTCCAATTGAGCTACATTGGGAATGTTTCTGGTACCCAATCTGGTTTTAAACCAGCCTTTTTAAGGCTATTTTCTGATATTTTTTATAATTTTGTTGATAACTACAAGGGGAAGTCAATAGGTTCATAGAAGTGGGCATAAAATAGAAGTCAATAGTTGTGATATTGACTTTATTCTTATCCCAACAATGACATTAACAATCATGTCTTTATCAATACTCACTCCTATGAACCTAGTGACTTCATCTTCACCTGTGCAAAGCAATTCAAAGCAATATAGTCTCATGTATTGAAAGGTGTTTTGAGATTCAGCAACTTTTATACAAAATAAAAATGATTCTTACATATGATATTGATGCAACAAAATGTGTAATTTCAAAATTTCATTGAAATCAAAAGGATATTTCACATTATTTATTGGAAGCAGGGGTATGTGAGTGAGATGTGTTCACCAATGCTGTTGTCTTGTATTGTCTCCAGTGTTCGTCTGAACGAGAGGAAGCAGCGAGGTGTGACAGACAACAAGAAGATGGCGTACCTGGTCGACCTGAAAACCATTGCTATCAGTCAGTACTTTTCTTGTCTTTAAACATCTTTTCAGCACCCATTTTAATGACACCTGTCAATTAGAACCACTTGTCAGTGACATGCAAATTATGGATTGCTGTTTATTGTCTATCATAATTTTTTTCTATTTACTGATATTCTAAACCTGCCATGTCTTATGATAGATAAAGCTTTTGGCCTGTTTTTTTATGTCCTCAACATGAATAGTTGAGATCTAAAAATTTGAAATGGTAAAGTACTGACATGTTTCTTAATTGCTTTTGAAAAAAATACAATCCTATATTTACATCATTTATATTGTTCATCACTTATGACTCGTTATTTACCAAGTATTACTTTGTATTTTTGTTAAAAAGCCTACACGTTTCAACAATGCAATATTTTCAACCAATTCCATCTGAAATGATAAAAGTTCACCAGTAATTTGTTTTTTAAAAACTGAATTTCATTTGTGAGTTATCATTTTATTTTGATTGTACAGTGGACCTGCTGTCGGGAATCACTCTAGGTCAGGTCAGCCATGACAATAAGATCGACTGGCTGGAGGTGAGGACTATCATTTATTCACTTCTATCCTGTTAAAGGGACAGTGTCAGTTTTTAAATGATTTATCTCAGAATTTTCCCTTATAAACATTAATTTAACCCAAATGTATTGTCTTTGATGGGTCAAGACATATTACTCAAAGCAAAGTCGTAGAGGAATTAATCAAGTATCAAACCAAAACCATTGGCGACCATTTTCATGTGAGCACCTTTGAGGTAGGGAAATGCTTCTGTTGATTAAAAAATAGTTTCATGCGAATGTAAACATTTATTTTTGGTTTATGGAGATCACTTACTACCGATTTAATGACTCAAGTGACTTTATTGGAATCTCATGATTCAATAAAAGGGACAACTACTTTTCATGTTTGAATTATTTTACCAAAGTGCATACAACATAAAAGACCTCTGTGTGTAAAATCTACTTTCTATTCAACCCTATCATCAGAGACCATTTTGTTTGTAAGCCTTAAAAATCACTTGCTCTTTTATTCAGCATCACATTAACTTTACAACTTGAATCTGAAATAGTCCTGATAAAAAAAGCAGCTATGTCATGTTGTTAGTTTATTGTGTGATTTAAATCTGCCAGTTACTTTTACTCCACGGTCCCTAATGGAAGAAATATTCACCGAAGTGGCGCCATCAATAACTAACTCAATTTGAGACTCTCACTCATACAAACTTTCATCAAAACAGATCTTATGAAACTATGAATTTTAATTTATATTTATGAAGTCAGTGTGAAAGGTAGGTAGCAGAAGTTAAGTATTAAGTTTATTACATAAAAATCTCCTCTTTTAATCTTTTCATGTTTTTCTTGTTCAGATGAACGAGACATGCAAGTATCTACTGTTCAGAGACAAGAAACTCAAGGTAGGTTAGAGTTTATTGGCTCATGTTAAGCTTACACTGAGATTCAGAAGTTAGCTGGTCCTCAATTCATGCATAACTAGTTAAAATGATAATAATATACTCATTGATAATGCTATAATAACATTGTTGGATTTGCTTTGTATTTTTTTATCAACAATTGAACTCAATATGTGCACTGCATGAATAGATCTGGTTTTGAGACAATTACAACAGAACAGTCAAATAAACATCTAGTTTCTTTTAAAAATTGAAACAGTAACTGTGAATGGTTAATCATTGTTAAGAAAAAAAGTGTTCTGTTTTCAAATAAGGATTGTTTCTCCACTTAAGTGTACAATTGCCTGCCTAACCAATAGTTATCTCCCTTCAGCTCCATCTTTACAACCTGGAGTCCCAGCTCAAGATCAGCATTCTCAACTACTGTTCCTACGTCCAGGTATGTTCCAATCATTGCTCAGACTCTCAATCCACTAACAGCGCCAGAATAATATTTCATTTCTGGTGACTGTCAGAGCTTTTTACTCAAGGGGTAAGATTTGATTTGGACCCAAGTACCCTTGGCATGATATTTAAACCTAGCCTAGCCTATCCCATCAATAAATGGAAGTTGTTGCTCAGTTTTATCTACACTTACAGTCTTGAAATTTTGAAAATTTAAACACTTTTTATGATGAAATATACCAATTGTTTTTGTAATTATATTGCACGAAATGATACAACACAGTCATATGTATATTTGAGCAAAACCAATTTTAACAACTTACTTCACCTACTACAGCAAAAAAAAGTCCAAAGCATATTGAATAAATTACAGTGATCTCAACCTTAACATTTTCTTTTTTTTTGCAGTGGGTTCCTGGAAGTGACGTGGTCGTTGCGCAGAACCGCGGCAATCTGTGTGTGTGGTACAACATTGACTCCCCTGAGAGAGTAACCATGTTCCCACTGAAGGTGGGTGACTAAGAATAATAGTACACAAATCTTATAAACCCAAACTAATTAGCTGGATGAATTTTCTGTGATTATACGCTGAGTGTATTATGTCATGTTATTCAGGGTGACATCGTTGACCTGGAGAGGAATGATGGGAAGACGGAGGTGCTCGTGAATGAAGGAGTGACCACCATCTCGTACACACTGGATGAAGGTCTCATTGAGTTTGGCACGGCTATTGATGACGGCAACTTGGCCAGGTAGGGACATTATCGTGTCGGCTTTGTCAGTTAAAGAAAACATGAATTGTAATAATGAAACAATTGTGTCATGGGCTAGAGTTTTTTGGTTGTATACAATAATTAACAAATTCATGGTCATTTTGTTTATAAATTGCCATTTTACTATGATTATTATTACTATTCCCATTTTACTATGATTATGAAAAAGACATTGCTTTACTTCTAAGTCAACTCAACTTTTCTTCATCCAAAGGTGTATGAATCATGATTGCACAAATGATGTATATGACTCTGACAATGTTTCACCCTGTATACTACCTTCATGTGTTCGCAGAGCGGCTGCCTTCTTGGAGACACTGGAAATGTCATCAGAGACCGAGGCCATGTGGATCTCTCTTAGCAAGATGGCAGTGGAGGACAGACAATTGTACATAGCAGAGAGGTGAGACTGTAGTACTGATACAAGCTGAGTGGTGTTTTGAGGAAATTAATTGAAAGCATATGTAAAAACGAGACAGGTTTCTTTTCTAATGCATTGAATACTTTGACCGTCTCTTATTCTCATGTGCTGGGTTTTCATTGATGTCAGCTAAACAAAAATCTACTGTCATTTTGGAAATCAGTCAATGGTTTATTACACTCAGAAAACAAATAGATGTAAAAGAAATTTTTGGATATGATAATTTAATTAGAAGATCTCTTTAAATAACATCTTTAAGTAATGATTGTACAACTTTGCATCAAGAATTTTATGGTTGCATTATTCTTGGAAAACTCAAAAGCCGAATAAGATTGTTATTGTCATTGAGAACATTTTATGAATCTTTAATAAAACATTTGAATCCATGATGACCTTCAATACCTAAATTATCACTCTATGTCTATGAATAACACAATATGTTTGTCATGTCTATCAAATAAGTGTCAACAATTATGTCTCACTTTCTCACCAGATGCTACTGTGCTCTGGGAGACATAGCCAAGGCCCGCTTTCTGAAGGAAACTCTTCGTATTGCTGAAGAAGCAGCTAAACACATGGTCAGTTGGAAAAGTTTCCCTTAGTGTGTCATCTTCACTCTAGGAATATGTGTAATGTTAGAGATACATGCCAAAAAGGTAGTGAAGGAATGTAACATTGTTTTATTGGATATCACACTATCTTCAAGGAAACATATTCTTTTATGTTTTTGTGTTGAGAACCAGGTTTCAAATCCACATCCTCAGAGTCAGGCAACACGGCTTGCACTGACCATACTAGGAACTAACCGACTCACCCATATTGCCTTTAGAAAATAGTCTCTCTCTTGCATGTTTATCATTCCTTTTGAAAAATGTTCAAACAGATGCTCAGAAGTCTCATTGAAACACTTTTACTTGATTTCAGTTTAAGCACTTAGAGTCAGTGTGAAAAGGGCCGATGAGCCAGCCCTTTATCTATAATATTCTGACCAACAATGGCATCTTTTAGAAAAATTTCACTGATAAGTTTATTTCAATTGACAAAATCAGACCTCAATGACTGACTGCTATTCATGCTTATTTCATACACTATAAAAGTATCAGCAGCAGGTGATTTATTGAATTTCATTCAAAAATGTCGGAACCCCTACTATCTCACCTCCCCCTTTGCCAATGACCTGACATAATCCTGCTGACTCTTGTGCAGGGCGGTGACGGCATGAACCACTACAAGGTGAGAGCAAGACTTGCCATCATGGAGAAGAAGTTCAAGGAAGCTGAAGGAATATACCTCGAACAGGTTTGTTTTAATCATCTTTTCATCCTTGGACAATAAATACATTTTTGCAGGAAAACTTCAATTTGCATATGGTTTTGTATATCTTGATCTATTGTTAAGTGTTAAAGTTTTCTTTGTAGGGTTGTAGTTGAAACAAAATTTTTGAAAAACTCCCCATCATGCATTTATTTATTTGTGCATGAATGTTTTAGATAGGATGGATTGGGAACACAATGAAAGGATTTTCATTAAATTAGCTTTTATGTCATCTAAACGCTAACAGCAATATTTGCTCCAACATAAAAACCTTGGTCTTCCTGTCAATTGACAATCATTTGCAAACTTGAAAAAGTATTTTTTGGCTACATGCCTTGTGCATTTCAAAATCTAATTTGATAAACCTGATAAAAAATGTGATTATGTAACTGTTAGGACCAATGATTGAAAAATAATTGTCTCCACACAGAATCACGTTGACGAGGCTATGGAGATGTACCAGGAAATGCACATGTGGGACGAGGCCATTGAGGTTGCAGAGGCTAAGGTAGGTCATTCCTCAACCACTCGGGGTTTTCAATCCCTTTTTCAAGAGTTATGGAGTTGATATCGTCAGTCTGATTAAAAAAGACACAAACCATCCTTCTTTTAAACGCAATGTTGTGATTGGTCAGCTAGGGACTTGGTTTTGTCCGCACTAAACTGGTGAGAATATGAGGTAGCTGCAGTCAGACTGTGAAAAGCCAAACCCTTTAAAAGTAAAAACTTTGAAACTCTTATTCCTCTGAACACTGCCGGTTTTAATCAGACTGTTGATATTGTGTGCTGTACTATAATTGATTTTAAGAGCCATACAGCAGTGTTTTGTCAATGTTGTCTGTGTATTGTAGAGCCACCCTGAGCTTGAGACATTGAGACGTAATTACTACCAGTGGCTTACCGATACTGGGCAGGAGGAGACTGCAGGGGAGGTAAGTGCTGGGGGTCATGCTTGGTGGTGTTTGATTTTAGAATTGGAGGTGAATCAAACTAACATGATATTTTGGAAAGAAATGTTGTAAGACAAGTCTTATTTATATCTTCTTAACTTGATGAAAACATAATGATGTCATGAGAAATGTAAGCAAACAATTAGTGCTTTGATTTTTTTTGGATGCAATAGAGTTGTAATGATACAGACATTTCATGATACGATATCTATCACAATATCTCATTACAATACTATTTGATAATGGTAGACGTTTTTCAGGAATTTTTTATAAAAAGGGGGATTCACTTTTGACAAGGATTTAGTATTATAGGCAAAATATATTTTTTTGTAGTCAACCTTGATATCATATAAAGATATATTATCACTATAGAGATATCATCAGATGATGTATCATGATTCTTGATACAATGATATCATCACAGCTCTCAGTTGCAATAGGGCAATCTTTGATCTGAAATTTAAGCATTTTTTAATAAAAATGACAAATGTACCGCTGTCTGCATCACTGATTACATGTGTACAGGTGAAAGAGCGAGAGGAGGACTATTTGGCTGCTATCAACCTGTACATGAAGGCTGGACTGCCAGCTAAGGCTGCTAGACTTGCCACAAGCAGAGATGTGAGTAGTCAATGAACTTTGGGTTTATAAATCATTATGAAAATTTCTTATATCGGTATTCTTTTATCTTTTTTAATCATGATTTAATTTTGGCTCATCATGCTCTTGTCATTCTGTTTCCTAGAAATATGCTCCTGCTTAACTGGCCCCAGATTTATATACACCTTTTTCCCTACTTACAACAATTAGGTTTGAACATTTGTATTGCCTTGCAAAATACCGTGATTGTATCCTTTGGTGAGACCAAAAATTATAGTGATCACATGGCAGCGCCGCTTGTGATATATATATTTGCCTCCCCTATTGAAAAAAAACTGCTTTTTGCAAGAAAAGGCAAGTTACCTATAAAACTTTGATAGTTTTATTTTTATTTTTATTAGTTCCCATAGGTTACAGAGTTTGAGCATAATATATGGTCATAGAAAAAACAACCATTAAGAGACATTCAAAATGAAAACATCAATCTAAATATATGGATTGCTGTACATTATTCCATGAATACTGGTATCAGTGATTTCCATTTGTTGTTGAAATTTTCCAATTTGTTGTTTCTTTTGAAAATGTATCTTTCAACAAGAAGAATTTCCTTTAATAGTTTATTAACAATTTTTTTACAAAGAATATCATTGAATGTTTCTGCCTTCAAAGGAGCTCATGTCAAACTCGGACCTCATCAGTCGTATTGCCTCGGCTCTCATCAAGGGAGATCTTTATGAGCGGGTGAGTTCCTGTAGAGTGTTTCTACCATGTGACTGTATTGTAAGGGTTGTGAACCTTCCTTATTGCCTGCAATAGTCTTACATTGGACTAAATGTTATGTGTATACTACCATTGGTCTTAACATGATATCTTCATTTTCAAGAACTTACCATAAGATGAAAATCTAATATTTCCACAATTGAAATGTTATTAAGAACTGTGGCTATGTTTTCGAAGCTCTCTATGTCCTTGACTAAATGTTTGTTTTAACAGCTATATCTTACCTAGATTAAAACCTTGTTTCTCTTACAATATGTAAATCTGCAGGCTGGAGACTTGTATGAAAAGATCAAAGATGCAACAAAGGCTATGGACTGTTTCAAGAAGGGCAAGGCCTACAGAAGAGGTACGTTGTACAAAGATGTTTGATAGAAATGCCAATACATTTTATCAAGTAGCTGTTAAATTCTAACCATTTTCTATGTTTATATTTTTTAACAGCATTTCTATAATGATCGCATATCTTCATTAATATTTTGAAGTAAGAAATTGACAACATTAGATTCATGAGAAATACAGTATCTTTTATGTTTGTTGGTTTAATTCCACTAAGCTAACATAAAACTCTTAGAAAAAAACACACATTATAGTGGGATAATTAAATGAAAACTAATTGGTTTGCGGAGTAGAACAGTTAATAGTTGTTCATGTTAAAGTATTATAACCTGGATTTTCTTACAGGGCTTTTAACTATCAATGTTCGCTTCTTTGTTATTTATTCTTGATATAAAAAAAACCTCATTATAAAACATTATAAGTGTCATCCTCCTAATTAGTGCAAAATAATTGATTAGTATTTTGCAGTGTCTATCTGCCTGATTATATCGTATTATCTTGAAATCTTACCAAATTTGAATCTATCAAGTTTTGCACATAAATAGATATATAACAATAAATAGATGAATTATTAATTTGGGCAGATGCAATAAGCTTAAATTTGGCTGCAAAACTGGCAAGATAATGTTCCTAAGACTTTGTCATTGCTTATAAATGTTCACAAGTCTGTCACAAAGCATATTTAAAAAATGATTGATTTCATTTGTTGCACATAGGTTCATGTCATAAATAAATATAATTAGAGTTAATATGTTACTTTAGCTGCAGAATGGGCGAGATATTACACTCAAAATTTGTCGTTGCTTATAAATGTTCTCAAATTTGTTTTCTTCCGCTGCAGCGGTGGAGTTGGCGAGGTATGCCTTCCCGGCAGATGTTGTGAAGCTGGAGGAAGAATGGGGAGATTACCTAGTCTCTCAAAAACAACTGGACCCTGCCATCAACCACTTCATCGAAGCAGGGTGAGGACGCAACATTCAAAGGCTTTTCCGTTCAGTGGTTAACTTGATTTGCAGTAGAGAAACATAACTCTTGTTCTAATTAGCTCTCTTGATTGGATGTAGCAACAACAGGTTTGCCAGACTTCTTCCAACAGTTATGCTTTTACAAGCTGTCCAGATATCTATTTGAAAGAGCTTTTTCTCATAAGGTAACATTCTCATTGCGACATTTTCTCGTTTTAAGAATTTAACCTCTGTCTAGATTTTTCCTTTGAATCAATACTCAGGCATAGTTTTGTGTCAATTATTTCATCAGTTCAAGAAAGACTCATGTATAACGTATATGAGAATTACCTTGAGAAATATGTTTTGAAATGATGTTTAAAACATGGGAAATTCTTAGTAGCCATTAACTTATTGATCCATGATTACTTCAAGAAGTCTTCTGGCAGAGTCCGTCACACATTATCTCCATTGCTGACGATGTGTATCCTACATTTCTCCCACTCTGAATAGTTTTGCTTTACTCTAAACGCTAATTTGACGTCTCTTCACTTGAAATGATCAGTGACAAATCTGTGTCACTTGGTTAACTTTCAGGAAACAGATCTATTCAACTCTTGGGTAATTTCCATATTGGCAAGGGCGATAACAAATAATTTGTTATGGATTCAAATAGGTAGTCTTTCACATGATGAATTCCTTACCCCAGAGCCACCCTGAAGGCGGTTGATGCAGCCATTGCTTCTCGTCAATGGGCGAAGGCAGTACAGATTCTTGAGATGCAGGACTCGGCCATGTCGTCCAAATACTACAAGAAGATCGCGGACCATTACGCCTCTGTAGGAGACTATGAGGTGAGTTTAACACAAGATCCTCATTGGATTTTAAAAAGTCTTCATTTTAAAGTTTAAGTTTAAGATATTTCTTTGTATTAGCATTTTTCAGTCAAATCTTTAAAAAGTAAATTGCACCCTGATTGAGTGCTGAAGGATTATTATTTCATGTTTTTGATTTTTTTAATATTTTTACTAATGTTAAAAGACTATTACAAGTAACCCTTTTGAAATTTCATATTATTTTACAATTATATTAAAGAAAAGGTTCTACAGTTTAATTTATGATTATGTGATCAAATGATATGTATCAAATGCTTGTGATAAGATGTTCATTTTACAATATCAATGATGACATTTCAATTCAGAGTGCCGAGAGGTTCTACCGCGAGGCAGGATGTACGAGGGAAGCGGTTGACATGTACAACCAGGCCGGCAAGTGGGAACAGGCTCACAAGGTGTGTGGCTGTTTCAGGACATTGACCCTCTGATAAGGACTCTTCATCTACAACAATAACAATTTGTCAAAACTTAAAACAAATGTTAGCTTTACCGATTAAGTATGTTGAATTATCTAATGATTATGAGATAGTGACAACTGTGAGATCAACTAGGAATGAAGGAATTACTGAAGAGAAATACATGATTATAAAAACAATGAAAAGATCATAGTCTTAACAATTCATTGTAGCTGGCGTCAACGTACATGAAACACGATGACGTGGCCAACCTGTACGTATCACAGGCTCGTCAGCTGGAGGAACAGGGCAAATACAAGGATGCGGAGAAGTGAGTACTATAGACGGGAGGATTGTTACTCTTCAGATGATCTAGGTGTTGTTTATCTTTGGACAAGTTTTGGTGTTAGATTCTGTTTATCATTGTTGCATTAATTGTTACCATTAAATTTTATTCATTTTCTTAGCAATCCATTTGTTAGTGACTGCACATGGCAGAATTTAACCTTATCACAAGTATTATACTTCAAAGCCAATCTCATTCAAGTCAGAGCAACCTTAACTCTGTTACTTTGTTTTGTTATAATCTAAATTTTTTGTACAAGCCAATCAGCAATCCGGTTAGGAAATTGTTGACGCAAATTGATATCAGCTGGCCTGCATTTTGTTGAATTTATGGAACATGGAAAGTCACAAACAAGATCATAAGGAATGACAAAAGCGGACATTTAGATCCTAACACCGTGAGGTACAAATATTAGACTGATTTTAATGAGATTTACTACGAAACCTGTATTCTCATGACAGCTGTTCTGATAATCTTTTCTCTTCACACACAGATTGTACGTGGCTGTAGAGGAACCAGACCTGGCCATCACCATGTACAAGAAGCAGCGTCTGTACGGAGACATGATCCGACTCGTCAAGCAGTACCACAAGGACTTGCTGCCCGACACTCATCTACATCTGGCTCGGGTCAGTGATTGTTGCTCCATTCTTCATACAATCGAAAATGTTCTTGTATTCTCTTTACTCTTTGTACAGTCTTTGTACATTTTCTCTTGAATCAGATTATATGTCATGGGATTAAGATATATATTACTTAGTGGTTTCCACTTTTCTTATTCTTATAGTTGTCCTTGACTGTTAAACTAAACTTAAGCATGACCGATCGTCGGTTTTTGTTGATAACTTATCAATTGTAAGTTGATAGGATAAAAATGGTTTTAAAGATCACAAAAATGGGAATATGTTGAAAATAAAATCTCACCACACTAAACAATTGTTAACCCAATCTACCCAATAAAACTTGCACTTTCATGTCAAAGTGAGTTAAATTTTAAGAAACTACTCTCATTTTTTAGAACTTTTGTCTAAGATAACCTTGTGCAATTGAAAACAGTGCTGATGCTCAACACCAAATCAACAATTTCACATCCCCTGTTTTAAAAATGTGTATTATTTTCATAGTTATTTAAAACATTTCAGGAATTGGAAACAGAAGGAAACCTGAGACAGGCTGAACATCACTTCCAGGAGGCCGGAGATTGGAAGGCGGCCGTTAACATGTACCGCTCACACGACAGCTGGGACGAGGCTTACAGGGTGAGTTTGCAGCAGAGGATACCAAAACATCATATGAAGAGGATTTTATAGAAATATCCAAACTTGCCGGCCTCAGTAAATGGTTAATCAAAGTCTTGATGCATGTTCCCAAGTATTTGAAAGAAGAGAACACACCACTCAAACTCAAAATTTCGCATTTATCTTAAATTTATGCTTAAGAATAATGACACAAGTTGTGGAAAGAGGGGGATGTGCTCTTCAAAATTATTATAAACATTTAAACAATGTTTGAGACTGGCTCAAATTAAGCCCAAGTGGTTGTTTAGGGGATGTTAAGGAGTACCTATATCTGAAAATGATTTTGATAAACTAACTTTTTAGATTTTATAAGCCTTGACACAGAGCTCAACCTACAGAAATTTAGGTTACACATGTGAATATAAAAGAGCACAATTGGAATAAGAGTTGTGGATTAAGCAATCAATTGTAAGGGAGTAGAGTGAGCGCCAAGAAAGATGCTCCAATCCCTCACTTTAAACTAAATGATCCCTCCAAGTCCTACAGACACCCACAGTTATGACAGGGTGTTTGATATGCAATTTTCTTTTCTTATTGAACTGCTTTTGTGCTAAATAACGTAACTGATGTGTATGAATGTGTTGTTCAGGTTGCAAAAGCACAGGGAGGCCCGACAGCAGCCAAACAGGTAGCATATCTCTGGGCCAAGAGTCTTGGTGGAGATTCTGCTGTCAAACTTCTCAACAAGTTTGGTCTCCTTGAGGCAGCCATCGACTATGCAACTGAAAACTGGTATGTTCAACAAGTCTTGATGAAATGTTACCCCTGATGGTAGAGATTTCAAGTTTGGTTGTTGTTAACTTGGTGTTTATAGTACCTTTCATGTCCTCCAGTTCACAAGCAAACCCTGAAAGAGTCTGTTACCATTGCAAAAAGTTCTATATTGTACTGGGCATAACTTTTGACCCGGGCTTAGATATATTTTGTTACTCAACTTGATATAAATCTTTTTCATTTTGTTCATATTAGAGGCTAAAACTGCACTAAGAAAAAGATAATTTCATCAACAAAGATTAAAGATGGAATGAAATGCAAAAATCTGCTTTGTTATTGCCAGTGCGTTTGAGTTTGCATTCGACCTGGGCCGCGTTGCGATGAAGAACAAGTTACCTGAAGTTCACCTGAAGTACGCCATGTATCTCGAGGATGAAGGAAAGTTTCCGGAGGCCGAGGCAGAATTCATCAAAGCTAGCAAGCCCAAAGAGGCTGTTCTCATGTAAGTGATGTAATGGACACAAACATTCATTTGCATGAATCAAGAAAATTTTATTTTGATCATAAGATATCGACCCATCTTTTGAACAGTATCTCCTAAGCAGCTCTAATATTACCTCTAAATCACTCAGAAAAGTTGTAAATTATGTGAGAAAATACTCGACTAGACTAGCCTAAAAAGGTTGTACATGTATGATCTGAAAGATCGAGTTCAAGAGTATTATACAATTCATGAAATAGCACTTTTCAAGCTCCTCGAAATAACATCCAAAACGATATAGTTGAAATAGTCCATGTTTTTATCGAAGTAATGCATGAAAGGGAGCATTCCCAGCAGGCATGTGACGTCATTTCGACGTCGAAATTTGGTTGAATTCACGTCAGGAGGTTGATCAACCAATATTCGACGTCTGAACAACGTTAGTTCCCTGACGTTGAAATTCGGTTGGTGTTTTGACGTTGTTTCAACGTCATCAGAACAACTTTAAACTGAAAAGTAATTACTTTTATAAAATTCATTATTATTAATAACATCAAATACGTTACGGATTGTTTTAAAGAATGAAATAAAAAATGCAAAAACAAACAGCTATCATTGACATTCAAAAGTGTTATTGATATTGAAATTAGATAAATAAAAGTTCATTTCTTTCAATTTCACAACAAAGGGAAGTAACTCTGCCCTATGTCTAATTAGAATAAAGAAGGTATATGGTATTTTTCAACAGTTTTTATTTTTTCAGTTATGTTCACAACTGACAACATAAATTTTCCATTTGAATAAAGTTAGTAGTTCTTACAAAACAGCATTTATGCATTTAAAAAAAACATTTTTGTTCGTGACACTTTGGTCTAAATCGTTGCAGTGTCATATAAACAGTATTTTACCATGAAAGTGCTGGATACTCGATTCTGATTGGCTGTTTTGTCCGACTCAGAGGGTATCAATTCACGATTGAAGTTGCTCTGTTTACCCGAAAACCAAATCCAACGCGATTTCAACGTCGGTTCAACGTGGAAGCCCAGACGTTGTTTTAACGTTGAAAAAACGTCATTTCGACGTCAAGTCTTGTTGATCAATCAGGTTGTGTTGTTTAGTTTCGTTAGTTATTTGAAGCACTGCATTTATTATCTGAAATGCTACGTTTACAATGTATTAATACATACATTGACTTCCGACTATCCGACTGGTAACTTCAGAGTCGATATTCCGCTTGCAAGTGGGATTAATCTCTTTCCAAAAGGAATTAATCGTATTTGTTTTCGTGCGTTTACACGGAGAGAGCAAATTGTTTTAATTTTATGTCGTATTTTGTACAAAACAAGAAGTTTGAGTGAAAAATCATCGTAAACTAAGCTTTCCGCTACTGGGCATGCAGCAGCATTCCTTCGAATACGGCAACAAAACAATGACGTCATTTCGCGAGCGCTTCTGACGTCATAAACCCTATTACGACGTCATAGTGGTCTACTGTTAGAGTAATCCATTTGCGTCATGAGGGGGTGTCGCGGTCTTTGTTTGCTATCAAAACAAGATAAAAGGCTTTTTAAACGATTCGATATTTACATTTGTACCACATACTAGTACGAAACCATTTCGTGAACACGCAGTATTAGGTTTAACTTTGTTAACGGTTTAATTTTAGTTCATTACTATGACGCTAAATCCCCGATGCTGACGAGTTCATGTTTGTCTCCAGAAGTCGGAACATTTTACACTGTGTATTTCGCTATGAAAAAGAGTTCAGCATTAAAATCGTCATGGTAGAATGGAGATAAACCTAGTGTGTTTTAAAATCAGAGACATGTTATACTGGATTGATAGCGAGTAAATTTTAAATTGAAACCTCATGCTGCGCGTTCGGTTTCAATTTAAAATTTACTCGCTATCAATCCAGTATAACATGTCTCTGATTTTCAAACACACTAGGTTTATCTCCTAAATACCCTCACAACTTTATTAATTTCCATTAAATGGATAACTTCTCACGAGCAGCCATCAAAGTCTTGCACCAAGGCCTATGCAAGAGCTGAATTTGAAAGCGTAGCATTTCAGATAATAAATGCAGTGCTTCAAATAACTAACGAAACTGAACAACACAACCTGATTGATCAACAAGACTTGACGTCGAAATGACGTTTTTTCAACGTTAAAACAACGTCTGGGCTTCCACGTTGAACCGATGTTGAAATCGCGTTGGATTTCGACGTCACCGCAAATTTCAAATCCAAACAAATTTCAACGTTATTTCAACGTTGCTAAACGACGTCGTTTCAACGTTAATGCAACGTCTGATTGCCTGCTGGGTTAGCTTGATTTTCATCCTCACAAAATATATATCCAGGTTGACTATTCGATTTATGATGTAAAATAATTGTATATTTAGTTCATACCATTGTTGAGCTTATGACTTTGCAAGGTGACTGTTTTCTTTTCATCTGTAGTGTTTGTATTTTTGATTTCTCAAAGACCACTGACTAATTTGTAGAGCATGGATGGGAACTTACAATTTCGACTCAGTTATTTTTGCAATACCTTAAATACAGCAACTAAGATCTGATAACCATCATACTTTACAGGTACGTACACAACCGAGACTGGGACTCTGCTCAGCGTGTTGCTGAGGGTCATGACCCTGACTCCGTCGCGGACGTCTTGGTCGGCCAGGCTCGACTTGCCTTCGAGGAGACTGAGTACGCGAAAGCTGAATCCTTCCTGCTCCGTGCACAAAGACCTGAGCTCGCTGTCAAATATTACAAGGTTGGTCTCAAACTGATGTTCAGTGTTGCATTAGAAGGACCTCTTATGTTCACTCTTTACACTAAGTAAAGAAAATTGTAAGACATGGTCTCAAATTTAAGGAAAAACATTTTTCAGGTCATACAATATCTTTTGTAAATGAATAGATCATCATGTTAAATGGATAGATACTTCCCTCTTGGTATCAACATGTCATGGTGATATTAAGGACATCATTACTGTCATGAATTCCATTCCATAAAGGGTATTAAGGGTCAAGGACACGTGTGTCTTCATGCTGCCATGTTATGTCATACAGGAATCTGGGATGTGGCAGGATGCACTCCGAGTGTGCAAGGAGTACGTGCCTCACAAGCTGCAGCAGCTGCAGGATGAGTATGACAAAGAGATGATCAACAAGGGACCCAGGTTAGTACATCAGGGGCTGGGGTAGGAGAGGATGGGGTAAGGCAGGACTTAACAGGGATTTGGGGGATGGGGGGGGGGAATTGGCAAGAAGAACCATTCAGATGTTGTTTTTAAAGTAGTAAAAATCTATAGGGATTTTGACAGAGAGTGCAAGTGGAAAGGACATTTCCCATGTTTACTTGGTGTAGGGGCACTACTAAGAAAAGATTTAATCTCGGTCAGGCTTGGCTTGAAAATTTGCTCTGATAGACAAGGGAAAGTCAGACTGGAATTATTAAAGAAAGAACAGGGTTCTGTCAATTGAATGACTACCCTAAGTCAATTCTTTTATCAGTGAATTATGACCCCAAAAGCTTTAAACCAGTTCTCTTTTATCCTTACGTTATGCTCCCATATGAATGATAATCTACCTGTATTATCTATTGCATGAACATAGTCATCATCATCTTATCCATGTCCTAAGTTATTGCAGATCATGTAGTCATCATTCAGCAAAAATCTTTCTGTTTGTATCTCGCTAGCATCTGTCATTACCTTTTCTTTAATCTTATCAAAAGCATGAAACTTGAATGAATTTTTGAATGATGTATTTTTTTCATTAATTCAATACAATTGTTATAAAAAAATGAGTAATTTCATTAAGGGGGATAACGCTGTAAAGGGGAAACAACTATGAAGGGGAGATAACTCTATATTTGTTGTTGCCCTCTGCAGTGCTAAGGGAAGTGAAGGGTAAGTATCTCTTGACTTAATGGACATAATCTCTGTGTCATCTTGACATTAGTTGTCTTTCAGAATGCTTTTATCTTACTTTTCTTTAGACTTGGAATGCTTTGATGTACTCCTTCATACTTTAGTGTTGAAGTTATTGATTGTAGATTTTGCTGTTGTATTTTAGACATTTTAGTTTGTTGTTCAAACCAAGACTCAGTTTCATATAGTTCCTTATCTTTTCACTGGAATGCATTTTTCTTAGATTTGTTTTTGTTCAAAATTGATACTTGTATGGTAACCTTTGCCTGGTAAAAACAAATCCGAGGCTAGTAAGTTTTAATACTCCCAAAGGTAGTAGCATTAAAAGAATTTCCATAATGATACGATCAAGTTGATATGGATGAGTTGATAGGGTTTTGACCATCACTACAGAAAGATCCACAAGCCTGAATGGCGGTTCATTGTTATTTTGATCTGTGTTTCTCATTCTCTTTTTTCACTCAGCTTTAGAGAGTGAAACTTCATTATTAACCTTATATGGTTGATCTACTAAATTTAGAATTACCTTTTGATGTCTCATGTATCTTATCCTGATCTAATTGTAAGATCTTTGACACTTAAAAACTTTATGATCATCCTGCTTGTAAATCATGACACATATTTGCATGTCACTGGAATAATGAGATTTCAGGCTTATATATATCAAACAATATGCAGCTTATTGGTGAAGGATTAACAACCAAAATTGTCACATCTATTTTGCTTTCTAGAAGTGTTTGAATAACATCAAATATGAAATATGACATATATATTGAGAAAAACTTACCTTGCAAATATATAATGTTTTAACACGTGAAGAATCTGAAACTACGTTTACATTTAATTACTTTTTTTCTAACCTTTAAAAAGTATTATAGGCACGACATAAAAATGATGATTTAAATCATGCCAGGACCAGAGGAGCTTAGCAGAGTTGTCTGCCCCTGAAACTGCAAAAAAGGTGTTGAGGTTTAGGATCATTACTACACTCAATTTTCATTGAAGTACCCTCCTTGATTCACTAGTTACGGCCAGTTTTTTAAATTATTGCCCTCATGACAGCCACTTGCTGGTTACATTCTTATGGGGCTAGTGGGTGAAGAGGGCAGCTAGGTCATCGGGCTTCAGTAATGTTAGTTGTTTTAATTTAAGAATCTACATATTACAGGGCATGTCAATAATTAGGAGGGTTTTTTAATTTTCAGATCTCCAGCCCTGCTAGCCATTAAGGATAAAGAGTATTTCAAAACACTAGTTCAAACCCTGACTGTTAGGTTTCACTGCAATTCCTAACCACAATAGGTTGCATTCTTTCTTCCACAGTAGTGAGTTGAAATAAGTTTTCCACATAAAAAAGAATTTGTTGAAGATAAAGAAGAGTGAATCTTTGTTGACACAGAGGGGCAGAGTCTATGATACAGCAAGCACGTGAATGGGAGTCGTCTGGAGAGTACGCGCGGGCGGTCGAGTGCTATGTGAAGGTCACCAACAGAATGACAGACGACAACCGTGTCCTTGAGAAGTGCTGGATGAAGGTGAGAGGTCATGAAAACGTTGTCGCATTGCATTTTTCAGTGCATGTAGTGACTTCTACCATTGCCTACCATAGTAAATTGTGATAGTAATGGTGTTATCTCGAGCAATGCTATTTCAATTTAATTCATGATTCCTTTTGGGGCATGTCTGTTTAGAGAGAACTTTGACCATTGCCTGACCTTCTGGCAGGAATGAACCAATTGATTGTGTTAGGCAAATATAAACTTGCAGGAAGTTTGGAGTACATTTATGGTTGAGATCAGCCACAAGGAAAAGTTTCGTTTCATCATTGTCAGTCATTATCCCATGTGCTTTTGTTGCAGGCCGGGGACCTCTCACTCAAATTCCTTGGTGCGGAGAAGGCCAAGCTAGTGGTGGAGATGGTGTGTCCCAGACTTGCAGAGATCAACAAACATAGCTCTGTAAGTGTCATGGTTTGTCTCTAGCTTTGAAAGGAGCCATAAGCGTTGTGATTATGAGGTTTAAATGCTTCAAGGGGCTTGCAACAAGGTGATATAGCTTTTATGAAATTTGTATTTGACAAAAAATCTATTTGTTATGCCCCTGTCTCATAGTTTCACTACACCAAAATTGTAAGTGTAGGTACAACAGTGATATTGTTTGGGGAAAAGTTTGCGCTCAACATTCTAAAATTTCTTAATATGTGGAGAGATTTGTTACGGAGATGAAACTTACTATAGTGACTGCAATACTTGATATCAAATCCCTATTTAAGAATCATGCCAATGCTTTCACCTCAATGCATAGCCACAATAGTATTGCTGGCTTTCTCCCTGCATATTGTACTAGCAGCCATATTATGAGAAATAGTCTTGAAAGGGGTGTCAAACCCCAAACTCACCTTACCTCACCTTACGTATTTGTGCAGGCTGCAGAGCTGTATCTGGCTATGGACATGGTGAAGGAGGCCATCGATATGTTTATTGCTTGTGCAGACTGGGGCAAGGCTAAGAAAGTTGCGAAGGAGTTGGAACCAAGGTTAGTGTGTACAACTCATTGATTTTTTAAGAATTTTTGTTTCATTTGTTGTCATGTGCATTGTTTTCAGATATGAATCAAATCGTGAAGCTGGAACAATCTTATTCATATGTTTATGTATTCTACCTTGAAGGGCTTCGGGTCTTTCATTGATAGAAAAAACACCCTTCTCATATTGACACATTTTCTGATATATTTCCCCTTAGTTTTTAAAAGTACTTGACAAGCCAGGCTTGTTGGTCAAATTTTAAATTGCCCTTGACAATCAAGGACATGATATAGACCTGGTGTAAATGATTTGGAGGTTGATGGTTTGAATCTTCATTTGCTTATACAACTGTTCTAGGTGAAATAGTTTGTCAATGGTTATCTAATTTCAGCCATAACTTCTACTTTCATCCCCCTGCCTAGCCACAGTAGCACTGCAGGCCCTGAAATAACACTAACTGATTTCATAAATAATAAATTGAGGAAAAATAATGAAAGGCACATTAAATCCTAAATGACGACACTTGAAGTCCATCTGTAGCTGCAGGTACATCTGTGAGGATTAACGCCTTCATTAATATCTCTCACTGAGATTTATACATATAAATGTTATTGTTACAGGTACGAGCCCTATGTTGATGAGCGCTACAAGGAGTACTGCAAGAACCAAGGCAAGGCTGAAGATGTGAGTAAAATAATGCGCACATAGGTCTCAATATTTACTCTCTACATATGCTTGGAAAGCATTTCTAACAAGTAATTTGGACTTTGATGCAATTGTCTCCTAGAAGCTGAAGGAAGACAATATTTTTTGATAACTTCTTTATTGGTATTGTTATATCACTTTTGAATGCTTTTCAAAGATTTGATATTAGAAACTTATTAATTCATTTATATATTTTTTTATTTACGTGTGTCAAAAGAGTAATGAATTACAATGCAATATTTTATATGAGATACTTTAAAATGATTGTGGTTATTTTTTACTTCTTATTCCAAATTGAGATTTAAACATTTTAATTAGTTTTCCATCTTTTCTTTTCCAGTTGGCAAATGTAGATGTGATCGGGGCGCTGGATATGTATGCAGAGAAGGGCGAATGGGACAAGTGTATACAGACAGCAGAACAACAGGTCAGAGATTTTTATAATAAACCTGCACCTATGTAATACTGTTTTTGTGACACACGTGAATGAGGCGACATCACTACCATTCAAAAGTTTATCTCTGATTGTATTTGGACCTAGTGTGCCAATTCTTTTCCCAAATTGCCATCATGATTAAGTTTATCAAGAATGTGTTTATATATGATAGCATCATTGATATGTATATAGAAATGATAACTGAAGATATAAGTAGTTTGAAAAATGTTAGACAGTATTCCTTGTGACCAAGAAAAACAATATAGTTATTGACAACTAGTTACTTTATGCTCAACATCTTGGCATATATTTGCAGTACATTGGATAACAATTCATTTATGATTTTATCACTTTCCCTTTAAAACTGATTTTTAGATTTCTAATGAGGGCTCTTATTATAATGCTAATAATTTTACCTATGGTATAGACACTGTTGTCATAATTGAGACAAAACCTTTTTTACAGAACCCAAAAGTGCTTCATAAATACCTTGCTCTGTATGCAACACATCTGATAAAGGGAGATAACTCTGTGCAGGCCCTGAACCTGTATGTAAAATATGGAGCACCTGCTAATGCACAGGTATGTTGTGATATATAGAACTAATAGCTTTAGATATAATTTTATGTTTTTGGTTTTTTTCTTTGCTAAAACTACTTTCTTTTAAATTCTTATATCCTGTTCATGCACTCAGCAGTAATTGTCATTTTGAAATTTACCCAATGTTCTTTTTCAAGAGGATAAACAGAAGACTCTTCGACATTGTTTAAAGAAAATTAACTCAAAAGATTATGCTTTACGATAGTAATCTTTTCTAAGGTATTTTTTAAAAACACTGAGCTTTTTGGTAAATCTTTTGGTTACTTCATGTCACTTTGAAACGGCTAATGGCTGAAATATTGCCAAAGCAGCGTTAAAAAATAACTTAAACACTCATGACACTTCAGAATTTATAGATTTTATTTATTTGTTGTATGTTTTTTACATTTGTCATAAACATTTACATTGATATTAAAACTACTTTGGAATACCTATGATATCTATTAAAACAGAACTACAACATCTACAAGCGCATATTCACCGATGTGGTGAGTCACAGAGACCTTAACAAGCCTGAAGCATACAGAGTGTGGGCTGATCTACGAGACATGCTCTTTGACCTGGTGAGAGAAATTTTTTGTCTTCTTTTTGATGTTTGAGTTATAAAACATAAATATTTAGTATTTTTTCTTTTGGTTTTTAAAAGGACAGTGTACTTTTAGTTCATATTCAACAAAGTAAAAACATTATCAATTTGGCGAGTTCACTTTTACATTAATGAAAATAAAGTGCAAAAAGAAATATTCTTATGAGAATTTGAGATTCTCTAAAAAGACACAGGTAGTATTGTCCATTAAGATGTTTTTGCTGTAGCATTTTGCAGTATTAAAAAAAAATTCTCTGCGTTTTAGAACAAGATTTGTAAACAGTGTAAAAACAATTTAATCAATCTACATAAGTATTATTAAATGGTATTAATAGTAAACTTAAATTTTGTTGTACATTTAAACTATAATGGAGTTCAAAATAGTTGTCATTACAAGGCCAAACTTCTAGAAAAATAAAAAACATTACAAACATATATCAGACAATGAAAGATTCCTTCCTTGCAGTGTGACAATATGACGAAATCGTCTGATGCTAACAGTCCACAACACGAGGAGTTTGAGACACTACTGCTTATTGCCCATTACTACTCAACACGATCTGCAGCTCTCGGTCAAAAATCTCTTGACAGCATCGCAGCTCGACTCTGTGTGTCCCTTCTACGTCACACAGATATAGTTCCAGCTGATAAAGCCTTTTATGAAGCCGGCATGATGTGTAGGGTAAGGGTGACAATTTCATAATTCTACTGATTTATCATTTAAAAACGGAAAAGTTTGTGTAAAATCAAGTGGTATCTACAAGCAATATCTACATTGCAGATAATGTGACAATCTAATTGCATAAAGGTTTTACATCATCAATTAATGACCTCACAAAGTTTTAGCATCACTGAAAACACTGTTATGACATCATGATTTTGTTTACGTAACAATGCCTTGAGGTCCGCTCCATTCAAGATGCTTAATGGCATTTTTTCTCTATATGTTATTTTGTACTTGCAACTTCGGAGCTGGTCAAATCATCAGCTCAATTTCTAAAGTGATGACAGGTATAGAGTTGTGATTTACTGCTGAATTATTTGTTCATCCTTAATTTGTGGAGTTTGCCTACTTGACTTTTCAGTTTCAGCTTAAGACTTGAAATTTATCATTGTTAGTAAAAAGATCATGTCTCTTATGTTGTATTTTCTTTTTCAGAATATTGGATGGGAAAATATGGCATTTGTCTTTCTCAACAGATATCTGGATATTGCAGAGGTGGGTTCTACAGAAAAATATCAATTTTTTGCTAACAAGAGATTAAAATTGATTTTGTGGAGATTACACTGAAAAGTCAAAGTTATTCTGTCAACAGTCAAACTATGATTATTGAAATATTAATGAAAGTCTTTTGTTCACTGTTATGGTTTTCAATTTGCTGAGTTGGTAAAAATTTATATTTTTGGATTGTCAGATAAAAAAAATATCATACAAGATGAAGCAGCCCTGTATTACTTCTCATCAAAATATGACATGAGATCAAACATAATGATTGAAGTAATTATAATATACCACTTGCAAAAAAGCAACTTATATTGGAAAATATTTGAATTTCTTATCCACAAAATCATCATGCCTCAACTTTGTTAATGCAGTTAATATTTAAACTGTATCTTTTACCTGTCAGGCTATAGAGGAAGGTTCCCTGGACATGTTGGATCATAGTGATTTCCAGGACACAGACATCCCCTTCGAAGTACCCCTACCGGAGAAACCATACCTCTCGGTGTGTACTGCATATGCACTGTATTGGAATGTAGA
This sequence comes from Phorcus lineatus, assembly GCA_921293015.1. NCBI lineage: Eukaryota > Metazoa > Mollusca > Gastropoda > Trochida > Trochidae > Phorcus > Phorcus lineatus. The sequence continues at coordinate 42,993,394 of OV121083.1, forward strand.
AAACAGTAACGATTTCGTTGGATAGGAGTGTGATGTGTCACTTTTGAGAGTCACAAATTCCGATGACGTCAATGGAGCAGTGACAATACATAGATAATATTTGACATTTCTCGTCGAATACCATGGCTATCTCATCGAGTGAAGTAGAAAATTGTATTTTCACGAATGGCGTAGCCACGAGTGTAAATATATGATTTTCTACTTCACAAGATGAGATATTCATGGTATTCGACTAGAAATGTCAAATGTTCTATTTATTATGTTTCCCAAAACCCCGTAAATGACCCTAACTATATGAATGGAGAAGCTAAAACGTTTCGCTATTGCGGCGGTTGCATGACGTCATTGACGGGCTTTATTTTCACCGATAAATAGCACATTTCACCATTCGAAATATAATAAATCATAATATCAAGAATCATTATACTGAATCTGATGATATACGTATTTTTATACTTATCGTTGACTTCAAATATTTTTCTTTTTCCTAAAAGACAAAGTTTTTGACAAAAGCTTATCTTCCTTTTTATCTTACATCCCTGAAAATAGTGTTACCTGAAATGTATCCATACAACCAGATTTTTGGGGATATCCTGAGTTGATATGTATCCTATCACAAAGTATCTCTATAGTCAGATCGCTAGAAGTCAAGAGATCCTATTTCTCTCCTTGTTACAGACGCCGCTAATGGCTGAAATATTGCCCAAGCGGCATTAAACAATAACTCACTCATTCCTTGTTACAGAGCGGCCAGCATGAGGAGCTTAAGGAATGGGTGTTGACCGTCTCCATGAACCGCAAGGTGGAGCAGATACTACCCAAGGACGAGAGAAACACGTACGAGGCATCCCTCGTTGCCACTGATACCGGCATCAAGTCCATGCCCTGTGTCATCTCTGGTAAGTTTTGCAGAATTATTTTGAACTAAATTTATTAAGAAGGTTAGGTAACTTTATTCTTTCTCTAACTCAATCCTCAACCTGGAATCCTTAATTCTCTAGTTTATATGCTCTGTTTATTGTCAAATAGTCCACTCCACAGATTTTATAACAGTGATGATGAGTATTTTCTGAAAATATTGATTTTGCATAAGACAATCTTTGGAGAATAGATTTCTTTTAGGTACAGACTAGCTTCTTTTTTTTTTTAAGGGTTTCTGTCATTGACATCAATTATAACCCTCCTAACTCAATCCATTTCAGTATTCCCTTGTGATGTTTCCTCCATTTTCTACATTTAACAAATCTAGAACACCTGGCGAAACAAGCTGTTAGCTTCATGTATCTAAGTTGAAAGTCTCATGATTCAGGTTACCCAGTGTTGAGGAATAAGGTTGAGTTCAAGCACCCGGGTAGAACTGCTAACAAAGATGACTGGAACAAGTTCCTTATGGCCACCAAGGTAAGCAACTCTCACTTAAGCCACAGTTTCGGAACAGAACCCACAAACTTCTCATCATATATCCCTTAATCTCCACTCAATGGTTTTATCAGAACATCAGATCATTGACTCCAGCTATCCACTCATCCCTCCAAACCACTCTCCATGTTGCAGGTGTCTCACAGCCCAGAGCTGCAGGATGTCCTCAAGTTCATCGGGAGCTGGTGTGGAGCCACCCCGAACCCCAGCTACTCCTTTCAGTGAGACAAGACCCCAACCTGACGAGACTATACATTCCACTTTATTATATTGACTTTGTTATCTTTGTTGATCATTTCCGTCCTGTGATATACACTTGAAGAGATTTCCGTCCACGACATAGAAAAGTCCTATCTTTGATTTCAAATAATATCTACCCTATCACAAGCAAAATATTTTCTGTCTGTTCATACTGCTAGTGCCAAAAAGGGACATTTAGACGGGGTCATATTTTTGGAAAAAATTCACAGGCGTACTCCTATTTGTCTTCATGTCTGAATTCATGCTTACAAAAATTTTGAATAAAATGTTAAAATAGACCTTGTTTAAACATCAAGGGTACAAATACACATCAATGAAATAACCTCCAATTTCGTGTCAACAACTATACCCCAGACAAACTGTCACTTTATGTTGCATTCCTTGACATGTGTGAAATCAATTATCAATATCAAATTGTTTGTATTCCTCAGAGTGATATGTCATTTCAATCTCGAATGTAGCCAATGTCCATATCTATTTAAGCTCATTTTTATTGTTGATGTAAGCACATAATATTTTTCCGTCCAACGGTGCCATGCCATGGGATTTTCAAATCTATTTACAGGTGTAGTAAATGCACAAAATCTAATTGAATAATCTTTTCTTTAAATATTGATGTCAATTTAGATTATTTTCAATAAAAATGTGGATCAGAGTAGTGCATAGATCTTATTTAAAGTCATGACATATTATTAATTGTACATTTCAAAAGCAGTCAATTGTATTATTTCATTTGAAAACTGTCAATATAGTTCATGTTACTGGTGTATCGAATCTCAATAAATGGGGAAAACTTAACCTTGATGCTTTTCTTTCCTTACAGTAAAGAGTGGTCAAATTTAACAAATATTTTTATTTGAATCACAGCTATGTAATGCAGAACAATGAATGAAATCACTTACCAACAGAAACACATTATACCAAATTCAACACTAAAGGTTGCTATAAAGAGCATTAGTTAGCCTGCTCACTTTTTGAACAATAGGAGCATTTTCAAATTGCACCTAACTTCACCAAAAAGGTAGAACTTGCACCGGTTTCCATCACTAGCTAATTAAAGCCTTGTTGCACTGCATCTTATTACATGATTTGTTTATTTCATGAATTATTTATTATGTGATTTTGTTGTCATCGGCAACAATTAGCAACCTCAAAAAGATGTCTTATAAAACAATCAAGTTTAGCTAGTGAAAACATGACAGGAGAGTTGAATACTTGCAGCAAGGCTTAATGGACCAGGTGCTAGAAACTGGTATGAGTTGTGACTTGCAGGAGAAGCTGATTCTTATCAGGTTGGATCCAAGTGTTTTGAATCAGATGGTGAAGAGGATAAAAAAATTTCCATGTCAATCCAGATAATAAATATCTGGAATAAGGTACAAAATCAAGCTATAATTTTGAACCTGATTTTAAATCAAGAGCAAACAATGAACACACCATAGTTCTCTGTATCAAGAAAGTTCAGATTAAAGTCATTGTCTCATTTTTGCAAGGCAAATTGTAATGCAAGCCGGACAAATAGTTCACCACTCACAGAAATATTTCCCCTGATGTTTGCAACAATTTTCAGAACTCAGCAGGCATTCTAGCCCTCAATAATTAAGTTCAAACTACCCTACCCTACCCTGCGAGCGTTAGTCCTTACCACGTCATTTCGCTAAGGCAGTGACGAAGAACACATAAAATTTCCCAGCTGAATATCCAATGAAAATAGCTAATAGCGTACGCTTTTTCAAATACAGAAATAACAAAAAGGTGGTAAACTCAGTGAAGAATGCGTCTGTCATAAGTATCAGCGCTACAATTACTAGATTTCCGGTGTTTCGCACTCGCGATGGGATTGCACTTGATTCGGTACCTAATCGATCTGAAACAGCTTACGCTAATAAGCTGCTTCATCCAAAACTGTAAAACGGGCATAAAAATGAAAATCTTTGCAAATACGACAGGAAATATTTGTGTTAGTGATCAGATTTTGTTCGTGAAGAATAGTTAGTTCATAATTAGTTGCCTTACAAAAATGAGACTATGACTTTAAGCTAGTGAAGTGTTTATTTGATCTTGCCTATACAGATTGATTTTCCATGCTAAAATATGAACTCATCGGTTGTCAGAATGTGGGCCTGTTGTTGAGTAGTTTCGGAGGCAATGGACTAGGGCTTCCACGGGTAGAAAATATTAGACTCCAGTACCAGTGAAAGCCCTACAATGGACCAAGTTGAATTGCAACCAAATTGCAACATAAGGCAAATATTGTGTTCAAAATTGGAGATAGGGAAACATCTTTCAATTATTTTCAAGATGGGTTCTACAACTTGAATGACATTAACTATAGTATATAGATGACACGTTGTGTTAAAAATCATGGAACTTTTTATGATACAATATTCCAATCATTTATTCAATATCAACAATCTGAATATTCTTTGTTTCTTTTAATATAAATTTTTGATGTCAGTAGACAAGTTAAATGCTAGATTTATGAAAGTGTTTCTTTTTGTATGTCAAATTTTTAAGTTGCCAACAAATAATTTGCAAGCTATAAAGAATCTCTTAAATATTTTATCTAAGCTAAACCTAAGCTTTATCTTCACTATTATGAGTATTTGTAATTTATAAGAAGACCAAGTGATAATTGATAATTTTGTGGGACATTATTTTAGGGGGCAATTTTGGTTATACCAATGTACATGTTCGAAACAGTTGACCCTTTTTTAAAATAATCTTAGAATTATTTTAGGGTTGCATATTACACAAGAACTTTAAGAAAAGTATGTATGTAAAAAAATATATTTTAGAAAATTTGTTGTAGAAATTCTGCAGCAATTGAGGCCTTTATATATATATTTGGCTTAACATTTTTATGTAAACTTTCAAATCCAATCATTCATTCATGCATTTATATACATTCATTTGTTTCATCAAACATTACCAAGACATTGTCTTACCTCTGCTGTTAAAAATATTGAGCAAAACATTTCAAATAATGTAATATAGAATATTGTTGCGCGACATTTCTCATCATTCATACATGCGATCTTTCAAGTTGTCAACAAAATGAATTGTTTGCTTTGAAGTGACAAAATATTAACATAAAAATGAGCGGAAACTAATTAACAACATTGAAAAAAATAAAAAGATAACAATATTTTCTTTGTGGCTAGCTAAACAGTGAAATAAGTGAGAGTTACCCCCCTTTGTAAATAAAGCTGAAGACGACAGCTTGTGATAAACATTGATTATGAAGTATGATTTCCTATTCAGTCAAGAGCTATATTCGTCTGTTTTTGCTTCTGAAATGTATTATAAACATTGTTCTTACAGAATCATGCACCGCTCACAATTTGCTGTTGATATCTTTCGACGGATTTCGATGGAATTACCTCAATAGAACAAACAGCAGCACGCCTAATTTCGACATTTTTATGAAACACGGAGTACATGCAGAACGAGGGCTGAAAAATGCATTTATAACAGTTACATTTCCTAACCATAATACTTTAGCAACTGGTCTTTGGGCAGAAAGTCATGGAATTGTTGCAAATACCATGTACGATCCAAATTTAAATGAAGTCTTCACCGTCGTAGACAAAGAAGCCAAAGAAAGTTCCAAGTGGTTTGATAATGGCGGCGAGCCAGTTTGGGTTACGAATCAGCTTCAAAACTCCATGCATAGAAGTGGTGCTTTCATGTGGCCAGGGAGCAGTGCCCCTGTCAAAGATGTCACTCCTACTAAACATGTCAACTTTGATCGAAGTTTGAAAAATGAAAGTAGAGTTGATACCATGATAGACTGGTTTACATCAAAACATCCAATAAATCTTGGCCTTCTTTATTTTGAACAGCCAGATGAAACAGGTCATCAGTTCGGCCCAGAATCGGAACAAGTGACTCGTATGATTGAAGGTTTGGACAACGTTGTCGGATATTTGCTGAAGAAATTGAAAGAAAATGATTTGTATGATACAACTAACATTATCATAACAAGTGATCATGGATTCGCAGAGTCGCCTCCAAATAAGATTATAAACTTGGATAAATACATTGATCCTTTTTCTTATAGGATATTTGCTTCAAATCCAGTTGCTAATATCTTACCAAATGAAGGTAAGTCTATGTGAGTACTACTGCGTGGATTGTTTCTATCAAAAATAATATCTCCGAGTAGTGACAAAGTGTCGAGATCCAAGAATTCAGTTCACTGTCAAATAAAAAGAAACTTGTAAAAGGGACAGACATGAATTCTTTGGGTGGAGATATATTCTCTAATTACACTGAAAATAACAAGAAATATTGATCTCTAATTGCCAATTGGACACCATTTAGAGCAGATGAAATGCTCAAACAAGAAAATGACGCTCTTAAATGACGGTAATTTGATTAGAATATTTGTGCCCCTTTGACGCACAGTTTGTCATTTGTTTTGAGCATTGTAACGTGGAAATAACCTGTTGTACTTTTGTTTGTTTTCAAACAATATAAGATAAACAAAATTTATTCATAGACAATCAAAAGATTAACAAAAAATGATAAGACAAATCAGAAAATTTCTTTTTCTTTCCAGAACAAGGCATTTCAAACTAAGCACTAGCGTAATTGTTTTCTTTTCAAATGCAAGCTTTTCCTTGGCCTATTCTAAATACTAAGTAACCAATATTACACTCAGTAACATGCTTAAAGTCATAGTCTCATTTTTGTAAGGCAACTAAACTGAACTAATTATTCTTCACGAACAAAATATGATCACTAACACAAATATTTCCTGTTGCATTTGCATAGATTTTCATTTTTATGCCCGTTTTACAGTTTTGGATGAAGCAGCTTATTGGCGTATGCCGTTTCAGACCGATGAGGTACCTAATCAAGTGCAATCCCATCGCGAGTACGAAACACCGGAAATCAATTCATTGCAGCGCCGATACTTATGACAGGCGCATTCTTCACTGAGTTTACCACCTTTTTGTTATTTCTGTATTTGAAAAAGCGTAAGCTATTAGCTATTTTCATTGGATATTCAGCTGGGAAATTGTATGTGTTCTTTGTCACGACCTTAGCGAAATGATATGTGGTAAGGACTAACGCTCGCAAAAAACATAATATTCGGGTAGGGTAGGGTAGTTTGAACTTCATTATTTAGGGCTAGAATGCCTGCAGAGTTCTGAAAATTGTTGCAAACGTCAGGGGAAAGATTTCTGTGAGTGGTGAACTATTTGTCCGGCATTTATCAAAATTTGCCTTGCAAAAATGAGACAATGACTTTAAATTGCATTGTGAAATAATTATATATCAATGATATATGAATAAGAACAGAAAGATCCCCAAGAATTGTGACATTCTTTATAAAGCTAGTCAGGATTCGACAATGCTTTAAAGTAGAAACTGTCAAGTGTTTTTTGATGGTTGAAATTTCTAAATACATTTTCTTCAAATTTTACTTTCTATTTTAAGGTAAAACAGATGAAATATACAGGAACTTAACAAAAGCTTCATCCGAGGTTGGTCATTTTAAAGTTTATATGAAGGAAGACATTCCAGAGGTGTATCATTACAAGCACAACGATCGGATCATGCCTATTCTGATCGTTGCAGAAGAACATTATCAACTCCAACACAATGGATCAGAAACAAATGGTACACCGCTTGGTATTGTATTAAAGTCTTTGTTGCATTTGACTTATGCTTTAGTATTTTAATATAGAATAATCTTTATCTTTTTCATCCATGGTCTTGATATTCTCTTTGGGGTGTAGGGCCATTTGGATGTGAATTGCTGAAATTTATATGTCCTTGGTGAAACAATATTCACTGACAACTATTAAGTACGCATACTAGTTGTCAGGGTAGCAATACAAATCCCTGTGGAATCTCTTTGCAGTAACAAAGTTGATAATCCAAAATTTTCCTAAATTATTATAGCTTCTTATACATCTTCATAGTTTTAATGGTTATGGGGGAGGTTTTGGTGTCTTCTAAAGGTTACATCAGCAGAATCACTCGAGTGAAGGTGAAACCAAGCTCATTGAACAGGTTGAAGGATAGAGTCCAGATGAAATTCTGTTGTCTTTCTCTAACGTTATCTATCTTTCTGTCTCTCTTTCCCTCCCTTTGCATTGTTTACTCATTTGGATTGCTAAAATATTGCTTACAGCACATTAAACCGTTGTTAAACCTGTATGGCCAGACGGGCTTATAGTGCGGTTTCGATCTTGTACTTCTCTTTAAAATTCCTGTAACTTTGCCTCTCAGAAAGATTTTTGCACTCATGGAATCAGCAACTAAAGGGTCATCCATCTGATTTGCAGCAGGGGATCACGGCTGGGACAACCGTCTACAGGACATGCATCCTTTCTTCCTGGCGATGGGTCCGTCCTTCAAGCGTGGAGCAAGTGTGGAGGAAATGCAAAGTGTTGATGTTTATCCACTTCTTTGTCATCTCCTCTGTATCGACCCAGCTCCAAACAATGGCTCTCTACAGAGTTCTCTCCCTTTACTCAGGCAATTAGAGGCTGAAGTGTCTGTTACATTTGGAACATGTGAGTATTTTTATGTTTTGATGTAATGGGACCCTCTTTTAACCTTATTTCCATTATTCATTTAATGTTTAATTTTTCAATAACTATATTTGAATTTTTAAGAAATTACCAAAACTTTGTGAAATTATTTGAAAATGAAACCTTTGAAAATGTTTGATGGAAAAGTGGAATACAAATATTTTTGTCAATCAAACACAGAGAAATTTATATAGATTAATTAGGATTGGTTTGCAGTACCCAAGGCTACTGACTTCTTGGAAATATTGTCATTAGCAGCCAACTAAATATGGAAGTTCATAATTTTATTAATTGTTTTTATGTTCAAACAAATCAAGGGAAGGAATACCAAAATGTCTACCACCATGTTTTTTTAATGATAACAACTACCACAACATGTTTTCTTTCAGACATCTTCATATTTCTGCTCATTGCTGTGGTAGTGAGTGTGTTTACAGTGGTCGTGTGCAAGTACAGAAAACGGACAAGACAACAGGGCAACATATTCATGATGAAGCGGGGTATCGTGGATCTCTCAACTCCCTCCGCCAGAGATGTTCACATTCCCTTACTTGACGATTCGGAAGAAGAGGAAACCTAATCCGGAATCTATTTCTAGCATTATTTTGGTATAGATCAAAGGTGCTGACCATATTTTCTGCAAAAAAGTTTCATTTTTGATTTCCTTCTAGAAAAAAAAGCTTTATTATGTCATTAGCTGTGGCCTTGGTCGAGGAATTTCAAATCACAGCGAAATATGATGTACTTCATTTATGTTTATGTAACATTAAATATAGCCTACTTATGTTAAAATCAACATGCTGGAGAAGATATAGAGTAGCCTCAACCATCATGTGTTTTGCAATGAAGCATAGTTTTCCCTGAATTAATATTAACGTCAAACTGCTCCGCCTTCAGGCTCGTGCTTTGACTTTAATAGTTCAGGGTAAAACTTTTTTTGGTGCAAAACACATTATGGTTCAGGCTGCTTTATTTCTAAGACAATAATTTCTTGACAAACGTTTACTTTTTCTCCCTACTTAATGCTTAACTCATGTAATACGTCTGTTACAAATGTCTCATTTTTTCTTACTGTTGAAATTGAAATGTAGAAATTAGCATGTGATAGAGACAGTCTGATTAAAATCGACCGTGTTTCAAGAAATAAAGTTTTTAAATAACAATTCTAGCGAGATTGAATGTACTCTATCAAGGGCTGTCCTCTCCACAATGGTTTGAAAGCACCCTCCTTGCTCGCACATTCTGACGCAATCTAAACTGGCCAATCACAATGACTGCAGCAAAAGCTTTTGGTATCAGTATCTAGGGGCAAGTAACTCCCGTTTACCATTCGTTAACCTTTATCGCCGCTATCATTATTTTAAACGGGATGATGTGATTGGTCCGCTAATGACTAGGATTTGTCTGCGCTAAACTGGTGTAAGAACATGCGAGCAAGGAGGGTGCTCAGTGGAGAGGATAGCTTCTGGTAGAAGTCGTTCGAATTCCGCTATAATCAATCTCTAAAATCTTTAATTCCTCGGAACACCGTCGATTTTAATCAGACTGGTGATAGAGACTGGTGCAATTCAAAGCCAGGCAGGGGACAATGGGAGAGTAATTGATGAAATCTATAAAGGATTACTCTTCCTAAAACCAAATTTTTGACAAATAATTTCTATGTTCTAATCTGGACACAGATTTTCAAATATCTGTTAGTTCTAGGCCATCTTTGAGCTTAGATGTCTATAAATGATCATCTTTATTATCAACATCCTGCTGCATTGGTGATTCTGTATCTGTAAGATCCTACAATACACTGATGTCTATCAAGCAAGTGCCTTGTACATGTTAATGAAATGACCTTACCAAAAGCAGAACCTGGATGACGAGACCGATACGTTTGTGATTTAGCTTAAGTTCCTTGTATGACTACATTTCATTGGCTGAACAAATTACATGTTGAAGATAATCATAAATAATCAACTGTCAATTGATAAGTGTTCCATAAGAGTAATCTCATTAAATGAAATCTAAACTGCTCTACTATGTTACGCATTTAGATCTCTCAGGCCCCTACATTAGCTGTCCTGTGACATGATTTGATCAGCCAATTAGTGAGTTCGCCCCATGTTCTAATGTTGCAGACGACCTCTATTTTGCTTGTGCATCTTTGATCTTCAGCTCTGGGAAGACAAATTTCTGACTTTTTCTGAATATGGAGCTGTCTTGTCTTTTTCAGGCTATAACCAGTTCCAGATTTTCTTGATGTCAGTCAGGTTAATTATGTTCATGAATTTAGATCTGACAAAATTTTTAAAAATTGCCAAATGGTCATGTGCAATTGATTTTTTTGTATGATTTTCAACTTAACCAACATCTTAAGATTAAAAACTTGCCTTTTTTCTATATTTTCATAGATAAATAACCCATCTTTTAACTTCTTTTGAAGAACAGAATCCTTGAGCTTTTCATTAATGGCTTAAATGAACAAATAGTGATTTAAAACATATTGGTTAAGGTGCAGAACAACAATTTAAAACTTTGTCATTCAGAATATTTCATGTATAGTGTTATTATCATGTATTCAGAGCATTATATAACTTCCAAATATCATTCCAAAAATGTTTTGACATTTTAGTGTTGTGTGCTCGTATGTTTACATTTATGGTGTTTATGGGTCCTCCTTTTGTTTGGATCAAAATATGAAGTCACTCATGAAATGTTAATATACTTGTTATTAAAAAAGGGATGAAATGACTGGACAGTATTTATGTACTGAATTTCATGATATGATATATTTATGCATATTTTATCCTTTTGTTCATAATTCTGTGTTAGCACTGGAGTATACCTGAGCTTTGCATACAATATTCTCTATGGGCAGGTAGATGCCGTCTATTTTGTTCTCCATGTCTCGCAGCTCATGGAGAAGTCTCAGCGCACTGTTCAGCCGGTCCAGAGCGTACAGTATTTATGTACTGAATTTTATAATACGATATATTTATGCATATTATATCCTTTTGTTCATAATTCATTGTTGGCACTGAAGTATTTGTGTATGTGATATTTGATTTGTAGACTGTTTGTGGAATCTCAGTATTACGCAGAAACGTAAATCTGTACATGTAGAGTGCCTCCTGCTCTTTGCTTGTCTGTCTGATGTTCTTTTGCTTTTCCATGTTTCATGAAATTTGTTACTGTTGATTTTTCTTTTGTATCTATTAGTTATGTATAGTAGTAATTGCACAGCTTCATTTCGTGAATGTTATCTAAAAATGTTAAAATCTATTCATTGCCTTATGTGCTATATTTAGAAAGCAGTTCAGTAATTTATCCTGTAGGAGAGCTGCTAGGAAAGATTCAACAAAATAAATAAACTTATCTAACTATTATGGATTTTCTGTGTAGATGTATGTAAATTTGACTTAACTTCAATTTTTTTTAAAAAATGATTACAAACCCATAATCATCCTCATTCACGTAGATATACTAGTCAGATTCTTTCCTAAGGAATATATTACACAGATAGCCCACCTGTAAAAAAATACATTGAAGAAAGAAATGCAACATGCAACAAGATGTGGTCAGTTGTTATTAACTCTTATCTCATCACTGGGGATTTTCTTCCCATCAAATGGCAAGTTTAATTTCATTATAGGATACCCAATGATATGTCAGTAAGAGAACTGAGTAATCAACATGCTATATAGTTATCGTCCGCCAAAACAAAAAGATTTCCAAAATATGGATAGTGTTATCTCGATATGTTTTGTGCTTGCTGTGGGAACATGTATAGAAATTGGATCAACCAAAGTTAATGTCAAGATCACCCTTGTGATTGATGAATAGATTTCCTAAAAACAGATTTACTTGACTTGATCCAATGAGTTTGGTTGAAACAAAGCTGAGAACTTTGGCGGGAAAAAAACATGGTCTGATGTAGGTTATCTCATCTCATATCACATTTATAGAGTAGTAGTTGTGGTTTTTCATTAGTTTTATTTCTTCAAATTTTGCCCCAATAAACATTATTATATGCCAAATGAATTCAGGGTCAAGCATCTTCCAACTCAACCTGAACATCCGTAGTCGTAGAAGAAATGATCTGGCGGCCATTTTTGTGTGAACACCTTATAACCATTTGAGGTAGGGAAATGAATTAGCATAGCTTAACTTAACATGGTAGGGGTATTATATATCAGCATGTATCAGACAAACATCACTGGCGGCCATTTTTGAATGAACATTGTGTAATCATTTGAGGTAGGGAAATGGATAAGCATAGCTTAACTGAACATGATTTTACATTTTAGCAGGTGTAATTTATCTCACCAGCATTTATAAGTCTTGGACCTGCAGTGAATTACCCCCACCAATTGGTAAAGCTCCATCCACAAGACCAGCACTTATCAATCATACTTAGTATTTTTATGGGGAAAATATTTATCCGTTTTCTTGCATGTTGAAATGTACAACTGGGACCAAGGAATTTTTTCTGAATATAGTTACTGTTTTAATGGTGCCTTATTTACTTGTTTTTATTTTACTTTTACTTTTGTATCTGTTTACTTCTTGGAATAAATATATGTAAAAAGAATTGATTCTTCTGTTCTTATAGCTCATCAGATCCAAAATGTCAGCACACTCATGGCATGATCCATTGTCTGGCGTCCTTAGGCTGTAAACTTTTAACTTTTTGGACTTCTCCAAACAGCTGTACCCCCAAATTTGAATCTTACTATGTGGGAATGTACCTGGTCCAAGGGGATTAAAATTGTAACTTTGGGACTGATCCCCTCTCTTATAATTAAAGTTCAAAAGTTTATCATATGAAATTGAAAATTGAAAAAAGCACGATGTGATGAACCATCCTTAAGGGGTGCGTTCGATTAGACAACACCTGTGACTCGTGTTCCACACTTGATTAAAAAAACGTCTCGTGCAGAACACTAGTGTCAAACACGGGTGACGCGAATTTACTCTCAGTCAGATGAGGAGTGAGCGGGTGAAAACATGGCGTCCAAACATTTGGAAAAGTGAGTTGACAATGTAGAAATGTGATATTTTGCCCTTTTTTAAATTACATTGGAACAAATAATGTTCATTGTTGATTTCTTGAAGGTAAATCTAGTAAATCTAGTAATATCACATTGCATCAGTTACATTGAACAAGTTAGTGCAGTTTTATTTATAAGTTTATGACAGCACGTTAGATTTGTCAGGGTGTAGTTGTCATCATTTTAAAAAGAGCAGCATAACATTAAATTTTGTTGTCAATCGTTTGCTAAAGGACTGAAAATGAATAAAATATTTTCAATAATGAATATCTGCGCACCAAAGGAATTGATTTTTTTATTTTCCCCGGTTTAATGATAGAATTGGTGGTCGACGGAGATACTTTTAATTTGATTGCAACGCTGGAACGCCATCTTGCGTCACTATGTAAACAACACTTTACGTTTTATTTACTGGACTCTAGCAGTACCAGAGCGCATGCGCAAAATTTACACTCGTGTTGTCCAGTGTTGTCTAATCGAACGCACCCTAGTAGACTGCCTTCAGATTCAATTGGGATTATTCTGCCCTCTGCATATATCAAAACTGCAACACTAACTGGAATAACAACTATTAAAAGGGATGTTGAACTATCAACAATGTCGTGAATGTTTAAGACCATAGGTAGTGAACTATCAAAAGGTAGACTACCTTCAGGTTCACAAAGGATTATTCTTCCCTTTTAAACATATATACACTAAACAGGTGCACAGATATTCACTGTCGTCTGAAGTCTGTCACATAGTCAGCAAGTCTTGTAGGACGGCGCCGTTGACGTCTTGGTCAATCACTCATAGTAGTAGGTTTTTCCGCTGGTATTCTCATGCACATCAAGTTCAGCAGACACTTCAGGGATTGCACAGTCTGTAGGAACTGCATGTGTACTCTCAGCATGTATGGGGGTTGCAATCTCTTTGGAGATTTCTGGTGCGCAGGGTGGATCAGTCTCTGTAAAGATATTACAGCCACTGGTCTCAGGTGATCTGTAATCATGAATCTCATCTTCATTGCTGCAATCATCTTGAAGTTGGTTGTCTGTGAGGTTACTTGGAGGGACTTTGTAGCACTCTGATGATTTAACCCTATAGGATGAGTTGCAAAGCTGAGAGCCAACAAATTTGCGAACATTACTTCAGTCACCCTCAAATGATACCACAATGTATCTTTTCCTTGCGCACGTCTTATCTCTGTCTCCATGTAGATAAACAATGTCACCCACTTTTAAGTTGGTCTATGGAAGACGAAGTCGGCCAGGTGGCTTGGAGAGTTCACTGGGACGATGATTTGCCGTACGGCGTTCATGAAGATTTGTAAGCAACTGACGGTCGACCACAGGGAGTTGTCTGTTGGTAAATTGATCATGCTGCATCACCATTTCTCTTGCAGACATACCACTGGACCAAACGCGGGTATTCAACCTTGCAACAATGATGGTTAAGGATGTAGCAGTGACAGGGCCGCGTAGAGAGTTATGGGGCAAAATTTCACTTTCTAATTCCTGGATAGCCTTCTCTGCAACTGGATTTTTGTTGATATTTTCATCCGTCCAATTTCGATGGTAATCCTGTTCTTGAGAAGAGTTTCATCATTTTGGATGGAGATGAAACCAGCGGCAGGGTCAGTTCGGACAACAGCTGGCGGACCATCAAGGGGACAGAGTTCGAGGCAAAGACCAATGAGTGAGTCCCTGAGGGTAGTACCTTTATCATCTTGGATTATGCTGGCCATGGTGTAAGAAGTGACACATTCTCTTACAACGAGTATCACTTGTATCTCCGCATGACGTCAGCTGAAAATGAGTATCTGACTCCCTCAGGAGTATCCGATGTTGTTTGTTCGACAGCATTGTGATGATTACTTTTAAGTGCTTGACAGTGGTGATACCATAAACATGAGCTCTCTATTTAAGAAATAGAGGACGAGTTGGTGTGCATCCATCGTTGAATAAAACATAGCAGGGAGCATTGTTGAATAAAACATAGCAGGGAGCATAAAACATGAAGGGCGCAGTGCAACAACGAGTTTTCTATTTCTTATATGAGATACCCTTAACAATTACTTGCTTTACAGAAAAACAGTTGAAAAATTATGTTTTTTTTAACAGAAACATTTTGAAAACCATGATGCCTCCCGCACTAGAACTTTTTCTGATGAGTCCATTATCATGTATAGGGGTGAGCGCTCCAATATAAATAGAATCAAATTTATTGAACAATAAAATGAAAATATGAATTTGAAAATGTGACCAGGGGATACATTACGTCTCTAATCCGTGATTTTCTTTCTCTGTAAACCCACACCTCTCCTTTTGGTTTCGAATCAACAGACGCCGAGTGTGCCATGATGGACAATAGCCCCATCAAGTTTGAGCAATGTACTTGGCCAATATGACATCATTTGTAACGTTACTTGAAATGACGTCATTAACCTCGCGCATGGTTGTATCGTCAAATAAAGCACATCGTCAGTCCCATTGTTCGCCACTATTTTAATGCCGTGGGTATCTTATATTGCTTTGTCAAGGTCAAGTGCGAACAGATATAGGTGACAAACCCGTTTCTTATATTGCTTTGTCAAGGTCAAGTGAGAACAGATATAGGTGACAAACCCGTTTCATTTGGTACAATGAAGGATGGTCAAGCTGTATGTGAAGGGATGTCAATAGTCCATGAGTTAATGCACGTGGTACCACACTGTGTTCCTCAACAGGCAATGGTGACAGTGTTAAGATATCTTTTAACATCTTTAACATTGGTCAGCTTCTTGGAGGGTAGCGTACCCTGTAGAAGGTGGGTGCATGTTCTTCTGAGATCGGGGCATTCTTCTTGTGCTGACGCCATGTTGATCTGTTTGTGAACGGAAGCCGAGTACTTCCGCTCAGAACATCTTTGATGGAGAACTGTCTCACCACGCAATCTTCTGTTTGTTGGATGAAAGTGCAAACTTGGCATGAGCTATCCTCACATTCCGGTGGGTTTCGACTTGTAAAGTCTGACAATGTATTGGCGACGCCAGCAAGATATTGGACTGTGGCCTGGGCATGGCTTACTGTAGACAGAAAAGTTGAGACTCTCCGACTTGCAGAGAACTCTCTGCGACACAGTTTTTCAAATGCTAAGACACAGGGTTGTCTGTCTGTAAGAGTGCATGCCTTATGTTTGGACTCAATAATAAATGGACTGAAATGCTTGGTCGCAGATGCTATTGACCAAGCTTCAACTTCACATGGTAACCAGTTCACTTGTTGTTTACGTAGTTTTGCGCCGAAAAACTCTGCCACATGGAGGGATTTGTTGCGAGTGACATACAAAGTTGCCCCAATACCTGGTTTCTTGACGGCTCCATCTGTCACGATCCAAAGTTGATCATCTGAACGTGGTAATACGACAGGTTTGGTTGTTGATAGTCCCTTCTGAGCGTTCTTAAAGGTGTCGAGTAGGGAATCAGACCAAGTGAGCTTATCTTTCGATGAGTGTCCTGATATCGCCTCATCTAAGGGGAGCAATGTAGCCAGAACAACCTGGAATCACCCCTGCCAATACTTTGTATGCTCCGATAAATGACCGAAGGGCATAGACTGTGTCTGGTCGTGAACATCTGGCCAGGGTGGAGACACGGTGAGGTGTAGCTTTGATGGTACCCTGCGTCCACCGCCAACCACAAATAGTTGTTGATTCGCTTGCAATACAAGTTTTCTTAGCTGACAACTTGAGTCCATTGAATTGGAGAGTTTGTAGAACTCTTTTCCAGATACCAAGGAGGTCTTCAAGAATGTTAATTCCGCAATAAAGATCATCTGCTAATTTGGCAACAGAGCCTTCATGTAGAAGATTGCCAAAGACGGGGCTCATGAGTTCTTCTAGCACAGTCTCGGATCCCGGCATACCCATAGCAGATGTTGCATACACTCTCACTCCGTGGATAGGGGTAACAACACCGCAGTTCTTCACAGACTCCTTTGCCAAGGGAATTTGGTAGAAGACGCTACTCAAATCTGTAGTTATCAAGTACTTCCACTGGGCAATCTGACGTAGGGTAGTGTTCACGTCCGGCATCAATGAGGGTTGCGGTTTGCCGTAGCGACCAACATCTGAGAATGCAGTGACGAGTCAGAATGTTCCATTTGGTTTCTTAACCAAGAAGGATGGGTTCAAGTATTCAACTTGTACGTTGACATCTTCCGGTCGAACAAAGACATTCAAATTTTCTAACTCATTAAACTTCTGTTGTAACTCAACCAACTTGTCTTTGTTGTACTGTGGAATTCATCCCTTGCGTTGAGGCTGTACCTTCCCCATGTTTACATGTGCTTTGAAGGGTCCAGAAGCACCATTGTCGCCTGTGATTCTAGGGTCAAACACCTCATAATATTCACCGTTCAAGGTTGCAAATTTGGGCATGAACTCTTTAGGGAGTATGTTGTCAAGGTCTACAGACACTTTGGAAGAGTATGGAATGTCTGTTGTTCGGAGATCAGTCTTCAATGGGTTCAGTGACTGAAGTGTTGTGTGTATGAACAGTACATACCTGACAGAAATGTTCATGTTTCTTTAGCACTTAAGGAGTATCTGTCAAGTTTGGTAATCTGATTTTCCCGTTAACACTGGAGATGATATCTAGTTGAGGCCAATCAGGGGATAGTGTTGATTGATCAGATTTTGTGTCGATGTGCGGTTCAACTGCAAATGTTAAATCGTCCGTTGAGTAATTTTTTGGAACAGGTAATTCGATGTATTCGCCTGGTTATAGCGTTGTGCTCTGGTTTGGAGCACGCAAGATGCATGTGTGCCTGATAGAAGGCTTGGTCTGGCTAACAGTGTATACGTGGTACCATCTGACAATATGATTTGACGCTTTTTAAGCTAGTTGTAGTGTTACATCATTGACCTCCATAAAGGGAATGCCCGCCAAAACTTCAACATCAAGGTCTCCAACGATGAGTCCATTGAAAAGAAACTCTCTTGTATGCGGCGAACATGTATGCGTTTGGTGTAAAGGGTCAGTTTGCTGCAAGCTCATTCCTCTTCTACGCAGTCTTCATCACTATGATCATCATTATCTTCATCATCGAGTATGTTTGCAATTTGCCGTGCTTTGACCATATATTTCTTATCTTGATCAGAAAGGAACTTACATTGACTGAGGAAGTGATTTTTGTTAGTTCTACCTGCAGCTGAGCAAAGCTGACATATCTTTCTTTGTCTGTAAACTTAGAGTAGTGCAGTGTTCAAAGATGTCCATGCATTATGGAGGAAAACCATTGGATGATAAATGGAATCTCACGCGCGTGTCTTCTAATATCAATTAGTTGATAAAGTAAAATTATCCATATTAATATAAGATATACAAATATCAAATCGTGTTGATTTATATGATACTTTGGTGATATTTTCAATGTGTATTAATACAAGTTTGTCATAGATACAAAATAATAAAGTGTATGTACAACAGGCATGTCCTATCCATTTTGATGTCAACAAACAAATGATATAAATAACCCATTAAGGTTTTTTCTCCAAGTCCAGACAACCTCAAGTATATATAGAAATGAAACAAACATCACTTAAATATTGAAATAATTTAATACCGAAACAAACAAACAAAAACAAAAAGACTTGTTCAAACTGAATTAGCAAAGATCAAGTACACTTGTAGTGTAAACTTTTCTTCAAACGAAATGTCTATAGCCTATGCATCAATAATGTCAGGAGCATCGTCGTCCATTCTGGTTAGGTTGTGTGAAGTCGATGCTGGAGCTTATCCAGTGGTGCTGAAGTTGAAGCCCCGGGTTCCTTCACTAATTCCTGAGACCTTGCGCCGGAGAGCTTGTGATTGGTTGCATCAAAAGACGGATAGAAATTTTCAGTCGCAGTGAGAGTCTTGGCTTGGTCAGCATTGGTTGCACCATTTGGTCGCAAAGGCAAAAGTCAGTGGCAGTGAGGTCGTATGCATCAGCGGGAACTAGCTAACCATGGGTGGTTACTGCCCTGAAATTCAATGTAGTATTGCACACAAAGCTGCCGTCTCAGCCCTTAGCGGGATTCGAACCAAGGACCTCTTCATTTATGTGGAAAAATGGGCATCCCCCTTATAAGGTAAAATTTTCGCCTCCAAATTATACTGTATTTCAAATTGAATTATGATATATTCTGAATGACTTGTGACAAGGTAAAAAAGTTAAGTTTTCAGTTTGAAATAAGTAGACCTTAGTTGAAGGGTTAAAGTTCCATGCAATTTAGCTCATATTTATGACCAACTTTATTGTTCTCCAAATAAATTTAGATTACAAAAGAGAGAGACGGGAAATTCTTCATCTCAATTGTGTCACATGAATAATCAAAACGTAAAGAAAATAGCTAGAGCCTGGGAACACCACATATTTGTATGTCATGACTTTGTATATGATAAAACCTACTTTGTTTATAGTACACAACTTAACCAACCACTGTGGCTTCAGTTCCGATCTTTGTTGAGATTTTGTCATGGTGAGAAAACATTAATAAGGTTACTGACTTAAATATTTCTTGGAATCTTTTTTTACAGAGTTCAGAGTAACATTACGTCTTATTCAAATCCCAGTTTAAAGGAGAAGTCATTAATTTA
The DNA here is from genome assembly GCA_921293015.1 of Phorcus lineatus. Lineage (NCBI taxonomy): Eukaryota > Metazoa > Mollusca > Gastropoda > Trochida > Trochidae > Phorcus > Phorcus lineatus. The sequence continues at coordinate 43,013,265 of OV121083.1, forward strand.
CAAACGTACAATCTTTTTTGATGTTTTTATATTCCATTTTTGAACTAGCTGTTGTACACAAAAAAACATTTCCAATTATTGTATTCGTAAATGTGCCTATATAATACACCAATTCTTCAACAAATCCAAACCATGAACAAAGCAAATGTATTCTCAGGCAAAGATAAAAATATCATCCCTTCACTCGTTAAAAAGAAAACAAGTATTTAGATTTTGAAAAAGAAATGATCTCAGATTTATTGTCTCCAGGATGTCCATTTTACAACAGGTCAAGAACAAATAATCAATTGGAAGGCAATTATGTACATAAGATATACTCATTAATGAAAAAATCTACACACTAGTACACCCACATGATCTAAATAATGAAAAACCTGAGTTCATAACAAAAATTAAGGAAGTTGCAGAAAATCATGAAATTATGCGGATATTAGAAATAGGTGATTGATCCTGAAAAAAAATGACACAAAACTGTAAAAACAAACAGTCTCTATCTAAGACAGAAAATGAAATAGACATACTTGATCGAAAACATCAATGGCGAGAAACAAAACCTCCTTGAGAAGATTTACCTGGCGAAAAATTACACAAGCTATCATCCCTAGCAGTAATTCTGATAATTCTATGTTATAACTTACTATATCATAATAACAGAACCATAGAGAGATGAAGGCTTTTTAGAATTCAACGTTGAAAAGATAAAGAGTATGTAGAACCTACCAACAAACAAAAAAATAAAGGCTTTTGCGAATTCAACAATCCACGTTTAAAAGATAATGAGTATGTAGAACTAACCACACAAAAAAATGAAGGCTTTTGAGAATTCAACGATCCACGTTTAAAAGATAAAGAGTATGTAGAACTTACCAACAACAACAAAATGAAGGCTTTTGAGAATTCAACAATCCACGTTTAACAGATAAAGAGTATGTAGAACTTACCAAAAAGAAAGTTAATAAAACTATAGAAGAACACGATTCTGTTAGGTACGAGGGAAGAGATTGTGTATTAAATGATAGGTTGATAGTGGAAATATTACTGCTAAGAATATAAGGGTAACTTTAATTCATTGCTCATCAACAAAGAAAAAGAAAACTCTGGCTTTGGAAACTAAATTAGAAAAAAACATAAATTGACTATGAAATCCAAACTTATTAAACTTAAGATGAAAAAAAAGAAAAATATGAATAGGTTTAATATAGGAAATAAAATTTGAAATAGAAAACTTAAAACAGAATCAAAAGTTAAAAGGTGAGAAACCGTCCAAATATTTCTTGCAATTAGAATCTTGAAATTCATGAATAAAACATTATCGAAACTTGAAAACAAAGATGGAATTGTATTGAATACTGAGGACATTATCACACAAGAAGTGAGAAAATACTTCAAAAATCTGTTCACTCGACAAGACTACACAGATCAATTCAAGGATCATTCTGTGTGAGATATCAAGTCCCAGGCTTGATGACATCCAACTCTCTTAAAGGCATATCAAACTATCATGAAGTTTTACATGCACTAAAGAAAATGAAAATTTAAATAGTCCTGGCCAAGATGGATTATCTGCAGAATTTCCAATATCTTGTTTGTTTTGATCCACATAAATATCTTAATAAGGCACTGAAGAATGCTTCCAATACTGGAACTAGGTCAATAACACAAAGGCAATAATTGATAACATGTATACCAAAAGAAAACAAGTTAAAGCTGTATCTAAAAAACTGGCGCCCCATTTATCTTTTTAATACTTCGTATAAATTAGCATCAGCTGCAATAGCAAATAGAATTAAACATGTACTTCCATCAATCGTCCATGAAGACCAAAAGGTTTTGTAGCTGGTAGATACATTGGGGTCTGAAAAGTCTTTTTCCCTTCTCTATGGGGGTTTATAGGGTCTGAAATTTTTGGTTTTCCTTCTCAATAGGGTTTATTTGAGGAACATAAATTTATCATATTGAAAAATAACAACTCTTTGTTTTATGGAAAAAAAAATAGATTTTTTTTGTATTGTATCTCTTATCCTGAAATGGACATATAACTAAGTTTGAGTTATTACTGAAATATGAAACATTTTAAACAACATCAGAAAAATAAAAATTGAAAAACACTTGAATAAGTTACATATATTTCTTTTAGACGTACAGGTGATTAACTTCCAATATCCTTTGAATGGACATACAAAGAAGACTTTAAAATGCCTGTTTTATAATGAGTTAAAACACATTTTGAACATGTATATATACATAAATGTATGTAAGGCATCATTTGAGCACGTACTGGAACATTTTGATAAGAACAAACACAATCAAATAACAATGAAAACACTACATGAATATACAACTTCATAACAGCATTTCATCTTAACACAAGTCGAGGTATCTGGCTTGTTCTATTCACAGTGTGCGAACACTTTTAGCATTTGACATTAATTGTGGAAGAGGTTGAAAGTCATGGCACACATCTGAAACATTCATCTTTACACTCATCAGACTGTTGAGAGTCCTGTTGCTTCAAAGTTCCCCCTGGTCTGTTTGGATCTTCCTCAGCATGCTGAAGGACCTTTCAGTGTCAGCATTACTGTGGGGCAGAACTAGCAACAATCCTGACAGACAGCAGAGTTCCTTGTCCTGCTCCTGTCCAGAGGGAGTTGACTTCAAGAGGAGTCCAGTCTGGTGATCATCTTCTGGAACAGGGGCAGATCTGAAGCTGCCTGATAATCTGCCTACTGGTCAAGGAGCTTGTCCTGGTCAAGTTCCGGAAGTAATGGTCTGGCTGTTCTTTATACTGCAGAAGAAAGTGATAGTGGTTTGTCAAATTCTTGTTCATGTAACATGGTGCTTTCAATGGCTGAAGTAAAATGAAAGGATTGACTATATGATACTTATTTGATTATTTCTACATCTATAAAATCCTTAAATAGTAATTTCTATTGCAGGTACCTGAGCTGGGTGAGAAGTCTTGGGAGGATCTGGATTTAGATATCCTATTGTCTTCAGTACTTCATTACTGAATGGAAACTTCTTATCATGTGGTTACTGAAGTCCTTGTAGAATGCTCACTGTTCTGTAAAAAGAATATTTATCAATAAAAGATCTTGTAACTGTTAACCAATCAATCAATTAGATGGACAACATTAACATTATGATGACAGGTACATTTAGATTTTATAAATGTACATACATTACAATAAGTTTACAAGTAGCTAAAGTAATGGATGAAATACCTGAAGAAAGGATTTGAATCAAAGGCTTCATCTTCATCCTGAACAGCTCTAGCCTTCATTCCCACAGCTAGATGAACATCTGGCAACTGGACATGTTCTTCCATGAAAGGGACACTGATCAGTGGAAGTCATTGATGGCCTTGCTGACAACTGGGCAAAGAACTTCCTCAGAAGAAGCAGCATGTCTTGGTGCAAGGATCCAAATTGGACTTGTCAGCCTGAAACATTTCAAAATCAAATAGGACATTACGAAAAGCATGAAAATTAGACTCATGAATTATACATTTATCAAAACACAATTATTTTTTTTCAAAAATGATTTTATCAATACTGTAATAACAAAAATGGTGAATGATAGCATTTACAAACATATAAGTATTAGTACCAGAAATGCGGTAGTGAAATCATTCAGAGGGCCCAGAATGAATTCCCAAAAGGTGAACATAAGTTTTAGGTCCTGTCACTGGAAAGCATCACCTCACATGCTTCTCACTGTCAGCATGGCTTAAAGCCGCCAAGTAATGGAGAGTCCTCTTGACACACTTCTCCAAAGAAAGCCATGTTCAAGAATCTTCAGCAGCTCTGTCTCTGTGAATTCAAAGAATTCCTTGTATTGTTCCTGTCTCTCTGAACTAAAGGAGGAATTATGTATGACTGAAAGGTTACAAATTACCAGTCAAAATTAAAAGATTTTCATTAAAATTAATAAAAATTACAATTTGAGATAATCTATATGTAATCTGCAAGAGGCAAGATTCTGTGGTATAAAAGAGAAAGGCTTGTAAACTTGGATTTAATATTTAATATGTACATTTTGTCAGTGTGAAGTAGAGACGATAACACATCTTCTTTGGGATTGTAGACATGTACAAGCCTTCTGGAAACTTTTTCTTGAATTATTAAATGATAAATGCCCACATGTTCATAATATGAACTTTGACTTGCAGCTCATTGTGTTTGGATTGAGAAAGAATATATTCACTGATGATGTGTTTGATTTGCTGTTATTGTTAGCAAAATTTTTCATATATAAATGTAAGGTTTTAAAAACTACTCTTAACTTTAATCACTTCAGACATTATCTGCACAACAGGTACATCATTGAAAAAATATTGCTTTTAGTAAAAGCAAAGAAGATAAGTTCTTTACAAAGTGGATGTTATACCATGATGTTGTAGATTTAAAGTAATCTTTCTCGAGTATTTCTTCTTGCATACCAGACCCTATATAATTGTTTTTCTTATCTCAGTCTTGTTTATTATGAGCCTTAATGAGCCCCTTTTAACTCATGTATACAGAGTGTGTGAATGTGTGCGCGAATGTGATGTGCTTGTCTTGTGTAACAATATTTGACAAAACCTACAGAAATCTGTTCCACCTTCAATCAATACACTGGAGCTCTTACTACCCTGGGTAGGAGCCCCTTCATGTAACAGGGATTTCTGTAATAAAAAAAAACAAATAAATAAAAAAGTTAATATTAAGCTTACCTATGCTGGACATGAAAGTAAACATCAATCAAGATGTCCTCAATTGAAAAAGGCAATCTCTTCACTGCATGCTGAAGACAGATGTTTGCCAAATGACAAATGCAGCCAAAGTCGAAAATGCCTGGGTTCTGTTCACGAAATCTGGAAAGCACAGAGTCGTTCTTTCCAATCATGGGGCTGGCATTGTCACTGCTGTATCCAATACAGTTGGCCCAGTCTATCCTGCAGTTTCTGAAGCAAAGAGAGAGAATTTAAACATCATCAGGTATCACATTCAAAAATAATTTTACTACATATTTGCATCTTGCCAACTGAATTTCATTCTAATCTAATTTATCAATTTTCGTTTCAGGTAAGAACACAAGGTAATCATGAAATTAAATAAACAATTTTATTGAAGGATGTAATTTGAGAACATGAAAATAAACGTACATGAACACTTTGTTGATAGTATCAAACAGGTTGACTGCAGATCAAATGTTGCACATGGCCAAGAAATTTGTTGTTACTCTCCGTAGGTTGTGGTCATTCCCTCGGACAAGAGTACTCATGAGTTGACTGTCTCCTTGATTCTTCTTTCATCAAAGAAAAGGGACACATCTTGTCAACACAGGTGGCCATATAGGCTGCTATAAGGCATTGTTCATAATGTTCTCTGTTTTTCTTCCTTGGCAATCAAACTTCTGTGCGAGTTCTGAGTCTAGAAACATTATTTATCTTAACAAGTTTAGTTAAGTGGTCTGCTACAATAAAGGGCAAGTTATGTTCTGAAACAAAGTAAGAAAACAGCACCTCTGCCTTAGTTACAGCATCCTCAGCAGTCGGCTCATAGAAGGATGTAATCTGATAAAGAGGTTGCTGTTCTCCATTTTGAATGTGCGCAGCTGTTGTTTCGTGTTCGGTGACATCATTCCTCCCTCCGTTGTCTATGGCAAAATGATTATTTCAAACAAAAAAGAAGCCTCTACGCATCAGTGAATACACTAGCTTTTATTGCAAGAATTGCGATGAATTTCTTCACCAAGGCCTCAGTTAGTGAAGTGATATTGCAAATTTTTTTTTTACGTAATGGGTCATTGTTTCATATCGTACTTTAAAAAAATGTGTAATAAAGGATTAGCACCATGATAAAATGCTAGAAATATAGATTCAGGATGTGGTTTCCTCTTCTTCCAAATCGTCCTGTAAGGGAATGTGAACGTCTTTGGCGGAAGGGAGTTGGTTACGATACCATGATTCATCAATCATGTTGCTCTGTTGTCTTCTTTGTTTTCTGTACATGCACCCGAGCACTCTAAACACGAGCACTGTACACACACCCACTACCACAGTGATGAGCAGATAAATGAAGAAGCCTGAAAGAAAATGTGTCATCAAGTAGTCATTATCATTCGAAATAAATAGTGGTAGACATTATAGGTATTCCTTATTTGCTTGAAACAATTTATAAAATATTTGAATACATAGCCTCCATATTTAGTAAGCTTAGAATAACATAGTTTCTAGGATCTCCTTAACTGAAACAACTGTTGCCAAGGAAACATGAAATGTGCACTTATGCTCATATTGAAAATATGTTCCCACTCATGATAAACCACGGGAATGATAAATTTGTTATCATTATTACCCAATAAAGCGTGTCATATGACTTTTAGGAAACGTGTAAAAATAATTGTACGAGTATTACCGTAGCAAAAGCGGTGGTTTATATTACACAATTTTCCCCGAGTTTTGTAAAGTCATATGATAATTCTGTGTCAAATAATTTATTTATTACTTATTCTATTCATTTAAGACGGATGGAAATATTCAGAAAAGCGTCCACTTCCCTTTCGCAGCTCACTATAGTGGAGCAAGGAACAATGGTTTTATGATGTCACAGACGACAATATACGATAATCGTGCTGACACAATGATTGTTTGACACATGTGTTGCCACTTATGGGCAATAAGTTGAACTATTTTTTCCCGTCATGTAATAAGTGGGCATAAGTATATAGTGCTCAATCTATGACTGAGCATTCTGGGTATTGTATATATCCAAGAGTGTTTAATTAAATAACTTTAAAGTTATGGATTATTGAGGTTTGCCCTTTGAAGAAATTTAGTATCATACATACATACATACATATATGTTGATTTTCTTCAACTCAAGTAATACTTAATCAATATTTATGGGAGAAACCTTTTATATTCATTTAATGTCTTCACTTAGTGGTTAACTTGTGCCTAATGATATTTCTTAAGTTATTACCAAACTTTATTATTAGCAAAATTCTTACTTTTGTGTCTACATTGAATTGCTCTTTTTATTACCCCTGCCTAGGAAGTATTAGGGATATGAATTGCGTCTCAATTTGTCTGTGAAAGAATGTTTCAGCAATGTTCAACTTGACTCCGTCTGAAATCTTTATTTTACAAATGTTTATGTAAGATCTGGTTGAATCTTGATATTCATAGAAAGACTCTACACTTAGATGGTTGAAGTTTTAAGAAATTTTCTTTCTTCTTAAAAAAGACCCAGTTTGCATACTTTAATCAGAAATCACTCATTATATATGCGTGTGTCGGTCTGTGTGTGTCTCTGTAAGTGTCTCTTTCTCTTAGTGTCTCTGTCCGTTTCTGAAATTGTGTATCTCAGTGTATATTTGGAATCTTAAAATAATCGACTATATTTCATAATCCTAAACAGTATGAATGTATGATTCACAATTCATAAAAAAGAAGAAATGACATGATATGTTAAAACATTCAAGATATAGAACAGAGTTTCAAAACCAACAATAGAAAATGAAAAATATTGCTTACGAAAAAAATATTTTAATAACACACACAATTATCGACCAAAAAATAGATTCTCAAAAAAATTATTTACATAAAGCAGTAGACTCTTGACAATTACTGCAAGATTATAGATTAGGATTTTGCACTGTAGCCCATCATTCTCTCATTTTGAATTGTATTAGATTGGAGACTTGCGTTTTATAATACAAGTTTTATGACATCCAAATAATGAATCATAACAAGACACAGAACAATCATAACATTGTGGTAAATAATGATTTACTCAAGATGTCATCATTCAATTGACTTGCTTGAGTTGCACATAATGATTCATATACAACCACACACTAACACATATCTGTGTTCAAATATGTCAATGCACAGTCTGATTAAAATCGACCCTGTTCCCAGGAATAAAAGTTTCAAAATATTGACTCTATCGAGATTCGAACTCTATCTGTCTAGGCCATCCTCTCCACTGGGTCCCAGTGGAGAGGATGGCCTAGACAGATAGAGTTCGAATCTCGATAGAGTCAATATTTTGAAACTTTTATTCCTCCCAGTGGAGAGGATGGCCTAGACAGATAGAGTTCGAATCTCGATAGAGTCAATATTTTGAAACTTTTATTCCTCGGAACAGGGTCGATTTTAATCAGAGGATGGCCTAGACAGATAGAGTTCGAATCTCGATAGAGTCAATATTTTGAAACTTTTATTCCTCGGAACAGGGTCGATTTTAATCAGAGGATGGCCTAGACAGATAGAGTTCGAATCTCGATAGAGTCAATATTTTGAAACTTTTATTCCTCGGAACAGGGTCGGTTTTAATCAGACTGTGTCAATGCATTAACAATAACTAAAAAATTTGGAAATACATTTTACCAACAAATCCATATCATGTTAATTGCCCCCCTTTTACAAAGATGAGATTCTCAAAATGTTAAATTTCTATCATTAATGGTTTCTTTAGAATAGAAAAATGTAGATTAAAGGATGGGTACTGAGACTGCTAAGCCAATACTTGAATTGAAAAAACTCAATAGCCTCCACTTAACAAAGATGTTATTCTTGAAGTGTAACCTTCCTTTGCAGTCTATTTATGTTTTTTTTAATCACCCCAAAAATGTATCCCTGCAACACCAATATTCCAAATTTAGTATTCCTAGCATAAATGGTTTCTTGGATATGGACATAAAAAGATTTGAGTTAGGCCTACAGTGCCCATTTTTGAAGCCGGGATCATCAATAAATCCACAAATTTGAATCTACATTCCACAAAGATATTAATCTAAAGTGGCCTTCTATGCCAAATGGTTTTGGAGATGTATTTGTGAAAGGCTGAAATTTCAAATGGCTCCTAACGAGATAGTTGTAATTGTCTGGACCAGGAATCCAAAACCAGAGGATTTATTAGAACTGTGAAATTACGTTATTGGGAATTGGTGGGTTAGGTCACCTTCTGATGACTCTCTCTATGTTATGTGCTACGCGGATTTACACAGTTTGCTCATCAGTTTTTAAGTTTATACCTCCATGAACTTAATAAATTTTGAAGTCAATTCGTAAATATGATTGAAGGGCCGCAAAATATGTCAAAAGTGCTTAAATCTATCAAATTACTCACATTAATCTGTTAAAAAATGTGCTTTCTCCTTTATAGTTTGGGACATTTCCATGAAGAATCTGTTGTATAAAAACTACCAATCCCTTAGATATAGCCATTTTATCAATGTCAGTGTTTCAAATATGTTATCATTTTAAGGGGCATTAGCAAATGTTTTTACATAAATAATACTATCTCAAGAAAACAAAACTTCAAATTGCAACACAACACTGTTTAATCAAAAGAAGCATCTACGTACCATGATAAGTTAAGCTATGTGAATCAATTTCCCTACTTCAAATGATTACAAAAAAATCGCCGCCAGTGAATTTTTCTTGTTGCATGATTATTTTCTCTATGATGATGGAATTGAGTATCATCTTACCTTTATGTAAAATACTTTAATTTCATTGGTCAATAAGTTGTACTTAAAATATTCCGTGTCCCCCGTCCAAGAGGGTGACAACTGGAAAAAATATTACCCGCCGCCATAACAACAGCTATTTGCCGAACTCTGTTATATAAGTTCTACACAGCGACGCCGGCTTCGGTTAAGATGGAGATTAGAATATCCAAATTTCATTGTCCTAACCCAACAAGCGCGTGGCAGGGGTGTACTATGGGGTAATTCACCATAACCAAAACTTTATAGCGCAGGAAGCCGAAGTTATCAGAATAACATTGTAGATTTGGTCTTGATAGCTCTTCAAATATTGGCGTGACACGGTACCAACCCTCAAATTTTATGTCGTACCAATCATGCTAGGGATAACAAATTTTGATAATATTATCATTGTAAATTTTAAACAAAGATGTTTAATATCCAAACTAACAAAGTTAGAAGAACATCTAGAATCTGAAAAAGATAAATTAGCCAATAAAAAAAGCCAATAACCCAGAACAAAAGGAACTGGTTATCAAGAGAATAAGGGATTTGGAAGATGAAAGGTCGGTACGTTTGGAAGCTGCTTCAACAAATAAAGAAGTATTACGATCACAAATTCAGCGTATAAGACAGACTATTGATAGGATATTAGGGGAAGATGCATCCCTCGGTGAGCGCCTTCGAACTTTGTTTCGGGAACAGGGAATAACCATTGCCAGTATTTAACAGCAATAGGACTTATCAGGACAATATCAACTCTGACTCTATCTATAACTGGAAACCAAACACCAAACCAGAAACCTAATAAACTCAAGGAATGGCTACGATATACATCCAAATCATTTGCAAATTTAGCAGGAAAAGCTGCAGCTGCGTTACCAGGCATAATAGGAAGTATAATTAAACCAACAACTACCCCTCAAATTATAATATATTGTTTTCAATTCTCATAGTGTTGATCAACTATTTGTTTAGTTACATGCTTGGGATTGGGTCTCACATGATATCTTTTAGGTTTTTCATCCTTTACTTTTTGTGCAACTGCTGTATTAATTTCTGTATTTATACCCAATTTTCTATTATCTTCTGCAATAACGATTTCATTATTATAGCCTTTTACTTTACCAATTTTTAGTTTCATATCACTAGGTGCCATATACAAACCTATTCCAAAAACATAATCTACCTTTGAACTGGCATCTTGCAATACGTCTTGATATCTATTGATAGAAGCAGGGAGATCAACTGGACTGCAAATGGCATCCTCCACATTTGCTATAAACTGTTTCTGGGCATCGAATGATGTCCCTACGGATTTGATACTTGTTCTAGTTTGAGCTTGAGCACCTAGTAATATTATATAATCAACATTGGTTTGTTCTTTTACCTCAATTCTTGCTTATTGACACATCTAGGATGAAATGAATATGCATTTAAAAAAAAGTAGATATCATTAATCAGTAAACAGTTTCCTTCAAAATCATGATTGAAAAGATGATTAAATTTCATTTGCCACTTTACCCTAAGATTCGAATAAAAAAACTCATCAGACACACCTACCTCCGTAACTTCTGTTACAAACAGACCATATTCCTAGGTTCTCTCAAATTCCGCTAAAATGCTTGGCGAAAACAGTCATGTAATTAAACGGAATCAAACTTCGCTGACTTACTTTTTGAACTGACATATAAGTTATATGTGCTAAACGCCCGGGTGAAGACACTCTAATCTTCTCCATGGTTACGGAAACAGAACAAATAATCATGTAGTGTGACACAATATCGCTTTTGAATGCACTCTGATCGCAACCAAACAAGGTTGTATATATCTAGACAAGAAAGTATTCATCCTGTCACTTTAGCAGAAATGACTTCGGTAACATCTGCTGGGCGGGAATGATGGATAGCATGCATGCTTTAAATTTCTCAAAAGGTTCCGTGTAATTACTAAATCGCTATCGTGAACTTTGATTGCGGTAATGATCAATGGGAAATGATTTAAATTAAACATAGTTTTGCAGTTCAAAAGGATTGTAACTTTGGCATCTACCGAAGTTTAGCGTTAATGAGTTGCACTACTAAGATAAATGATGCCAAGACTGGTCCTTGGTCTCAGTTGCGTAAGCCATTTGCGCTACTCTTCTGCATCGATTGACCATAACACCGATTTAAAAGGGCGAGCATGGAAAGAAAATGAAAAACAATTTAGTTTCTCACCGGTACTGTTGAAATATGATACATAAGCAATCACTGTGTTACACTCTCACTTCTTCTTCAATTCAACCAATGAGAAGTATAGGCTTAAACCATTCTTTCAGGCTTCGTAAAATCGGGCACTCGCTTCTTACTATTTAACCTCTTTATTTGTTGTTCCCTAAACCACTCCTGGGAAGCCGATTACTGCTAAAATGAGATTAAACGGAGCCCTGATACTATTTTTAGTAGTTGTTACATCACAGCCGGAGCTTGGAAGCCGACAGCTGTAGGTTATCGGCGGAATAATCATAATTGTGAGTAGAAACTGATCTTGTAAACAAGTTGAATCATTTCATGGATTGTAGTGAATATATTGATTTGGATTGTGAAGAAAATCCCTTAGCTTTTCTCTACCATTTAAAGGTTTTGTGTAGTTACGGTGGAAAAAAGTAATTTTTTCAAATCAATATCTCTTTTTCGTTCTTAGTAGTGACGGATATTTCAATAGAAATACATTATCTTATGATTCATTCGTGAAAATAGTGTCCAAACCTATGTTTTACAAGACGAAGTCATTTAATAGAGTATTCGGATGTCACGAACTTGACAGAGGAGTGTTACGAATATAAACAGAGTAAAACGTTAACTGTTATAACGAACTTTGCCGGATCACTTATTGCATTTACTTTTCTATCGTGCGTTACAGAACAGCTGTAAATGTTATTATTGTGGAAATCATCATGACAATCAAACACTTGCAATACATCACTATATTGCTTAACATGGTGAGCCGGAAGTACGTTATTTTAAAGGTAAAACTGCATCATATAAAACCATTCTGTATATGGATCAAAATTTAGTTAGTTTGATGAAGTGAAAGTTAATCTTGAGAACAATAAACTATGCTATCTTGTTGATAAGTATCCACAGAAGAAAGTTCAAAAGAATCTGATCATTCTTTTGATAGACCCTTACAAGACAATTTTTAACGAGCATCTGTATGCTGAAGTGATGTCTGCGCAGAGGACATTGGTGATTTAAGTGAAAATGAAATATAATTCCTCTTACCCATGTTTTGTTGAAATTGTCAAAAACCAATCATGTCAAAGAAATAGCATTATTAGATGATTTTAATTCAAATTTCTTTCGAAATTACGTTTCAAAATGTTGGTAATTATTTCACAGCCACCAAAAGGTTTCAGTACCTGGTGTCGTATGTATTACATATTCATGTAACAGAGTTGTTAATCGTTTAAGGTTGCCAAAATTTTCTCAACATCTTCGGTCGCAACAACATTGTTACAACTGTTCTGTATTAGTATCATCAGTTTCTAGTACAAATTGCACTAGAGTTTATGGTAGTGCTAAATAATCGCGCAGTTTAAGTAAACAATTCGAAAGTATCAAATTCTCATTCTCCTTTGTTCCTAAGAATAAGGATCAAGATGCACCTTATACTAAAGAAGAATAGTGACGCATACAGGAAATTATATTTTTTTTAACAAGCAGACTGAGTAAAATTGATAAGGTTTTTAGGTTGAAATTATACCCAAAAAAAATCGAATAAACACGTGGATTATGAAGACATATTAAATTATTAGTCTTCTATTGTAAAGATTAACACGACTTTGGATTTGAATCAATAAAACTCATGACATTCTTGTAACTTTGCTTGGTGAAAGTTCTTTGGCCGAATACGTGAAAGACGTACTCATATTTATCAAAGCTACATTAATTTACAAGATAATTATGAAAATGAAATTAATCATTAGACGGATAATTAATTTTTTACTTTAGAAAAAACTTCAAGAAACGATTCATTATTGCATATTGAATATTATTTAAATACATATCTGTTGACTAGACCTACTATGCCTGCCTCCTCTAGGCATGCTTTATTTCAACCTTATTACCACAGACGAAACTTGAAACAGTGGAGTAAGGGATGCGTAAAATCCCTCTCCAAGGGCGGTAAGTCAGTGGTCTCGTGACGTCACTCCCAGAAGCCTTCACTCTCCTCTCAGTTGCAGAGCAAGACAGTCGTGTATGTTTTCGCTCTCGACTCTGGGTATTTTCTAGCGTTATTCTTCGCTGGGTTTTGCTAACCTTACTTTTTATTCAATTAAAGAGTTGTTTCTACGGATTATCTACATGCTCGTCGTTAACAGTTTGTCTTAGACAGCCTGTTAATTGTAGGTTTGAGGGAGGGAAGAGACCTTGTTGACATGTGCTAGGCTGGGCGCTACCAACCTTGAAGCGGCACGCTCTGCACGTGCAACTTGTGTCTCTTGGTTTTCTCTCACCTTCGTCGTGTGACTGCTTGGTTCGCACGGCCTTTGGTCGTGTCCTCCGGCAGGTCTTTCGTCGTCTAGTGTCAGGTGGGTCTTCCGACAGCTCGTCGTCTGCTTCGGTTGGCTTTCACCGTTCGTCGAACACTAGTAATTCGTCTTCGGACCCTACGATAGTTCGGACCCTCCGATAGTTCGGACCCTCCGGTAGTCTGACCCTACGATAGTTCGGACCCTCCGGTAGTCTGACTCTACGGTAGTTCGGACCCTCCGGTAGTCTGAATCTACGGTAGTTCGGACCCTCCGGTAGTCGAACCCTACGATAGTTCGGACCCTCCGGTAGTCTGACCCTACGATAGTTCGGACCCTCCGGCTTCGGACCCTTAGGGTTCAAGGCCTACGGTATTCGGCCCTCCCGATAGCCTCCGTCGTCTAGCCTTGCGTGTTCTCTCACTTAAGCGTGTCGTCGGTCCTACGTTTTGTGAGTTTACGCACTTGGTGTTTTGGAGTAATAAGCTATCGGAAGGGGTTGCTACTTAGTGCCTGGACTTAGTCGGACTCGTTTCTACTTAGGGTAAGGCTGTCTCGTGTCAGTGACTCGACTGTCACTCACCTCGGCTAGCTCACACGCATCAGTGACTCGACTGTCAATCACCTCGTCTAGCTCACACGCATTAGTGACCCGACTGTCACTCACCACTTCTAGCTTACACGCGTGGTTGACTCCGGTCTTCACTCGATTGTCTCGCTATGTACTCTGCGTTTTGTACACAATGCGGAGGCCGCAAGTCTGCTAACAAGGACCCGCACTTGTTGTGTAGGAAGTGCAAGGATATATGTGAGGAAGGGTTTCGTTGCAACGAGTGTACCCCTCTCTCGTCTTCAGACTTCAAGGCCTACGTTGCGGCCATACGCAAGTCCGTGGCCGATAGGGCTTATATTTTGAAGCGATCAGGTCCGACAGGTGACTCAGGTCGCGATCGAGATTTTTCCCCCATCCGTCATCCTTCTCCGGAGGAGAGGATGGATTTAGTACTCTCTGAACGTACGGATGAGTTTGAACGGGAGTCTCCGGAATGGTCAGAATCCGGTAGGGGTTCGAGGGACTCTCTCTCACCTCGTGGTTCTTCCCGCTCTCGCTCTAGGGCTCGTCGCTCTCTGTCCCCCCCTTCGTCTCGGGAGGTGGAGGGTCGTATGTCTCCGCTGAGGCTTAAAGTCGTCGAATCCACCACTCCCAAGAGCAAGAAGAAGAATAAGAAGAAGAAAGCTAAGATTGACAAGTTTCAACCGGAGCTTCTTCTTGCGTCCGTTAAGGATATGGTATCTTCTCTGTTAGACGCTCGGTTGGGGCCGGGGACTTTACCCAGCCGTTCCGCCACCGCTGCTACTGTAGGTCTAGAACCAGGGGAGGACAGGGTGTCACATGACTCGTGTCACACTCCCTTAAGGGCCTCCGGGTTGGCGTCGTCTTCGCGTCCCTCTCACACCCCCACGCGTCGAGTCACGGTGGTGTCACCGAGTCGTGACTCCTCTCCGGACTCGGATGGCCATGATGACCGCTTTGTGGACGTATCTGACCCTCCGTTCATCAGTATAGTGTCGGAGGCGGAGGGTACGGGGTCATCGGATGACCCTCCGGTCGTGGACTCAGTCGCCATGCTGACTGAAGTGGCCTCGTTCGCGGAGGTACCACTCAGTCACGTCCGCTGCTCGGGACCTCGCTCGTCGGTAGCCAGGAAGGCTTCCTTTACTGATGATGGGGACACAGCTCCCGCGCGACTCGCTCTTCCTCCTCACGGGCTCCTGCTCGACGCCTCAGAGGATATGGAGCATGTCATCTCGTCCGCTGCACCTAATCGTCTGCTACCACCGTTAGTAGTGTCTGACAAGCGCCGGCGTCAGTTACCACTGCATCCGGCTCCCTTTCAACTCGTCCCGCCTGCTCTCGATCAGGATTCGTCTCGATTGTTTAACCCCGACGCACCACATCGACTTACTGATGCGCAGCTCACGCATCTCGACAGAGAGGCTCGCACAGTGTTGGGGTTGGGCAATCACGTGACGTTCACCTGTCAGGCGATGCTCAACTGCGCCAAGCAAGCAAGCATGGAGTCGGGTGACCCGGTGCTCTTCAAAGCTTTTAGCAATGTGGCAGCGGACCTCGCACAGATCATGCTATCGGCCTCGCGTATATCGTCAGGTATTACGGTCCTGCGTAGGGACAACTACTTGCATCGTTCTGACCTTAACCCCGACCAGAGATCTTTCCTTCGGCAGGCCCAGGCCAACTCTGAATTTCTCTTTGGGGGTCGTATCCCCGAGGTACTTAGAGCGCGACAGGAGGCTCAACAACAAGACCTCACGAATCGGCTCGCCGGGAGTCGGAAGCAGACTCCGTCCAAACGTCCGGCGAATAACTACCGTCAGGGTCAGAGTCAGGGGCAGGCGCAGGGTCACGGGCAGGGTCAGTCTACCCCAAAGAAAGCCAAGACGGACTTTCGGTGGGGAGGTCGTGGCCGGGGATCCACGGGTCAACAGTCTCCCAAGTCCCCCCGTCCTGGGGCCGAGGGCCGTACCCCTCATAAGGGGAAGCGAAGGAAGTGACTCGTGGTCACCCCCTCAGCTTCCTCCGCCGCTCGTTCCGTTGTCGGGGGGCTCGGTGGGGGGTCGGCTTCAGTGTTTCGTCAGCAACTGGGAGCAGTTAGGGTTAGACCCGTTCGTTTGTCGGATACTGCGTCAGGGCTTCCGCATTCCCGTCTCGTCTCCTCCTCCACTTACCTGTGCTCCAAGGGAGCGTCCCTGTCACGGGACCGGCTCCAACTAACCTTGGAACAGGTGGAGATATTAATCTCCAAGGGGGCAGTGCAGGAGGTCCTGACCCCGCATCTAACTCCGGGGTTTTACTCCCCAGTGTTTGTCATACCGAAAAGGAACTCGAAAAAATGGCGGCTAATTCACGATTTGAAGGTATTCAACCGCTCCTACCTCGTGCGGCCGCCATATTTTCGACTCTTGACTCTTCCATCTGTAATGCGATCTCTGGAGCGCTCCGACTGCATGGTGTCTCTCGATCTCCAGGATGCGTATCTGCACATTCCGATTCACTGTCGGGATCTCCACGGCAGATCTCGAAGGCATCTCTAGGCTGGGTCCGCAGGTTTTCGCTCAGGCGAAGGTGGTTCCTCCGACCAGACCGAGAAGGGGACAGTCCTTTGAAAGGAGGGTCTCGGGGTTCTTTCGATGCGCCTTGCAATAAACTTCGATACATATAGTTTGTTCTTGGTCTGTTGTTCCTTTTCTATACTTCGTTTTTACCCACCCTCCCCATAGGGGGCGGGGACAGTGGTTTGATAAGAAGTTGAGTGGCTGGGTTGTCTCTTCGATCCGCTTGGCGGTAGAGATAGTGTCTCCCGGGCTGTACCTTGTCCTCACCACAGGATGGAGGACTCGTAGGTTAGCTTACACTCAGGGCTTGTCGCTGGTCTCGTCTCTCCCATATATCTACTGACCCACCTCCGTGCAGTGGGATTCTAGGCATAGTAGGTCTAGTCAACAGATATGTATTTAAATAATAGTACGTTTTTGATTAAACGTAATTATTTATACTTACCTGTTGACTAGACCTACGCACTAGTCCCGCCCATCCTCCCCGCTTGGTCTGTCTTGCCTTTTATAGGCCTGTTCGGAGAGTGAAGGCTTCTGGGAGTGACGTCACGAGACCACTGACTTACCGCCCTTGGAGAGGGATTTTACGCATCCCTTACTCCACTGTTTCAAGTTTCGTCTGTGGTAATAAGGTTGAAATAAAGCATGCCTAGAGGAGGCAGGCATAGTAGGTCTAGTCAACAGGTAAGTATAAATAATTACGTTTAATCAAAAACGTACTATATTAAAACTCAAAATACAAATGAACATGTTTGGCTCGATAGGAAGGAAATTGAGAAAATACCCTGAGAGAATAAAATGAACGTTTCATCAAGATAACTTTGTTTAAGTGACACAGAGTATATTCATGATTTTTGTATGTTTGTTAAATAAGAGTCGAAATACAATATGACCTGAGTTAAGTTCAAATCGATCCTCTAAACTTTCATCTTTATCTCTAAAATTTCAAATTAATGAGATTGCCTTGTTTCAATGATGAAACAGCGAAATTCTGCCTCCAATGTTAAAAGACCTACTAAACCCAACCAAGCAATTTTTGTCTTTGTGTCTGCTGTAAATTAGTTTCCAAAATTACGTTTGAGCCATTGTCCGGTTTTCGATCAAACAAAAACCCCGACTGTAATCTGTTTATTGTCACTGTACTGAACAAATAAGCACTGATTTTCAGAAACAACCACTACTTCTCGATAAAATAACACCATTAATAAAGTTTGACATATTTGACCCCAACAACATACTCTGTGGCCCTATTCTGTAAGTTAAGCAAAATTTAAACTAATTGCATATGTTCTCTACACTGATGCTTTGATTTCTTTAGGCAATGGAACAAAATACACAGTTATGTTTACAAGTTTAAGAAATAATCAAATTTTGCTTACAGCCAGAAGAGCGAAAACGACTGACGCTATCTTATTCCAATAACAATTCTTATATAGCTTTTTAAATATTGTCTAAATTACAAGATTAATAAACAATAGTTCATCCTTTATTCTCAGTTCAGAATTAAGGTATATTCAAAAGCTGCACACATAACTTCCTTAACCGTTTTTAACTGTCCGTTTTTTCTTCTTCTATTTTGTACACAGTTGACTAAAGATTTTCTATATCTTAAATGGACACAGAGTATTTTCAAATAATTTTGTATGTGGTTTAGATAAAGCCAAAATATCAAATCGCCTATTTTAAAGTGACAGAGTATGTTTTATGATTTTGTATGAAGCATGCATTAGATACAAAATTATATATATGTCCTGAGATAAGTTAAAATCTTTATCTCTAAAATACCGAAATTATGATATCTCGTTGTTTTCAAAGATAGACGAAAAAAAAGCCATATCGTTGTTTATAAGTTCAATATCTGTGCCCCCTTTACATATAAATTATTTAAATGATCTACTTAACACTTCGAATTCAAACCCATATTTTCCTTTCTGTCTGCTGTAAATTAGTTTTCAAAAATTACGTTTGAGATATTGGTGCGCGCCACTGTCCGGTTTTCGATCAAAAATCACAATATAAACCTGTTTTTTTGTTCTTAAAATTAAGTGTTAAGCATAAGTATGCTGATTTCTTGAAACATCCACTTTTGTTTAATAAAACGACACTATTTATCGATTTTGGCATGTTTGACTTAAACGACATACTCTGCGCTACTTTAAGTTGCATATTTATCTCTTAAGTGTCAACATTATGACATGTTCTTGTTTTCGACTATAAATTGTAAACGGCTATATACATGTTAAGAAGTGGAAATTCTGCGTCCTTTGTACATGTGTATTAATTAAATGATCTACTTATCAATATAAATCTACCACAGCTTGTCGATGAAATAACAAATTTATGATGTTTGACATATTTTTACCGAAACAACAACATGTCAATTGGAAAGGAAAATTTCATTGCATCAGTAGAAAGCTAAAGTGAATGCCTATACCCTCAAAAGCCTTGAAATAGGCAAATTAAACCGAAAACCATGCTGTCGCGCCTTTTGATGACCATTTAGTTGGGTTGAAAGGTTGTGAGGAAATTCCATCTCACATTGATGGCATTTGACAGAACCATTTGAATGTTTAACAGCAGAATGATGTCTCAGACCTGAAATATATTTGCTACAATTTTTCGCAAAAATGACCACCTTTGTGTGCCCTTTGGTCCAGCTTGTTTGCTTCAGATTAAAACATTCAGGTTTGGCAACTTATACTTGGTACCATTCCATGTACTGACTTACGTCATTTAAAACTGTATTTAGTTTGGTTTCATAGAAGCACCCAGGAAATACGAAATGTGCAGTAGTTGGTTTGCCTCTCAACATCTTTTTCAGTTTCAATTGGATGCATTTCGCTAGGTTGCCTTTTAGTTTGTCTATGGATTTGTAATTTCCGTTTCACTTGTCACGCTCTTTAGGCTTTGGTGTGTTATGTTATGGACTTAGCCTTTAACAGCTGATATTTCGAGTAATTCCATCTGCAAATGTATCACTTACTACGTGCACTTGTCATAAATCAAAACCAAATAGATATTAGATAGATATTTTCCTCCGTTTGTTAGCGTAACATCCTCCGTTTATATTCGCAACAGTCGGGATTTTATCTCTTGTAAACTGCGTAACCATTAGTGAAATTTTGTATGCCGATATATCTGTTCTAAAGCTTTAGAATCAGTATGTGTGCGTTTCAAACTTTATCCGGGTAACAGAACGGTAGATTGATAAGAAGAATTAGATGCATAGTGACTTTCCAAAGCAGAAATGAGACGAAAACATGAAAATTTCACAGAGATTTTCAACAAATCTAAACCTTCTCACTTATACAAACTGTCAATTGATGAAAATTTGCATGAGATATTCTTCAATCTATAGTGAGTCTGCATAAATCAATATTTGTACATCAATAAGCATAATTTCAGAAAGCAAACGCTTACTCTCATACTGGGGTGGGTCTTAGCTCGTGTTGAGAAGTAACCGTTACTATAATTAGTATCAGGGCTCCGTTTAATCTCATTTTAGCAGTAACCGGCTTCCCGGGAGTGTAAACAGATTCGAGTAATGGAGTATCCGTTCGAACTTTATTTGGTAGATATATGTTTTGACGGTTATTTACGTCCTCATTCAATGGACAAATCAAATTCCTTAACCCTCGCACGACTGGATGCAACGTAGGTTGAACTCAAATACAGCGGCTGAAAAAATTTTCAAATAGCTTTTGTCATGTGATTGCATTGCAAGTCGCTGCTACAAATATTCACGTTTCCTACGGTAAAACATGTTTCTTTAAAGAAAATATTGTTGTAAATCTTTTAACAAAATGTAGTGAAATTAAGCTAAACTTAGCACCAGCTAAACAGTATCTGAAGGTACAATAAGCAATTCTTCCCGTGAAAAGCTTCTACCAGGACCTCCTGTGAGGTAGTATAATGTTGACTCACCTTTTTTTTAGAAACATATCGACTTATTTGATATATCTTAAATCGGATCTGTTGCTCTAAACCTTCCACCTTCAAGTTCCCGGGGTTGATATAAATTTCTAACACCAACTCTATCAGGCATTATTTTTTCTGGTCCCAATACAGTTGCGTCAGCCTTTGCTATCACAGATTTCAGTTTAATGGCATCAACCGGTTTCTTATCGATAAGTCTAGTTTCTTCATTAGTAAATGCTGAAATAACCTGGACACTTTGTGAGACCTCTCGGACCATTTGGTATCATTTATTTTATTCATCTGCATACTGATAGCCAAATAAACGCTCGGATAAAGTCTTCTTGAACCTCTCCGCAATAGCTTGACTTCTGTGGGCCTCTTTATCACCCTGTCTTATTCTAACATTATGTTTTGTCAAGTATGATGTCACCTCACCAAAAAACTCGCGGTCCCCGGATCGACTTGAAATTTACTTAGACATTTCAAGGGAGTTGTTTTATATATTTTTTCTAAAGCTTTAGCAATCTCTGAGTTGAGGTTTATTTGAGTTTAAGATGTTAGTGGTACTGCTGCTTTATATCTGCTTGCTACGTCATCAACCGTTAATGCATATGGATAAGTTTTTTCTCCTAACTCGGACATGGGGAAAGAATAATAAGTCAGCTTCAAGGGAGTAACAAGGAATTTTTCAGTCAAATTTACCAATTTACCAATCAAATGTTAAAGTACCATCAAAATAAGCTATGATAAAGCAATGAACAACTTGTTATTACTTTCATCAATCATTTAAACGCTCAATGACCCGACAAAACAAGCAACTAGAACTCTAAGAAATACAATAACATTGTCAAAGGGACAAGAACAAGACAATTAAACTCTGAAATTCTTTAAATCATCTTCATGTTTGTTTTCCCCTCAAAATTCATCATCCACTACCTTATCAAAATTGACATAAAAATATCTGTGAACATGAAGAAGAGTGAGCGTATCTAATACCTGTAATTTTTGTTTTCATTGTTTGACGATAGAACAGATGAATGATGATTTCATTTTCAAATTTTTGAGATCTACATAATACTAAAGTTTCCTTAACATGTTTTGTAAGATTATTACTTTGATGTGAAATGATATTATCAACTTGACAGTACGGCCCAGATGTTTGGGTTGAGAAACGCGAAAGGCGCTCATGCCACACAAGTTAGTCTAAATTTTTTTGGATACTACTATAAGCAATACATGTGTTTGGACACGATCGATTTTCGGCGAAGAACTTTGTGTTTTGACGACTGTCTTCAGTAACCTAATACAAAACTTTTAAACAACGTAAATGTCAAATACTTTGTAGATCCAGACTTTATTACCTTCATACTGAATGCTTTCATTGAATTTCAAAGTGTAAGCACTTGCTTTTTGTGCTACAAGGTAGTTATTCCTCTGGGCTTGGTGGATATATTTGGTCTGTTTGCATCAAATTTATGTCTTTGTATGTATTTAGGTGGGGGGCAAATATATTTGCCAAATGGCTTGTTTCATTAACCATTTCTTGGCTTCGGTTTTACTAACCTTAGCAGTCTTAGCAAGTTTATCTACAGCTGCAAGGCCTTTCCAATAGCCCCTAGGACTGTAATAAACCCTCTGGAGTTTCTTTTCCATATTTAAAGGAAGCTAGTTCCAGCCGATGCTCGCAGTTTTCACCGCAATGCATAACCACAATGGTGTTGCAGGCTTTCTCCATGCAATAAGACTAGTAGCCGTGATATAAGTGAAATACTCTTGAAAGCGGCGTTAAACCCCAATTCACCTCGCCTCATATCCACAACCGTATGCATTAGTATCAACACCATTATCTGCAATCCATCTTTTAGTATCTAATGGACATAAAGATGTTTTATTTATTCTCATTGCATAAATGTTATGACCTACACAAGGTATTCATTTCATGTTTAAAACTCTTCTTTCCGAATAGTGCCTCTTTGTATTGACCAAAGTTCATGTATTTCTTAACTACATATTGTTTAATGCCCTTGGCCTTAAATTTCCCTTTCTGACATATGAAAGAGCACATTGATGATTGAAGAAATCTGTTGAAAAGTTACTTACACAACATACCTTTCCAATGTTTTCTTCAGCTTCTATACAATTGTTGCCGAAGAAATGTTTTGTATATAGTACATTTAAGTCTTAACCTCACATATAAAGAAATAGGTATCCCGTTACATTCATCCTTCATTTTACCTAAAACCTTTTTATTTTTCACATTGTGTAATGGGCGGTCTTTATCAAAATCACTGGTATCATACAAGTCAATATTTTTCTTCATAACTCCATACACATCATGCATTTGTATTTCTAGTAGTAAAGAATCTGTGTCGGTGTATAACACTTCGCATCTAATAAATAAATAAAAGTAATAAAAGTCGTACATCAAAAGTTTGGATAAGTCAAGGATACTCATGCCAACATATAACGGTTTATTGAAAACTATCTTGGAGTTTTTCATGTGAACAGCAGCTAAATCATGATCAAATAGTCTGAATTCGTTAAAAGCTGGATTTGGAATAGCCTTCCTGAGAGGTTCATGTTTTTCATCTGCCAACATCCACTCTCTTTCTTAAATTCTCCATAGTCTTAACTTTTTAAAAATCATTTCTATTATAGTGAACTATATATTTTGATTTGTTAATTAAATTTGGTACCAATGTTTGCACATCTGATATATATAGCTTCTTATCTCCTAGTAAATTATTTTGGTAATCAGACAACCATTCTTGTTTAACTACATGTTAATCTCTCTGGGGCTAGAGGATAGGTGTTGCGAGTTTTGTGTAATTCTTTCGGTTATGAAATGTCAACTTTAAATATATATCGGGTTTTAGATTCTTTTGTTATTTTCATGATGTCTATATTTTTGTTAACCGACTTAAATCCCCCCGTCGGTAAATAATTGTTCATAGCCCACACATAAATAGCATCTAAATATAGCATATGATTAGATGGCTTATTTTCATCATATCCTTCTACGTAGGTATTGTTTGCTTTAGCATGCCTCTTGGAAACCATCGATATACCCCCAAAGGCCCTTCTCAATAAATAAATGCATATCATAATCAGTATTTAGTTTTAGTTTTATACCAGTTTTCTTAAGCAAGGCATCCCAAGAAAGTCCTGGAATAGTAAAATGATGTGCAAGATCCAATCCATGATTGAGACAAGCAAGTCTTTCTGAATGTCTCATCAGCCAGTAAAAATACATCGGATTTTAGATAAAGGTTGTGATAGTCACCTAAATTCTTACATCCGAATTACCTCCACACATTTTTAGCATGTTTGTTATCATCATCAGTTAAGTTACTTTCAGATAAATCTTAATAGAATATTCAATAGGTGGTAATTCGGTTTATTCAAATCTGCCCCAACTGTCCATATAAGAATATGGATATATTCCTTTTTTTAATAATAAATTTTACTTAAGAATCTAGAAACATTAGAAGAAATTGACTGAATGTCTACATATGATTTGGAATTCATCTGATATCCCCAGGAACTTTAGAAATTGCCTGCATGATAAGGTTTGTGTAGCGTATCAAAAACACGGCATTACGTTGATGTTACGTTCATTCCCATACTAGTCGATAACACAGAACCATAATATATATTTCTATTATGCGCAGAAATCCTTGCAATAAAGATCAGAAACAATAATAAAATAAAAGGTATACAAACCGGTAATACAGAATACCTTATTTCTCAATATGCCGATGACACCTCGCAATATATTAGATGGAACAAAAAAATGCTTACATTAGAAACTCTTTGTCAATATGCATCGTTTTCAGGCTTAAATATAAATGTTAACAAAACGCAGGTGCTATGGATAGGCTCAGAAAAACACTTGGATAGAAAACTTTGCACAAATTGGAATCTTGATTGGAAGAATGATACATTTACCCTTTCAGGAGTTATTTTTACTCACAATCTCGCAGAAATTGTATAGAACGCAACTATAAAGATAAACTTAAGACTCTAGAAATTGAACCAGTGGTTGGCCAGAAATCTCACTCCTTTAGGCAGAAATACTATATTAAAAAGCTTACTTTTACCACAACTTAATCACTTATTTGCAGCTTTACCAAACCCGAATGTACAAATGATAAAAGAAATAGAGCAACTCTGCTTTAAGTTCATATGGAGAAACAAACCTGATAAAGTTAGTCGAGACACTATTACTAAAGATTATGAACAAGGGGGCATAAGAGCCCCAGATATAGCAAGTATTATAATCACAAAAAATATCATGGATGAAAAGAATTAACAGCTCTGATTCAAAAATAAGGTAATTAGCACAAATAAATATGAAACAAGACATTGATAGCTTTATACAGACTTGCAACAACACATACTTAAAACTGTGATAACTCCACAAACAAACCATTTCTGGTAAGACACCTCAATGGCATGGGGAAAATTCATAACGAAAAAAGCAGAAAATGCAAAAAATTAAACAGATCTTCTAGCACAACCTTTATGGTTAAATAACAATATTAAAATAGATGGAAAAACAATATATTATAAACACTATTCATCAACGATATGTTTGATTGCTGTGGGCAGTTCTAGACGCTAAACAAATTAAAACATAATTTGGATGCAAAACTAACTTTCTAGAATGTCAGGGAAGAATTGAAGCGATCAAATAATACTGCAAAACTATAAATGTCCATATTGAAAAGAAAATCCAGCCCCCAATTTTACCCTTTCAGTTACAAAACATTATTGGAGAATCAAAGGGTTGTAGAGACATTTACGATTTACTCATAACTAGAAAAAACCTAAAACGTTTCAAATACAGAGAAAAATGGCAAAAGGAAGTTATTGAACCTATTGATGATAAAGCATGGAACACGATAGATGGCATTGACTCTGGGTGTTTTAACAAAATTTTCCCTACCCCCCCCCCCCCCAAAAAATTCTGTTTCTAGAAGACTTGATAAAAATGTCTCTGTTGCATTTGGTCCTCTGTAAAAAGTTGGTTTATAACTTACCCCGTCACATCGCGTGACAATATTCTCAAAGCCGCAGGTTTCATGTAATTGCGATATAACAGTAAAACTTTGCTTAGAAGCGGGTTGTGCGGTATGATCTTTCTTGTTGATCGATTCAAAATCAGCATAAATAACATAAGGTGCAAGCATTAGATTTTGAAATTTTTTAAAACAGAGTTTCCTTCCCCTGTTAAGGCATATTGATTTTAATAACAGTTTCGCGTACACTTCTCCAGTCTGCTTTTTGTTCTTTGAGTTACTAAGATCTCCTCTAGAATATCCATGTAGGCATCTTTCACAAGACTATTTTTTCTCTTTATGTTTTTATTGATCGTATAAAAACCTATCCAAATTCTTTATCCAAGTATAATGATATTTATCATTGTCCTCAATTAGAAAAAGGCTTATTCTTGGAACCTTTCCATCAGCTGAACTATTCCAATGAATAATGATACCCTTGATTACTTGAAATATTCCCGAAAACATTAATAGCTAAGTTGTTTAGTTTTTCTAGTCCTTAAATTTGTGAAACAGGAGTAGGCATGTATATACCAGTAAAATCAAGCCCATCATCAGTAGGATATGAAGAGGGTCTATCCGAGTTTGAAGTAGATGGGAACATGGCAGATCTCAATGCCCACCTGATACAGTTATCATCAGTATTCTTTACATTGATAATGGCCCTCTATTTCTTATAAAATTCTGGTAAATCTATATAAGACCCTCCCTTCAATGGGTCATATTTTGTTACGTTTAACCATAATTTTTCTATACGCTTTACCTACTCCCCCAGAACCATTTCCTGTGTATCTTTCTAAATTTTCTTCCACCACTTGTTCAGCTTTAGTCAAAGAAAAAATATTTCTAGTATTATGGCCCCGTAATGGCTGTGGTATTCAAGCGACATGTTGCCAAAAGAAATCTTGGGTATATGAAGCAAATTTATGAAAATATGTTCAGTATGTAAAGGGTTAAATAAATTTATCACAACATATTCCTTAACAAACAGCTTTTGTTTAGAGTCCTATAAAAAGCAACCTTTATGTATATACTTCTTACTATTCCAAACTTTCTCTGAATTTCATTATAACTTTTGTTAATAATTGTTTCTTTATAAGCTTTATACAAACAAAATATTATCAACTCCAATCTTTAAATTTGTTTCCTCTTAGAATTCTGTTTAATTTTTGCACTCTCGCAAAATATTTCTTTGCAACAAGTTTTTTAATTGAGATGGAATATTTATATCCATACACCTTATTATAAGGGTAGTTTTTTTTAGGTATTGATAGGTTATTATTCATCGGATAATCTTCAAAGAAATTAGAGTTTTAAATTCTTCCCCACAGTCTATAAATCTTTCTCCTTCATAATTATCAATAATATTCTCATGAAAACATTCTTTAATAGCCGAGTCTTCACAATTATCGCATCTGATAACAAATTGACAACGATTTTCACAGAATAGTTTATTTCTGTATATCATAGTTTCTTTGTGTAGGCATTCCATTTTTTATATTAATCAAGATAATATTATTTTTATTTTTTTTATTTTGTAATGAAGCAATAAACCCTACTACAATCATTCCCAAAACAACAAATATTACCTTACCCTGTTTTTGATACTGTGAAGGAGTATAAAATTCGGTTAGAGTGGGCTCAGGTTCTAATGGTTCTAGTGGGGCTCCAACTCTCACATGTTACTCATGCATTGCTTCATCGACATCCCTAAAAGTTTTAATTGCATGATTTTGTCTTCTAAACTGTTCATTTATGACATCAAGTCTTGCGACTCTGTTTCTCCCACATATTCTTGGCAGTTGCTTGTTTTTCCAAAGATTTGTCATGTCTTACTCTTTCTCCATTACCAATCTTTGAAAACAAGTAGTTGCTCCCAGAGAATGCCAATGCATTCAGACCTGCACCTCCCACCATCAAAGCAATTGTGGCTATTATCATAAATAAAGTTATATATTTAACTATATCAGTTGGGATAAGTTTATGTTTTTCAAAGTAGTCTTTAATAAACATTGCCAAATTTGTTGTGTGACCATCCCAACATCATTAGCATTGAGGTCCACTTTAGGTGTACCAGTTTTAAATACCATTTTACTAACCCTTGAAGTTCCAATGGCTAATCCAGTTATTACTCACTGCAGCATGATAAAGAATGTTTACAAGGGTTTTAGCTTCACACATCTTCTCTCTATTTCATATTAAATACTTTTTCCTTAAAGGACAATCATCTTCAGAATTACTCCTTGGACATGTATGTCTGGATTTTGAAATACCAACTCCTATTCCTATTCTTATAACACATATCTGAAAAGGAAACAAAATACTTCCATGATTTACAACCACAGTCCGCTGTTCGCTCGGTTGAGTATTATTCTGTTGTGCACTCAGCTGTGCATTCTGGAGTGCATTAGGTTGTTCACGTTTTAATTTCTTAACCATAGTGCCCTTCTTACCAGCAGCTACTTTTCTACAATTTTTGTACCTGTAAGTTTTGGAGGAGTTTCTTCACTGGGTTCCAGTGTCAGTAATTGGGTGATTTTCTCTGATTCCGACATCTTTATTATTTAAACTTTTATCTTTAAAACGGCAATCCTTGGCAGTTGTTATAAAAGTTGTAAGCGGTGCTAGGAACATCACATACCTTAGTAAAGCTCACAACAAGTTTTGTTAATAGCATTATCAACAAAAGGGTCATCAGTTTGGCATCTATCAGAGATATATGATGTAAACCATGTCAGAGCATGATTGATTATTCCAAATTGGTATTCAAGCTGATGTAACAGTGTAGCGTGATCAATTGTATCGAACGCCGCTGATAGATCTAATAACACAAGCAGACCATCTTTTCCATTGTCTGCAGCGTTCTGAAGGTCATTCATGATATTTATCAGGGCTGTTTCCGTACTTTGGGAACCTCTGTAAGCGGACTGATACTTATCATAGAGGTCATTTCGAAGAAGATAAACAGACAACCTGCACTTCTCGAGAACATTAGACACAAATGGAATATTACACACCGGTTTATAGTTTTCAACAGATGTAGTATCCAAGTGTGACTTTTTGAGTATTAGGGTCTAACAACAGCTTCCTTGAAAGCCATTGGTACAGTTCGAGTAATCAGGCTGAGATTGACAAGTTTTGTCATCTGACGGGCAAAAGGATGTCTAGATAATCAAAGACCAGCTTAGTTGGAATAGGGTCAAGTGAACACGTTGTCGGTTTAGATGTTTTAATGGTCTGTAAAATCTTGTCCTCTATAAATTAATCAAAAGAGGCAATGTACATAGAATATTATGTCCAACCATAAATAATAATGAAACATATAAATCTACATTGACGGTAAATACAGATCCAGAAGTATATACAATTCTTCCTAGGATTATCGTCTGAATGAAGGATTGAAACATTTGCATGAAAAATTAAAAAAATGAAACAACCTTATTCATTATTGATGTTTTTAGTGCAGAGAAAGATCTCACAAAAAAGAAGGATGAGTCATTGAGACTAGCTTCTTGGGGCAGCATTCGGGGAAAGTGTATGGATTTTGTGTAAAAAATATGACTCGATATTGACTTATTTAGGGAGCAGACACGATGGATTTGTTTATATAAGTGTAAAGACAAAGATACATTTGATGATTGCTTACGTGAGAATTATGTAATTGAAAATAAAGCAGAGTGGGACAAGATAATAACACAGTTGAATCAAAATAAGTACTCAAAATTGGTACTTTGTACAGATCACCCAACAGCTTTTGAACAGATTTTTCACGATACATTTTAGCAAAACCTCTCCTCCTGGCTTCTCAGCCAGTCCTCCCTGGGGGTAAGGAAACAATGCAGCCATTCTCTCCAGGGAGCTGAGGGCAGGGGTGGTACCACCAACAGTTGTATGTTTCAATGTCTGGAATTTCATATTGCTTTCATGTGCCTCCGTAGTAGCTCTAACCTGACTCATTACATCTAACCAAGCTTAACCATATGAGATGTAATGAAATGTACACTCAAAATGTCTCTAAGCTTGCAAGCCGTTAGGCCGACACTAGAGGCTTCAGAACCGAGCAGGTATTACTTCACAAACTCCCCCTTGCTGCACAACCCTCACCTCGTCATTGTGACTACTGCTACTGGAAGAGTAAAGTGTTTATTTGTGTGTTATAAATCATCACCATCTTCCCCTTCCTTCACAACCCTCACCTAAACCATCGAAAGTGTGAGAGTACTACTGGAGGAGTGGCAAGGATTCACCGGTGCACAAAAGTTATATTGGAGTATACACCCAAACGTCTCGAAGCTTGCAAGCCATTAGGGCCGTTTCTAGAGGCTTCAAAACCGTGCCGGGGTACTTCCCAGTTCACAGGAGTTGTATTGGAGTGATCAGATGAACAATGAATGATCAGGAATGTGATTCTACCTGTATATTTGCAACTAGCCGAGATTCGAACCTGTTCCGTCAGCACGATAGAGCGTTAATGAAATTTCCAAACCATTGACCCACTTGGCTATTGGGGATAACAAGAATTCATAGGTTAACTCATATATTCATATGTACTATACTGCCTTTCTGATTTGATTCATTTTAACTTTAATAAATGTACCATGCATATAGATTAAGAATATATACTTTATTTTATGTTAATTAGTGTAAAATAAAGAAAATATTAATTATACTTCTCTAAAATCCTACTTATTAATAGGGATTAGTACCCATGTCGCTCATCTGCTTGGAATGATAAACTTAAGTTTGTTGAACACGACTATGATAACAAGCGATAATATCTGGGTGAAATTTATTTATTTATGTTCTTAATTTTGATAAACTAAATTGATAATTATGATAAATAAACTTGACAGAGTGAAAATCTATACTTATTTTACGCTAATTAATGTTATATTTACTTAAAATCGATAATATTTCCCTCCAGCTGTCGCTACCCTTGCCCAGTGTGTCTATTGTCCGACTATTGATCTTGGCTTGCTTGTAGGAATTATGCTATACGTGACAGTAACCTGGCATTATAAATAGATATAGTGACCTTATATGACACAACAAAGGAATATTGAACCACAATGGAAAATGATAAACCTTCCTTAGCAACCATGTAATTTCGAGTCCCTTATTATCATTTATGAACCCTTTTTGCTTAGTTTTGATGTAATTATTTGCTACATCATATTTATAGCGGGAGGTTTGAATCTGTTATCTATTGATAATATTGTTATATACAAGGGTTTTTTTTTATTATCGGTGAGTAAAGCTTGTTGTCCCATTAACTATTACAGGTAAGTAGTTTTGATGTAAGGTAAATGAGAAAATACAATTTGGTCTGTGTTGGTCTGAAACTTTATACCTACTTAAGATTGATAAATGGGAAGAACATTTGCATAAATAGTATACAGAAACTGAGTGGATTTATTTCAATCTCATGGCAATTCTTTTTACAAAAAGTCATCAAATGCGATTGTCTTTAAAAAATTTGAAAAATTCAATCTTTCCAAAAATGCCACTGCCTCTTTAAAATAATAATGTTTGTGATACAGAATCTATTAAGATTTAATGAAGTTTGTTATAATAAAACTTTAAGTTAGAGTCAAACAAACATCAACAAGGGGAATTCATAAAATTTTCCTTGTTAATATTCTTGGATAATTCCACTGCATTATAAATTATATTTTCATACACTGATTATCTGTGAATTTTAAACAGTGACAAGTTAATTCAACAACTATAACAACCATCAAAAGTATATGTGACAAACCGTCAATAACATCTGTAAACCTTCAAATAACAATCCAATATCTCAGTAACATTCTCACTTCAATGTTGCGTTTTTCAGGTTGTGGCAACGCTCATCACATCAAGACCAGCTTGCTGTGTAGTTTAGACAATGCAAAATCAATTCTTGATCGGTGTCACTGGAACTCATCTTCCAATGCAATGCCTAAACTTGGCCAGCCCTAATAACTTGATAAAATAGGCCTTGCCGCATGTCTCCAACTTTTCTATGCTTGCTGTCCAATCTTTTGTGACACTGATCTCTTTAGTCCAATGAGAAATCATATGAGTATTGCAACTTTTTGTCAAAGAGGCCATTGCACACAAACCACTTTTGATGGTTTGGCAGCAAGGTTAAAATGTCCAGTGTTAGAGACTGGTGCAATTTAAAGCCATGCCAGGGAAGATGACTGGAATCTTAATTTCTTTAGAAAGAGCATGCACAGATCTTACGGGCCCTATCTTGCCCCCCCACCCCCAACTAATTTTAGGAAAAAAACCCAACTTTTTGTGTGCTTATTTCAATGTTTGAATGAAAAAATAGAATATTATATGTTTCATGAGGCATCTGACCCTTTTCTGCAGATTGAGAACGTGACGTGAACATTAAATGCCTGTATTTGGTGTCACCGATGTTGTAAGCGGGTGTATAAACATTATTCCCCACCCCCACCCCCACACCCCTGAGCTAGCAAATCTCTAATTTCGGCCCGCCCACTCTTGAAATTGGTGCTACGGGCCTGAGCCATTCATATCTTCAAATCATCTCATTCATAACTTACAGCTTGATGACTTGCAAGTTGATGTAAAAATGTCTCCTCAAAATTGTTTTTTTTGTTTTTTTTAAAGGACCTACGATAAACAAAAACACATATCCTAATTAAACATAATACCAGTACGAAAAGCAATGTAAACACTGCTTTATCTCCATTGTTCTGATTGTTCTGCTGGCTGCTCCTAATATGTTGTGAGTTATCTGCTATTGAGGCAGGATAGCTGATACATGGAACAGAGTGATGATTATGGATTGAGGTAGTCGGAGATAAAAAGATTTTGTGTGTGGAGTATTGTTTGTTTTTGAACTTCCTCTCCCTGGATATGCATATATAAATGAGTTGTTTGTTATCGATTTCATACTTCCCCTTCTTCCATTTATCTATTTGGAGGATGCTGAAATCTTGTGAGTTATCTCCCATTAAGGACATAAAAGAGGCCAAATCCTCTGAGCATGGCGCGGTGCCAGGTTTATAACTGTTATCAACGGGGTTAGTCTGAAGTGTACAATTTGTTTGTGTTGGGGAATTGAAGACAGAGCAATGAAAGCTGCAGCAATCACATATCGGTTCAATTTGAAAGTCACAGTAATTCCTCTCCTTCAAATTTAGACTTTTGTCTTTTGATTCTGCATTTGCAACTGAGTGTTGACGATTTTTTGGGTAAATTTGACTAACGGTGATCATAACGAGAACTTGTAACATAAAATGGGATTTACGCAGACCGTCTGCCTTGAGGATCCACAAACAATGCGAATCATCTCCCTCTGACTTTCTCGAGGGATACCAATAGATTAACCAGACAGTAAGAGTTGAATCGATTACTGCAAGCATGACGATTATATTATCCCAATCCTCCTGTGTTTCTGTTTGTTCTTGAAGGGAACTAGAAGGTTGCAAATTGGTGATCAGAAGCATCAGGACACACAAGTTAATTGGATGATTAATCCAGACTCTCTGAATTTTTAGATGATTCCCGATTCCACCTATTATAAGAGCTTCCCACTCCAGTACATCTCTTTTTTGTTGACCTCCCACCAGGTCTGAATAGCATCTTCATCTAGGTTCATCCATGCTGGGATCTCAAATATGAAGTCAGGGTCACCACCCTCTTCCAGGACGTCCTGCTCCAGAGTGCGATCGGGGGTTCCAGGCACTTTGGGAGATAAACCCTTCCCTCCCTTGGGCCAATGGCTAATGTACGGCCCAGCGGACAGCTGTATAGATGCATGCCCTATTCGTTTGAGTTTGCGTCTGAGTCTGAGTCTGTGTAACCATATACGCACTTTCATAGTCATCTGCAAGCAAATTTTAAAAAATTACTTTAAAACTTAATCTTTCTGCGGGATACAAATGAGGGTATAATGAAAGTATATGCAAGCCTAAGACATTATAAATTTTGCATACAGCCAAAGTGAGCTGAAAGATCTGCATCAATTTTATATTATTTCTTGAATTCACGGTTTCCTTTTCTTGTTAAATCTTTTTTGTTGATGTTCTTTTAAAAATGTTTTTTCAACAAGATATATTTTCTTTAAATTTTCTCTTTATATTTTCTTAAAATGTTCTATATTAAAAAATTTATTAATTTTGATTTATCATTACATTGTTTTATAATGTAATAAACCAAACGACAAATTTTGAATCGTTAGTTTTTGTTTTAAATACTTATCAATAAAAGGTCAGGCTCAGTACAAGATTTTGTGGTTACACTACATTCCAGATGTACATGATTAAAAATCTCAGAAGGGTCATTGCAAAAACAAGGGCGATAAAAAAAATTCATTCTCAACAATTCTCCTTTAATTTCAATAAGTTCAATCTTTCAAGCCACGTGTATAAAAAAATTAAAATATTATACCAGTCTAATTCACAATCCTTGAAAACCATTTCCCACTTATTACAAATTTATTTTTTACATGTCGAGAGATCAGCATATCATAAACTAATCTTGATTATTTTTTGGATTCATGGTAATCTTTGGTGATTAGTTAGGTACAAATTATTGGCAGAGATAATTCCAATTGATTAGAGATTTCCAGCAGTTTGGCAAACAATGAAGAAGTTAATTATGTATAGGATAAAACATGACCAACTGGCATTATCAAAAAGTAGATATTACGTATAAATTATTGGTAGGAATAATATCCTTGTACATTTGACAGGTGATTTCCAGCTTTTTTGCATACTATGAAGAAGATAATCATGTGAAGTAAAAACATCGACACAAGCATAATCAAAAAGTACTGTAGTTACAACTTACAAGTGGAAAAAATCAATTGGCATTTTTGAAGGGAGAAGGCCTTTAACTTAGGAGATAAACCTAGTGTGTTTGAAAATCAGAGACATGTTATACTGGATTGATAGTGAGTGAATTTTGAATTGAAACCTTATGCGCAGTGTGAGGTTTAGATTTAAAATTTACTCGCTATCAATCCAGTACAACATATCTCTGATTTTCAAACACACTTAGGTTTATCTCCATTCTACAATGAAGATTTTAATGCTGAACTCCTTTTCATAGCGAAATGCACAGTGTAAAATGTTCCGACTTCCGGAAACAAACGTGAACTCGTCTGCATCACGGATTTTGTGTCTTAGTATTGAACTTAAATTAAACCGTTAACAAAGTTAAACTTATTAAAGCGTGTTCACGGTTAACTCCTTTTGGAAAGATATTAATCCCACTTGCAAGCAGAATATCGACTCTGAAGTTACCAGTCGGATAGCTGGAAGTCAATGTATGATTTCGGCTAAACAAAGCGACTTCAATCGTGAATTGATACCCTGTGATCGAAGAAAAACAGCCAATCAGAATCGAGTATCCAGCACTTTCATGGTAGAATTTTTTATAAAGCTTGTGGGTCATGTTTTATCTAACTTATAATCCGACAGAAACTGAAAAAATGGTAATGATAAATAGAATGGGGGCGGAGATGCCCGGGGGGGGGGGGGGATTTTGATGTCACTGAACACATTTTATGATGATTATTCCATGCTTGAATAACAATTTCTTCATCCAATTAACAGGCTATGCACTGGGAGGGAGGAGGGAACAGACAGACAGAGACAGAAAAAGAGAAAGAAGGACTTGTCAAGGCTCACTCCATCTTAGGTCAAAGTCAAGCTTGTGGTTTGTTGAGGTAAAATTTTTGAGATAAATCAACAGAATAATATATAATAATTAAAACTTCAAATCAATAGTAAAAGATAAGTTACAAGAGACATACCTAGACAAAGAGAGACATACATACAGATAGCGTTTTACAGATACACACACGATATGTGCAAATAGATACTTATTTGAAAGGAGAATGGTTCTACTCACCTTGTCATTGTTTTAGTGACCATTTTCTATGTTTAATCCATCAACATTTGATTACTAACGTGTGCATAACCAGTTGCAAAATGAAAACATCACTGAAATGTACATTTCAATTTTAAGAGTCACCATTATGTTGGTCACAATGCACACCTGAGTTGAATCATAAAGGCACTGACGCTAGACCTCAGAACATGCACAATATATTGCATTCACTTGACTTGTTACCATGGCTTTAGATGCTTTGAGGGTCTAAGAAATTAAATGTTTCCCTCTGAAAGTCAGTATTAAATTCGATCACGTCGGTAGCGGCGAATGACCATCATAAGATACCATTTTGGCTTAGTTCACGAGATACATTGTCACGTGGTATGGGTGAGTCACATGCTTCACTCATTGATCGTCTTTGTCACGTGAATGATGAAATTATTATACTTTCTGTACAACTTACATCGTTTAAACACTGATACACTGGTAGCTATCAACGCCAATCCATACCGATTCAAAATGGAGAAAAACAAACGATAATGCTGATCAAACGAGAATATTTTTTTGGATCTGGGGTCACTTTGTAAAATAAATTTATTTTCATCTTATAGTTACATTTCCATTAACAGTTCAGGGTATGTTGGCTTGTAAACTACATACAATTGAATACAAACATTTAAGATCAATTTTCCTCCACTACGCATAAGAAAAGTATAATATTATGAAGTTTTCAAAATCATCTGGAGAGAACTCATGAATGAATGGAACTTTGCATGGTTGCAAATTGAAAATGCAACATGCTTAAATGTGGCTTGATAATACCTAAATAATTTCTGCTGTAAAAGAATAAAATAAGTTTGTACTTTTTTCGCATTGCGTTACTGTAGAGCAGTTGTTGACCTTTCAAATTCAAAGGATTGTTATTAACACGTTTAAAACCAAACAATATATTTTCTTCATTCAAATCAATTTTCCTTCAATGTTTTTTGCAAGCCAATTCTCAAAGAACCACATGACGAGGAAACATTGAATGTGGTTTGAATGTTGTCAACCGGGTGATGTGCTTCTTAGTGGTTTTAATATCAAATGTCTATTTTCAGGATTTGAAACATTTAAAAAAAACAAATGGCCAAATTTAATGACTTAATGTTTCTTTACAAAAAGCGTTTTAAGAAAACT
Organism: Phorcus lineatus; assembly: GCA_921293015.1. Lineage (NCBI taxonomy): Eukaryota > Metazoa > Mollusca > Gastropoda > Trochida > Trochidae > Phorcus > Phorcus lineatus. The sequence continues at coordinate 43,050,414 of OV121083.1, forward strand.
ATAAGACTTTGAAACTTCAAGTTAGGAATGAATGTTACCTAAGGGATACTGATGGTATAATTCATATTGAATTAAGTTTTATGATTATCTCCCTTTGACCACTGCCAGCTAATACCACTTTGCAGTGGTTACCTCCCTTACTGTCATGCGCATTCACTGTCAAGCTTGACGCCATGCAGCCCGCACTAACGCTGCACGCTACGCTTATTCAAGTTAAATTTGACGAGGCAAAAATAACATAGACGGTATATCTAAACGAAACGGTGCCGGAGGCAATCTGAAAGCTTTAATCGACGTGGAAAAGCCAGGTAGTGATGAACTTTTGAATGAATCGCTGTCGAATCCGAAAGGAAGCAGGTAACTATCACGACAGTTTGATCGATGGTCGTGCAGCATCAAACAACGATGCTGAGGTAAATGAAGCCAAAAATGAGTGTGAACAGTTAAGAAAGAACTTGAATTAATGAAACTTGAGCGTTAGAGCGAGTACACGGGTTGAACTCGAAAGTGATTTGTTTGCAGAGAGGAACAGTACCTTTTCAATATATGTTAAAACTCTAGGAGCAGTATACTTGAAATCTTAGAAATGACTTAAGTTCAGATAAAAAACTTAATGTTTTGACTTAAGTTTTCACTTTTGTCTTAGTAATATGCATAAAACGTTCCTCTTTGACTAAAAGTCTATTAAGCCTGCAACTAGGTAGGCTTAAATTCTCGCCTCAGACTTAAGTCACTGGCAAATGTCTAATTTACACTTCAAATGAAAGATTTTCGACAAAAATCTTGCATTTTGAACAATTTTGTTGTATAGAAAGTTATTGTGTTTTCATTTCAAAACAATACATAGTAAGAATAAATTGAGTGGCTGGGCTAAGATTTTGCATTTTTGCTATCTACTTCAATTTCTTCCTTCTTGGAATAATGAGAGGGAATTCCTACTTCTAAGTCTCTTATGTTAAAGAGTTCCAAATGAAGTTACTGTTGCTAGTATTTCCCCCTAAGCAACGGTGCACACACATTACAAACATTGACGTACGTTTTTATCTGAAGACCTAACTAAGTTTTTAGGTCAGTCCCTTTGTGAATTGATACTGAAGTTTTAGACTTAATTAAGTCAAACAATAAAAACTTAAGTCAAAACTTAAGAAAAATCGTAGATTTTATAGAATAGCGCCCCAGGCTGCCAATGAATTTTGAAATTTGTACCAACTTACACCAAATTTTGCTAATCTGTTTCTTTTCCAGATTATTACTTGAAAAATATGACTCACAAAACTTCAATTTATAACTGTTAACAATGGGATACTGATGTGCAGCTTGAACAGATGAAAATTATCATAAATGTTTCACCACATGTTTCCCTTTAACTGGGCAAATATGTTATATTATCTTATTCCATTGGATGACATATGTTCTGAATGATTAATGTTATATAAAGCAATTAAACAATAGGCAGGGATAAGTGAGGTGCGCTCTATTTTACCTAATGTTTACAAAAAAATACACAAAAGTATATAAAAAGTAATATTAAGAAATGTATTTTCAGTTCATGAGAAGACAGACATAATAGTGTATAAGACAAAGTAAAGATCTTTAAATGGACATTGAACATAAACTCACCATTTACCTGGACGTAGAGCAATGGTTATGGTGTCTGTCACAGTGTTGTTGTTTCCAACTGGACATGGGATCATACTCATAGTTATTGTCCCAGGTCATTTTCTCAGGGTTTAGGTCACAGGGCTTGCATCCTGATCTTAGAGTAAAATGTAACTGCTTTTGCTCCACTCTTATCTCCTGGGATATAGGCCAACCCCACTAAAAATATCACATGGTGAACTATGATCTAGCAAATCAAACAGTATTCAACTGCAAAGGTTCATGATAAAATTTCAGCAAACCACTGAGAACCTCCTATCCAACAGTTGGCTTTCGCTCTTCTGCAAATTGGTGACGTTCTAGCATGTGCGAGATAAAATAAAATGCTATTCACACGTAATCAAAGTATAAGTAGATGTGGTATAAGTTTGAAAACTCTCTTTTGGAAACTTTTAGGAATTCTGCAGTGATTTACCAAAAATTCATAAAATTAAGTGAAAATTTTGCCCTGTCATTTTAATATGGAAGTGCAACAAAGAGTGAGTGGGTTTGGCTAAATGAAATTCACACACATAAACAAGACAATATCAGTATCTAGTTTATCGACCCTGAGCTCGCTGTACCACACAACATCTTCTTATGCTTCTGATGAACTGCCGAAAATGATGAAGGGTCATGTGGCCCAATTTGAGCTGAATGGTATTTCCAAGGTTGTTTACATTGACATTCTGGATTTTGGGGTGATTCATCCGCAAGTGTTCCAATGATATCCCAGACATGATCTATTGGGGCAAGGTCTGGTGACCTGGTTGGCCATGCAACAACATCAATGTTTCTGTGCTGAAGAAGATTCTGAGTCAGGCAAGCTGTATGTGGACATGCATTGTCATGTTGGAAAAGTTGCCCAGGAAATTGCCTTAGGAAGTCTGGTTTAACACATGCATATCTGTTTTTCAGCCGAGGTGAAACCCACCCCAAATCATGACACTTCCATCATTGTAACGGTCACGGTCCAAGATGGTAATGCAAGTTATCAGGATTAAAACGTTCTCGACGTCACCAAACACGGCTCCTGCCATATCTGCAGACAGAAACGCGATTCATCACTAAAGAGGACTTCCAAAACTGACCAAGACACCATCTTTGATCGGCAGGTGCCCATGCCTTCCTTTCTTGGACATTAAGTGTCGTATAATCTTGAGGGAACAACGTGCATTAGAACCCAGCTGAACAAAGACGATTACGTACAAGTTAAAGATGCAATAGAGAAGAAGATTCAAGATGGCGGATCGATAAGTCGACTGGGTGACTGCCGACAGAATTTTTCATATTAATGCAAAAACAGTGTCTCAAACTGGACACAAACCTTCCAACGATACAATGGGAGTATCTGTGGAACAGTTCCGTGCATCAACTGGTATGTTTGCTCCAACTATTATGAAAATACTTGCAAGAAAAGGTTCGAGAGCCACCAGGGGTAGGATACCCCGTTATTACGTGTCAGGAGGGATATATGCACGTTTTGTTATTTTGAACCTTATCTTGATGTTGCTGTTAATGGGTGGAGTGGAGCCAAACCCTGGACCTGAAACCAACGATGGTGTTGCTACAAGATCATCAACTACAGGAACAAGAGGAGCCGAAAAACAAACTAAATTGACCGTGGTAAGCAGTGACAAAACTCTACAAACTTTGGTTGACGAAATTCGCCGTATGTCAGAAAAAATTGACTCTATTCAACTGTCAAATGATAGTGTTGTTGAAAAACTGAGTATAATTGAAGACAACCTGAAAAGTGTATCCGAACAAGTTAAGGAATCAAACTCTAGATGTCTTGCTTTGGAGGAGGAGAATTCTCAATTAAAGGGACTCGTCAAGTCTATGGACGATAGACTTGATTATCTTGAAAACCAATCTCGACGTTCTAATGTCATATTTCATGGCGTCCCGAAATCGACACCCGGTGAAACCTGGGAGGATTGTGAAGGTATCGTTCGTAGGATCCTATCTGACGATATGAAACTGACAGATATCAACATTGAAAGAGCACATCGCATTATAAAGGGTAAGGCGATCATCATAAAAGTCCAAAATGATAAGGATAAACATTTGATTTTGAAAGCATCCAAGTTATTAAAAGAAGCAAAACGTAGAATGTTCATTACAGAAGATTTTTCTCTACGTGTGAGGCAAAAGCGGAAGAAACTAATCCCTTTTTTGGTGAAGGCGCGTGAAAATAACCTTAAAGCACAACTTCGCTTTGACAAACTCTTCATTGAGGACAATGTTTACACCTATGATGTGACGTCAGATGTTATCATCACGTTAAAACGAGGGCGTAGAGAGGGAATAGACCGTCAAGGAAATGCACGTGAAGATGACAGTCACGTGACCTAGCAGGGCGGCCAGGCCCAGTGTTCGCCGGATGACGACTCGGACTCCGAGTTCAAATTTGCTGCATGGAATATTTGTGGACTTAAGAATAAGTTATTTGATGAAGATTTTATCAAATATTGTTTGAGTTTTGACATAGTTGGATTTCTTGAAATTTGGAATAATGTAAACATTGATGATATTAATTCAGCGTTTACACATCATGATGTCATTTGTAACCAAAGAGACTTTAACAAAAGAGGTGGAGTTGCTATATGTGTCAATCAAACTGCAAGCAAATATGTAAAGCAAGTTTGGAATGACTTTGTTGATTGCATTTTTATACTGTTCGATAAGAGTCTGTATGGAATCCCAAATAATATTCTTTTTGGTTGTGCCTATGTTCATCCAGTTTATTCATCTTTGAAAAGCGATTTAAGAATATTGAAGGGAATGGATTATCTAGAACATTGTTTATTAACCTGTATCACTGACATTGATGTGTCTGACACCCAGTTTGTAATTGTGGGGGACCTTAATGCTAGGACAGGAAATCTACAGGACTACATTCTTCATGATGATAACCAACACAACCCGATGCTTGAAGATATGGAGTATGTTGCAGACAGTTTTCAGTTACCTAGAAAGAATAAAGATAACATTGTGAACATGTATGGCAAAGATCTGATAGACATATGCTGTGCTTTTAACATACATATGATGAACGGTCGAAGTAAGTCCGACCCTGACGGTGACATGACCTGCTATACTTCTAGTGGTACCAGTATGGTCGACTACTGTTTGTGTTCCTCCGAACTGTTTGACCTGGACCACGACTTTCTAGTTGCTACCCGTCCCGAATCGGACCATTTACCTATCGTGCTAGTCTGGAAGACGAAACCTCCAAATAAAAACAATTTAAATGACAACAGAGAAAATACTATTCTTAATTTCAAATGGAATCAAGAAAAAGAAAGTGATTATAAATGTGTTCTTTTAAAGGAGTTTTCCTCATACAGTAGAGATAGTTTTTCAAGGGATATTCTTTGCAGTGTAGACGAAGCTGTGGTAAAACTAACTTCATGTATCACTCGTAGTGCAGATCAGTGTGGTATACGTGTTTTCGCTGGTGAGCCATACCGACCACGTAGTGCTGTCTGGTATGATGAAGAGTGTAGAGTGTTAAAGCAGCTTAAATATTCAAACTTGGACAAATTTAGGTCTACAGGCAATACAATATTTTGGACTGATTTTCGTTTGTTAAGAAACTCATATCGTCATTTGTGTAGAGTGAAGAAAGAACAATATGAAGGAAGCATGGTTAATATTCTGACGAATTGTTGTAGTAATTCAAAAACATTCTGGCATAAAATTAAACAATTTACAAAACCAAAAACAGTCACAACAAACTCAATCTCAGCATCTGAGTGGGTGTCTTATTTCAAGAATGTTCTCAACATATTCAATTCTGATACTGATCAAGACCATCTCCGTGAAGCAGAAAAGTTTTTAATAGATCATGATGCATTTAATTGCAGTGTGTGTAACGATGAAGAAATCAATAGAACGCTAAATAGTGAAATTACAGACAATGAAATTCTACAGGCTCTTGACGGTCTTAAAGTTGGTAAAGCGCCTGGTCCCGATGCTGTGACACCTGAAATGTTGAAATGTTGCAAATACGAATTAATGCCATATTTTTCTGTTTTATTCAACGTTTTATTGGACAGTGGCAAATTTCCTGAGGAGTGGTCGAAAGGGTTAGTTGTACCACTGCACAAGAAAGGAAAAACTTCCGATGTTAATAATTATAGAGGAATTACACTAACTGACTTAATGAGTAAAGTATTTACATCTATCCTCAACAAGAGACTGACACTCTTTTGTTCCCAATATGATAAACTGCCGGAATCACAAGCCGGATTTAGAGCCGGATACAGCACTCTGGACAATATTTTTACCCTGAAATGTTTAGTGCAGAAATATTTATCAAAAACCAACGGTCGTTTTTATTGCCTTTTTGTTGACTTCAAAAAGGCCTTTGATTCTATCAATAGAAATTTGTTGTGGTATTCTGTCTTAAGAAAAAGTATTCATGGTAAACTGTTCAATGTTTTGTATAATATGTATTCTAATGTAAAAACTGCTGTTAAAACATCAAAAATGTCAATTTCTAATTATTTTGATTCTTTGAGCGGTGTGAAGCAGGGTTGTGTTCTAAGTCCTTTACTATTTTCATTATTTGTGGTAGAACTTGAAAATATGCTTTATGATTCACATGTAAGAGGTATTTTTGTTGGTCAAGAATTTTTTGATATATTGTTGTTGTTTTATGCAGATGATTTATGTTTGTTTGATGACAGTGTTATAGGTTTGCAGCGAAAACTTAACGTTCTTAAGCAGTTTAGTATTAAATGGGGATTAACCGTAAATTTAGATAAGACAGAGATTTTGGTTTTTCGTAATGGCGGTACGCTTAGAGCGACGGAAAAATGGATGTTTGGCAATGATACAGTTAAAATATCTACGTATTATAATTATTTGGGACTTGTTTTTTCAAATAGATTATGCTGGTCAAGAGCGATAAATGTTTTAGTTCAGAAAGCCAATAAGGCCCTTTTTGCTGTTAAGCAACTTCAATACAAGTTAAAGAATATTTCACCATCAGTCTTATTCAAAATTTTTGATACCCAGATTAAACCTATTCTACTTTATTCCTGTGAAATATGGGGTTATTCCAAAAATTTATATGTCGAACGTTTTCATGTTAAATTTTGTAAATATGTTCTTGGTGTCGGATATTATGTTTCAAACGATGCTGCACTGGGTGAATGTGGTCGACAGGGACTTTTTGTTGATTATCACAAAAGATGTATTCAATTTTGGTTAAAGTTATTATTCATGCCTAGACATAGATATCCAAAACAGGGTTACCTTTTATGTAAGTCATTAGATGAGTGTAATCGCACAACATGGGCCACACATGTTAAACATATTTTGTTTTCATATGGTTTTGGTTTGGTATGGATTACCCAAGATGTTGGTAATAGCACTTTATTTATCAATACCTTTGTACAAAGACTTAAAGACTGTAATAATCAAGATTGGTATTCAAGAATTTGTGAATCAAGTAAGTTATCTAGCTATAAAGAATATAAATCATTGTTATCAGTTGAAAATTATCTAAATGTAATCCCAGTAAGGGAATATAGAAGATTGTTATGTTTATTACGCATTGGTGAACTTCCCTTTTGATTAATATTGGTAGGCGATGTGGCATTGCACGTTGTGATAGGATATGTACATTTTGTGCGTTAGGTTGTGTAGAAGACGAATATCACTTCGTTTTAAAATGTCCATTATATTCGCAACTGAGATTAAAATATATCCCAAAGTATTATTGTATTTCACCCAATATGAATAAGTTTTATGCGCTTTTGTCATGTACTAAGAAAACCATTTTGTTAAATATTGCTAAGTTCACAAGAGAATCATTATGTTTGGGAAATGTTAAATATAGTTCCCATCTGTAAAATTAATATTGTTATCTGTACATGGGCCACTGGCCTTTATACCGAATAAAAGAATTGAATTGAAGTTAAAGATGCTTGTGCTCCTATCAAGACTTTCAGCCAGATCTGGTAGACTGGTAAAGCTGTTCCGACTTGATGAGGTCACCATGCAGATAACGATCAACACGTGCTGCAGTTTTTTCAGGTCTGCCACTGCAAGGGTGGTCTTCCACGGGTTTTCAGGTCTTCCACTGATATTTAAAGTCTGATTTATAGTGGAGGCCATATTCTGTTCAATCATGTGCAGTATAGATCACGCGGTGCACGTGCGTTTTTGGACAGCATTATTTGGTGTGTTATTATTATTATTTGGTGTGCGATGTGACATGCCAGTGGAAAACATTTAAAGTTACTTCAAAACAGCATTTCTGTGTTTAACAAATGGTAAACTTGTGTTACAGAGTATAGTTATGAATGAATATCCGGCCACAGGGAATATGTCATTAGCACATACTAGAAAAGAAAAATTCGCCAAGCAGACATTTGTATACAACCGATCGGCAAAATGATAGTTCGTTTGGGGATCCCTTGAAATGAATTTAATACAAATACAGTAATTTAAGATAAAACATTTGAATAATACGACCAAGGAAACAATTGAATAACCTGTACGGTGCAACTCACCTTAATTGCGTCGAAAACACTTCTTTAAACACGGATTCAGGAGACCAATCCATTTGCCGACCATTCTCGAAACAACGTTTTTCGATTGTGCTTCCCTGCAGCTTCACGAGTTGCATGATACAGATAAGGTACATTTCATGAACATTTTTTTTTATATAAATGTTCTTTTGGGACTCTCTTTTGCAAATTCTTTCAAAATTAGTTCATTTCAGTTGTTTGGTAAAAACAACTTTAAAATAATTGCTACGAATGCAATTAGCTGACATGATATACGAAATGTGCAAATGAAATTGAAGCAATAATTTGGACCAGAGTTTACTCAATGATTATACAATTACAAAAACTTAAACATTTCTATTATTTCATATCTGGTAATTATGAAATATTTTGATTAAAAATGTAATGTAGCAAACATGACCGTGATATATGTCAATTGAAACCACAGCGGTCATTTCAACACTGTTTAATTTATTACTCATGGGTATCCTCCCCCTCCCTTTCCATATAGATACGTTCAGCATTAAAAAATCTAAAGGTATATAAGTATTAAACATGAAACCCTTCAGAGAATTACATAGCATATTTCATATTTTTTATGTTTGATAAAAGTCCGCCGTTTTCAAACCAAATAACATCAATGGGTATCGAAACATATTCAACTGCAAGTAATAAACACTTACAATTGTAATTTTTTAAGAGATAAATATAGATATAACCATTATCAACGTTTTTCATAAGCCAATACAAGGTTCCAAATAAACAAGGAACATTATATCAATCTTAAGAAAATCGCTTTATTATCCCCCCCCCCTTTATACATGATTAGATACTTATAAATGATTTCCTAATTTAGAAACAATAATGTTCACAGTCAACTGTCTGTCAAAATTGACCCTGGGTTTTTAGATCCATCCAAAAAAAGTAATCAAGACATGTTAAGTCCACCAGGCAAACTAAAAAAGAATAAAAAAATATTTTAGCACGTTTCATTCCACCTCAGATAATACATAATCACCCTTGACCTCAATGCATCTGCTCCAGCGTTTTTGTAACATCTGCAACCACTCTGGAAACCAATTCTTATCACGAGACCCCAAAAACTCCTCTATTGCAGCAATGACGTCATCGTCAGTCTCAAACCTTTGGCCAGAGCTCTGTTTTTAGTCGAGGCAAGAGGAAGACGTCTGAGGGGGCTAGGTCTGGAGAATAGGTATGGGGGAGAATCCTGAACCCACAATCCTGTGCTGCACTGACTGCAATTCGGGCGGTGTGAACGGGAGCATTGTCCTGCAACAGCCACACACCTTTGCGCAGTATATATATACCCCTTCTTTTTTATTTTTTCTTGTAATTGTCGTTGTTCATTTGCGTTATAAGTGCCATTGATTGTGGAACCTTTCTTTGAATAATCAATCATTAATACACCCTGAGAGTCCCAGAAAACGGATGTCATGACCTTCCGACTTGAGGAACAAGATATGAACTTTTTAGGGGTGGGTAATATGCTGTGTTTTCATTGCATGCTTTGTCTTTCTCTCTCAGGATCAAAATGACGAACCCAGGTTTCATCTTGATTAACGACATGAGCGACAAAATGATTCTGGGTCTGCGCTATACTCGTCAAGAAGTTGCTGACTGACCATGACACGTTTTCGCTTTTGGTCCGCATATAACATTTTGGGTACCAACGTGCTGATACCTTATTCATATGTAAATGTTCATGTATAATTCGTTCAACTGATGTTTTACTGATGTGGTGAGTATCAGCTAAATATCTGCTAGTCACTCGCCTGTCTTGCCTTATTGTGTCAAGAACAGTCTCAATGTTTTCACCTGTGGCGACATCAGACGGACGACCAGGACGGGGCTCGTCTTTAACTAGTACTAACTCTACCCCGTTTAAATTCAGAATACCAATGTTTAATGGTGCCATATGAAGGAGCAGAGTTACCTAATGTTTGTAACATATTCCCATGATTTTCCTTTGGAGTTTATTTGTTTAAACTCAGATATTTGATAATAGCCCTACACTCACTTTTCTCCATTTCGGTAAAAGATGTGAGGGTACCTTTGAATTACGGGCTATTATAAGCAATTGAAGAGTATGCATCTCGCTATTTTCATGCCATTTACATGTCAATGAATGTTCTTCATGAACGCACCATATGGTTGCGTTTCAGGCATGTTTTCATATGCAGGCCGGATACTTTTTTTTTGTTTTATGATTTTTTAATTTTTCAAAAGCATTTTTACTAAGTTTTTTTACAAACTCAACAGTTGACAATCCGGTACAGCATTCAGTCAAAGTTCACATGAATAGATTATGACAAGTTGAACAAACTGTATAGAATAGGCTTATATTACACTCGATTATCGCGGAACACTTGGTAAGAAAATAATATTCCCTTATTTTGTTCTGGAATGTTTTGAATGATGGTATTTCTTTTATTCAGATTGCTTTTAAATATGAGATATTTTATCAACATTATGATGATATTCAAGGGATCGTTTTTGTAATTTTGACTTGGGTAAGAGCTTTCTGGTATAGCCAAGATTCTAATTGTTGCCAGATTTTATTGACACTATTGCATGACCAAAATAAATGTGTTGGTGTCTCTATATCTTCCGAACAGAAACTATAGATTGGACTGTCAACATAGCGTAATTTATACAGAATGTTATTTGTTGGCAGTATGTGGTGTAGTATTTTATATTGGAACCATTGAAGTCTAGTGTCCTTTGTGCATCGAAAAGGAATCATGTTGTATTGGGACCAATAATCAAATAAGTGTTCATTGAATATGTTTTGTTCCCATTTCGTGCAGTGTATGTTTGTTGTGGTGATGGTTGTAATAAGTACATGTATGTCGTAGAAAATTTTAGATCCTTTCAAAACCTTTATCACATTGGCTAGTGTTTGAGGTAAAATAGGGTTATGCAATTTCTTCACATCGTTTAGGTTCACATTTTTATTCTGAAAATATTTCCGAACAGCCGAGATAAGGCCACTATAAGTGAGAACGTTTGTTTTTATGTCGAAAGATTTAGAAAAGAGTTTAAATGTCAAAAATTGTCAGTCTGTATCGATGAGATCATTAATGAAGCGTATTCCTTTTTGGTTCCAGATTTTATAGTAGACAGGTGTGCGACCAATGCGTATATTACTGTTGAACCAGATACTTTCTGCTGCTAGGTCGTTTTCACTAAGTTTTGTTCTAGAGATGAAATCCCACCAGGCGGTACATCTTTGTAATATTTGTTAGCTGTAAGTTGAAGAAGTTCGTTTCTCAAAAAGTCACACCTATATTCCAAAAAAGTTATCCGAGCCCAGCTTAGGGAGGTTGAGGTTAAAAAGGTAACACAATTTTGAATCGGAGGTGACAAACCGTCTTACATTGATAATTTTTGCGCCTGCCTTGTTGCTTTGATATTTGGGGCGTTGAATCCTCATGTTCTTTTTATTACAGATTATTTGTTGTTATATACAACTTTGAGGAAAACTCCAAATGATCCTTCTTGTGGTCACAAAGATTTGATTTCTTCTCTTTTCCACTGTTGTGTTTAGATATTGCTTGTTGCTTGGGGTGTTTGATCTGTTCAGTCGACTTCATTCCTTCCGTAACAGTTCCAACATGTACAAACATCAATGACTGAATACAAGCAAGAGCCGAATATGAATATGCAATAATGAAATATGGTTCATGGTACAAAATACTGATAACGAAAATATTGAACATACTTGAACATAATATTTCACTTTTCACAGAAACAGTCCGATAAATTGAAATAAAAAATTCACAAGCAGCTAAATCATGATTTAAGATACATCATTTATATTCAACATGATGTGATATACTTTTTTTTCTACAAGAAATGTCAAAAGTAAAATGTTTCGAAATAAATTGCAAACATATGACAAATTTTTTAACATTTTAGCAATGATTTAAAGTGTCTGACTCGTCCACAGAAGGCCATCCTATATTTTCATACCATAGTTTAATGTCAACAACGATGCCTTTCTTTTTGTATTTCACTCCTTAATAATTTAGTCCTTATCAATAAAATCCTGTTACCAAAAAAAAAAAAAGATTGCAAGCAGAAAAGAAACTTATTAAACTTATATTAATTTAGCTGCAAATCGTGTTTGCTCAGAATATTTAGGTCATCTTTGTTGGCTTGGTTGTAACCCGGCGTCCTTGAAGTATCTGTTCAGCTTAAAACTTTCTAGGTATCGATTATGACAAATTGCTCAACGATAAAACATTGTCGGACGAACGAAAAAAGAGCACAACTGAATTATTTGTAACCTCCCTTGACCAAGAGCCCTAGTAGATAAGACTACTAGAATATATCTACAGCATTCAGTTCCATTCGATCATTTTAGATTTTAATACAACGACTAAGTTTTGATTCAGAAAATGACGCAGGTCGGACACATATTTATGTCATATAAATACCAAGTACAACATCCCCGGCAAGCAAAGCTTGCTACAATCTCAATCACCTTGCTGCTTAGTGCTGCAACTGATAATCTTCAAACAGGATTTAAAAAATAAATTAAAGGTTTACGGATTGACTTACTGACGGACGCCATGTCGTGCCGAAAGCCATTTAGGCCTTTCAGGCTAAAGAAGTGGTCATAATTGAGTGCCTTCAACATGATAATCTTATATCAATTTGAAAAAAATAATCCTTACACCTAGAACACATATCGACTTGAACCTTTGCATACATTATTATTACAACGAATAGTTCAGCTGAATGTGATTTTGAATGGAGTAAGCTCCCTTTGTTTACAGTCGCAACTGCAGATACTGTATTATCAATAAGCAAGATAAACAGTGAGTGACATAATGTGGTTTCTGATCGCGGAAAGAGATAAGTTTCATACATTGGTGTTTGATCTACACCTTTAATCAGCTTAATTGGAGTTTATAGTAAAAGCTAGTTAAGAATACAGAATTAAGAAGTAGCCTTGTAGACCTATTTCCGGGTTTACAGTCACTATAAATATATAGGCGGTTCGGGACAGTCGACCCTTCGATTATATAAGGCAGACAATTATTCGTTTCGAAGCCGTAATAAGCTAAGTGTACGCGTAAAAATATTTACTGAAAGACATCATTTCACTGAAAATTGTTATAAAGGTTCGTACTATATACGAGTTGCTTAACGCTTTTAGAATGTTATGCTTGGTTGCCAAATCTACCCCGGAAGTTGATTTACCAAAAATGCGATTATTCATTTTCAAGAGGATGTAAAGGGGCAGTAGCACGTTTTTGAAGATGATTAGCTTGATCTCATGAAAACAAAAATAAACGCTTCAAATTGCAGGAATATCGAAGTATACATCGTATGCAAATTTTAGAGAAGCCAGAAATCGTTTTACACAGTGCATTACTACAAATGATTACAAATTATCAATAAATTCTACGTCTTGTTAAAGTATTCCATGGTATCCCACCCCTCCCCCAATGTCGTTCATCCGCTCATTTGACGTACAATACCGTACCATGTTCTTAATTCAACTATACCGTTATCAAATATGTGAGGTTTTCTAGAAAGTAATCCAGTCTACGAGTTGTTAACTCTTTATTACTTTCCCTGTCGCGCATCATAACAATAACAGCATATAACATGGAGGATTGTATACATGATGTGAGGATTGCTGTCCGCACGTTGCAGGTATTTTCAAATATATTTGTTATGTTCCTTTTAAGTTGAATCATGTCTATTTATTTACAGGAGCGCTTTCAAACAGATCCTATTTGCGAGCCATCGTAAGCAGGCAGTTTAGAGAAACAGAAATCCACTGACCAGCCATGACTGAAAGCTCGAGTTCTGAGGAGGTTGATATGACTGAGGAGTGTTTTAATACCCTGAATCGTTTGATTAAGAATGGGGATCACGAAGCCGTGAAAAGCTACATCGAGGAGAAACGGGTCAGACCGGTAGCGATTTACAGGTACTTCTGGTCGAGTAACGAGTCTAGCCAAGGGAACGCGTATGAAGGCCTTTGTCCAGTGAGTCTGGCTGCAATGTGTGGACACGTACAGGTTTTGAAGACATTGATTGATGCTGGTTTCCTGGCAAACGAGAGAAGTGAGTATTATGAAAATACTACACCAATACACCATGCGTGTGTAATGGGTAATATGGATGTGGTGAAGACGCTGGTGGAGGAATATAATGTTGATCTTACAGACAAAAAGACATGCTTCTGTCGACCTTTTATGTGTGTAGCTGCCCAAATCGGTAATTTTGAAATTCTGCGGTATTTCATAGAGAAAAGAGAATTTTCAGTGAATAGCAGATATGGTGAAGAGAAAGACTCTGCCCTTCATGCAGCAGCTGATAACAATCAGGTTGACGTCTGTAAGTACCTTATTTCTCAAGGAGCAAACGTCAACATTGTTAACAAATACAGCAAGACGCCGCTCCTTTTAGCAACAGACTCAGCATCGCACCACTCAGCGCGTGTTCTTCTTGACGCTGGAGCAGACGTGAACTTCGCAGACAGACTTGGGGAGACGGCTTTCTTTAAAGCAGCAGTACGAGGCAACCTATTAATGATGAAAATTTTGCACTCCCGTGGAGCGGATCCCGAAGTGGAGGACAGATTCTATAGGTCGCCACTGCATATTGCGGTCTCTGATGACCGTAGGGACATGGTCTTTTATCTTGTGAACCACCTCAACGTGACGATTCAGCCTACCGAATATTACAAAGGGCCTACCGAAAATTACGAAGAGGCGATGCGAGTAGGAACTGTCTGCAGCATGGCTCTGAGAGAACGTCGCTATGACATAGTCGAACATCTCTTTAACGCTGGCTATGATCCCTTTGAGGAACTACATGCAACAGAATACGAGGACAGCGACGACATTAACAGTTACACAGGGAGTTCTGAGGATTCCGACTCGGCCTCACCACGGAAGAAGAAGAAATCGGTTCCTCTGCGTGAAGACAAACTAAAGCTAAGGGAACTGAGACAGATGGTTGCAAGGCCAAGGTCACTCCTTGCTCTGTCTGTCTTAAAGGTTCGACGTTTGCTCGGCAGACGACTTCCGGTAGATTTGTGTCGTCTGCCTCTACCGGACATTCTGAAGAATGTTATTGTGTCGTGTGGGTAAAAGAAGCGAAAGATACCTTGATATTTCCTTGTAAAGATTATTTTAGAGTGAGAAGTCATAATAGTTCTGTTTGGAGTATCTTCCCAAGGAGAAAATTAAGAAGCCTTAATTTTTATGAATGAGAAGAAGCTGCGATATTCCAGGGAAACAAAAAGCACTTGTGTTTCGACATTATTTCCATGATAATCTTTCATTATGCTGTTACTGTTTTCTCTCTATCGATATGTAAATGTAAATGACGCTACTAACAGTCTGGTTGAGCTAATGCACTACATAGGGGCCGATATGAAAGTAAAGCAGGTGGGGCAAGGTCGGCATCATTATACCCAGCCATGCTGGTTTGATTATGAATGTACTAGGACAAAGAACATAAAGTATCATAACTTGAATGCTTTTCGGAGATGTCGTACAGATGAAAATCTTGCTAAGTATCTAGAGTCCAAGAAAGTATTTAGGGACACGTGTACCAAAAAGAAGAAGCAGTGTAGTCTTAAAGATATAGATGAGATATGTAAAGCTGCACGGGAGGGGGATTGTAAAGGTTTCTGGTTTAAGATCAAGAGTTTACTTAGGAATGAGACAAACCTGGCTAGTATTACTGCAACGTCATGGTATGACTATTTTAAAAATCTATTAAATCCATCTGTATCTACAAATCATCATCCTTTTGATGAAACTGTTGAAAGTGTTTTATCTAATCATGAATACGAGGAGTGTGAAGAATGTCTTAGTGTTGATGTCCTGTCAGAGCCTATTTTGAATGATGAAATTGAAAGAGCTATTAATCTCCTCAAAACAGGAAAATCCCCAGGCGTTGACGGGATCCCATCGGAATTTTATAAACATACCCCCTTTCTAATCCCCTTTCTCGAAATTCTATTCAATTGTGTATTAGATTCTGGAATCTTCCCAGAGAGTTGGAATATAGGGATGATAATTCCTCTCCATAAAAAAGGTAATGTTCACGATCCGAATAATTATCGAGGGATTTCACTTTTAAACACTATGGGTAAAATATTTACATCAATCTTAGAACACAGGATACGGATATGGCTTGATCTTCATGAAATGCTACACGAATCTCAAGCAGGTTTTCGCAGTGATTACTCTACTGTAGACAATATGTTTATTCTGCAGTCTTTATGTCAGAAATATTTGCGGAAGCCGAAACATAGATTTTATGCCGCATTCATAGATTTTAAGAAGGCATTTGACCTAGTGAACCGAAACAAATTATTGTACCTTTTATTAACGAAGGGTGTTCACGGTAAGATGTTTTGTATTTTAAAGAATATGTATGAACAAGTTTCTGCATGTGTTAGAGTTGGTAATCTTAAAACTGAAGTATTTACAACCTCCGCCGGTGTTCGCCAGGGTTGCATTCTTAGCCCTGTGCTGTTCATCTTTTTTATCAATGAATTGATAGAAGAATTCAAGACCTATGGATTAAGAGGTATATTTGTGAGAGACGGAACTGAAGATATTCAGTTAATCTTGTTTGCTGATGATGTAACATTATTGGATGACACTGTTATAGGTTTGCAGAAGAAGCTTGATTTGTTAAAAAGTTATTGCGATAAATGGGGTCTTCAGGTAAACTTGAATAAATCATGCATTGTCGTATTTAGGAATGGGGGATATCTAAATAAAAACGAAAAATGGACATATGATGGAGAAAAGATTATTGTTGTATCATATTATAAATGTCTAGGCATACTGTTCTCATCGAGACTTGTGTGGTCAAAGGCGTGTGAAACATTAGCTATTCAAGCCCAAAAGGCCTGTTTTCCTATTTTTCAACTTATTAACAAGTATCCTCAAATCCCGCTGAATGTAATAACCCAAATATTTGATACAAAAATAGCGCCAATACTTTTATATGGTTCCGAAATTTGGGGTTACTCTGTAAGAGATAAGATAGAAAAAGTACAAAGCTCTTTTTTAAAGAAATATCTTAGTGTCAGTAAATTTGTGTCAAACACAGCTATACTTGGAAGTTGGGAGGTCAAGACTTTGTATCAATTATTTTCAAAGATGTGTAAAATATTGGACAAGGTTACTAAACATGAAAACAAGTCGCCATCCAAAGGCCTGCTATTTAATGCTAAAATCATATGACGACCATGGTGGTATTAGTTGGGTGTCACATGTTCGGACGTTGTTAATGGAGACTGGTTTTTCATATGTATGGATCGCCCAAGATTGTGGCGACACCTCATTTTTTATGCAATGTTTTAAACAACGATGTAAAGATATTCAGTATCAAATATGGCATAGTAAATTATGTTCATCATCATATTTGCATAACTATTGCTCTTACAAGAGTATTCTCGAACCAGAACTTTACATATTACGGCTTATTTCAGATAGAGACGTACTTAGAACTCTGTGTAAATTTAGATGTATGAGCCATAAACTTAACATACAGCAATTTAGATACGATACAAATGTAAATATTGATTTATTGAAATGTACAAAATGTGATTATGACGTTATCCAAGACGAATTTCACTTTTTGTTAGTCTGTCCATATTATAATGAAAGTAGAAAAATGTTGTTACCAAGCTATTTTCATACCTATCCAACGCGAGAAAAATTTAATTTGCTAATGTCTTCACAGAATGTTGAATGCTTAAAAAATCTTGCAATTTATCTTAAACGTAACTTACCTATGTAAGCAATCATTTCAATGTCCATGCGCAGTGATCTTATGTATACATGATTATTGTACTTTAGGCCATGTGGCCGTGATTACAAATAAACACTCATTCTATCGATATGTTAATAGCTTCAATATCTACGATATTTGGAAGTTCAGTCGTTCGTCAGTGAACCATACTGTTCATGTATCTCCAGCTGATTGTCTCCCTTTATTAAGTTAGTTATGAGATATGATTATCCGATACGAGTATCGTAACGATGCAGAATAGGCCTATTTTGTATTAAAACGATTTTCATGGAGTTCTGAGGATTCCGAATCGGCCTCACCACGGAAGAAGAAGAAATCGTTTCCTCTGTGTGAAGACAAAGTAATGTTGAGAGAACTGAGATAGATGATTGCAAGGCCAAGGTCACTCCTTGCTCTGTCTGTCCTAAAGATTCGACGTTTGCTCGGCAGACAACTTCCGGTAGATTTGTGTCGTCTGCTTCTACCGGACATTATATGAAGAACGTTATTCTGTCGTGTGGGGAAAAGAAAGTGAAAGATACCTTGATATTTCCTTGTAAATATTATTTTAGAGTGAGAAGTCTGTTTGGAGTATCTTTCCGAGAGGGAGAATTTAGAAGCCTGGATATTTATGAATGAGAAGAAACCTTGCTAATTCAGGGAAACAAGAAGCAATATATCTGTTCGACATTATTTTCACATTAATCTTTAATGAAAACGTTATTTTTTTTATCTCTCTATCAATGTGTCAATAAACTTATTTGTAGAAAGGTTAATGAAATTATTTTAATCTATCAATTGATTATTTTCAGTGCTTTATATTCAACCAATTTTCTTTTTTAAACTTAAAAAAAAGTTATTGATTATACCTGTTCCTTTTCGAAGTCAAAGGTCAAGGTCGCGAGTTATGAAATCCCTAAAATAATTCCTTGAAAGGTGCAATTATTTGGTTTTGTGTTTTCTTTGGAGAAGAATATAAAATTGGAAATGTTTTCAATACAATTGGTTAAAGTCAAGGTCACAGCGAGGTCCTGCCTGATCCTGCCTAAATGGTTTATTTTAATTATTTTTGATTACAGTTTTCATCATTACATGATTGTTATAATCGATGAAAAGGTGATAGTTGATTGTGTATCACACAGCTATTAATACAATTTTCATATGAGAAATAGCTATTTAGAAACCATATTAACCAGTAGGAAAAATTATGGGTTACTGCTTTGGATCATGAATATTTTGGTGAAGCTATCCGTTGGTGCAGGTTTTCGAAATGATAAAGCGTGTGACGTCATAGTAGTTTTCAGAAAAAAGTTCCGGCACTGGACCTCTGCTATTTGCATCAGAACCGCATATGACCCAAACAGATATCGAACACCAACGGATATTTTCATCGAAAATATCCGTTGACTTTATTATGCCATGACCACGATCCTTTGTATGATAATATAGAATATATCTATTCGATTCAAATACAAGAAAATTGGTAATTAAAAAAATATTACACTCGAAAGTTTGTACTCTAACGTTATGAAACTCATGCATGCAATTGTTTACTTATTTATACCTTTGTAATGGAGATTGAAATATGTATAATCGTACTTGAACACGTCGTCAATTCGATATCTGTTTACTCGAACAATTGGGTCAAGGTATACTCGATAAGTGCTACGCTCACAGGTATTTTAGGGTCATATTGAATGCTTATGTAATACCCCGATTGAATTGAATCAAATGTCAATATATGAGAAAGATTCTGGATTTAAAAAAAACCATGTATGTTAAAATATTAATATTGATAAAACCTAAACTTGATTTCACTCTTAATAAGTGAGATGTATTTACTGCGATAGTTTCCTATGAATTACAGAGAGCCAAAACATAATTTTTTCCAATTAATGCTAATGCTAAACCATTGAGCAAGATAACGAAACGGAATAAAATTCGGTTTACACTAGGCAGACAGACAGACAGATTGTTCATTAAAAGTCTCGCCGCATATATAATCAATTTAACATTTTAAGAAATTTACAAAATTAGCCATCTTTAAAAGGATTATGAGAGACTATTTACACATACAAATAAACAGGATAAATAAAATATATGAATATATATAATATGATACCTTTTTCATATGTAAATGTTCAACTGATGTTTTACTGATGTGGTGAGTATAAAGTATCTGATAGTCACTCACAGGTTTGCCTATTGTGTCAAGAACAGCCTCAATGTTTTCAATAGTGGTGAAATCAGATGGACGACCAGGACGGTGCTCGTCTTAAAGAGCCACTCCGTGAGTTGATGGAGTCACATATGGCAAAATCAATAAATTGTGTCATTTGATCACGAAGTATCGACTGTTACCAAAAAGAATGATTTTAAAGCTAATATGTATTGAACAGTGACAATACGAAGCTAGAAAGTCGCAATTTTGATCGAAAACCGGACAGTGGCGCGCGCCAAACAGCCAAACGTATTTTTGGAGATTTATCTCAAGCCGCCAGGAAGTCATTTTAGATTTGATAGTGTTTGTTAGGTTATATAACTAGTACCCATGTGAATTGAACATGTGATCTCCGTCTCTGTGTTTTTATGAGGCTGTTTAAAGATTTTCATGGAAAAACAGTATATGTCATATATTTGTCCTTTTGAGTGGAAAAGTTAAGATGTTTTGAATTTATATCTTAACATATGACATTAAGGTTCGTATCAAAGCCAAATGATATGTTATGAAAATCACGGACTGGCTCTTTAAGTGCTTACTCTACCCTATTTAAATTCAGCACACCAATGTTTAATGTTGCTATATTAAGGAGCAGAGTCACCAAATGTTTGTCACATAGCCCAATGAATTTTCTTTGGAGTGTATTTGTTTTAACTCTGATATTTGATATTCAGAATCTTTTAAGATAGGATAACAAAATTAGGTATGTGTGGCTTAATTGTTTCCGTACCTTCATTGAATTCGAAAGGAGAATCTTTCAGTTATTTTTTTCAGAGTTACTTCCCTTACATAATTGAATTAAATTTTTAAAGACCCAAATAACATAATATGAGACCGAGTGCCCACAATGGAAACAAGTCTGTTATTTCCAGGGATGGGTTAGCTTCATAAAGCAGGTCCAGGCTCTTCCGCCTGCTTGATTCGTCTAAGATGTTAAAACATTGCGGGTAATCTCCCATTGACACCAAGGAAGCCCCATCCTCCAGTCTGGGATGATGTTCAAATTGGGCAGAATGTCTGCACGATTAGCTTTAGTTCCCTTTGAAACTCAGGAGCCGACTTCCTGCAAGCTTGTCGAATAATGGTAACGCCAGTTGGAGCAAAGTTGAGGTGGTAAAGCTACCCGTGTGGTGGTTATGGAGTCATCATGTTCACCTACATCCTGAAGATCCTGCTCCAATGTACAAATTCGAGTGCAAGGCACATTCAGAATTTTATCTTTCCGTCCCTTTAGCGGAATGCTGATTCCGATAGCTCCAATCTTCTTCATCAGGTTCAGCAAATTCTGTGGACGACTTATCATTTTTCTCTCAATTTTAAAATATTTTTCAATCCCACCTTTTATGAGAGCTTCCTTCACCATCCAGCAACAATTGGTAAACACAGTCCAATGCTTCTCATATTTTGCAACATCCCACCAGGACTGAATAGCATCTTCATCTAGGTTAATAGATGGAGGGATCTCAAATATGAAGTCAGGGTCACCACCCTCACTCTGAATATCCTGCTCCAGAGTGCGAAATGGAGTCCCAGATGCCTTTGGATCTTTTCCTTTCCCTCCCTCGGGCCACCAGCTTATGTATTTGCCATTTGTTAGCTTTATAGACACATGCCCTACTCGTCGGAGGAAATTTGCTGACCATATATACACCTTTACAACCATCTGCAAGCAAATTGAATATCTTATTCGTTATAAATGAATAAGGAAACTATATGCATGTACCGTCAATGTGAGCTGAAAGAGATTTCCATTTCTTGTCAGATTTATTTATTTTGTTGTTTTAAAAAAAATATATTTTTCAGCAAAACTATGAATTGTGGTTTGGAGGGGGTTTGGACAGGCTGTGGGCAGCTCACGATTTGTTATGTTTGTAAATTTTGTATTGATTATATTATTTTGTTAACTTTGACACAAAAATCATACCTCCTCTATAAAAGGACCTGAAAAATGGTGTTTAATAGCATCTCCATCACTTTGGTCGAGTAGTATGATTGTTGAACTTAGACGAAGAGAGAATGGAGTAACTGTGTTCGAGACAGCATATTGTAAAAAATTCAAATTGAAATTTGAAAAATATTTAAGACATTTTTAAAAACCTGATAGTGGATTAACCCTTAAACGAAACAAAAACCAAAAATCGTATCTTATTTGAAGAGGAATGTGTGAAAGATAATATCAAGATAATTGCCTGGGACAGAGGGCATTAATAGAGGATACTAAACGACCTTCCATTTAATACTATTTTTATAAAACGAGTTAATGATTAAGTATAAAACGAGCGAAAGCGAGTTTGATACCAAATCATTAACAAGTTTAATAAAAATAGTATTAAATGGAAGGAAGTTTAGTATTCTGTTTATTACTTGACCTCAATAATCAAGCATTATTACCGAAAGTGTACTGAACGAAGCATTTCCGTGACTAAGCCGCCATGGAGAAGTCGGTGCCAAGATTGTGACGTCACAACCACACAATATTATGACGTCATACGGGGAGCGGTATTACACTAGTTTAATATCGCCGTATAAATATTACACTGCGGTATCTTACACGGGCGAGTAATAATCAAGATTATTGCCTGGAGGAGAGGGCATTATTTAGATGATTGCCATGAGTAAAGGGACATTTTAAGATTAACAGCTTGATTGAATCAGCTTTTTAAGGGATATTATGATTAATGAGGCACACAGTATGTTTAATTTTTTTTAATGAAAGGTGTTATTTCATGGACAGGTAATGTTGTTTCTGAAAATTAACATCTCAATGCCTATCAGTTAGCATAGTGACAATAACGGGAACATAGTCGAGATTTCTGATAGAAAACCGGACAATGGAGCGCGTCAATGGCGTAATTTTTGAAACTTAATTATAGCAGACACAGCAAGAAATATAAGTTGATATTGCTTTGTAAGTCATTTAACTAGTATGCATGTAAATGGGACTCTGAATTTCAAATTCTTAACATTTAAATGGCTGATCTTAATTTTCAAACAAAAACAAGATCATTTCATAATTTTGGAATTTAAGAGATAAAGATGCAACTTTGAACAGGATATTTATACTTAACTCAGATCATATGGTATTTTTTCTCTATTTAAGACACATACAAAATTCATGAAACATACTTTGTGTCACTTTAAAAGTGTCCCGCAGAAACAATTGAATTATGTCACTGGAGATTATAATATCCAATATTATTCATCTAATTGTAATTTATCAAAGTATATAAATTCATAATCATAAGATGAATCTTTTACTGTTAATAAATTAATAGTTCCAGATTTTTATAATTGTGGTTTAACTATTAGTAGCTCTGCCAGAAAGTCATTTAATATTGTCCCATTTGACATTAAACACTCTTTATGATAGTTATTCCATAACTTTATTCATTTGAACGGCTATGCTCTGGGAGGGAGGGAATTACAGATAGACAGACAGCGATCACAGAGACAGAAAACAGATATACAGATATACAGACAGGGATTACTGTACAGTAATACATATCAGAAATTTAAAAGGAGAATGGTTCTACTCACCTTGTAATTATTCTGTTATATTTTATGTCACCTTCGTCAATGTTTGATTCGGTTACTAATGCGTACATAAACCACTTCCAAAACGAAAATGGGCTATTCATAGCACCTACCAGTGTTCACATTACACACCTATGACCAATCATAAAGCGAGGCAGTGACTCTAAAACTAACCATGCATGTATCTAAACTTCTTCCGTCTGTTAACTGAATATCAATAACGTTGATCTAGTCCATGTTGACATCATCACCTAGGACAGAGAGCAATAAATGGTAGCCATTTTTGCCAAATCCATACTTATTCCAAATTGATAAAATGGATTTTTATAACTTTATAACTTTATTTTTTTCATGGATTGTTATAAATCGAGTGAAATACAATACATACCTTAATGTCATTATGCACAGGTTCGTGGTTGTGTGCTGTGGGTGGCTTAGACACAACGTCGTTAATAGTTGATGTTGTGGCATTGCAGTCTTTGGAGAGACATCTCCAGAAGATCCATTCATCAGCTTTCCTCTTATTTAGTCTATACATATGTCCATCAACACACAGGTATCTACCACCACGGGAAGTGGGAATAAACTTAACATTAACTTGTGGTAACTGAGCAAGAGCCATTGTGGAACTGATGTCGTTGTTGGCGTTTGAAAATATTTATACATTATTGATGTTTATATAAGACTAAGTAGAACTTTGTGAGTAAACTAATCAATTATGTAATAAAATAGTGAACATCACTCAGTGAGTAAATTAATCATCACTCATCAGGTCATCACTAACGGATTTTTTTGAGTGAAAGCTCAGTCAGATATTAGGTGTTTGTATAAGACAAGTCAAGAACTGAGTGAGTGAGTAAATTTGTTGAGTAAATTTGTTGAAACATTTAATTTGAAACATTAAACATACATTGCACAAATAGTTTATTTCATACCCTTAATGCATTTTGCAGTTCAGTTTTTCACATTACCCAGTGTTTTAATCCTTTGAAATCACAGATTATAACATCAAAGGGATTATACTAATGCTATTCATTCTGCTTCCCAGGACGCCCCCAGTCAGCTTTATCCGCATCTGAAGTAAAGCAAATTCTGTTTTAGTTAAATATACACAATTTTTCACTACACATTTCTCTTTTTAGAATTTTCTTTAGAGGGTTTAAAATACTCTAAAAACATGATTTTTTAGACCCACCGCCGATACCACTGGTACCACCGGTCCCACCGGCTATCACCGATCCACCACCGACTACCACCGGTATCTACTGTTCTCCGCTGGTGACCATCACCGGCATCACCGTGGTTAAAAAGAGTATATATAGTACATATCTTACACTGCTATCCTTGTCTGACGAGTCCAACACAGGACAAAACTAGTAATCACTTACCGGTAGGTAGCCAATCAGCCCCTCCTCGCCTAATCTGTTCTTAATACTTACATCTCGTATATTGCTTCTATAGCTCATCAGGCTATTTATAATTTATTCTATGAATTGTCACAGGGTCACCAAATCTATTAAAATCCTGATCAGCTATGGATTCTCTACACTATCTTTCAGCTTAAATTCTCAGCCTTCTGATTTTGGAAAAGGAGACTAAAAAGGATTTCAGGATGTGGCCAGTTTGGCCTTTAATATTGATGCAAATGCAAAACAGGTCATGCCTGTTACTTCTTCCTTAGCACGTAAAAGTTTAACATACTGAGATTGTGTATAGTTGTACATTGGTAAATAATATCAATTATAAATTGTTAATTTGGTGACTGCCTGAACCATAACAACCAAATAGTCATTGCTTTATCATTGTGATGTTAGTCGTAAACCTTGTAGACAATAGGCATAACGAATAAACTATAGAGCCAGTAGCTCTATTCATTGTGTTGTTGTATATAAGTATTTGCTTTACATCGCTGTAGGTATGGAACTGATATATGCCTTAACATTTTGTTATTCCTGAATATTTCATAATGATGAGGATAAACTTCCCAAAATAAACTAAGAAATTCTTTCTTTTAAAAATTCTTTAACTTTTTATTTCAGAAATCCTGTTAAACATAGGGTAGTAGAAGCCCCATTGAAATAATTGTATGCAGCTTTGGAGATTTCAGATATTTCGCATATGAGACAAGGACAAGGATATTGTGATGCTTTGCTGAAGAAATGCTGCATTGCAACTAAAGTGATAGTTGCATTTGTTGTTATACAACTTTGAGAAAAACTCTAAATGATCCTTCTTGTGGTCACAATGATTTGATTTCTTTTCTTTTCCACTGTGGTGTGTAGATATTGCTTGTTGCTTTTGTGTTTGATCTGTTCAGTCGACTTCATTCCTTCCATAACCGTTCTGAAATGAACAAACATCAATGACTGAATACAAGCAAGAGCCGAATATGAATGTGAAATAATGAAGTATGGTTTATAGTACAAAATACTGATAACGAAAATATTTGTACTTGAACATTATATTTCACTTTCATAGAAACAGTCCGATAATTTGAAATAAAAAAATCACAAGCAGCTACATCATAATTTAAGATACATCATTTATATTCAACATGATGTGATATACTTTTTTTCTACAAGAAATGTCAAAAGTAATATGTTTCGAAAAAAAATATAAAACATATGACAATTTTTTAACATTTTAGCAATGATTAAAATTGTATGACTCGTCAACAGATGGCCATCCTATATTTTCATACCATAGTTTAATGTCAACAACGAAGCCTTTTTTATTTTTTATTTCACTCCTTAATAGATTAGTCCTTATCAATATAATCCTGTTACAAAAAAAAAAAAACAGATGGCAAGCAGAAAAGAAACTTATTAAACTTATATTAATTTAGCTGCACATCGTGTTTGCTTTGACTCAAAATGAAGGGTCTGTGTTTCATTCAGAATATTTAGGACATCTTTTTTGGCTTGGCTGAAACCCGGTGTCTTTGAAGTATATGTTCAGCTTAAAACATTAAAACAGGTATCGATTATGACAAATTGCTCAACTATATAACATTGTCGAACGAATGAAAAATTAGCACAACTGAATGATTTGTAACCTCCCTTGACCAAGAGCCCTCGTAGATAAGACTACTGGAATATATCTACAGCATTCAGTTCCATTCGATCATTTTAGATTTTAATACAACGACTAAGTTTTGATACAGAAAATGAAGCAGGTCGGACAAATATTCGGTCGGTCATTAAAAAAACCCAAGTACAACCTCCCCGGTAAGGCAAAGCTTGCTACAGTCTTAATCACCTTGCTGCTGAGCTTCACAACTGATAATCTTCAAACAAAATTTAAAAAATAAGTTAATGGTTTACGGATGGACTGATTGACGGACGCCATGTCGTGCTGAAAGCCATTAAGGCCTTTAATGCTGAATAGGTGGTCATAATTGAGTGCCTTCAACATTTTTATCATATATCAATTTGAAAAAAAAATCCTTACACCTAGAATAGTCAAATCAATACTTCTTTATACAAAAATATACTTAAAAAAAGCTGGGAAATTCGTTACATTGACTTGAACCTTGGCATACATTGTTATTATTACAACGAATAGTTCAGCTGAATATGATTTTGAATGGAGTAAGCTCCCTTTGTTTACAGTCGCAACTGCAGATATTGTATTATCAATAAGCAAGATAAACAGTGAGTGACATAATGTGGTTTCTGATCGCAGAAAGAGATCAGTTTCATACATTGGTGTTTGATCTACACCTTTAATTAGCTTAAATCTACGATAACTGGAGTTTATAGTAGGCCTACAAGCTAGTTTAGGATACAGAAAATAGCCTTATTTCCGGGTTTACAGTCACTATAAATATAGGCGGTTGGAGACAGTCGACCCTTCGATTATATAAGGCAGACAATTATTCGTTTCGAAGCCGTAATAAGTGTAGGCTTAAAAACATTTATTGAAAGACATCATTTCACTGAAAATTGTGATAAAGGTTCGTACTATATATGAGCTGGTTAACGTTTTAAGAATGTTATGCTTGGTTGCCAAATCTACTCCGGAAGTTAATTTACTAAAAATGCGATTATTCATTTTCAAGAGGACGTAAAGGGGCAGTAGCACGTTTTTGAAGATGATTAGCTTGATCTCATGAAAACAAAAATAAACGTTTCAAATTGCAGGAATATGTTTTTTATCAAATTGAATTACATTCTTCAATCAAGGTATACATCATATGTAAATTTCAGAGAAGCCAGGAATCGTTTCACACAGTGCATTACTACAAATGATTACAAATTATCAATAAATTCTACGTCTTGTTAAAGTATTCCATGGTATCCCACCCCCGCCCCCCAATGTCGTTCATCCGCTCATTTGACGTACAATACCGTCTTTGTCAATTGACATATGTTCTTAATTCAACTGTACTGTTACCAAATCTGTGAGATTTTCTAGAAGTAATCCAGTCTACGAGTTGTTAACTCTTTATTCCTTTCCCTCTAGCGCATCAAAACAATAACAGCATATAACTTGGAGGATTGAATAAATGATATGAGGATTGCTGTCAGTACGTTGCAGGTATTTTCAAATGAACCATTTATTTGTTATGTTCCTTTAATGTTGAATCATGTCTATTATATTTACAGGGGCGCTTTCAAAGAGATCCTATTTGCGAGACATCGTAAGCAGGCAACTTAGAGAAACAGAAATCCATTGACCAGCCATGACTGACAGCTCGAGTTCTGAGGAGGTTGATATGACTGAGGAGTGTTTTAATACCCTGAATCGTTTGATTGAGAAAGGGGACCACGAGGCCGTGAAAAGCTACATCGAGGAGAAACGGGTCAGACCGATAGCGATTTACAGGTACTTCGGGTCGAGTTACGCGTCTAGCCAAGGGTACGTGTATAAAGGTCTTTGTCCAGTGAGTCTGGCTGCAAAGTGTGGACACGTACAGGTTTTGAAGACATTGATTGATGCTGGTTTCCTGGCAAACGAGGGAAGTGAGTATTATGACAATACTACACCAATACACCATGCGTGTGAAGATGGTAATATTGATGTGGTGAAGGCGCTGGTGGAGGAATATAACGTTGATCTTACAGTCAAAGAGGAATGCTACAGTCGACCTTTAATGTGTTTAGCTGCCGAAGAAGGTCATATTGAAATTCTGCGGTATTTCATAGAGAAAAGAGAATTTTCAGTGAATAGCAGATATGGTGAAGAGAAAGACTCTGCCCTTCATGCAGCAGCTAAGAACAATCAGGTTGACGTATGTAAGTACCTTATTTCTCAAGGAGCAGACGTCAACATTGTTAACAATTACGGTCAGACGCCGCTCCTTTTAACAACACGCTCAGCATTGCACAACTCAGCGCGTGTTCTTCTTGATGCTGGAGCAGACGTGAACTTCGCAGGCGGCCTTGGGGAGACGGCTTTCTTTAACGCAGCAGAACACGGCAGCATAGTAATGATGAAATTTTTGCACTCCCGTGGAGCAGATCCCGAAGTGGAGGACAAATTCTATAGGTCGCCACTGCATATTGCGGTCTCTGATGACCGCATGGACATGGTCTTTTATCTTGTGAACCACCTCAACGTGACGATTCAGCCTACCGAATATTACGAAGAGCCTACCGAAAATTACGAAGAGCTTCACGAAGAGGAGAGGCGAGTAGGAACTGTCTGCAGCATAGCTCTGAGAGAACGTCGCTATGACATAGTCGAACATCTCTTTAACGCTGGGTATGATCCCTTTGAGGAACTACATGTAACAGAATACGAGGACAGCGACGACATTAACAGTTACACAGGGAGTTCTGAGGATTCCGACTCGGCCTCGCCACGGAAGAAGAAGAAATCGTTTCCTCTGCGTGAAGACAAACTAAAGCTAAGGGAACTGAAACAGATGGTTGCAAGGCCAAGGTCACTCCTTGCTCTGTCTGTCTTAAAGGTTCGACGTTTGCTCGGCAGACGACTTCCGGTAGATTTGTGTCGTCTGCCTCTACCGGACATTCTGAAGAATGTTATTGTGTCGTGTGGTGAAAAGAAGCCATGATATTTCAGAGTGAAGGAAACCTTGATATTTCCCGGTAAAAAGTATTACAGAGTGAGAAGTAATGTTAATTTTAGTTGCAGAGAGAGAATAAAAACGCCTAAATATTTAAGAAGAAGCCTTAAAACTTCAGGGAAACAAGAAGCAATATTGTGCTTTGGGATTTTGCCAGATAATCTTTCATTATGCTGTTACTGTTTTCTTTCTATCAATATGTTAATGGCTTCCATATTTACGAGATTTCGAAGATCAGTCATTCGGTAAACCATAATGTTCATGTATCTCCAGCTGATTGTCTCCCTTTGATAAAGAAAGCTTTACTGTGCTTTTATTGATTTTAGCAAAGCATTTGACACTGTTTGGCGAAGCGTTCTTTGGTTGACAATGATTGAAAATAACATAAAAGGAAATTATTTCAAAATTATCCATAATAATGTATCAAATTATTAAGTCATGTGTTGCCCTGAATGGCGCAATATCCTCATTTTTTTTCACATGCGAAATTGGGGTTGGACAAGGCGAAAATTTATCCCCCTTTTCATTTGCATTGTATTTAAGTGACCTTGATTCCTTTTGAACAGAAAACAATTTCGGTGGTTAAAGTGCAGTGGAATTTATGCTTGAAGAACAAATTCATGTTAATGTTGAATTATTACTACCATTATTTGCTGACGATACAGTTTTTCCATTTGAAGGTAGTGACGATCTTGAACATGCTTTGGATGTATAATCAGATTATTGCACCCACTGGAAATGAAAAGTTAACATTTCAAACACGAAAATAGTTATATTTTCATAAGGTAGTTGTGAAAACATCATTTGTTTACTTTTAACAATGATACTGTTGATGTCGTTAAAAAACATGTTTACCTTGGCATTTTATACAGCAGTAACTGTATACAGTTTTGTGACTGTATAAGGCGCCTTTATGGTCAAGCCTCAAGACCAATGTTTACTTTATTGCGTTAAGTTAATATTCTAGACATTCCCCTTGATTGTAAGGTAAATTATTTAAACAACTTGTAGCACCTTTACTTCTAGACTCATCAGAGATATATGCTTTTGGAAAGTGCTATTTGTCTTGAAAGGCTCTTAAGTCTTGTCAATATATTCTTCAAGTAAACATGTCTTCACCAGATTACATGGTCTGTGGTGAGCTTTGTCGTTATCCTTTCAGTATTTGTATCTAATTATTTCATTTTGCGGCTTACAATGAAGAAATGGTCAGCAAGAGCCCTTACTCCTATAGGTAGAAATACAGTATTAAAAAGTCTGATACTACCATAATTAAATCATTTATTCTCAGCTCTCCCTAATCCAAACAAAACCTTTATGAAACAATTAAATACTGAGTTTTTCAAATTTATTTGGCAAAATAAACCCGATAAAGTAAGTCCGAAAATTCTTAGCAAATCAATTGAAGATGGAGGATTAATGGTACCAAACATAGAAAATACGATCAAATCGCAAAAGATTACATTGATTAACAGGTTATTCAAGAAAGATTCGAAACTTAGCAAATTATTTTACCATAGCATCAACACAAATGATATGAATTTTCTATCAAAATGATAAGAACATATCAAAGAAAACATACTGACAAAGCGAACAAATGATTTTTGGATGGATGTGTTATTAGCATGGGGACAATACATCAGTGGTAAAGGACAATGCATTAAGGAGCAAAATGATGTGCTCACACAGCCTATCTGGCATAATGATAACCTTAGAATAGGCAATAAGCCAATATGCTACACACACTATGTAAAGGCGGGAGTATATTTGATAAACGATTTGGTAGATGACAAAGGAAACATACTAACTTATGAACAATTTAATAAATTGTACAACTGCAAAACAAACTTTTTAGAATATGCCGGGATCTATAAAACTATAAAACGCTATTGTAAAATAACGAATAACACTATACTCAGAAAAACTTGCATGCCCTGCATTCCTTATTTTTTACAAGATCTAGTGAAAACAAGCAAAGGATGCAGAATATTTTATGAGACACTACAAACAACCGATCAAAATACAAACAACAAATACAGGAAGAAGTGGAATATCGAATTAACGAACAAATATCGGATATCGACTGGAATTATATTCATTCGATACCTTTCAGGGCACTTGTTAATGTAAAACATCAATGGTTTCAGTATAGTATTATCCACAGATGCATATCAACAAATGAACTGTTATCAAAAATGAAATTGAATAACACCAATGTGTGTACTTTTTGTAAAAACTAAGTGGAAACTATAACGCACATGTTTTATGACTGCAATATAATCAAAGATATTTGGAGCAATGTTATTAAATTGATTCAACTTAAAACTGGCACCCTTCTTCACTTTGATAAGTCGAAAATACTATTTGGATACCGAGAGAGAAGAAATGACGTAGTCAATCGTATCATCATTCTCACAAAGTACAATATTTTAAAATCAAGACCAGCAAACAGACGCTCAAACATGGCACACATTAAAAATGACATTGAATCTGCATACACCTTAGATAAATACAATTCAAAGATAACTTGTAGTGTAACACCTTTTGCCACATTTTGGTCTTCTTGTCATATGTTGTTTAGTTGATGCCGACGTTTTATCTACATTGCTGACGTTATGATTATAACTGTATACTTGGAATATTAGTATTACAATTCCATGTTTTCAACAATTCGATTGATCTCTATATGTTGACTTTGTACCAAAACAGTGAAATGATGAATTTTTTAAATTTCATTTTGGTGTAAAATGTTGAGATGCCCTAACAAATTATCAAAAAAATGGTAACTACTTATGTATACTTTACAAAATGTTAAATCCTAAATTGAATTTCAATTTGATTATTTTTTTGTTTAATGTATTGAGATAACAAAATTTCGACAGTCGGCATATTCGAAAATCCTCTGTCAAACGAGTCCTGATTGGTCAATCCTTTCAAACGTGGACGGCTTCCAAAATTGATTTATCAATGGCAAACTATTACAACATTTATAAAGAAAAATGGACCCCTATCTTTAAGATCTCCCTATCAATCTCCGATTTTGGCTAGCCCGCTTTTCAACTGGCTAAATTCGTTTAAGAGCTGTGTTGTTTTTGTATTTATATTTAAATGTATGTCATGTTATTTAATTTTTATATATTTACAATTACTAAAGTAAGATTATATACTTTATCGTATTGTTCTCTATGTCACGTATGTGAATTGTGAGAAATAAAAATCTGTTCTATACTGATAAGAAAGTAATGAGATAATGAGTATCAGATACGAGTATCGTAAATCTTCAGAAATTCAGAAGTATAAATCTGCAATGAAACCATGCCATTCGAGTAACGTATTCAAGCCAAACCCGATTCTGATTTGCAAATAATTTGAAGGACGCAAATGAGGCCTATTTTGTATAAAAACTATTTTCACATTAGTATTACTTAGTAATTAAGCAGTTGTAATTGCTTTCTTAGCATAAGTTTAGCAGTCTGTGTTTAACTTATCTGTAGAAAGGTTGATTAAAAAATATTTTTAATTTGTTAATTGCCCATTCATGCAGATAGTATCTGTCACAATGGAAGGTCTGTTGGCATGGGTGCTTGTGGAGGTTTATTCCATACCAAATTAGTTTGCTTCCAGGAAGAATGTGATTCTGACATTGACACCTCTGCATATGATGTTAATTTGGCAATGTTTTTGTATGAATAGTTTTCATTTAATCCTATATACGCGTTCAAAACTATGTAATAATATTAATGGTAGTTTTGCTTGGGATTCATCTCAAACCTTCCCTTCCTGCTAAAATATCATCGAACTCTTGACAAATATTATAAAGTCATGGTACATTAAAATCGCAGCATCACAAAAATGTGTAGCTAGATTACTTTCAATATGTATATACTTTATTGCCTTTTTGTGCCAGATCTAAAAAAGAAGTTTTCATGTTATTTATCACATTGAATATATCAGTCTGATTAAAATCGACCCTGTTCCGAGGAATAAAAGTTTCAAAATATTGACTCTATCGAGATTCGAACTCTCTCTGTCTAGGCCATCCTCTCCACTGGGTCTGACCGCACCCTACTGTAGCGCACGTTCTTGCTTAAACTCATCTAACCAATCACAATGCGTGCGGCAAAAGCATTCGGTATCAGTAGCTAGGGGCAAGTAACTCCCATTTACCATTCGTTAACCTTGATCGCCGCTTTCTTTATTTTAAACGCCATGATGTGATTGGTTCGCTATTGACTAGGTTTTGTCTGCGCTAAACTGGTGTTGGCACGTGCGAGCAGTGAGGCTGCCTTCAGACCCAGTGGAGAGGATGGCCTAGACAGATTGAGTTCGAATCTCGATAGAGTCAATATTTTGAAACTTTTATTCCTCGGAACAGGGTCGATTTTAATCAGACTGTGAATATATCAGCATAATATATAATCTGATTTTCAACGAGCAATAAGCTAAAACTGATCTTAGTAAGGACCTACGGATTGGTGATAAGTATTCCCCCTCGCAAATTGTGCTGTTATGTAATTGAGTGATCGAATATATTTGATATGTATAACATGAAGTATCATGTTACCAACTACTAACAAACCTGTCAACTTCTGTGCTTTTGAGAGATTGTTCCTTGTGTTGAAATGTGAAGGTCTGTAATAGAGGTTATAAATATTTCCTGATGATTTTTCGTTCTTCCTTTGGAGATTTCATGATCAGATAATGATAGAATTTTGCGTAATATATGAGTACCTCACCAGACTAATCGTCTGGCACACTAAGCATCGTCTATAAATTTTGCATATTTTCGATTCTTCATCTGTTATACATGTGGTTCTGTCCCATTGATGATATGAATAAGTGGATGAATAAGTCGATGCAATTTTTTTGGGATTCCATGATTTTACGTTTGTGAATCTTGAATTACGTTTCCATGATAATTTGAAAGTATAGTGATGGACAATAGTGATATCACCGTCCGTATATTTTTCATAGTTTTCTTCTCCTCCATAAATGATGTACATTCAAAGCTGAATCTTTTTCGGGGATTAAAATTCTATAAGTTTGGTAATAACCCTCTTCAAATTTTGGCGTGGTAGACAAATCTCTAAAATCATGCAACAACATCTTCTGCAATACAAGTGGACATAGAAAGCTCTTATTTTCAGTAAAACTAAAGACTATACTTTATAGTTTTTCTTGAACAAATATTCAAACCTAGTAACAGTGAGCATAAAATCTCAAATCTTCAATCACATTATCTATGTAGCACGGATAATAAATGTGTACTATCATGCTTGAAACGGCTCCTCCCTCTCTCGTTTTTGGTCTTGCCCAGCGTCCAACTTCTTTTCAAAACCCGGTTGTGCTAGGAAGCTCAATTTTGTATATCGGATGGACATACATTCCATTGTTATAGTTTCTCTGTATCATCATTTATAAGCGAAATAAAAGGAAATGTAATGGCATGCGTTATCGATTGTGTAACACCGTAGGTTACAAAACTCAACTGAGTTGAGATGTCTTGTACTATCTGTACTTAGTCTTGAAGCAGAAATTATCAAGAAGTGGGCATTGAAATAGAGAGCAGATTTGAAGTATTTCTGTGTAATTATTACCCATATGGTTATTCATAAGCGGTGTCATATTTTCAATATGAGTACATGTGCACATATCATTTTTGCCTGGCAACGATTGTCTTAGTGCGAGTTACCGTATTTCGTCGTCTGTGACGTCATTAAATCATTGTTCGTGACGTCACTGTAACGGGCCAATGGAAGGGAAGGATGCCGTTTTCTGAGTATTTCCATGCCTTTGAAATGGAGTAGAATCGGTAATAAAGAAATTATTATCCTCGGAAGTGTTTCATATGCCTTTTACGAAACTTGTGCGAATTAGTTTATTACCCTCGCTCTCACTCGGGTAATAAACTAATTCACACTCGTTTCGTAAAAGTCATATGACACACTTCCTCGGGTAATAATCTCTATGTATTTCTCGCAGTTTTGAGATTAGAGAGTACATATATAGAGAATCTCACCCAAGTGTCTTCTGGTATCAAATATATCAACATGAGTTGATATGAGTTACAAATATCCGAGGCTTGCCGAGGATATATTACTGTTATCAACGACTGTTGATCAATTTGATATCAGAAGACACGAGGGTGAGATTCTTTTTATCAACCAAAATCATTTTTCATTTTTATTCAGTGAAAAATGTGTATTACTGAACACTGCACTGCTCTTATACTCTCAGTGGAGTGATGTCATAGCATTGTGATGTAATCATGTTTATGATGTCATAGCATTGTGATTTCATTACTTGATGATGTAAAACATTTGTGATGTCATGAACTTGACTGTATTAGGGCATTGTTCAATATCTACTGTCAAAACGATATCGCATAGGATACATCGCTTGATCTTCCACAAGGGATATCTCCTCTGGAACACAGTTTTGGATGATAAATGTGGTAGAGCACTGACCTTTGAGACTCATATATCTCTTCCAATGATGTTAATTTCTTTTACTAGAGATATTATTTTTCTATATGCATGGTAATCAGTTAAATGCAGAAATCTTGTTTAGACGTACATTTACCAGATAAATCTTCATGTTAAATTACGATTCATTGGATGTTATAACCCTTGTATTTCAAATGTAAGTCATCAAACTCAGAGAGTAAATACTGATGAGCTACAGAGCCACTCTCTATTAGTCTTGTTACACTTGATAAATATTTGTGATTTGTCATAATGAATAATGTGTTTCATAAGATAAAACCGATTTGCGGATCTAACACGAATGTTCGTTATGTGTTTTTTATATCTTAGTGTTAAGCTCATGTAGTCTTTGATAAACTGATAAATGAAATAAACAAGGAATAATGTCTATATCGGATTATTTGTTTAGAGGATCAGAGTAAGAATTCGATATTACTCTCATTCGTGACAGTGCCTCGCATGTATGTGAAATAAATGGTATAGTATGGGTGTCTTAGAGAATAACCAACTCGGTACGAGTGATTACGGGAAATATCCACGAGTCGAAATAATGTTCACAGTCGCGAGCCTTGGCGAGCGACTGAACATTATTTCTACGAGTGGATATTTCCCGTAATCACTCGTACCGAGTTGGTTATTCTATATATTACCCATATTCAATTAAAATAACCAATTACGACTGAAAATCCTTGTCATTAAGAGACGACAAAATACTACGGCATTGATCAGCTGATCCGTATTCATACGCGTGTAAAAACCAAACATCTCAGGAAGTAAATTAGTCAACAGCGCTACACAATGTACTTGTGTTTAAAAAGGTCATTCAACTGACGACATTTTGTTCCCAAAATAATATATAACATGATTTCATATTTGAGACAAATTAAGATCGTGTCAAAAATGCTCTTAGAAGCTATCGCATGAATATGCTTATGTAAATGTGTGTCGTAGTCACTACTTACTCTAACGGGCGAGTGGCTGAACGCACAGTGTTGAAATGAAAATTAGAAAAACCTGTAAATTTTTAACATTTCAACAGATAAAAGTGGCAATATCTTGAAGAGAAATATATAATGAAAGCATCGAAACGAGTTTGTATGTCAATATTGTCAACTAATCTGAAGTTTGAACAACATTTCTTCTCTTGGATGTTGCTTTCAATCACGTCTTGCTGCCAGTATCTATAACGATAACTCTTATCGGGTGACTTATCGTGTAGTCGATAAACCTATGTCAAACTAATTAGATACACAAGTACAACAGCGAAACGTTTGCCTAAAAATTTGTACGGAGCGTTTCTCGATTTGTATGAGTACTTAAACAGCTGCATACTGCGTGGGAGAGGACGCCATTTTACAAAGGTTTGTTTTGTGCGAGCGTGTTCGAACTAGATCGAGTCCGTCAGACCTGCACGTTTTTGCACCGACACTAGTGTATGGTTTGAACAATCGTTGGCTTCAGGTGATTTTATGTGAAATGTTTATGATTAATTCTAAGTTATCATTAACGTATCGTTAATCTTCAGATTATGTTTTGATGTTTCATGAATATTTTTATGGCAGCCATGTTTGTTTACAAACGCGACGCCTATTTTCAAGTATTTTGCTTGGGAAAAAATTATCATTCTTGTAAATTACAGTCATAGCGAAACGTTTTGATTAAGTGTC
Organism: Phorcus lineatus; assembly: GCA_921293015.1. Lineage (NCBI taxonomy): Eukaryota > Metazoa > Mollusca > Gastropoda > Trochida > Trochidae > Phorcus > Phorcus lineatus. Next base: position 43,088,321 of record OV121083.1, read on the forward strand.
AAATTATGTGTTAGCATTTTAACTTGTAATAAATGTATAAGAATGTTCATCTATCTACGCTTTTCTTTGAAAGGCGATGCATGTGTTCGGCACGTTCTATTTGTCAATGAAACGTGAAAATAGTCCCATCAACCAATCGTATTTCATTCTCAGGGTAACCGACCAATCAACGTCGAGAATCACTAAAGAGCACATGTGCGGATATCAAAAAACCTTTATCAGAGACTCTTGAAAGGACAGTTGATCTTTTGACAGATTTATTTCTTCGACTATTAAGTAATCAACATTAATGTATGCCAAATTTACGGTCAGACGGTCTAAACCTCTCATTACTCAACCCGATCACCTGTAGTCTAAGAGGAAATAATCAAGTGTCAAGCAAAAAGCACTGGTGGCCATTTTTGTGTGGACACCTAAAATCATTTCAGGTAGGGCACTGAATTCACATAGTTTAACTGATCATGTTACTTTCATTTTAAAGCGACTTCTTTTGTTTAAAATCATTAACTTACAGTTAGTAATATTTATTTCTTTTTTTATGAGATCATATTTTTATCTAAAAAACGTGCTAATGGCCCCTTTTTTAAATCAATCCTCGAGCTTTTGACCGAGGGTTTAATTTAAAGATATACTATGTATACCGATATCTCGGAAATCTTATCACCTACAGTCTTCCAGACTTTGACTAGTGCTACACTCAAGGATATCGACAGTGAATATAACATAATCAAGACGCTAAAAATATAAAGTTATGGGACAAAACTGTCATTTTGAAAACCAAGACAACAATGGAATAATCATGCTTATTATTTGTGCCAGAACACTCTACTTCTACTGTATCCTTCATGAATTCTCTCTTGTGTTTTGTTAGAAGGAAAGAGGTGCGAATATACATACTGATAGTGAAAGTGGTTAAGATTTTATGTCAAAGAGTCTTTTTTGAAATACATCACAATGAAGAGAAGATTCTCAATTGATCATGACAAGACATATCAACTTACAGGTGACATTCATTGTACCAAAAGATAAATAATATTGATTATACCAAATATCTCATAACGGCGGGGGACATTGCCATGTTTGTCTTTAATAAAGTTAGATCAAACATGAGGGGAGGTTTTAATCATAAAGTGAAACAGAGTATATATAGATAAGAACCAAAATATTGTATGACCTAGGCTAAGTTCAAATTACCTCGCTAGATTTGTATCTTCTTTTCTTAAATGTAAATTTCAAATGGTTATCGGAAAAAAAAAACCCATAGCTTTTTTTGTTCCTGCATTAAATCATTTTCCAAAATTACGTTTTAGTCAATGGCGCGCCACAGTCCAGTTTTCGATCATAAATCACTAGCGTAACCTGCTCATTGTGACTATAGCGATCTGTTAGCATCAAAGTGGTAATTTTCCTTAAATCCACTAATTCTCGATGAAATCACACCATTTATGAAGATTGGCATATTTGATGAAAAAATATTCCTTGTGTCGCTTTATAATGGATTAAGTTATGACAGGATTGGCTGACACAGATATGATAGCCCTTGACGACGTTATGATGAAGATATGAATGCTCTGTACGAAAGTATGGTTGCCATGGACGACGTGATTAAAAATTCGGCCGCGCTCCGCTTGATAAAAGTATTGACTTTATCGGGAAACGAATTCGTTCTGTCGAGGGTTTTCCTCTCTACACAGTCTCACCGTAGCCACACGTAGTGCACATTCTAACGCAATCTAGTTAAAACTAGATGTATTGATCCGTCAATCGGGACGTATTATAATACAGCTTGTTTTAACTAGATTGATTCTAACGCAGGCTTATTATGCATATATCATTTCCCTTGACGACAGACTTATACAGATATTATTACCTTTGAGGGTAGGCTGATGCAGATATAATTGCCCTTGACGACGGATTTATAAAGACGATTGTCCTTAAAGACTGGCTGATACAGCTATGATTGATCATGACAACAGGCTGATGCAGATATTATTGATCTTGATGACGAGCTGATATACAGATTATATACCCATACAGTGCGTCATATGACTTGTACGAAACGAGTGTGTATTTTTGTATGACAGGAGAGACAGGCTGTTTATATGCAAATCTGCGCGAGTTTCGTAAAGGTTAAACCACGCACTTCCGAGTGTAGTAATAACTTTATTGCTATTCAATTTCGTAATTCCACAAACCTACCTCTATGACGTCGCACGGATTGGTTAAAGTTCGGTTGGTTATGAGAAGGAAACAGTGGCTATAAAGTCAACAGGGAAGATATCACATGACAAGAACAGCCCTTATATTTACTTGAAGTTTTGGGTAGAGACACACTTGATACCGACACCGTTCACAGCTATATTAGGGTCCACATCAACATTATAACAAAGGCTTATGTAACACACTGATTAAATTGCAGCCAGTGATAATGATACACAACCAATAATAACGTAGCATGGTTGACAGTGTATATATCAATCTGTAATGAAATATTATTGATTTATCTTATTTGGTTTGGAATGAATAAATTATTTTATTTCAACAGTTTCCTATAATACTGACACCGAGGATGATGAATTACATTTTGGCAAAACCTTAGTTTTAGATACATTGCTTAAAATTATTTTGCATAATGACATTTCTTGATGATATTGTGTTCGAATTTAAATGAGTTACATTATTCAAAGACACTCTTTTTTCTGAAACATGTTCTTTTCATCAAAATGATTCTTTGAATAAGGGAAACATGATTCATAACTAAAGCAACGATCTATACAAAACAAATGTTTGAATTTCCCGTCTCAACACAGTCATATGTGTCAAAGACCGAATGAAGTGTCTCATAACTATAGATACATTGTCTTCTAACTAAATGGAATTAGCCGACCATTTCCACCTACCTAAAAAAATGTAAATAGTATGAAATGCCTATTTATAAATCTCAATACTTTGGTTTTATCATAAGCAAGTGATTAATGACCGCAATCTATTGAAAATGCATACTTTGAATAATTGTATTATTATTCACAAAGAAAACTCTGAGCAAATAAAACACGCTTGACTGCCCCAAAGACATTCATATCAAATAACCATATCATGGCTTAAGTTCAGCAACTTGAGAAAAAAGGTTTAAGTTAGGCGACACAGTTGCCCTAGTTAGATGTTTATCTCAAATTTGCCGTAGTTAAATTTTTACTTCAAAATTGAATAAATGTCTATTACAATTATTTCTCTACAAGAACTAACGGTATTTTGAGTTACTGTTACTGTTTTTGTTATCATTACTTGACAGATTATTACAAAATTGTACATATGTAGGGGAAAGACAAAAAGGAATATGATATCTAATTTTTTTTTTTAGAAATGGTCATAAATCTATTTATAGTTCGGTTTTGCCCAGTTTACAGATTTACAACATGGTTGTTGTTGCAAAACACTATATACCAATTGCACAATTTGAGATATTTTAAAATCCGTGTCACTATTTTAAAATTTAAAGATTACGTAACGTTTCATTTAAAAGTCGGCTATACACTGCGCCATCGCCATTTGGAAAGATTGAGGATTCAACATCGGTAAGTACATGCAGCTCCGGTAAATGTTTTCAAAAATATGTTTATCGCATAAATTCCTTACACGAGTGCTTATTTAAATTTGCTTAAAGTGACAGTATCACGTTCTTAATCAGTTAAAACAGTTTTAAAAAGAAGGCACGATGATCGGTTAAGCTATGCGATACCATGTTCCTACCTCCAAGGTGTACCCCAAAAAATGAACGCCGGTGTTTTTGCTTGATGATTGATCTCCTCTGCGACTACGGATGATCAGGCTGAGATATGAGATCCTTCGACTCAATGCATTTATACATTGGGCATAAACTAATGTTATTTGGGATTTTTTAAGAAAGAAATCATAAAACACTTCCCTTTTAAAGTCGGGTAAACGTCCAAAATATCAGCCTTTTCTTCAAAACTGCTTCTCTATCAACGCTGAAATTCAATGTATTATTTTACAAAAAGAGATAAATAGATTTGTTATTCCATGGTTTTTACCATTCGTTTTATCAAGTTCGCAGACGAATCCCAGTTTCCACTTCCGGGCAGGGGAGAGATCCAAAAATTCTGACTTTGTCGTACCTTCTTTATATGTTATATAGATGTGCATGAATACTTATATGTATATTCAGAGTCTGGGACCTGTGGTATAAATTTAGATAATGCAGTATGTTTTAAAAAATGTTTTTCAGTGATCAAGCATTTTTTTCTGACGTTTAGTTCATGATAATGATCGCACTTTTCATCGTTCGCATAAAATTAACAATTTGCTATATCTTATTTTTGATAGAATCTATTCATATATGACCACGGTGTTTTATATTGCTTTTACAGAGTTTGTCAAACAATTCCATGGCTATGGCTTCGAAGAACATCTCCCGAAAAGGCAAAGATTATCATGCTTGTAAATACACAATCAAAAGTCGTTGTCGAGACTGCAATAAATTCTTTAAGGAGCTTCAAATGCACTTTCTTTGCCATGACAGAACAAAGGGAAAGTTTAAAAACTTGCCCCCGACAAGAATATTTGAGGAATGTTCATTTTGTAAAAATACGTATGTTGATATTCATAATCACAGAATGTGTGAAAAAAGGGATAAATATTTCTCGATGAAATCGCTTCAAAGAATAAGTCTCAAGAAAAAAAAACACATGTAAAGTACTCCCGAATAAATACGCCAAAGAGAGAACTAAAACTGAGAAAACTGGTAAAACTCCTCAAGTTAAACCTTCAACGCAGAAAACCCCTTTTGAAGAAAGTCAAAAGGAGAAAACTCCTCCTGAGGAAAACTCAAAAACTGCTCAATTGAAAACTTCAACGAGGAAAACTCCTTTTGATGAAATCCAAACAAGAAAAGTCCCTTCTGAGCTTATTCTTAAGTCGAAAAAACCTCCTGGAACATTTCCAATGGGGGATAAAAGCTGGAAACCCGCTCCGACTTCAATAGAGAAGGAGAACTCGCTGCCAGAGGAAAGTTTGAACAGGGAGGGTTCTGAGAATGAGGATATGACGATAAAAGAGTCAAGAAAAGAGAAAATACAGACTGAAAATATCTCAAAGGAAGCAAGCCTCTTCCCCAAAACACCTGTCAATAGCCAGGTAAAAGCTTCTCCGACCAAGGATATCCTAACACCATGTAATGTATAGCTGTTCTGTGCATTGTGGGTTCTTGGAAAATGTTGCCTCGATGTGCAGCTCTACAGAGGAGTCGTAATACTTGGGTTCTATTTTGGTTTTTTCCTTATTGTTGTCCATATTGAAATTCAAATGTGTTTGTACTTTGCATATTCTTGAAGAATATTTTAATATGTACCTTTACAAAGAAGCTCTCACGAATGAGCAATCTACTTGACATTATAATATTGCTGTGTTTTTATAAAGCCGGTGTATATCAAGGTATAAGTTTTAAGATTTAACATAAAAACAGTACAAATCACACTCATGCACCCTTCTAGAGAAATGAACACGGTGATTCACTGCATGTGTAGACGTTGACTTATTCATGAATGGGACCCTTACTATGGTGAAGATAAAAAGGTGTCATATCTGAATTGCTGTTTTCTTGCTTTGATGTTAATATTATAATATTAGTGTTTTATGTAAATTTGTGATCGCATTGCAGTTAGATTTCCATATCATTCTCTCCTAAAGAAATTCCCAAGACACTTTTCTTCCCACGTTTCTCTTGTTACTATTGTTGTCTTCTGACATATTGCACTTAAAGATGTGCACTCAGCGAGGCTGTTTTAAGACCGTGAATTCAATTGTTTCCCTTAAAGAATTTATTGTTTCAAGTTTTCAGTGGAATAATGTGGGCAAGACATGTATTTTGATGGAATGTTTAACTAGTGCAATATCTTAAGCTCTTTTGATCGCTAAATTCAATAAAGAAGTTGATCATCCATAAAAAATCCTTATCGTCCTTAGTACTAACCTATTTTGTTATTTAAAGTTAAAAAAGACATTGTGATTTGAATTTTTAAAACAAATAAAGAATGAGCCTTTACAGGTATACTTAAATGCATTCATTCAACTTTCAAAGATAGAATTTACTCTATGTTAGTAACTATAACCTTATTTCCATACTGAGAGGCCACAGGCCTGTAGTACATAGTACATAGTTATACATTTACAGGTAGTAACACATTCTTTCTAAACATAAACGCTTTGTGTATATAAATGGACAAATTTTTTAAATGTGATTTACTTTGGTTATTCATAAGAGATATAAACTTATTAATATCAGGGTGCTTATAAAAATATTTCTTTATGTACATAATTCTTAAAGAATTGTATGCTGGGCAAACACATAAAAAATGATATTCATCCTCGACTTTATTTAGATCACACATTTGGCATATTCTGTTTTCTCTTAAGATTCCTTGGTATCTCCCAGTTTCAATATATAAATCATGAGAAGAGCAGCGTAATCTTGCTAGTGAAGATTTGTATTTTCTTATCGTTAAGACCGAAAGGTAATGTTCTGAATAGATAGAATCTTTAATCATTTTGTAGTAGAAACATTTGTTAGATAGTGACAGACTAGCTGACCAGTTTTGTAGGAATATATCTTTAAGTCTTTGTTTAACTAGGCAAATAAAACGGGAGTGCGATTCTACGAATTGTTCATGCCAAGCATTACCGAAGCCGATAGAAAATAATAATTGTTTAGTGTGTGTTACCCAGTTGTGTTAACTGTGGCTATCATATAGTAACATCATGTTGTAACATTTTCTTGGTAATCTGTATGACGGCATTGTTAACAGTCTTAACCAGTACCTTATGATTTTAATGTTTGATTCGATATATAATGGGTATCTCCCACATTCTCCATAAACCATACAATTAGATGTGGCGGTTTTTACACCTAGAAATCTCTTACAAGCATACAAATGAACTTTTTCTAAAACATCAAATGATTTAAAGCCCCAGACTTCTGCACCATATAACAATATTGGGGTTATTTTTGTGTCAAAAATTTTGAAAAACGAATTATAAGACAAGATACCCAAAATATTTGTGTATTTAATGATACCTATCAATATTTTCTTTGCTTGCATAGATGCCTGTGATATGTGTATTGACCAAGAAAGATGATTCGTAAAATGTACACCTAAGTATTTATATGAGGTTGTTGTCTCAAATCTATTTCCTTTATAGAACCATTTTTCGTTACTAGCTAACTTCCCTCCATTTTTGAAAACAATTATTTTCGTTTTAGTCTGGTTAACACTCAGTTTCCAATTATCACAGTACCTCTCTAATTCATCTATCTCTTTTTGTAACCCTTTGATTGTACTTGAAAACAAAATAATATCATCAGCAAATAATAGCAAAAATATTTGTATTATATCAGGATGTAGTTGTATACCGTTTGAACAGTTTTCTTGGATTTGGGTTGCTAATTCATTTATGAAGAATGTAAATAGGAAAGGGCTTAATATGCAACCTTGTCTCACTCCTAACTGACTCAAAAAGGGGTTTGATAATTCGTGGTTACTTCTTATACAGATTTTAACATTTTCGTAAATACTTCGTAGTAATTTTCCCATCTTACAACTGACGCCTTGTTCATCCAGGAGATTCCATAATTTGCTTCTATTAACTGAATCAAACGCCTTGGAAAAATCTACAAATAAAACATATGACTTCTGTCCCTTATGATTTAAGTATTTTTGGATTATAGAATGTAAAACTCTATGTTAAAACATATGTATGTATTATAAGCAATGGTATTCAAAACCTATTTTGATATGCAGTTGATGTTCTAAAATGCTTTTTGTAAAAAAAAGTTCTAATAAAACTGATCTTAAAACACTATAGACCATTATCAGACATCATGTTAAACCCATCAATGGAAGGGTAAATCTGTATCTTTTCAACATTATTTTAAGTCTTAATTAAAATTGAATGTATAACCGACCATAAAACTTCAAAAGACCAATTTCATGAAGTTTCGTAGATATGATTTTGGGGAGGGTCACGAAAAAAATATATGCTTAAATGGGCCATGAACAAAATTACGAATTGGGGAGGGCCACATTTTTATAGACAATCCAAAGAGAAATGTGATATATAAGCTATAATCACATTGAAATATACTACAACTGATAATATTCATTAATCAAGGTGTCTGTTAACACATTCTTAAAAAGTTAAAAGTGTACGGATGGACTGATGGACAGACGCCATGTCATGCCGAAAGTTAATTTGGCCCTTCAGGCTAAAGAGGTAGTCATATTTAAGTGCCATTAAACATGATAATCCTATATTAATCAGGTAAACATTAGCCTTACACCAAGAATAATCAAATGAAGATTACTTCTTTATCGAAAACTATATCAAAAGATGTTTTCTTTACATTGACTTGAACCTTTGCCTAAGTTACTTCTAACATTGAAAAGTTCAGCTTAAAAAAATCAGAATGTTTATCTCTGTTTAGTTCATCTTTCTTGGCTTTTATGAAACCCGGTGTCCTTGAAGTTTCTCTTCAGCTTACAAAATTCGTAACATTTTTCAAACAAACTGCTCATCTAGAAAACATTGTCAAACGAACATAAAATGAGCACAACTGAATGACTAGTAACGTCCCAAAAAAAAGCTGGGAAATTCGTTACATTGACTTGAACCTTTGCATACATTATTATTACAACGAATAGTTCAGCTGAATATGATATTGAATGGAGTAAGCTCCCTTTGTTTACAGTCGCAACTGCAGATATTGTATTATCAATAAGCAAGATAAACAGTGAGTGACATAATGTGGTTTCTGATCGCGGAAAGGGATAAGTTTCATACATTGGTGTTTGATCTACACCTTTACCTTAAATGTTCGATAACTGGAGTTTATAGTACAAGCTAGTTTAGGGTACAGAAGGAAGTAGCTTTGTAGACCTATTTCCGGGTTTACAGTCACTATAAATATAGGCGGTTGGAGACAGTCGACCCTTCAATTATATAAGGCAGACAATTATTCGTTTCGAAGCCGTAATAAGTGTACGCTTAAAAACATTTATTAAAGGTTCGTACTATATATGAGTTGGTTAACGCTTTTAGAATGTTATGCTTGGTTGCCAAATCTACCCCGGAAGTTAATTTACTAAAAAATGCGATTATTCATTTTCAAAAGGACGTAAAGGGGCAGTAGCACGTTTTTGAAGATGATTAGCTTGATCTCATGAAAACAAAAATAAACGTTTCAAATTGCAGGAATATGCTTTTTATCAAATTGAATTACATTCTTCAATCAAGATATACATCATATGCAAATTTTAGAGAAGCCAGGAATCGTTTCACACAGTGCATTACTACAAATGATTACAAATTATCAATAAATTCTACGTCTTGTTAACGTATTCCATGGCATCCCACCCCCCACCCCCCAATGTCGTTTATCCGCTCATTTGACGTACAATACTGTCATTGACATATGTTCTTAATTCAACTGTACCGTTACCAAATCTGTGAGACTTTCTAGAAGTAATCCAGTCTACGAGTTGTTAACTCTTTATTCCTTCCCCTCTAGCGCATCATAACATAACAGCATATAACTTGGAGGATTATATACATGCTATGAGAATTGCCTTCCGCACGTTGCAGGTGTTTTCAAATGAACCATTTATTTGTTATGTTCCTTTAATGTTGAATCATGTCTATTTATTTACAGGAGCGCTTTCAAAGAGATCCTATTTGCGAGCCATCGTAAGCAGGCAACTTTGAGAAACAGAAATCCATTGATCAGCCATGACTGACAGCTCGAGTTCTGAGGAGGTTGATATGACTGAGGAGTGTTTTAATACCCTGAATCGTTTGATTGAGAAAGGGGATCATGAAGCCGTGAAAAGCTACATCGAGGAGAAACGGGTCAGACCGATAGCGATTTACAGGTACTTCTGGTCGAGTTACGCGTCTAGCCAAGGGTACGTGTATAAAGGTCTTTGTCCAGTTAGTCTGGCTGCAAAGTGTGGACACGTACAGGTTTTGAAGACATTGATTGATGCTGGTTTCCTGGCAAACGAGGGAAGTGAGTATTATGACAATACTACACCAATACACCATGCGTGTGAAGAGGGTAATATTGATGTGGTAAAGGCGCTTGTAGAGGAATATAACGTTGATCTTACAGACAAAGAGAAATGCTACAGTCGACCTTTTTTGTGTTTAGCTGCCGAAGAAGGTCAAATTGAAATTCTGCGGTATTTTATAGAGAAAAGAGAGTTTTCAGTGAATAGCAGATACGGTGAAGAGAAAGACTCTGCCCTTCATGCAGCAGCTGAGAACAATCAGGTTGACGTATGTAAGTACCTTATTTCTCAAGGAGCAGACGTCAACATTGTTAACAATTACGGTCAGACGCCGCTCCTTTTAACAACACGCTCAGCATTGCTCAATTCAGCGCGTGTTCTTCTTGACGCTGGAGCAAACGTGAACTTCGCAGGCGGCCTTGGGGAGACGGCTTTCTTTAACGCAGCAAAAGACGGCAGCATAGTAATGATGAAAATTTTGCACTCCCGTGGAGCAGATCCCGAAGTGGAGGACAGATTCTATAGGTCGCCACTGCATATTGCGGTCTCTGATGACCGCAGGGACATGGTCTTTTATCTTGTGAACCACCTCAACGTGACGATTCGGCCTACCCAATATTACGAAGAGCCTACCGAAAATTATGAAGAGCTTCACGAAGAGGAGAGGCGAGTAGGAACTGTCTGCAGCATGGCTCTGAGAGAACGTCGCTATGACATAGTCGAACATCTCTTTAACGCTGGGTATGATCCCTCTGAGGAACTACGTGTAACAGAATACGAGGACAGTGACGACATTAACAGTAACACAGGGAGTTCTGAGGATTCCGACTCGGCCACACCACGGAAGAAGAAGAAATCGTTTCCTCTGCGTGAAGACATAGTTAAGCTAAGGGAACTGAAACAGATGGTTGCAAGGCCAAGGTCACTCCTTACCCTGGCTGTCCTAAAGGTTCGACGTTTGCTCGGTAGACGACTTCCGGTAGATTTGTGTCGTCTGCCTCTACCGGACATTCTGAAGAATGTTATTGTGTCGTGTGGGGAAAAGGAGCCATGATATTTCAAAGTGAAAAGAAGCCATGATATTTCCTTGTTAAGATTATTCTAGAGTGAAAAGTCATGATAATTCTGTTTGGAGTGTCTTACCAGGGAGAAAATTATGAAGCCTTATTTTTTATGAATGAGAAGAAGCTGCGATATTCCAGGAAAACAAGAAGCACTTGTGTTTCGACATTATTTTCATGATAATATTTCATTAAGCTGTTACTGTTTCCTCTCAATCAATATGTTAATAGCTTCCACATATACGAAATTTCGAAGTTCAGTCATTCGTCAGTGAACCATACGGTCCATGTATCTCCACCTGATTGTCTCCCTTTGATAAGTTAGTTATGAGGTAATGATTATCCGATACGAGTATCGTTACGCGTTACTTGCCTTCAGAAGTAAAACATTTAATTGAACCATGCCATTCGAGTTATGTATTCAAGTCAAACCCAATTCTGATTTGCAATATTTTGAAGGATGCAGAGACTAGGCCTCACCACGGAAGAACAAGAAATCCTTTCCTCTGAGTGAAGGCATAGTAAAGCTGAGAGAACTGAGACAGATGATTGCATTTCCGAGGTCACTCCTTGCTCTGTCTGTCCTAAAAATTCAACGTTTGCTCGGCAGACAACTTCCGGTAGATTTGTGCCGTCTGCTTCTACCGGACATTCTGAAGAACGTTATTGTGTGGTGATACCTTGATATTTCCTTGTAGATATTATTTTAGAGTTATAATTAAGTCTTGATAGTTCTGTTTGGATTATCTTGCCGAGAGGGAGAATTAAGAAGCCTGGATATTTATGAATAGGAAGAAGCGTTGCTATTTCAGGGAAACAGGAAGCAATATATATTTTAGACATAAGTTTCACGATAATCTTTAATGAAAACGTTATTTTTGTATCTCTATCAATGTGTAAATAAACTTATTTGTAGAAAGGTTTATGAAATTATTTTAATTTATCAATTGGTTATTTTCAGTGCTTTATATGCAACCAATTCTCTTTTTTAGACTTAAAAAAGGTTATTGATTATACCTGTTCCTTTTCGAAGTCAAAGGACAAGGTCGCGAGTTATGAAATCCTTAAAATAATTCCTTGAAAGGTGCACTTATTTGGTTTTGTGTTTTCTTTGGAAAAGAATGTAAAATTGGAAATGTTTTCACTACAATTGGCTAAAGGTGAAGGTCATAGCGATGTCCTTGCTGATCCTGCCTAAGTGTTTTATTTTAACTATTATTGATTACAGTTTTCATCATTACATGATTACTAAAGTCGATGAAAAGGTGATAGTTGATTGTGTATCTCATCTCAAGGTCAAAGATATGGGTTATGACAATGTTCAGCTATTGATACAATTTTCATATGGGAAATAATTATTTAGAAGTCATATTAACCAGTAAAAAGTTATGGGCCATCAACTATACATTAATGATTAACGGTCGTTTGTAAAGAAAAATAAGTATTTCATTGCCCAAAGGGGTCGGGATAGCGCAGTGGTTAGTACGTTCGGCTTTGGATCAGGAGGTCCGTGGTTCGAATCCCGCCAGGGGCTCGGAGACTTTGTCTGCAGTAGAGAACTATTCTTCACGCAGTCAGGTTTGATTGAAATGCTACACTGAAATTCAGCGCAGTACCACCCATGGTTCATTAGTTCAAGCCGATGCTCGCGGGTTTCACCGCAATGCATAGCCACAATGGTGTTGCGGGCTTTCTCCCTGCAATAATACTAGCAGCCGCGATATAAGTGAAATAATCACCTCACCTCACCTTCATTGCCAAAATCTAAAAATAAGCGTGATATTGTGCCTTTAACCAATCGCAATGGACAAAGTCATTCACATTTTACCCCACTGGTATGCAATATCATTGGATAAAGTCGTTGTCCTGTCTGTCTGAAACTTTGAACTTCTATTTCTTTAAATATATTTTTCTTTATGTCCATGAAAACAAGTTGAAGTTGACTCTGTATAGGGAGTAGCGCTGTTTCACGCAGTCAGGTTTGGGTGCAATGCTACACTGAAATTCAGCGCAGTACCACCCAGGGTTCATTAGTTCAAGCCGATGCTCGCGGGTTTCACCGCAATGTTCTCAACTCTTTCTGAAACTTTGAACTTCTCTGTCTTTAAATATATTTTTCTTTATGTCCATGAAAACAAGTTGAAGTTGACTCTGTATAGGGAGTGGCGCTGTTTGTGGGGCAGAAGTCAAAAACTGCCAATCATATTTTTCTGAAACTCTACTCAAAGATTTAATCATATATTGTCTTTATTCAAGGCCACATGGCTATAGTACAAATACGGTACTAGGGTACTAGTGTAAAAAAGCATTTACATACATGCTCATGTAAAACATATCATACATTCACAAATTTACATAAATACTATGATGTTATCACAATTTACAAATTACAAATAGTTTACGAATTATACGGTTGGTTACGTCATCTTCTGATGACTCTTGTTCCATTAATCATTGATACCAATAACCATTGGTGACATTGACTAGTGGTTGAGTATAAAAGAGAAGAATAAATAGAAAATAACTTGTTAAACTTGACTTGAACTTGAAATACGATGTATTAACAAAATATGCAGCTAAAATGATCTTCTATGAAGATTACTTAAATATATCAAGCAATATTGCATAATGATAAGTTCAACAAGAAGCAATGATAACTTAAATGCGGAATATTATTCATTTATGTATACAGCATAGAAACAATGCAATGTATAATGAATGTAAAACTCAATGTGATCCATTGTGCTACATAAATATCTGGGTGGAAGCGTCACAGTATTCTAATGTTACCATCTCTCCCCAAGCAATGATATTTTTTTCTTTCCAATGACAGGTTTACATACCGAGGAATCAATATCATGCAGTGACATTTTGCGATATTCTTTTGTTGTATTGAATTATTCTTATATCAAATGCAATTCATTTGTTTGAGCATAGGCTTACCCATACACTGACACGAAACACTTAGATTTATATATTCCAAACTTATTGCCCTTATACCATTTGTTTACTCGGAGTATCTTCAAAGAGGACAGCTTTTGCAGAAACCCTTTAGATAGAAGATAGAATAACTTAGCTTGGTGTCTCGCTACAGTGCATCAATACCCTGATAGAGTTTAAAAATGAGAAGCGCATACTTATTTTTCCCGGATTTACTTCCCTTGTTCTATTTTCTAAAAACTCGTTTTGAGGGTATCATCAATGGGTAAAGCTTTTCTTAGAAACCTTTAAGATAAGATAACCAAATTAACTTGTGTGACTGCAGTGTTTCTGTACCTTACTAGAGTTTGAAATGGAGAATCTTTCAATTATTTTTTTCAGAATTATTGCCCTCATTATATTTGTTTACTCTGTTCAAGTGTATCTTCTAAGGAGCCAGTTTTCTGAAAAACCCTTGAAGTTAGAAATAACAAGTTTGATGTGTGAGTTCTGGAGGTATTTTATGAGTAATTTCACTTTTTCTGGGGTTTCTAGACTCCTTGCATTCAATTTAAGAATTATCTAAAATGTTTGTGTCAGTGATATAAACTGGTGAACATGCCACAAAATGGCATTAAAACTACCATTTTTCGTCAAAAAGTAGTAAAACTCATATTGCTCATTAATCCGTTACAAAAATGTGCTTTCTCGGTGACAGTTTGGAACATCACCATGTAATAATCTGTTGTATAAAAACTGTACCACTCCCTGAGATGTAACCATTTCTTAATGACAGTGTTTCAAATATGTTATCATTTGAAGGGGCAGTAGACATTTTCTTTTAGATGAATATCATGATGTAAGAAACAAAAATTACTGTTCCCGATTGTATGATGTTTTTTAACAAAAATTAAAACGTACCATAATCAGTTAAGCTATCCCAGCAAATTTTGCTTGTTGCTCGATTATTTCCTCTACTACTACGGTTGATCTGATTAAGCAATGTCAGGTTTTAACCCTTTTAAGATAATACATTTGTCATAAACTAATGTTCATTGGCAAAATTTGAAGAAATTAATCTGTCCAAAAAATGCTACTGTCCCTTTGAAATGATGTTTGTGATACAGAATCTATTAAGAATTAAATGAAGTTTGTTATAATACCACACTAAGTTAATAGTCAAGGAAACATCTACATGGGGATATCTATTTTATGAAATTTACATTGCCTATACTCGGCCAGCCCTAATGACTTGCTAAGATAGGCCTTGCCGCTTTTTTTCAACTTTTCTAAGCTTGCTGTCCGAGCTTATGTGACACTGATCTCAAATGAGTGTTGCAACTTTTTGCCGAAGAGGTCACTGCACAAAAAAACCACTTTTGATGAATTGGCAGAAAGGTTTAAAATAACCAGTGTTAGAGACTGGTGCAATTTAAAGCCATGCAAAGGAACTGATGACTTGAACCTTGGCATCAGAAAGGACATACACCGGACGTGCAGACCCCATAATGCTATGTGCAGGGTTGCTTCTCGAAACTTTGGTTACTTTATGTCTTTCATATTTTGTGATTTACTATTAGCCAAATTAATTCATTTCCAGCACCAAATCACACGAAACAAAAGAAATATAATTATCAGAGAAAATGCCACAAGTGCCCACAGTAGATACATTTCTGTTATTTCCAGTGGTGGGTAAGCTCCATAAAGGAGGTTCAACTTCTGCTGACTCCTTGAGTTTAGGATGGGACATTGTGAGTTATCTCCCATTGATACTGAGGAGGCTCCACCCTCAAAGCATGGCCTGGAGCCAGGCTGATAACTGTAGGATGTAGTCCAGGGTGTATAGATGTAGGAATTTGTCATATTTTGTAAATAATGCATTATGGCTCCAAAAAGGACTGTGTGACAATTGTACACACTGCCGCCATTGAAGATGATCGAAAGATGAGAGTTATCTTCCTGTGACACTATGGAGGCCTCTCTCTGTGAGCTTGTGGAGTTACACTCACAAGTTGAAAAGGAAGTCTGAGATGCAAAGGTTTCCTGTGTGATGGATGTAGAGTCATCCTCAGATGTGGCTTCATCCCCAGATGTGCCATTATCCCCAGGGGACTTCTCATATATGGGGAAATCGCAAAAGGACTCAACAGCATCTTCATCTAGGTTCATCCATGTAGGGATCACATATGTGTAGTTAGGCTTATCACCCTCGTCCTGCATATACTGCTCTGAGGGGCTAAATGGAGCCCCAAGTGGCTTTTGATATTTTCCTATCCCTCCCTTGGGCTGATTGGGGATTCTGATAGCTCCAATCTTCTGCATCAGGTCAATCAAATTCTGTGGGCGGCTTATTATGCTTCTCTTAAATTCAAAACCTGTTTCAATCCCACCTTTTATGAGAGCTTCCTCCACCATCCAGCAACAATTGGTAAACACAGTCCAGTGGTTCTCATATTTGGCAACATCCCACCAGGACGCAATAGCATCTTCATCTAGGTTCATCCATGTAGGGATAACATATGTGTAGTTAGGCTTACCACCTTCGGCCTGAATATCTTGCTCGAGGGTGCGAAATGGAGTCCCTTCTGCCTTTGGATTTATACTTTTCCCTTTGTCAGGCCACCAGCTTACGTATTCGCCATTTGTTAATTGTAAAGATCCATGCCCAACTCGTTGGGGGAGATTTGCTGACCATATATATGCTTTTAAAACCATCTGCAAGCAAATTGAATGTCTTTATTTTTTATCAATGAATAATAAAACTATATGCATATCGTCAATGTGAGCTGAAAGAGATCTGCATGAACAATTGTATCTTATTTCTTGAATACACAGATTTCCATTTCTTGTCAGATTTATTTATTTTGTTGTATTTTTCAGCAAGATAAATGTTCTTTAAGATCTTTTTATCATTACTGTGTTAATTTTAGTATCAAATTTTTATATTACAAAAATTAAAAGATTTCTTTGAAGAGATAATGATTTTATTTATCATAACATTGTTTTATAATGTATCAAACAAAATCAAGAATGTTTAAATTGTTAGTTTTTGTTGTAAATAGTGATTTATTCAAAGGTCAACTTCATTACAAACTTGTGTGGTTACACCACATTCCATGACTAATTCTCTGAGAAAAAATACTGCAAAATTCTTTTTCAATGATTCCCCTTCTTTCAGGCCGTGTGAAATTGAATTTAAACAATTATTATGTTTAATTCAAAATCCTTTAATACCATTTCCCACTTAATAAAAATATCTTTTTTTTTCATTTTCAGAGATCACCTTATCATAAACTACTCTTGATCATTATAATCTTATGTTATTTCTTGTGTACAAGTTAGTGGTAGGAAAACTACTTGTACATTTAAAGTTGAAGTGAGGTGTTATGGGATTTAATGCTGCTTTCAAGAGTATTTCACTTATAACTCGGCTATAAGTATTATTGCATGGATAAAGTCCGCAACACCATTGTGGCTATGAATTGTGGTTTGGAGGGAGTTTGGACAGGTTGTGGGCGGCTCACGATTTTTTGATTTTTTAAATTTTGTATTGATTACATTATTTTGTTAACTTTGACACAAAAATCATACCTCCTCTATAAAGGGACCTAAAATATGTTGTTTAATATCATCTCCATCACTTTGGTCGAGTAGTATGATTCTTGACCTTAGACGAAGAGAGAATGGACTAACTGTGTTCGAGACAGCATATTGTAAAGAATATTTTAGACATTTAAAAAAAAACTGATATCGAGTTAACCCTTAAAGGAAACAAAAACCAAAAATCGTATCTTATTTGAAGAGGAATGTGTGAAAGATAATATCAAGATAATTGCGTGGGACAGAGGGAATTATCAAGATTATTGGCTGGAGGAGAGGGCATTATTTAGATGATTGTCCAGAGTAAAGGGACTTGGAATTTAAGAGATAAAGATGAAACTTTAAACAGGAGATATCAGATCATATGGAATTTTTGCTCTTTTTAAGCCTCATACAAAATTCATGAAACATACTTTGTGTCACTTTAAAAGTGTCCCGCAGAAACAATTGATTGATGTCACTGGAGGTTATAATATCCAACATTGTGCATCTAATCTTTGTAGTTTATCAAAGGATATAAATCCATGTTCATAAGATGAATCTCTTACTGTTAATAAATTATTAGTACCAGATTTTTATAATTGTGGTTTAACTATTAGTAGCTCTGCAAGAAAGTAATTTAATATTGTCCCATTTGACAATAAACACTCTTTATGATAGTTATTCCATAACTATTAACAATTTCTTTATTCATTTGAACGGCTATGCTCTGGGAGGGAGGGAATTACAGATAGACAGACAGCGATCACAGAGACAGAAAACAAAAGAAAAGAAAAAAACGACAGAAAGACAAAGAGAGATAGAAAAAAGAGATAGAGAGAGTCAGAAAGACAGAAAGGCAGGCAGACAGAGAATATGAGACACCGACAGGCAGGCACAGTCAGAGACACAGTGACATACCTAGACAAAGTTAGACATACCTAGACAAAGTCAGACATATATACAGACAGCGATATACAGATATACAGACAGGGATTATTGTACAGTAATAGATATCAGTAATTTAAAAGGAGAATGGTTCTACTCACCTTGTAATAATTCAGTTATTTATTCTGTCAACTTCGTCAATGTTTGATTAGGTAACTATTGCGTACATAAACTACTTCCAAAACGAAAATTGGATATTCACAGCACCTAGCTACCAGTGTTTACATTACACACCTATGGCAAATCATGAAGCAAGGCAAGTGACTCACTCGTTCAAATTATTTTTATTGACCCCCTGAACCCCCCCTCGATCCGCCACTATGTTTCATACCCTTGATCATCTACTTTCTCACCTTGGTTACGCTTTTTATTCCCAATGTGTTCCATCACTTTCTCCATATAAAAATCACAAAACACAATTCGTTGTTTTCTAATTTATTTTTATATAGTAACAACAGTTAGCTTTATCCGCATCTGAAGTAAAACAATTCGTTTTAGTTAAATATACACAATTTTTCACTACACATTTCTCTTTTGAGAACTTTCTCTGTAGGGCTTAAATACTCTAAAAATGTGGTTTTTTAGACCCACCGGATATACCACCGGTACCAATCACCTTGCTGCTGAGCTTCACAACTGATAATCTTCAAACAAAATTTAAAAAATAAGTTAAAGATTTACGGATTGACTTACTGACGGACGCCATGTCATGCTGAAAGCCATTTAGGCCTTACAGGCTAAAGAGGTGGTCATAATTGAGTGCCTTCAACATGAAAAATAATCCTTACACCTAGAATAGTCAAATCAATACTTCTTTATAAAAAATATTACTTAAAAAAGCTGCGAAATTCGTTACATTGACTTGAACCTTTGCATACATTATTATTACAACGAATAGTTCAGCTGAATATGATTTTGAATGGAGTTAGCTCCCTTTGTTTACAGTCGCAACTGCAGATATTGTATTATCAAAAAGCAAGATAAACAGTGAGTGACATAGTATGGTTTCTGATCGTGGAAATTAAGAGATCCGTTTCATACATTGGTGTTAGATCTACACCTTTAATTAGCTTAAATCTACGATAACTGGAGTTTATGTTACAAGCTTGTTTAGAATACAGTTGGAAGTAGCTTTGTAGACCTATTTCCGGGTTTACAGTCACTATAAATATAGGCGGTTGGAGACAGTCGACCCTTCGATTATATAAGGCAGTCAATTATTCGTTTCGAAGCCGTAATAAATGTACGCTTAAAAACATTAACTGAAAGACATCATTTCACTGAAAATTGTGATAAAGGTTCGTACTATATATGAGTTGGTTAACGCTTTTAGAATGCTATGCTTGGTTGACAAATCTACTCCGGAAGTTAATTTACTAAAAAATACGATTATTCATTTTCAAAAGGACGTAAAGGGGCAGTAGCACGTTTTTGAAGATGATTAGCTTGATCTCATGAAAACAAAAATAAACATTTCAAATTGCAGGAATCATATGCTTTTTATCAAATTGAATTACATTCTACAATCAAGGTATACATCATATGCACATTTTAGAGAAGCCAGGAATCGTTTCACGTACACAGTGCATTACTACAATTGATTACAAATTATCAATAAATTCTACGTCTTGTTAAAGTATTCCATGGTATCCCACCCCCCGCCCCCCCCCCCTCATTTGACGTACAATACCGTCTTTGTCAATTGACATATGTTCTTAATTCAACTGTACCGTTACCAAATCTGTGAGATTTTCTAGAAGTAATCCAGTCCACGAGTTGTTAACTCTTTATTCCTTTCCCTCTAGCGCATCAAAACAATAACAGCATATAACTTGGAGGATTGTATAAATGATATGAGGATTGCAGGTATTTTCAAATGAACCATTTATTTGCTTTGTTCCTTTAATGTTGAATCATGTCTATTTATTTACAGGAGCGCTTTCAAAGAAATCCTATTTGCGAGCCATCGTAAGCAAGCAACTTAGAGAAACAGAAATCCATTGACCAGCCATGACTGACAGCTCGAGTTCTGATGAGGTTGATATGACTGAGGAGTGTTTTAATACCCTGAATCGTTTGATTGAGAAAGGGGAGCACGAGGCCGTGAAAAGCTACATCGAGGAGAAACGGGTCAGACCGGTAGCGATTTACAGGTACTTCTGGTCGAGTTACGCGTCTAGCCAAGGGTACGTGTATAAAGGTCTTTGTCCAGTGAGTCTGGCTGCAAAGTGTGGACACGTACACGTTTTGAAGACATTGATTGATGCTGGTTTCCTGGCAAACGAGGGAAGTGAGTATTATGACAATACTACACCAATACACCATGCGTGTGAAGAGGGTCATATTGATGTGGTGAAGGCGCTGGTGGAGGAATATAACGTTGATCTTACAGACAAAGAGAAATGCTACAG
Organism: Phorcus lineatus; assembly: GCA_921293015.1. Lineage (NCBI taxonomy): Eukaryota > Metazoa > Mollusca > Gastropoda > Trochida > Trochidae > Phorcus > Phorcus lineatus. The sequence continues at coordinate 43,109,318 of OV121083.1, forward strand.
TCGACCTTTTATGTGTTTGGCTGCCGAAGAAGGTCATATTGAAATTCTGCGTTATTTCATAGAGAAAAGAGAAATTTCAATGAATAGCAGATATGGTGAAGAGAAAGACTCTGCCCTTCATGCAGCTGCTGAGAACAATCAGGTTGACGTATGTAAGTACCTTATTTCTCAAGGAGCAAACGTCAACATTGTTAACAATAACGGTCCTTTTAACAACACGCTCAGCATCGCACGACTCAGCGCGTGTTCTTCTTGACGCTGGAGCGGACGTGAACTTCGCAGACGGCTTTGGGGAGACGGCTTTCTTTAACGCAGCAGAACACGGTGACCTAGTAATGATGAAAATTTTGCACTCCCGTGGAGCAGATCCCGAAGTGGAGGACAGATTCTATAGGTCGCCACTGCATATCGCGGTCTCTGATGACCGCAGGGACATGGTCTTTTATCTTGTGAACCACCTCAACGTGACGATTCAGCCTACCGAATATTACGAAGAGCCAACCGAAAAGTACGAAGAGCTTCACGAAGAGGAGAGGCGAGTAGGAACTGCCTGCAGCATGGCCCTGAGAGAACGTCGCTATGACATAGTCGAACATCTCTTTAACGCTGGGTATGATCCCTTTGAGGAACTACATGTCTCAGAATACGATGACAGCGCCGACATTAACAGTTGCACAGGGAGTTCTGAGGATTCCGACTCGGCCTCGCCACGGAAGAAGAAATCCGTTCCTCTGCGTGAAGACAAACTAAAGCTAAGGGAACTGAAACAGATGGTTGCAAGGCCAAGGTCACTCCTTGCTCTGTCCGTCTTAAAGGTTCGACGTTTGCTCGGCAGACGATTTCCGGTAGATTTGTGTCGTCTGCCTCTACCGGACATTCTGAAGAACGTTATTGTGTCGTGTGGGGAAAAGAAGCCATGATATTTCAAAGTGTAAGGTACCTTGATATTTCCTTGTAAAGATTATTTTGAGTGAGAAGTCATGATAATTCTGTTTTGAGTATCTTTCCAAGGAGAAAATTATAAAGCCTGATTTTTTATGAATGAGAAGAAGCTGCGATATTCCAGGAAAACAAGAAGCACTTGTGTTTCGACATTATTTTCATGATAATCTTTCATTAAGCTGTTACTGTTTTCTCTCTATCAATATGTTAATAGCTTCCACATCTACGAAATTTCGAAGTTCAGTCATTCGTCAGTGAACCATACGGTCCATGTATCTCCACCTGATTGTCTCCCTTTGATAAGTAAGTTATGAGATAATGATTATCCGATACGAGTATCGTTACGCGTTACTTTCTTCAGAAGTAAAAAAATTAAATTGAACCATGCCATTCGAGTTATGTATTCAAGTCAAACCCAAATCTGATTTGCAAATATTTTGAAGGATGCAGAGACTCGGCCTCACCACGGAAGAATAAGAAATCGTTTCCTCTGAGTGAAGGCATAGTAAAGCTAAGGGAACTGAGACAGATGATTGCAATTCCAAGGTCACTCCTTGCTCTGTCTGTCCTAAAGATTCAACGTTTTCTCGGCAGACAACTTCCGGTAGATTTGTGTCGTCTGCTTCAACCGGACATTCTGAAGAACGTTATTGTGTGGTGATACCTTGATATTTCCTTGTAGATATTATTTTAGACATAAGTTTCACGATAATCTTTAATGAAAACGTTATTTTGTATCTCTCTATCAATGTGTAAATAAACTTATTTGTAGAAAGGTTTATGAAATTATTTTAATTTATCAAGTGGTTATTTTCAGTGCTTTATATGCAACCAATTCTCTTTTTTAAACTTAAAAAAGGTTATTGATTATACCTGTTCCTTTTCGAAGTCAAAGGACAAGGTCGCGAGTTATGAAATCCTTAAAATAATTCCTTGAAAGGTGCACTTATTTGGTTTTGTGTTTTCTTTGGAAAAGAATGTAAAATTGGAAATGTTTTCACTACAATTGGCCAAAGGTGAAGGTCATAGCGATGTCCTTCCTGATCCTGCCTAAGTGTTTTATTTTAACTATTATTGATTACAGTTTTCATCATTACATGATTACTAAAGTCGATGAAAAGGTGATAGTTGATTGTGTTTCTCATGTCAAGGTCAAAGATATGGGTTATGACAATGTTCAGCTATTAATACAATTTTTATATGGGAAATAATTATTTAGAAGTCATATTAACCAGTAAAAAGTTATGGGCCATCAACTATACATTAATGATTAACGGTCGTTTGTAAAGAAAAATAAGTATTTCATTGCCCAAAGGGGTCGGGATAGCGCAGTGTTTAGTACGTTCGGCTTTGGATCAGGAGGTCCGTGGTTCGAATCCCGTCAGGGGCTCGGAGACTTTGTCTGCAGTAGAGAACTATTCTTCACGCAGTCAGGTTTGGGTGCAATGCTACACTGAAATTCAGCGCAGTACCACCCAGGGTTCATTAGTTCAAGCCGATGCTCGCGGGTTTCACCGCAATGTTCTCAACTCTTTCTGAAACTTTGAACTTCTCTGTCTTTAAATATATTTTTCTTTATGTCCATGAAAACAAGTTGAAGTTGACTCTGTATAGGGAGTGGCGCTGTTTGTGGGGCAGAAGTCAAAAACTGCCAATCATATTTTTCTGAAACTCTACTCAAAGATTTAATTATATATTGTCTTTATTCAAGGCCACAGCGCTATAGTACAAATACGGTACTAGGATACTAGTGTAAAAAAGCATTTATATACATGCTCATGTCAAACATATCATACATTCACATATTTACATATATACTATGATGTTATCACAATTCACAAATCACAAATACTTTACAAATTATAGGGGACGGAGGGTTGGGTAATCTTTTGATGACTCTTGTCCCATTAATCATTGAAACCAATATCCATTGGTGACATTGACTAGTGGTTGAGTATAAAAGAGTAGAATAAATAGAAAATAACTTGTTAAACTTGACTTGAACTTGAAATACGATGTATTAACAAAATAGGCAGCTAAAATGATCTTCTATGAAGATTACTTAAATATTTCAAGCAATATTGCATAAAGATAAGTTCAACAAGAAGCAATGACAACTTAAATGCGGAATATTATTCATTTATGTATACAACATAGGAACTAGACCTGTTTATTGTGGCCTCAGTAGCGAGACAATATATCCCGATTCCAGTTTTATTAGGCGAGACAATATATCATTAAAATATTGCAAAGGAACCTGCGAGACGATTATCATCACGATACAGTAGTTGCGATACAATACATATCTCGATGCTCTACAGTTCATGAAAGAATATATAGGACATCGAAAAGTAATGTTTTTTCTTAGGTACCAAACTGTCATAAACATTACATGAGAAGAAATTGCAAAATTAGAGAGGTTGAGAAATTGCAGATCAAATATCACAAATATCATAAATGTTCTGTTTGTGTGATCACTCTAATCTCTGAAATAGAGAGTTATTTGTTTGTAACATATTATGTTAACAGTATCAGGATATATTGTCTCTAATGGCGATACATCGATGTATCATGGACCCTCACGATATCAATATTCTGATATATTGTCTAAATGTGTTTTGTATCGATGCACTCGTATCGCGTAGTAGACGATGCAAACATCGATATTATCGATGAATCGTTGCACCACTAATAGAAACAATGCAATCAGTAAAACTAAATGTGATCCATTGTGCTATATAAATATCTGGGTGGAAGCGTCACAGTATTCTGATGTTACCATCTCTCTCCAAGCAATGATTTTTTTCTTTCTGTTAACAGGTTTACATACCGAGGAATCAATATCATGCAGTAACATTTTGCGATATTCTTTTGTTGTATTGAATTATTCTTATATCAAATGCAATTCATTTGTTTGAGCATAGGCTTACCCATACACTGACACGAAACACTTAGATTTATATATTCCAAACTTATTGCCCTTATACCATTTGTTTACTCGGAGTATCTTCAAAGAGGACAGCTTTTTGCAGAAACCCTTTAGATAGAAGATAGAATAACTTAGCTTGGTGTCCCGCTTCAGTGCATCAATACCTTGATAGAGTTTAAAAATGAGAAGCGCATACTTATTTTTCCCGGATTTACTTCCCTTGTTCTATTTTCTAAAAACTATTTTTGAGGGTATCATCAATGGGTAAAGCTTTTTTCAGAAACCTGATAAGATAAGATAACCAAATTAACTTGTGTGACTTCAGTGTTTCTGTACCTTACTAGAATTTCAAATGGAGAATCTTTCAATTATTTTTTTCAGAATTATTGTCCTTATTATATTCGTTTACTCTGTTCGAGTGTATCTTCTAAGGGGATCGTTTTCTGTGAAGCCCTTTAAGGTAGAATTAGAGTTTGATGTGTGGGTTCTGGATATCAACAACTTCAGGTAGTCGAAAATAAGAAGCATGCAATTATTTTATGAGTTATTGCACTTTTTCTGGGGTTTCTAGGCACTTTGTATTCAGTTTAAGAATTATCTAAAATGTTTGTGTCAGTCATATAAACTGGTTAACATGCAACAAAATGGCGTTAAAACTACCATTTTTCGTCAAAAAGTAGTAAAAACTTTTATATTGCTCATTAATCCGTTACAAAAATGTGCTTTCTCGGTGACAGTTTGGAACATCACCATGTAATAATCTGTTGTATAAAAACTGTACCACTCCCTGAGATGTAACCATTTCATAATGACAGTGTTTCAAATATGTTATCATTTGAAGGGGCAATAGACATTTTCTTTTAGATGAATAACATTATGTAAGAAAAAATAATTTCTGTTCCCGATTGCATGATGTTTTTTAACAAAAATTAAAACGTACCATAATCAGTTAAGCTTTCCCAGCGAATTTTGCTTGTTGTTTGATTATTTTCTCTACTACTACTGTTGATCTGATTAGGCAATGTCAGGTTTTGACCCTTTTAAGATAATACATTTGTCATAAACTAATGTTCATTGGCAAAATTTGAAGAAATTAATCTATCCAAATAATGCTACTGCCCCTTGAAATAATGATGTTGGTGATACAAAATCTATTAAGTATAAATGAAGTTTGTTTTAATACCACACTAAGTTAATAGTCAAGGAAACATCTACATGGGGATATCTATTTTATGAAATTTACATTGCCTATACTTGATAGTATAAGTAGCTAAGATAGGCCTTGCCGCTTTTTAAAACCTTTCTAAGCTTACTGTCCGAGCTTCTGTGACACTGATCTCAAATGAGTGTTGCAACTTTTTGCCGAAGAGGTCACTGCACATAAAACACTTTTGATGAATTGGCAGAAAGGTTTAAAATAACCAGTGTTAGAGACTGGTGCAATTTAAAGCCATGCAAGGGAACTGATGACTGGAACCTTGGCATCAGAAAGGACATACACCGGACCTGCAGACCCCATAATGCTATGTGCAGGGTTGCTTCTCGAAACTTTGGTTACTTTATGTTTTTCATATTTTGTGATTTACTATTAGCCAAATTAATTCATTTCCAGCAACAAATCACACGTAACAAAAGAAATATAATTATCAAAGAAAATGCCATAAGTGCCCACAGTAGATACATTTCTGTTATTTCCAGTGGTGGGTAAGTTCCATAAAGTAGGTTCAACTTCTGCTGACTCCTTGAGTTTAGGATGGGACATTGTGAGTTATCTCCAATTGATACCGAGGAGGCCCCACCCTCAAAGCATGGCCTGGAACCAGGCTGATAACTGTAGGATGTAGTCCAGGGTGTATAGATGTAGGAATTTGTCATATTTTGTAAATAATGCACCATGGCTCCAAAAAGGACTGTGTGACAATTGTACTCACTGCCTCCATTGAAGATGATCGAACGATGAGAGTTATCTTCCTGTGACACTATGGAGGCCTCTCTCTGCGAGCTTGTGGAGTTACACTCACAAGTTGAAAAGGAAGTCTGAGATGCAAAGGTCACCTGCGTGATGGATGTAGAGTCATCCTCAGATGTGGCATCATCCCCAGATGTGCCAATATCCCCAGAGGACTTCTCATATATGGGGAAATCGCAAAAGGCCTCAACAGCATCTTCATCTAGGTTCATCCATGTAGGGATCACATATGTGTAGTTAGGCTTATCACCCTCGTCCTGCATATACTGCTCTGAGGGGCTAAATGGAGCCCCAAGTGGCTTTTGATATTTTCCTATCCCTCCCTTGGGCTGATTGGGGATTCTGATAGCTCCAATCTTCTGCATCAGGTCAATCAAATTCTGTGGGCGGCTTATTATGCTTCTCTTAAATTCAAAACCTTTTTCAATCCCACCTTTTATGAGAGCTTCCTCCACCATCCAGCAACAATTGGTAAACACAGTCCAGTGGTTCTCATATTTGGCAACATCCCACCAGGACGCAATAGCATCTTCATCTAGGTTCATCCATGTAGGGATAACATATGTGTAGTTAGGCTTACCACCTTCGGTCTGAATATCTTGGTCGAGGGTGCGAAATGGAGTCCCTTCTGCCTTTGGATTTATACTTTTCCCTTTGTCAGGCCACCAGCTTACATATTCGCCATTTGTTAATTGTAAAGATCCATGCCCAACTCGTTGGGGGAGATTCGCTGACCATATATATGCTTTTAAAACCATCTGCAAGCAAATTGAATGTCTTTATTTTTTATCAATGAATAATAAAACATTATTCATACCGTCAATGTGAGCTGAAAGAGATCTGCATGAACAATTGAATTTTATTTCTTGAATACATAGATTTCCATTTCTTGTCAGATTTATTTATCTTGTTTTATTTTTCAGCAAGTAAGATTTAAGATCTTTTTATCATTACTGTGTTAATTTTAGTATCAAATTTTTATATTACAAAAATTAAAAGATTTCTTTGAAGAGATAATTATATATATTATGAAGAGATTTTATTTATCATAACATTGTTTTATAATGTATCAAACAAAATGAAGAATGTTTAAATTGTTAGTTTTTGTTGTAAATAGTGATTTATTCAAAGGTCAATTTCTTTACAAAATTGTGTGGTTACACCACATTCCATGACTTATTTTCTCAGAAAGACTACTGCAAAATTCTTTTTCAATGATTCCCCTTCAATTTCAATAATTAATTCTTTCAGGCCATGTGAAATTGAATCATTTTTTTTTCATTTTGAGAGATCACCTTATCATAAACTACTCTTGATCATTATAATCTTAAGTTATTTCTTGTGTACAAGTTAGTGGTAGCATAAAAAATACTTGTACTTTTAAAGTTGAAGTGAGGTGATATTGGATTTAATGCTACTTTCAAGAGTATTTCACTTATAACTCGGCTATAAGTATTATTGCATGGATAACGCCCGCAACACCATTGTGGCTATGAATTGTGGTTTGGAGGGAGTTTGGACAGGCTGTGGGCGGCTCACGATTTTTTTATTTTTAAAATTTTGTATTGATTACATTATTTTGTTAACTTTGACACAAAAATCATACCTCCTCTATAAAGGGACCTAAAATATGTTGTTTAATATCATCTCCATCACTTTGGTCGAGTAGTATGATTGTTGACCTTAGACGAAGAGAGAATGGACTAACTGTGTTCGAGACAGCATATTGTAAAAAATTCAAATTGAAATTTGAAAAAATATTTAAGACATTTAAAAAAAAACTGATATCGGGTTAACCCTTAAAGGAAACAAAAACCAAAAATCGTATCTTATTTGAAGAGGAATGTGTGAAAGATAATATCAAGATAATAGCCTGGGACAGAGGGCATTATCAAGATTATTGGCTGGAGGAGAGGGCATTATTTAGATGATTGTCCAGAGTAAAGGGACTTGGAATTTAAGAGATAAAGATGAAACTTTAAACAGGAGATATCAGATCATATGGAATTTTTGCTCTATTTAAGCCTCATACAAAATTCATGAAACATACTTTGTGTCACTTTAAAAGTGTCCCGCAGAAACAATTGATTGATGTCACTGGAGGTTATAATATCCAATATTTTGCATCTAATCTTCGTAGTTTATCAAAGGATATAAATCCAAGTTCATAACATGTTAATAAATTAATAGTTTCCAGATTTTTATAATTGTGGTTTAACTATTAGTAGCTCTGCAAGAAAGTCATTTAATATTGTCCCATTTGACAATAAACACTTTTTATGATGGTTATTCCATAACTATTAACAATTTCTTTATTCATTTGAACGGCTATGCTCTGGGAGGGAGGGAATTACAGATAGACAGACAGCGATCACAGAGACAGAAAACAAAAGAAAAGAAAAAAGACAGAAAGAAAAAGAGAGATAGAAAAAAGAGATAGAGAGAGTCAGAAATACAGGAAGCCAGCAGACAAAGAATATGAGACACCGACAGGCAGGCAAAGTGAGACATACCTAGACAAAGTGAGACATACCTAGACAAAATGAGACATACCTAGACAAAGTGAGACATACCTAGACAAAGTCAGACATACCTAGACAAAGTGAGACATACCTAGACAAAGTCAGACATACCTAGACAAAGTCAGACATACCTAGACAAAGTCAGACATACCTAGACAAAGTCAGACATACCTAGACAAAGTCAGACATACCTAGACAAAATGAGACATACCTAGACAAAATGAGACATACCTAGACAAAGTGAGACATACCTAGACAAAGTGAGACATACCTAGACAAAGTGAGACATACCTAGACAAAGTGAGACATATATTCAGACAGCGATATACAGATATACAGACAGGGATTATTGTACAGTAATAGATATCAGTAATTTAAAAGGAGAATGGTTCTACTCACCTTGTAATTATTCTGTTATATTTTATGTCAACTTCGTCAATGTTTGATTTGGTAACTATTGCTATGGGCTATTCACAGCACCTAGCTGCCAGTGTTTACATTACACACCTACGGCCAATCATAAAGCAAGGCAAGTGACTCACTCGTTCAAATTATTCAAATTATATTTTTTATTCCCAATGTGTTCCATCACTTTCTCCATATAAAAATCTCAAAACACAATTCGTTGTTTTCTAATTTATTTTTATATAGTAACAACAGTCAGCTTTATCCGCATCTGAAGTAAAACAAATTCTGTTTTAGTTAAATATACACAATTTTTCACTACACATTTCTCTGTAGGGCTTAAATACTCTAAAAACATGATTTTTTAGACCCACCGGATATACCACCGGTACCAATCACCTTGCTGCTGAGCTTCACAACTGATAATCTTCAAACAAAATTTAAAAGATAAGTTAAAGATTTACGGATAGACCGATTGACGGACGCCATGTCATGCTGGAAGCCATTTAGGCCTTACAGGCTAAAGAGGTGGTCATAATTGAGTGCCTTCAACATGATAATCATATATCAATTTGAAAAAAAATAATCCTTACACCTAGAATAGTCAAATCAATACTTCTTTATTAAAAAATATTACTTAAAAAAAGCTGGGAAATTCGTTACATTGACTTGAACCTTTGCATACATTATTATTACAACGAATAGTTCAGCTGAATATGATTTTGAATGGAGTTAGCTCCCTTTGTTTACAGTCGCAACTGCAGATATTGTATTATCAATAAGCAAGATAAACAGTGAGTGACATAATGTGGTTTCTGATCGTGGAAATTAAGAGATAAGTTTCATACATTGGTGTTTGATCTACACACCTTTAATTACCTTAAATCTACGATAACTGGAGTTTATATTACAAGCTTGTTTAGAATACAGTTGGAAGTAGCTTTGTAGACCTATTTCCGGGTTTACAGTCACTATAATATATATAGGCGGTTGGAGACAATCGACCCTTCGATTATATAAGGCAGTCAATTATTCGTTTCGAAGCCGTAATAAATGTACGCTTAAAATCATTTACTGAAAGACATCATTTCAATGAAAATTTTGATAAAGGTTCGTACAATATATGAGTTGGTTAACGCTTGGTTGACAAATCTACCCCGGAAGTTAATTTACTAAAAAATGCGATTATTCATTTTCAAAAGGACGTAAAGGGGCAGTAGCACGTTTTTGAAGATGATTAACTTGATCTCATGAAAACAAAAATATACGTTTCAAATTGCAGGAATATGCTTTTTATCAAATTGAATTACATTCTTCAATCAAGGTATACAACATATGCAAATTTTAGAGAAGCCAGGAATCGTTTCACACAGTGCATTACTACAAATGATTAAAATTATCAATAAATTCTACGTCTTGTTAAAGTATTCCATGGTATGCCACCCCTCCCCCAATGTCGTTCATCCGCTCATCTAACGTGCAATACCGTCATTGACATATGTTCTTAATTCAACTATACCGTTATCAAATCTGTGAGGTTTTCTAGAAGGTAATACAGTCTACGAGTTGTTAACTCTTTATTAATTTCCCTGTAGCGCATCATAACAATAACAGCATATAACTTGGAGGATTGTATACATGATGTGAGGTTTGCTGTCCGTACGTTCCAGGTATTTTCAAATGAAACATTTATTTGTTATGTTCCTTTTAAGTTGAATCGTGTCTATTTATTTACAGGAGCACTTTCAAAGAGATCCTATTTGCGAGCCATCGTAAGCAGGCAACTTAGAGAAACAGAAATCCATTGACCAGCCATGATTGACAGTTTGAGTTCTGAGGAGGATGATATGACTGAGGAGTATTTTGATACCCTTAATCGTTTGATTGAGAAAGGGGACCACATTGCCGTGAAAAGCTACATCGAGGAGAAACGGATCAGGCCGGTAGCTATTTACAGGTATTTCAGGTCGAGTTACGGGTCTTGCCAAGGGTACGTGTATAGAGGTCTTTGTCCAGTGAGTCTGGCTGCAAAGTGTGGACACGTACAGGTTTTGAAGACATTGATTGATGCAGGTTTCCTGGCAAACGAGCGAAGAGAGTATTATGACAATACTACACCAATATACCATGCGTCTGAAGAGGGTAATATTGATGTGGTGAAGGCGTTGGTGGAGGAATATGACGTTGATCTTACAGGCATAGGGAAATGCTACAGTCCACCTTTTATGTGTTTAGCTGCCGAAGAAGGTCATATTGAAACTCTGCGGTATTTCATAGAGAAAAGAAAAATTTCAGTGAATAGCAGATATGGTGAAAAGAAAGACTCTTTCCTTCATGCAGCAGCTAAGAACAATCAGGTTGACGTCTGTAAGTACCTTATTTCTCAAGGAGCAGACGTCAACATTGTTAACAATTACCGCAAGACGCCGCTCCTTTTTACAACACGCTCAGCATCGCACGACTCAGCGCGTGTTCTTCTTGACGCTGGGGCAGACGTGAACTTCGCAGACGGCCTTGGGGAGACGGCTTTCTTTAACGCAGCAGAGCACGGCGACCTAGTAATGATGAAAATTTTGCACTCCCGTGGAGCAGATCCCGAAGTGGAGGACATATTCTTTTGGTCGCCTCTGCATATTGCGATCTCTGATGACCGCAGGGACATGGTCTTTTATCTTGTGAACAACCTCAACGTGACAATTCAGCCTACCGAATATTACGAAGAGGCGAGGCGAGTAGGAACTGTCTGCAGTCTGGCTCTGAGAAAACGTCGCTATGACATAGTCGAACATCTCTTTAACGCTGGGTATGATCCCTTTGAGGAACTACATGTAACAGAATACGAGGACAGCGACGACAATAACAGTTACACAGGGAGTTCTGAGGATTCCGACTCGGCTTCACCAAGGAAGAAGAAGACATCGGTTCCTCTGCGTGAAGACAAACTAAAGCTAAGGGAACTGAAACAGATGGTTGCCAGGCCAAGGTCACTCCTTGCTCTGTCTGTCTTAAAGGTTTGACATTTGCTCGGCAGACGACTTCCGGTAGATTTGTGTCGTTTCCCTCTACCGGACATCGTGAAGAACGTTATTGTGTCGTGTGGTGAAAAGAAGCCATGATATTTCAGCGTGAAGGAAACCTTGATATTTCCTGGTAAAAAGTATAACAGAGTGAGAAGTAATGTTAATTTTAGTTGCAGAGAGAGAATAAAAACGAGAATAAAAAATATTTAAGAAGAAGCCTTAAAACTTCAGGGAAACAAGAAGCAATATTGTGCTTTGACATTTTGCCAGATAATCTTTCATTATGCTGTTACTGTTTTCTTTCTATCAATATGTTAATGGCTTCCATATTTACGAGATTTCGAAGATCAGTCATTCGGTAAACCATAATGTTCATGTATCTCCAGCTGATTGTCTCCCTTTGATAAAGAAAGCTTTACTGTGCTTTTATTGATTTTAGCAAAGCATTTGACACTGTTTGGCGCAGCGTTCTTTGGTTGACAATGATTGAAAATAACATAAGTGGAAGTTTTTTCAAAATTATCCATAATAATGTATCAAATTATTAAGTCATGTGTTGCCCTGAATGGTGCAATATCCTCATTTTTTTTCACATGCGAAATTGGGGTTGAACAAGGCGAAAATTTATCCCCCTTTTCATTTGCATTGTATTTAAGTGACCTTGATTCCTTTTGAACAGAAAACAATTTCGGTGGTTAGAGTGCAGTGGAATTTATGCTTGAAGAACAAATTCATGTTAATGTTAAATTAGTATTACCTTTATTTGCTGACGATACAGTTATTCTAGTTGAATCGAGTGACGATCTTCAACATCCTTTTGATGTATAATCAGATTATTGCACCCACTGGAAATGAAAAGTTAACATTTAAAACACGAAAATAGTTTTATTTTCATAAGGTAGTTGTAAAAACATCCTTTGTTTACTTTTAACAATGATACTATTGATGTTGTTAAAGAATATGTTTACCTTGGCATTTTATACAGCAGTAATGGTCGTTTTTGTAAATGTATAAAGCGCCTTTATGGTCAAGTCTCAAGATCAATGTTTGCTTTATTACGTAAAGTTAATATTCTAGACATTCCCCTTGATTGTCAGTTAAATTATTTAAACAACTTGTAGGACCTATACTTCTAGACCCATCAGAGGTATAGGTTTTTTTAAAGTGCTAGCTATTTGTCTTGAAAGGCTCTTAAATCTTGTCAATATATTCTTCAAGTAAAAATGTCTTCACCAGATTACATGGTCTATGGTGAGCTTTGTCGTTATCCTCTTAGTATTTGTATCAAATTACGTCATTTTGGTGTAAAATGTTGAGATGCCCTAACAAATAATCATATAAATGGTACCTACTCATGTATACTTTAAAAAATGTTAAATCCTAAATTGAATTTCAAATTGATTATTTTTTGTTTTAATGTATGGAGATATCAAAATTTCGACAGTTCGCATATTCTAAAATCATCTATCAAACGAGTCCTAATTGATCCATTCTTTCAAACGTGGACTGCTTCCAAAATTGATTCATCAAAGCCAAAATATTACAACATTTATAAAGAAAAATGGACCCCTATCTTTTAGATCCCCTATCAATCTCCGAATTTGGCTTGCAGGCTTTTAAACTTCAAACCATAGATTACCATTTGAAACTGGACGATGGAATAGAATTGATAAAAACAAAAGAATTTGTAAGATTTGTAATATCTCCATCGGTGACGAATTTAATTTCCTTTTGGTCTGCCCCTTTCTATCAGTACATCTATCTAATGAAAACCACTCATAAACCTCTTATTTAAATTGGCTAAATTCGTTCAAGAGCTGTGTTATTTTTTGGTATTTATATTTAAATGTATGTCTTGCAATTTAATTTTTATATATGTACAATAAATACAGTAAGGCTATATACTTTATCGTATTGTTCTCTATGTCACTTATTTGAATTATGAGATATAAAATTCTGTTCTGTACTGATAAGTAAGTTATGAGATAATGAGTATCAGATACGAGTATTGTAAATCTTCACTTTCATTCAGAAGTTTAAATCTGCAATGAAACCATGCCATTCGAGTTACATATTCAAGCCAAACCCGATTCTGATTTGGAAATAATTTGAAGGATGCAGATGAGGCCTATTTTGTATATAAACTATTTTCACATTAGTATTACTTAGTAATTAAGCAGTTGTATTTTCTTTGTTAGCATAAGTTTAGCAGGGTGTGTTTTACTTATCTGTAGAAAGGTTAATTATAAATCATTTTTATTTTGTTAATTGCCCATTCATGCAGATAGTATCTGTCACAATGGAAGGTATGTTGGCCTGGCTGCTTGTGGAGGTTTATTCCATACCAAATTAGTTTGCTTCGAGGAAGAATTTGATTCTGACATCAACATCTCTGCAGGTGATGTTAATTTGGCAATGTTTTTGTATGAATAGTTTTAATTTAATCCTATATACGCTTTTAAAATATGCAAGAATATTAATGGTAGTTTTGCTCATCTCAAACCTTCCCTTCCAGCTAAAATATCATCGAACTCTTGACAAATATTATAAAGTCATGGTACATTGAAATTGCAGCATCCCAAAAATATAGGTGTTGCTTGTTTACTTTCAATATGTATATTCTTACTGTGCCAGATCTAAAAAAGAAGTTTTCTTGTTATTTATCACATTGAATATATCAGCATAATATATAATCTGATTTTCAGCGAGCAATAAGTTAAAGCTGATCTTAGTAAGGCCCTACGGATTGGTGATAAGTTTTCCCCTTCGCAAATTGTGCTGTTGTGTAACTGAGTGATCGAATATATTTGATATGTATAACATGAAGTATCATGTTACTAACTACTATCAAACCTGTCAACTTCTGTGCTTTTGAGAGATTGTTCCTTGTGTTGAAATGTGAAGGTCTGTAATAGAGGTTATAAATATTTCCTTTGATGATTTTTCGTTCTTCCTTAGGAGATTTCATGATCAGATAATGATACAATTTTGCGTAATATATGAATACCTCACCAGGCTAATCGTCTGGCATACTAAGCATCGTCTTTAAGTTTTGCATATTTTCGATTCTTCATCTGTTATACATGTGGTTCTGTCCCATTGATGATATGAATAAGTGGATGAATAAGTCGATGCAATTTTTTTTGGATTCCATGATTTTACGTTTGTGAATCTTGAATTACGTTTCCATGATAATTTTAAAGGATAGTGATGGACAGTTTTACTATATTGTGATCCTTTTGATCGTTTTGATGTTGATAACATTCATGAATCTTGATAATATTTGTAACTGTGTCATGACAATGGTTTTAAAATAATATCCAACTTCAAACATTATGAACTTGTTGAGGTAGGGTACACTGTTTACATGTACTTCTATTCTTGATACTTACCACGCTTTTTTTATATACATGATATCGAAATACATATGGGTGAGATATACATGATATCGAAATACATATGGGTGAGATATACATGATATCGAAATACATATGGGTGAGATTTTCCTTATTTCAGCATCATGTTTATTTTCAGTGCTCATATCAACTGTGTTATCAGTACTTCGATAAACAAACACCTGACAGTCAGTTCTCATTACAATTTCAGGTTCATGTATAAGTAATACTGAAACTTTATTCGCATAATTACACATTCATGTTATACAATCACACCTTTACAAAGCAGTTTGATTTTTTGGGAAGGTTTGAAAATGAAAGTATGAGAGAAAAAAACGGGCCTTAGATATTGTATACGGGTATCACTAGTTAAAGGCACTATAGCACATCTTTTCGATTCAGATTGGCTATTATAACACAAATGACGACATAGGCATTGACTTTAACTTTCTACCGATGCAATGAAATACTTCACATCCTTTACAAGTGACCTGCAATCAACAATAATACTGTTGGCTTTGAGATGAAAAAAATCTGTGGTCAGCTATGCACAAAACAGATATACGACTTGACTAGTTATGTGTGTAGCTATTGAATTTACCTAAACTCTTCACTGTGAACAAAGGATAAAATATAGTTTATTAAAGCAATCTTGTAAATTAACCTATTTAATAACATAATGGGTATTTGATAAACCAAAGCAGTTGCCGTTTTCGCTTTTCTGGTTTGAAATATCGATATCGTAGTTCACGGGGATTTAATGCAACGCTGCATCTGCATAAAATACTTTTCCCATCACGTTCCAGAACGTTCCAGAACACCCAACATGAATTTTATTTGCACAGTGGTACGTATTTTAAGATAAATGATCTCACGAAAACGAACATATATGTACCAGTATATGTTTCCAAAACAAGACAATTATGTTTAATAAAGAGTAACAGTTTTAAAAGGAATTCGAATGATTGGGTAAGCGAAGACCTGCTTCATTACTGTGTATTAATCAAAAGCCTTTATACAGTCTAGGTCCTCTTTCAGCAAGTCTAGACTGACAGCCATGACTGAAATGAGGGCCTTAGAAAAGAATATGAAGGAACAGTAGATTATTATTTAAGAATTTTTAGACTAAATTTTAGTCTACGTTAAGCTATACGAATCTATTACCCTATACTACAAATGATTAAAAGGGGTTCACAAAACATGTGACCAATAGTGGCTTTTGATTGATACGTGATTATTTCCTCTACGGTTACGGATGATTGGGTTGAGTAAATAAAGGGTTTAACCGTCTGAAGATAATACATTTGGCATAAACTAATGTTTATTGGAGAAAAATTGAGGAAAACTGCTATTCCATTATAACTTTCAAATGTGATATATTTGGTACTCGCGGATAGACGAGCAAGTTGATTGACATAATTTGAACGGTCGACGTGTCGTTAGAATATTAGATAAGATATGAGCTTGTGTCAACAACTATATTTAAAACATCATCATAGAATACAGAAGGCATTTGACATGAATGTATAAAAATAAAGGTGATAACTTCCGTTACTCAATGTGAGAGACGACCCAGACAAGGTAAGCGCACGTAGACTGTTGCTTGTACTTCTGTTGATTTAAAACTTGTTAAGAAATAATTTCTTTAAAGTTGAATGTATTTCAAATAACGAGAAATAGATGATTAATTAGTCAAGCACAAATTTGATTATCGACAGAGAATTATTTCAATTGTATTGAGAAAACAATATATGCGACGTTTCGACATAGATGCAAATATCGTTGTCAAACAAGCTTAAGTCTACAGCATTGAAATCTATTACGAAACGTCGCTTCTACACAATAAATAAAAGACGTAGGCAATAATAGTGTCATCAATCTTTATTGCTTCAAACCCAAATGCCATTCAAACGAGTCATTTGACATTCGAATTTAGTATAAGCTCAACAACACACAGTAACCTTAGAATTTATCGAAAAATCAGTGTTATTGAAAAAGCATACATGTACTTTTTAAGATTATTTTTCAGAACCAGAATTGCTCTGCGTCCGTGATAAGAAAGTTATCTATTCGTAACGGTAAGAATATTTTTTCTACATTTATTTGGCTTCATCTTACTAATGTGTTTTACTCCATCTGTGAAATCATTAATTTAAGAGTAGGGTGTCAGATTTCCGCATTTACCTCTTGATGATGTTTCAGACGAATAAAAAAAAATAATGACGTGTTTTTTCTTTGTTTAAAACATAGTTTATACCAGAGATCTCATTTCTATCTTTGTTTGCATCAAACTATAATCATCGAGAATCTTAATTTAGATTTTTCTTCATCAGTTTTATTTCTGTAGAGGTCGATGACCCATAATTTATAATTTTGACACACAAAAATAGGCGTTAGATAATTTGAAGTACAAAATAAAGTACACATCCCAGGAATTCTATTAATAAAGAAAACAGGAAAACTTTCGAGCATTTTAAATGTTTAATATCAATTGTGAACCATTTTCATTGCAAGGACATGGGTGTTTTGTTCAACATATCACTTCTCTATATCTGTTTGTGTCACTGGGGGTATTTTTTTCAATTTTCATGGACAGATCAGGCGACATTACGTTATATGACTCTCATAAGTAGTGGAGTTAGTTACAGTCATTACAAGCATAGACACGTCTTGTCATGGAAAAGGTAAGACGTCGGATGACGTCATTCGGGATACGCTGCCACTCGTCGTGTAGTGCCTCTGGTCGTGTCCTGTTATGGTTACTGTGGGCGACGTCTAAGTCGTCTTCCCAAATGGTTCCATAAATGATCGATCGGTGGTAAGTCAGAGGAGCTTGATGGCCAAGGCAAAACCTGGATGCTTTGTTGGTTTAGGAAGTACATGGTCATCCTGTTGAAAAATCATCACTTGCTGCTTCATCAGTATGAATGGGACCACCACAGGCCGTAACACTTGATCCTTGTATCTTTGGGTTGTAAGGGTCTGGCGAATTATCACCAAATCTGTCTTCCGGTCGCCGCAGATCCCTCCCCAGACCATGACGCTGCCACCACCATAGGGTACAACTTTTTGGACCCATGCTGCAGCCGGTCTCTCACCTCTACATCTGTATACTCTCACTCTGCCGTATGCTCGGAATAGGTTGAATCGACTCTCGTCGCTGAAGATCACTCTTGCCCAATCACGACGTTGGGAGCGACTCACTCCCCTTGCCCAGCGAAGACGGTTGAGGCGATGTTCGCGGGTAAAGGTCAATTCCGCGGAACGACCGATAATCCCGAATACCGGAAGCTCGGATACGTCTCACGAGAGTGTTTGCCACTGATATGGTGCCCTAGCGCCGTCGATGCCGTTGACGTCATGGTGACGAATCTGTTGCGCAGATACCGGTCTTCTGCGGGAGTTGTCACCCTCAGTCTTCCGCTTCTTAGACAGTCAGATGTATTGCCGGTTAAGGCGATGAAGGAGTCGAATGATCGAGGACTCTTTCTCGCTCTGCTGCTGTTAAACGGGACATTTTCGTCTGGGTTTTTCCGTAAATTCACCGCTTTTGATACTCTTAGCGTCTGATTAAAAATCACTTTTCCTTCAATTTATAAGAAGTTGGGTTTGGGCGATATGTTTTCATTATTTTCATTCGTTACAAAAGGATAAAACATTTAAAAATTCGATTTGTCCAAAATTATATCAGAATACGAAAATCTTTGGGTGTGTACTTTCTTTTGTATTTCAGTTTACAATACATGCATCTATGTCAGGATGAAAATGTATATATAAATTCCCTCTTTAAGTTTAACCTTGGACTTCCATCCCTTTTAACACATCAGGCCACATCATGACATTTAACAATAACTTTACATAAAAATTACACGAAATTTATTTCTCTCTTTAAGATATGATAAAGACAATATGGTATATTTCGGCTATTTTAATGAAGTACGCTGGGAATATTTTGATATTTGTATTTGTATTTCTCTCTCTTGAGGTGTAAAATTTTGGACAAATAAATTACCATAACACGTGGTAAAGATCTGTAAAGGAACAGTATCACGTTTTAAAAATCCTATTTCTTCAAATTTCCCCAAATGAATATATGTTTATGCCAAATACAATATCTTTAAACGGGTCACGCACTTCATCACTGAACCCGTTTATCCGTAGTCGTGGAATACAGTATCAAGTATCAAGTGAAATATGTTTGCGGTAATTTTAATGTGAACACATTTTAATCATTTAAGTAAGAGAAATGGATTTGCGTAGCTTAACCGAACATGTAACGTTCGTTTTAGAACTGCCTCTTTTGCTTAAAATAGACCGCTAACATTTATTTTTGTTTTCTTGAGATCCCTTTGGTTTTGTATCATGAACACACACTGGACATTTACTGTCATTAACTTTTAAGTTAGACTTTCCTAAGCGACCACTATTAATCATAAGGCTTGGGAACCAAGCCGAAACTTCGTAAGTGATTCTGTACTTAAGTACATCTATGTTAATCAAACATATTTCAATTTAAATAACATGTTTAATGTATAAATAATAACGAGTTTCACTCATGTCTGAATACTCATTTCATGATCGAGTATATTTCATGAATTTTAAATGTAGCTTGAATAGATCAAAAATATCATGTGATCTATCTAAAGTTGAATATTTATCCCTTAAATGACAAAATTGTGATACCTCTTGTTTTCGGTTGTAAATAAAAACGGTCATATTAATGTTAAGAAGTCGAAAAAGTCGAATTTATTGGTTAAATGAACAACATAGCAATACCGACCTATATTTGTTGTTTTGTCTTCTATAAGAGAGTCTCCAAAATTACGTTTGAGTCATGGAGCGCCATTGTCCGGTTTCTGTTCATAAATCTCGACCGTTTCCGTTTATTGTCACTTTGCTTACTTATATGCACTGAGATGTTAATTTTTTAAAAAAAACACTACTTGTTGATCAAATAACACCTTTGATGAAGTTTGACATAATTGACCGCAACAACATACTATAATATAATATAAATTCACAGAAAAAACTATTTAAATTATACATCCAACAATAACAAAAAAATCCATACTGTGATAATATATAGGATTCACACTCAGAACAAAGAAGCCAAAGTTTTTATATTCTGACTTTTGCAATGAAAGTTCGATTCATAGGTTCTAGATCTTTCGTATATAACGATTATCATTTAATTCCAAAATTCTTAGCCAATATTTGAAGATACGTTCAAATTTTGTCTTATACATTATGAAATGTTCCAAGCTCCCCATAACCAAAGTAGACGGTGTAGAAGTTTTTACTTTCATGAATATTTCCAAAATTCCAAATGAATATTAGCTACTGCAAGAGCTTTTATGAAACTCCTAACATCACGAACAAAACAAAATATCGGCGGTATCATAGTATTAAAGTGATCGCACAGCTGGCTGTGTCTTAATATATGCACTGGTGAGCATGGTATCGTCCCAAAAGACAGAAAGCTTAAAACAACACTTTTCATGGTTGACTGATCTTGTGTAACATGGGCTCTTCCCTTTGAAAATATTGGAACGGCCCAGATAAATAAAGACAGAATTCCCAAAAGACACCATTAAGATACAACAGTTGTTTTCACTCGAGGATGATAATAACATATAAATAAACTTTATGACATGAAGCACTATTTCATTCCATTCACATTTTCAAATTCACAATTTGTGTAAATTACTTGTTTTAAAAGGGTTATTTTAGGAAAACAATTATACTTGTCATTTGGAAAGTTTTGATAAAATCTGCTTTAGGGTCAAAATCTGGACAGAGTTATACATTGTCCAGCTGTGACGGTCATAGAATATATGTTCACAAAATCTGTATAAATTGACATTATAAAAAAATATAATCAAATAATGCTTATGATTGGAGATCATTTATGTTAACAGTGCAGTATATGTTTAATTAATTTTTAAAAAAATCCCCTCTACAATGTGTAACGTGTCCTGTAATAGTGATAGGATATGAAAACTGTTACCAATGCATCTCCTTTTTTCTCAAAACACGGTAGTTTGTTGCCTAAAAATGGTAGACGTGGATGGTGTTTCACTTGATATCTTTTAGGAATCATTCATTAAGATCAAGTCTTGATTCAATACTGTGTATAATTATAAGCCTTTAATACAGTCTATGTCCTAATTCAGCAAGTCTAGATTTGACTGCAAACACAATTTAGGAGCCCAAAGAAAATATAATGGATGAAGGTACAGTATATTATCAAAATATTTCACAGACTAAATATTAGTCTAAATCAAATTATGTCGATAATAGAACATAAGGCAGGTTGGGTCAGTCCATTAATTAATGAAGGGTGGTCAGCATTGCTCAGTTCATTAATGTTGTGATTGATTTTGTCTTTTGGGAATTCTGTCTTATGGGACTGAACCGTGAGCATTTGTTATTTTATACAGAATAAACAAAGCTTTATGCGCTTGTTTCGACAACGTCTGTTAAATAGAATAAGATGAAGAGAAAAGTCTGCCCAAACATTTATAACTTCCTCCTACCTCTGACTCTTTCCCATTATAAATCAATTTTTTTCTTTTAGAAAACTATTGATTTGACAAAATACCTATTTCCTTTTTCATATTTAGCATTTCTCTTGGTTTTTAATATAAACTTAATCCTTTTTGCGAACCTTTTACTGTTGTACTAATTCAACCATTTCAAGAGCAAACATAAGTAATAATTGACCAACTTCGTCGATAAACTCACCCACATCCCGTGTGGACGACATTTCATTAACTATGTCATTGATAAAAAGAAAATATACAACTGGAAACAAGTTCTCACTTTGACGTAATCCCAGATATTAAAAAAATCTGTTTACTTAGACCGATACCTATATCTTACACATGATTTAAACTCACTTTATCCTACCTCATGTAAGAATGCCGATCACATATTGGTCCACGTGACCCTAAACAAATATCCATATACACCGTCACCGAGGGATGATAAATCCTTTACACCCCGCTACATAAATAACATGACATGAGTAAAGAGTGCTTCTAAGTCAATCAATAAAAGTCACGTGATCAGGTCATAGTTGTTGTTTATTTCTGTTTGTCTTTTTAATAATAAATTTAGACATTCGGTAAGATAAATTCGTTATAACATTCCGTCAAGGGTGACATCGGGATTCCGCTCGTTGCATAAAACCTCTCGCGGGCATAATATATCCCGATGTCACCCTTGACGGAATTGTGTAACTTATAATATTATACAATTAAGTAATGTAATAAATGACGAACTATCCCCTTCTCAAGTAATATGAACAACATCACTTGCCTACCAATCAGGAAAAAAACTTTCTTCCAATCTGTAAAAACATAATATAGCTTTTAACCTCTACATAGTGATAGGTACATATTAAATCATGCAAAATGAAAATACAATCAACGCTACAATGACCTACACGGAAACCAAATTGCTCCTCACCAATACCGAATTCTTATAAGTACTTTTATCAGTTAATGTTCATTGAGTAATTTTTCCATTTATATCCATCGCTTTCATTTCCTGTCCACAATTGTATTTTACAATTTATTTTCAGGTATGACGTCGAAGAAGTTTACTCTTACTGATGAACAATATGATAAGTGCAAAGATGTTATAAAATCAAGGTGCAAAGATTGTAATAAATTTTTCAAGCATCTTGATAAACATGTCATTTGTCGAAGAAGAAAAAAAGGCGAGTTTAAGGAATTGCCTTCGACGAGGATATTTAATCAATGTAAATATTGCAAAGGAACGTACGTATGTATACAGAATCATAAAAAGTGTCCTAAACGGGATAAATACTTTCTCGAAAATCTCATTGGAGAAAAAATCGAGAAAATTGACACTATTAAAGCCTTGAAGGAAGGGAAAAGCTCCTCAAGTGAGAAAGGAAAGAAGAAGAAAACGCAAGACCAGAAGAGGCGCGGAGAAAAGCCACTGACCGCATTCAACTTCACGTTTATACTTACGATTAATTGCACGTCATAAACATTATTTTTCTATTGTAAGTCTTCAAACTCAGAGAGTAAAGACTTATTAGCTACAGAGCATTCTTGTTACACGTATTCCGAGATTAATCGAGATCAAGGGGTTTACCTCCCTAGTGCTTGGTGCATCACTAAGTAATCATAGACTCACTTTGCTATGTATACTATTCATCTACCCAGTGTCATTGCTCTTTCATCTCACTACTTTGATTGTACATACCCAATTAATTCACTGGCTTCCCTATAATGCGTTTTGCTAATTATCTATCTGGCTTCATATAATATATGTATAAATACCATACTTTGTATTATATCATCATTCACCTGAAGAAGGGGCAAGAAGTAGCCCAGAAACGTCGTGAGATATCTAATAAAGAAGTTGTTATCCATAAGAATTGTCTAGTATTACACGTATTACACTTAAGTCGTAATCAATAATTAAACCGCTTTTGTTGAGTAGACTAATTTGCGGAGCTAAAACTAAATGTACATTATGCTTTTTATATCTTAGTCAAATGCTCCTGTAGTCTTTAATTAACTGATACATGAAATAAACGAAGAATAAATTATATTTCGGCTTAGTTTTTTTTAAGAGGATCAGAGGTTGAGGTCAACATTGGTCTTTTCGGTCACAGTTTATCGTACATTGTATGTATATGGCAGTTAGGTTTTTTTTGTCCCGTGTTCCTGAATCATTTTGACCTACAATATTTCAGAGATAAATTGACCTCACAAGCTTTGTAGGTTCTCTATTAGCTTTTACAACGTAGTTTACAAATTTGAGGCATGCTGTTGTTTCGAGACCATTAAGTGATTTTATGACAATTTCAATACTGAATAAGTTTTGGAAGAAGATGTCCATGGTGCATTCAGTTGCTGTTTGAGAACTTCCTTTTATTTAATTTTATTAAGACATAGAAGTAATTTATTGCTGATATTATATGATACATGTTTCTAGACCAATGTGATTATGGTTTGAAATTTTATATTGGTCTGACTCAGGCTAGGTCGAGTTTATGGCCGTTTCAGTAACCGTAACCTAGCGAGGCTGTTCGTGATCTTTATCTTGATTCATATAATGTTCGAAAATGATTTTTCATTTTAGCTCATAAGACCTGTACGTTCAAATGGGCTTATGGTATAGACATCGCATTGCGTCCATCCGTTTAGTCGTCATTGTTTTGCCTTCTCCTTCAGAAATGATGTACCCTCGTATCTGAAGCTTTTTCGGGGATTATACATTTGGTCTTAACCCTCCTCAAATCTTGGCGTGGTAGAAAGAATTCTAAAATCGGGTAAAAACTTCTTCTCCAAATCAAGTTGACATAGAAAGCTCTAATTTTCAGTATTAAGGTCACATTTTTTGAAGGGACTAACTTTATATTTTTTTCTTAAACAAATATTCAAAAGCAGTAACAGTAAGCATAAAAGCTCCAAATTTCAAAAACATACCTTTGTAGCACGGATAATAAAACGTGTCTTGTTTGTATGTTTGTAATGCACCAATCACAGAAATCTTTCCCCTGACGTTTGCAACAAATTCCCAACTCTAGATGCGTGCATTATAGCCCTCATTAATGAAGTTCTGAACTCCCTACCTTATGTCTTTGTCGAGTCCTTACTACGCCATGACGTAAAACACATGAAGTTTCAATTTCAATCTTTTTCAAATACAGAAAGAACAACAAAAAAGGTGATAAACTCAATGAAGAATGCGTCTGTCAATATCAACGGCGCTGCAATTACTAGATTTCCGGTATATCGCACACGCGATGGGGTGCGTCTAAAACGGCAGACGCTAATAAGCAGCGTCAACCTAAGTCAACGGCCTTAAACATTCAAATTTGTGTATACACGACAGGATAGATTGGTGTAATTGATCAGATTTTTGATAGTGAAGAATAATAAGTTCAGTTTATAGTTGCCTTACAAAAGTTATTCTAT
The DNA here is from genome assembly GCA_921293015.1 of Phorcus lineatus. NCBI lineage: Eukaryota > Metazoa > Mollusca > Gastropoda > Trochida > Trochidae > Phorcus > Phorcus lineatus. Next base: position 43,134,462 of record OV121083.1, read on the forward strand.
GACTTTAATTTCATGTTTAATTACAATTCATTGCACAACCTCATATTTGTAATATAAGTTTACAAACTGAGAGACTAAAGAATGATGAGCTACAGAGCCCCTCGATATGAGTCTTGTTACACTTGATACACATTTTTATCGCACTTAAGATGTAATCGATGAGTATAACGAACTTGTTTTATGAGAGTAAACCAATTCTCGAATCTAACATGAAATGTACATTATGCTTTTTATATCTTCGTATTACGCTTATGTAGTCTTTAATAAACTGATAAATGAAATAAACGAAGAATAGTTTCTACATCGGATTATTATTGCAAGAATAGTGTGGCTGTTTTCATATAACAACCTCTATCAGATACCCGTGAAGGACAGTTTATCGTTTTTGGAAAGATTTATTTCTTCAAAATGTCCCTTATCAACATTAGTGTATGCAAAATATAAAGTGAGGCGGTCAAAGCGTCTCATTTCTCAACCCGAATAACTGTAGTCCTAGAGGAAAAAAACCCACTAACGGCCATTTTTGTTTGAACACCTATTATTCGTTTCAGGTAGGGCACTGAATTCACATAGTTTAACTGATCTTGTTACGTTCATCTTAAAGTGGCTTCTTTTATTTAAATCATTAACTTGCAATGATAAATATTTATTTTTATCTAACAAAACGTGCCAATAGCTTTCAGATTGGTACTCGAGCTTTTGACCGAGGGTTTATTTTAAAGACATCCAATATACCATGTTATCAATAACTGACGCTCCGGCTTCTTTATGTCGGGGTTCGATATGTACCTTTTGCTCATAGCTAATACAGTTAATATTGGCGATTACGACTGGCTGATAAGAAAATAATGCCCTTGGTGTCGGTCTGATACAGATATGAAGTCCTTGACGAAGGGCTGATAACGATTAATAAACTATCTCTGGTGTCACATTATTGTTCTATTGGATTTACCTCAGTTGTCAGTTTCCCGGGATTTTTGTTGGAATTCAAGGAGAATTCTCGAGTGAATTTGAAATTGTTCATGTTTGAAATTTCATGAGTCTAACTCTTTGTCCCATTAAATACCATCGTAAAATATCACATAATTATGTGAGTATTCTATTATTTCGTAACATATATACTTTCGATATCAAAACCCTTTGCCTGTTAAACAGGCATTCTTATCAACCAGAGCACGGACGACCATGATAACGATGACTATAGTTTATCAGTAGGAATCCCTTGTTCTTCACGAAACGGAAAGTGAACGCAGTGCACTTGCACGGCATTGGTAGCGGGCGTATAAACCACGTGTGTATATTCTCCTCGCAAAACATTTGAACTCTCAACATTAAATATAATTAAACCTAAATTAATCATCAATAGGCGTATGTTGTTTTCATCAACACGTCAATATTTCGGAAAGAGTCGCCAGTATTTCCGACAAAGTAGTCAATATATTAAAGGACACGTCAATAGTTGGTGAACTCGTCAATAGTATAACACAAATCAGTTCTGTATGTATCTCGTGAAGCACGTGCAGGTTACGCATTCCCTGGAAAGCACGCTGGACATGTAATCAGTTACATGCAGTTGAAAAGGTTTTACAAACTGCGAGAGTACTTGTCGTAACAATTGTAAAACAAATATTTGTTTCCAAGGTCAACACTGTGACAATATACAGTTTAAACTGACACAGTATGATTAAAATCGCCTCCCTAAACTTGCATCATTACCTCTCAAATACTAAAATTATTGATATATATTTTCGTGTTTTTAATGAGAATCTGAAAACGGCCCTTGAAATGTAATAACGTCGAAATTCTATGTCCAGTTAACATGTTGTACATTTTTAAAAAAAAACCTACTTAACATAATAAACAAATGTTTGTCTTTGTGTCTGCTGTAAATATGTTTCCAAAATTATGATTGAGTCATTTTAGCGCCACTGTCCGTTTATTTATCACAAACTTCACGACTTTAACCTGTTTATTGTACTGAAATATAAATGACTCTACTGAACTGATAAGCATTAGGGTTTCCGGTTTCCTTAAAAACCATTTTTACTCGATAGAATAACACCATTGACGAAGTTTGATATACTTGAGTCCAACAATATATTCCTTTTAACGCCTAAAAAGCGCGTTCTCCGGTCAAAGTCGCCTTTCCATTAGAGCAACGAATCATAACTAGTAAAGAGCCACTCCGTGATTTTCATAACATATCATTTACCTTTGATACGAACCTAAATGTCATATGTGGTGATATAAAATCAAAACATCTTAACTTTTTATATCCAAAAGACATATATGTGACAAATATTGGTTTTTCATGAAAATCTAAAAACAGCCTTATAAATGCACAGAGCTGTAGATAACACGTCCAATATACATGGATACTAGTTATATAACCTAACAAACACTACCAACTCCTAACGGCCCTCCTGTTTTAGATAATTCTCCAAAATTACGTTTGACTATTTGACGCGCGCCACTGTCCAGTTTTCGATCATAATTGCGACGTTCTACCTTCATATTGTCACTGTACAAAACAAATTAGCTTTAAAATGTGTCTTTTTGGTTACAGTCGATACTTTGCGATCAAATGATACCATTGATTAAGTTTGGTATTTATGACTCCAACAACTCACGGAGTGGCTCTTTAAGCTACTCCCAGACAAATGATGACATACATTGTGCATACAGCATAGAAATAAACGAAACATCACGCAAGATTTTACTAAACCGCGTAAGGAGAAAGATTTACTAACATAGAAAAAAAGGATTTTTAAAAAATAGGTATTTTCTGTTTACATCTTTACAATTTGAATAAAACTAAAAATTCTTTGCTAATATGAAATAATGTTTATTAACTTTAATGGGACGTCTCGAAGTCAATGCAACTCAATGAAGAAGGTGCCGTACATTCTAAGGACATCAGACATGGGGTTGCTTGAATCACACGGAATCAAATACACATGCAACTTATTTGTGTACTTGTCATATATTTCACAACTGTCAATCATCATGAAATGATAAACACTGTTTAATGTCATACATGCTGATCTTTTTTTTTGATGTTACCTTTGACATCATTTCTCCCAATTCAGTTTTAAAACTACTAAAAGAAAATTTATAAAAGATACTCAGCATTATACAGGGTATCGTTCCAAGACATTAAAATACACTCCGTGATGTTCATGTTTAATGTCGCAAAAGTTTCGAAATACTTCGATAAAAACATCAAGGGGTTTGGATTTTAACGACGGCTTAAAGAGTATTTCACTAAATCACAGCTAATAGCATTATTGAAGGGAAAAAGCTCGCAACATCAATGTGGTTATTCGTTGCGTTGGAACCTGCGAGCATCGGCTGGAAGTAGCGAAGAATGTATGTCGGGATGAAATGTAAGGAGCATCAACATTCACTTCATAGTCTTAAATGATTACTTTTAGGTCATGAACTAAACTATTTTTTAAGTATGTAAACAGAATAATACAGGTTACATGAAACTTTAGACAACTCGACCATGACTCACCCATCCATAGTTTATACCAAAAAACGTATCGAATTTGTTTTCATAATCGCTCATTATCACCGACGTTGTCTCTCACGTGCACAGTTGAAAACAATGAAATTCGGTACATGTGTTTTGCTTTTATATGTCGTCATTAGGGAAAATATCGTCAATAGTAAAATGTATGCTAATTGCAAAGTCCACGTGCAAGTTATGGTTTGTCGGGAAAAAACTGAAACCGGTTTCGAATTTAGGTTTAAGTAGAATAGACTCCTCAAACCCTGCAATAGTTACACGAAGGGCTGTTCTTCGGCCCAATGGCCTCAGAAACAGCCCTTCGTGTAACTATTGCAGGGTTTTCGGAGTCTATTCTTTACTTAAAGTGGTGTAAATACCAAGTATTAAAATTATGTCTCTCCTTATCTTCCGTTAATCGGTTCATAAGTTAGATGAAAACCGAAGGGAAGTACATATTTGCATGTGACTTAGATAAGAACAAAAATATTATATGACCTAAGCTAAATTCAAATTACCCTCGCCAAATATGTATCTTCAATCCAAAATGTTAATTTCCAAAGATTATCGAAAAAAAACGGGGATAAAAATGTTAAGAAATCGACATTCCAAGACCTGTTTAAGTGTAAACTAGTTATATGGCCCATTTAATACTACAAACCTATATTTGTCTTTGTGACTGCGTTTTATCATATATCTATCAATAATATCGGGTGTTTTGCATATGTGATAGAGGCAAGGACACAGCATCCATATTGCCGCCCGGTCCGCAAATCCATATCAGCCATATCAGACCGGTCCGCAAATCCATATCGATATCAGCCCTGGGTAGGTAGGTAGGTAGGTGGATTTAAGGGCGACGTTGGGCCAAAAATGACCTATATGCGCCCGCAGCCCTGGGTAACTTTTGGTTAGAGTTATCTCCCTTTGCTTCCAAGGGCCGGTGGAAACCCTTGGATTTCAGCTGGCGCTTTGAATTCTTCTTCAGAACTATGTAATTGTAAATGTCCTTTTCCATAACATCTGGAATGCAACTGTAGTCCGCTGTCCAAGAAAATAAAGCGAAAGGAGGGGGGACTTTCTCGCCAGAAGACGACGTGAATCTGTCAACCTCACATCGCTCGCTATCAATTTTGTAAGGGAGAGGGAAAACTCTAATGAGTGAAAGGAGATTTTCCCAGAATCCCCTGTAATGTATGCTATCTCATGAATATTGATGATGTCACGTGTTTTCAAGTCACGTGACCTACCTTAACGCGGCCTCTCGTATCGGCAGCCATTTTTAGTAAGTACGCTTTCTCAAAAAGAGAAAGTTTAAGCGTAATTTGAACAATTTTGAACAGATATTTGACCAAGAAATGATACACGTTAGATACAGACTTTTAACTTGTTGTTTTCCGTATCTAAATATGTCCTTAAAGATGATCTGTCAGTAAATAATTTATGTTTGAAAATATGAAGCGTGCTTCTGAATGTAAAACAACATGTTTAGTAAGTATGTGCAGCGGCCTTTTTGAATTTAATGCCACTGAAGCATCCATAGAAGAAGTGTTTCCCTGCAAAATAGCAATTAAAATTATCAATCGACATTTTATGTAAATTTTTGTCTCTTTCAGTAACTGTTAAACAGGGTTATGTTGAATTTGAACCATGAATTTGATATGACTCGTGATTTGATAATAACTTTTGACATTTTTCAAGATATGTCTGATTCATGTTAATTCTATTTCATATCAGATTGATTACAAAGCTGTGATTCGAGTTTCGAGGTAAACCAACATCAACCCAAAGGTATTATATTAATTACAGAGATATATATAATATATATAGGTAACAATCTCCTATAAGGGTCTTATTTGGATAAAATAAGTCACTATTGATAATATTTGGTGTCAAAGTCTTTAATAGAACATAGAACCATAAAGTAATTCTAACCTTTTTTGTAATACCTAAATTTGTTACATCATTGCCTAAACATGAGTGACCAAGGGATGTTGCGTTATCTTGAGTCTCGCCCAGTTGTAGTACCCCCAAAGGAATGGGAACACCACTTTGGTGTACTGTTGGCCGACAGTAAGGGTTTCCAACTGAAGCGGGTTCATGACAACAATATAGTACCTATGGAGTTCTTGTGTAAGGCTGGCGCTGGAACAGAGGCACTCTTTCAGCTTCTTAGAGAAGAGCTTCCAAAGCTAATACAAAAGCATGGAAAGTTTGCTACTATCTATGTTTGGTCAGGCACTTGTGATTTCACAGAGAAGATCAGGCATACAAGGATGATTAGGGTGAGAAGTAACGCATCTTGTGTCCCAGCACGTACCCTCCAGCTCTATGAGCAAATGAGGACCTACGCTTTTCATCAGGGATGCAACATAAAATTCATAGGCTGTCCTTTCTATTCAGTATCCATTTACAATGGCAAGAAAGGTGGTACTGATAGAGCAAGGGATGCTGAGGCTGACGCTGAAGTGAAGCGGCTTGTGACCGAACTGAATGAGGGGATAGTTGTACTGAACAATCAGTACGACCGCAACACGCTGCAGTTCAATGCTGACCTCACCAGAACACGCGGTATTCATCGCAATCATGGGGTGAGGAGAGCTAGAACTGCGCCACATGGACGTGTGACAATTATGTGGTTGCGGCTGTATGATGGTATTCACCCAGGCAACCTTCTTTCAAAGGTGTGGCTTCGGAGGATTCTGCTTGATGTGGTGCGAGAGTGCTACCAGGATCCTGGGTCACTACAGTTGAGAGCAGATGCTCAGGAAGTGGCCTGTCTGTGAATATCTTCATTTATCCCTTCAATGTTCAAGACACACCCTTTGCATTAGGCAGAAGCAATACTGATTACTCAAAGAATGAATCATAGTCTGATTGAACATAGATTTTGTTTATGTGCCAGCCTTGATGATGTATATGGATTGTATTCTTGACTTGAAAATAACCAAGGTATAATAATCAAACAGATAGATTATGACATTTGAGATAAAGATTTGAAATTTATAGGTAATGAAAGCTTTTTAATTGTAATTTATGAATCATGAGACTGGAAAACACTTTAATCAACATTAGGGGGTAAGTGTGGTCATGGCGACCTGCGATCTCTGCTTGAAGTGTTGATGGTGCTATCCTTCCCTCATCTTAAACTTCATTTATAAATGTTATGTAATACACATACTAAGGTCGAAATGTCACTTCTTGCATTAATGTTTGCTACATAGTCATTTAAACAGTTACTTCACAATTATTCCAAATTGTAAGTATTCAGTTTTTAGCTTCCTTATTTTTATTCTTGTTCATGTCTAAAGTTACTACTTGCTTGTTAATGATGATTTGACTGCTTTTGATAGTTATGCCTCATTAGTAAAATAAGTTTCTCTTGGACCTGAAACATGACTGATAAATATTTTGAGACTATTTGATACCTGTTTGTGTGAAACATTTAACATCAAAGATGCCAAATCCACTGTTTCATAATTTATTAAAGTTTATAGACTTGGCTACTTCATTCATGGGTGACTAAGAAATTAGACATTGATATTGCTTCTATTAATTAGTTATACTAATGTTAATCTGGGCCCATGCATTGCTGTCATTGTTAACAATTGAAACAAGTAATAGTCCAAGGTATATATATTTAATGGTTATCTTCCAGTGACTAAGTTGAGTATGATCATGCATAATTATACTTAAATATAGCCTAACCTTTGGGTTTCTTATAAATTTGAAGCGAGTTAAATGTTTTATTGTTTATAAAGAATTATATTTTACGTGAATGATGAACCCACCAAGCACCCTGCATCAGCCTACAGGCTGGATAACCTGCATCAGGATACCTTAAAGGACCAACAAACCATATCAAACATTTGGAATCAAAATATAAATATGCAGATAGCTCTCAAGCATGTATCGTTGCTTCCTGTTTGTAGCTAGCTTAGGGTTTAATAGAATGAAACTATTTGAGAAAAAATGTTGGCATAAATTGTGTGAAGAAATGATAGCAGATATATCTGAAACAGCATTTTTTTTTTTTTGTGAAGTTGAGAATTTATTCAAATTCAAATTTTGTTCAAATTGATGTATTTGTTCTGATTTACAATGACCTTATTTTCACAAGCATGCATTTTCTCTTAACTTTGTTCAGTGAAGTTTAAATTATTAAGAAAACATAATATATAAAAACAATTATTTAGATACAACATTTCTGTTTTTATGCTGTCAACCAATAGCTGTGATGTCACTATCCTTCAAGAAATATCAGTATCTCAATCTGTGCAAGAGTCCTGTCAAGTTTGTTTTCTTAAAAATGAATAAGAACCAGCTGGTGCACATAAAAAAAGTTTTTTTTGATATTTTCTTAGTGGTAATAATAAATTAATTGGGGACAACATTTGTCTAAGACTATTGTGGTACATATAAGTGAATTATAATATCTTTGTGAGGACACTGGTCATATATCATTAATTGAATGCATTCAATCATTTTTATATCCACAGACATGCTGGCAGTCTTGTTGGTCCATTGAGAATATCGTGTAACATTGGATGGTTTCTGGAACTCTCCATGGACTTCTTCCAGTTTAGAAATGGCTTCTCAAAGAAGAAAAGGGACATGGTAACTGGTTGTTTTTAGTAAGTTAGGGTGTAAATGGCAAATTTTAAAAATATTTTATATCCTATGTACCATCATACAGAAAGGACACAAGTACAGTGGAAGGGTCAGAAAACCTTTATTGATGATAAAAAATACAAGAACAGCCGTGTTAATTCAATTTTTTGGAGTGCCTTCCTTTACTGCAATGCCATAATTTTCAATGCTACCAGGTATCTGAAATGAAAAAGAGTAACAATGTGATTGCCAGGTGATTTTAATTCAAAACATAAAAATTTACATGTTCAACAATAGTTTTGAAGGAAAAGAAAAGTACTGAAATGTAAACAATAAAATAATCAACAAATAAAATAGGCATTCATTTCAGATACATCTGCTATTGTTTCATGTACATTATGCCAATCATTGTCCTCAAATAGCCTCTTACTTGACTACTCATATTCCATCTTTTTATACCACTGTTATTACACTAAACAAGATATATTTAGATTTTTAACTCATTTATGGAATTATTGCATCCGTCCACCTGTTTTTAAACTTTTCACTTTTTTGACTTCTTAAAAACTACTGGCTCTAGAGAGCTGAAATCTTGATTAGACTCCTTGACAAATGCTGAAATCTTGTGTATAAACTCCTCTTTCTATGTGGAAGGCCAGATTTTATCATGGTGCACGTCCATCAGTTGTAAACTTTTCACATCTTACTTAAAACCACTGGCTCTATAGAGCTGAAATCTTATATAGAGACTGTTGGCCAATGGGGATTATAAATTGTAGATTTGATGACAATATTGATCCTAAATTAAGTAAGGGGCTATGACCTATATTCCCATTTTCATTATCTCAAGCTCCACTGGGTCCAGAAAGCCAAAATCTTATGTGAAAATTTGGAAAGAAATTGTACCAGTATATGACAAATGGTCTACCATTATCTCTTATGTCAGAAACATATTTAAGGATTGAGGCATAACTAAGAAAAGCAGTCTAATCATCATAAACTTGCCTTGGTGGTTTAATAAAGAAATGAAGTTCAAAACTGAATAATTAATTTTTTTAGTAATTTGAATTAATTTTTCACAACATACAAAAAACATAATAAAATTAATAATGTACAATTTTACAATCACCGATTTGCCTACATTATAGAATTATTTTTTAAAACAATTTTTCAAAAGACCAAGGATGGAAGGCACAATCCACAATTCAGAGATCGCAGGTCGCCATGACCACACTTATCTCCTAAGGTAGATTAAATTGTCATCCACTCTCAGGCTAATGAAAACTTTACACTTAAAAATTTATGAATAACTTCAATTACATTTAACAAATAAAAATTACAGAGCAGCAAAGTACCTATATTAAGATTTAAACATTATTAGTAAATTATTAATTATATAAACAAAGATAACAGTGAAAGGAAGTTCATAACTTAATAATTAACTTTGTGAACAATTTGAACATAATATTTTATAACAATTAATCAAATAACAGTAGTTACCTTTTTAACAATTACTGATTAACCTACAGAACGGATTTTTATAAAAAAAAAACAATTTTTCAAAAGACCAAGGATGGAAGGCACAATCCACAATTCAGAGATCGCAGGTCGCCATGACCACACTTATCTCCTAAGGTAGATTAATGTGTCATCCACTCTCGGGCTAATGAAAACTTTACACTTACAAATTTATGAATAACTTCAATTACATTTAACCAAAAAAATTACAGAGCAGTAAAGTACCTATGACAGGATTTAATCTTTATTAGCAAATAATTAATTATATACATAAACAAAGATAACAGTGAAAGGAAGTTCATAACTTAATAATTAACTTTGTGAACAATTTGAACATAATATTTTATAACAAACAACCAATCAAATAACAATAGTTACCTTTTTTACAATCACTGATTTGCCTACATTATGGAATTATTTTTTCCAAAAGACCAAGGATGGAAGGCACCGTCAACAACTCAGAGATCGCAGGTCGCCATGACCACACTTATCTCCTTATGTAGATTAATGTGTCATCCACTCTCAGGCTCATGAAAACTTTAAACTTGTGAATAATTTTACAATAACTTGAGTTAACTAGGAAACAATAACTAGGAAAATTTAATAGCTTGTATTGTCTTTGTTTGGCTCATTATCTATGATTTTTGAATTTTTACTTCATCAGCATTATCATGACTTTGTGCATGATGAAATACTCCAATACCTTTTGACAGTATTTGGATCTGGAAGTCAAAGAAACATTCAAATGAAATGTGACATAGGTAAGAGATTCAATAAGAAATTGATTTCATTTGAAATTTAAAGTCAATGTCATATTTAATACTTACGTGTCCTTTATGTATGATGGGAAATTCATTGATGACGTAGGTATGCTGAATATGCTGAAAACAATGTTATAGAGATTACATATTTGGAATTATCGAGAGAAAAAAGTTTATTTCGATAATGGTAAATTGATAAAGGTAATAAAGAGGTAATGAACATTATTGGTTTTCAATTCTTCCCATTGATAGAAAATCAAGGATATAATCTTTCATATATTGATCCTACCTGTCGCCTATTGTTGTCTCCGTCAGTTTGTCATCAATTTCGTCAAGTAGAAGTGCAAATCCAACTTGATCAAAATAGAACAAGCTTTCGTCATGTTCGATTTTTTTCCCTTTGCAAAAATCCAAATGTCTTTTGTATTCCTCTGGGCAATTTTCTTGTGGGGTATCTTGTGGAAACTCGAAAAGGATATTTAGGTCGGTGTCAATAACCTTGCATATCTGAAAAAGTCATTATTATAGACATGACTATTGTCATTGCTTTGTTGCTAAAATCATTATAAATAAATATGTGTTCAATAACAAATGTAAATATCAAATAGTTAAAAAGTCTTTTTTCTTGTTTTGATAGCAAACAAAGACCGCAACACCCCTATAACGCTAAGAGATGACTCTAACAGTAGACCACTATGACGTTGTAATAGGGTTTATGACGTCAGGAGCGCTCGCGAAATGACGTCATTGTTTTGTTGCCGCATTCGAAGGATAGCTGGAAGTCAATGTGTGTATTCATACAATGAAAACAGATTTCGGGTAAACAAAGCCACTTCAATCATGAATTGATACCCTGTGAATCGGAGAAAACAGCCAATCAGAATCGAGTATCCAGCACTTTCATGGTAGAATAATTTAATAATCTCATGATGCAGAAAATGGAAATTCAAGACACTACTGATCAATAACTTCATATCTATTTTAGTCTCAAATATGAAATAAAATTTATTGCCTTACATTCAGAATTGTCATGATTTCAGCCTCGTCATTAAAAACCTGATTTTTATGGTTTCTGATCCACCTTAGCCAGGACTGCTTCCTATGAAAGTCGCAGAGGTATATTTTTGCATCTGAAAAAAATGGATTACGGTAGTCATTGCAATGAAGAGAGATTTTACATGAAATATTATCTATGTTTTTTATTGGGGAACATACGCCGTAATTACATCGATGTTAAAATGTAAATTTTACCTTGAAAGGTAGAGCTGATGGCATTCATCTCAACATCAGAATTGTCAATCATGAAGGCTGATGGATTCCAAGAGGGGTTTTCCTGATGCAACTTTGTCAGTGCCTCTGTGAGTGAAGCTGTGTCCTCCCTCTCAACAACAAACGAAGCCACCACAGCATACCCTGAATTTGTCTTGACGCTGATGAAAAATAGCGGAAGTGCATACTGAGATGTTTTGTATGTAGCATCCAATAATACCATTTCCTGGCCATACATTGAGAGAAGTCTCTTCTGCCAATGGCTTTGATGAATGAAGAGAAGTCTTCCTTCTTGGCTTTCATCAGATTCCGATCCTAAAGGTAATAAAAGGGATAATTACTTCCTACACAATTTGCAGCCTATGTTTTAATTTTAGAAGGGCATCTGGCATAACTCCTATCATCTATCATGTAATACCTTTATTTTTGATAATCAAAAATTTATACCTCTTGCTCTGAAGAAAGTGTAATCTCCTTCCTCCTTTATTGTAGGTATAGTAGCTTTCAATCGCTCTTGGTCTACTAAACCGTGACTGATTTTTTTCATGTGCGCTGTTGCCACTTTTCTTACATCCACGTTGCTTGGAAAAAACCTATAAGACACAAGAAATTTGAAGTAAAATATTATGGCAAAATGTATTTATCATACAGTTTTTGATTTCATTGGTAAATCATAATGATTTACTTTATAAACTTTGTATAGTGACAAATATATTTGAATAAATGAAGACCTAAACACACCACTAACTTTTTTACCTCCTTTTATCTTCTTCAGCATATGGAATATTTAAACCATACATTACCTTCTGTTCGTAGTAGAGGGCGTTTGAGGGAATAGTTTGCGTACAAAAATTCTACTATGTCTAACTAACTCCCCAGTAGTTTTCACGCCATCTTCCACCAATGACTTCAAGTTGTCAACTACTCGCCCATCAATAGGAGCCTTGATGTCAGCAGCCTTGAAAATAATGATAAACAATGAACATAACATAATCATGTTATTAATATATGAAGTTCTTGCACGTAAAATCCTAGGCACATGGGATATTCAATTATTTAAATTTGGTTACTCTTTTGCCTCAAATGAATCTTATGCAACCTTGAAAGTAATTACAAAGTTAAGTCATTGTTGAATGAGTTTTATTATTCTTACATCCCCAGTCAAGTGGTCAGAATGACTGTCCTCATCGGGAAGATCTACAAAGATTCTCTTCTGACATTGGATGCTTTCAGCAGATGATGATTGCAGTGCTGTTCTGAGCTGCTTGGACTTCAGTTTCTGGTGATGTTCGGTTGCTGAAGTCGGCTTTTCAAACAAGAAATTGTAATTATTGTGAAATGGTGTGTAATAAATGACTTGTCTAAGAGTAATTGAGGGGTTACTATGACGGGGTCACCCAAAAAGCTGTAAAATGCCACCCAGTCCTTAAAAAAAGGCTCGAATGGGAATTTTCTTATATCTAAGATAATTATCTAAACAATTATTTTATCATTAAACCTTTGTAGTATGATTGCATAGCAATTTTTCACCGTGAAAACATAACTTAAGTTTGGTTGCAGTCCCAAATAGGCAACTGCAGCCAAATTCTTTTATCCTATTGAAATACAAGTTTTCATTTAACAGAACCTTATCGACCTAACATGATTTGGTTGCAGAGAAAAGATTAGATTCAGCGGTGTCTATCCCTATGTTTGACAATTTAATTTGGTTGCAGTTGCCTAGAATGGACTGCAACCATGCAAAAACAATTACTCGATTTCATGATTTCACATTTTAATTTCCCTAATAATGCAACAAATTACAGTCAATTATATCAGCTTTTTATAATATTTGTATCTGAATCATTTTTAAGGACTAGGTTTAATTTTTTAGATGTTATAGACCCCTCAGTTACTAATAGGCCAATTGAATTACTGATTACATTTCATCCACAATATAGAAATTGATGCGATATATGAAGTGAACATTATTCTTAATGGACAGCTTGCATTTAGACTCTAGCTCTAGTATCAAATATATACAACTAATAATAAATTTTTAATTGTAAACCTTGAAATCTGGAAAGAAGACCACTTCTCTCAGAACAATGCAGCTTTCGCATCCCATTTTCTTGCTGCCAGTCACTTTCTTCTTGTAAGCATTCTGTTTGTAATTGTGATCGTCATTGATCTGAAATATTCAGGTCAACAACAACTTTATTAGCAAATGGACAAATTAATAACTTTATTAACAAAACATTAATAATTCAAAAAAGCTTTAGCTAGTAACAACTTTATTAACATCTATTAACTATTCTTAAATATATGTAAGACTCAAATCCATGGCATGCAGAATTTGACTTTCAACACTATTTCCTTAACAGGTCACTACAACCTACCTACACCTATGAATGAGTGGAAGGAAGTAACTTTCGAGAGAAGTTAATGAAATTGTTCTTCATTAAAGACTTCAGTCTGTTGAATTCCTAAGTTATACTCCCATTGATATGGACTGTAACATTTGACCTTTTTTTACTTCTTGTTAAGCACCAATATTGTGTATTTTTATTTTTGTTTACCACTATTGAAGATAATATTAAGAGAATGTTTAATTTCGTTCTTCTATATAAAAGAATACAAGTCCTTTGATCTAAATTCAGTGGAAGTGGAAATTGTTTTACACAATGTAGTGAGCATTAAGTATAGTTACAGACATATTATGTACGCTTCAGTCAGTTTTCTATCTTTATGTTTAGCCTAGCAGAGGGAAGTAACTTTAATCTTTGATGTGAGTGGAGAACATGTTACAATTCTGCATGAATGATTCTACTACAGGATAAGGAGATGATTATTGATGATCCATTCATACAATTGATGCGACTCCAAAGTTTGTATGCTCTAGAAAATTTCATGTTTCTCATTTAATGTCATATATATATATATATATATATATATATATATATATATATATATATATCTCGACCTGTGAGGTAAAAGTAATATAGATAGTTTTCATGTTATTCAACATTAAATTGCAATTATTCTGAGTTTTTCCGTGTTAAGACCAATTGTGGATCTATTTTATAAGTTTTCTTCCATTCTCAAAATTGAATATTATAAGAATAATCAACAAGATGCGAGGAATTATGTTTGTATTAATTTAATGTTTCATATTGATTCATACGAAATAAAAAACAATGTTCTCTTTTACCCATGTATGCTAGTCACTGAGCGAATGGATAGAAATAGTTCTGTAAGCCAATCAGATCTTGAGTTATTTTTTAGGAAAACTGTAATTCCCATGAGAACTTTTATACCCGGGCATCTTTATGCCCGCTTGGGTAAGATATATATTTAATTATGTATGTGCTCCACATTTCAATTTTCTGCAACCACTTGACATTTATTGTTGAAATAAATTGACTTTTCATTATAATGGATTTCTGTTGTTCACATCTTAAGATGAAAGTACTATTACAAAATAGAGATCCAGGGATTTGGAAAGACACCTATTATAATGGGCCATAAATAGAGCTTTTTCATCATTTTCAGAATTTTGAATGGGCCATTCCCCTTAGTAGCAAAGGTAACATTCCAAATTTGAATGGGCCATTTTTTCATCCGTTGTGCAAAATGGCCCATGGCCCCTGCCTTTCCCAATCCCTAGAGGTCCGATGGAAAAGCCACATTAAAAATTGCCTTTTAAATTCTACTATTGCGCCATCATATATACGTCAATTTCGTGTATCTCCTTTCTGAATTTTTAACTTTAATTTGTTGCAAGCAATTATGCTTATGTTTACTTTGTGCCTAAGAAGTGAAAGTATTTTTAATGTGGCTTTAAGTTTTGATGGAAAAAACATACTTCTTCAGCATTTTTTGTGTGCCAATGTGTTGAACCTTGATGACACTCCAAAAGCTTTTGTCCAGTAATCATGAAAGGAATTCCATGGTTAATTATTCTTGAACCTTTTTTAATTTTCCCATCGTCAACATGTTTGACCTTGTGTGAACATGACAGATCTGGAAAAGGTTCATACTTATATACTCTTACACGTTTATGATTTTAAATAACACATTGAACAGTAAATTATAATTAATAAATTAACTTTGCACAATTGCAAAATATATTTAGTATTCAATAGGCCTACACACTTTATCAAATAAAGACAAATATTCATTTTCATAAAGTGATCATGAACGTACCAAATGAGCCAAATCGCCTAGTCTCCCTCACCACAACATAGTGTGATTGCATGATCACCTCATATTCCCTAATTAGAGCATCAGCCTCGGCCGATGATGTAACCCAACCGTGAAAATCGTTTTCTTTTTCTCTAAAATAACTTGTCCAACTTGTATTGACTTTCGCCATTTTCAACATTGCCGTTTCTTTAAAATTCCCGCGAATAAAACACGTGATGCACAAAATTAGATTTATTAGTGACGTAGAACACATTGACTTAAAAACGAGATCATGAATATTCATTACGAGGCGCAGCGCAGTGAAATAACGAGCCCAGTTGGAAAATCTCCTTTCACTCATTAGAGTTTTCCCTCTCCCATTTTGTAATGGTGTAATAGACCGATCCATTAAGCCCCGCCCCTACAGGTTTTCGACCAATCGGCGCGCCGTATTTTTGACCCACCTTCCCGCGATCGCTTCCTCGTACATCAACAGGCAACATGGCGGGCTGTCTTTATGACACAGGATTTTCGTCCATACATTTTACGAAGAAATTGCAGTAATATCAAGTCAATATAGTCGATGGCAGTATTAGTAACATTGCAAAAAGGGTCCTTTATTTCAGAAAAATACATCGGAGACAGCATATCCGACTCACATCGGAGATGTATCAATAAAATAATGAGAGGTGAGTGCACCATGCTCGGTTTGTTTACATAAATAAAAGTGTGTTTTGGGGGTTATTTCAAGCTAAATTTTCCAGTACAGTAAAATAAGTTGAATTAATTTAAAGGTAAGTTTGCCTCAGGCGAGGTGAATAAATAGAATCAAATATTCTTTTTCAAATGATATATTTCTAAAGGCTAAGTTGAAATCGATCTATAGAAGGCATTTGTTCCCCGACAGGTTGGGGTGAAACAAATAACACAATAATTATTCTAATCAAACATTAAACAATTTGAAAGCTAAATAGATGTATGAATTGGAATTTCATAGATTAAAAACTAATTTAATTATATTTTTCCAAGTTTCCATTAGATGTGATACCAATTAATAGAATGTCAGATTAAATAAAAAATAATCTCATGAAAACATTGATGAAATACTATATTCATGGATTAAACATATATAGGCCTAAAGTCTGTGAAAAGATCATCTCATTAATAGGACAATTAATTCTAACCTTCAAAAATTTTTGAAAATATAGACATATAATTGATGACATTCTCTTCATGAATATATAATTGTCAAATAAGTTTTCGACAAAGGTGAAATAATTTAATGAAAATGATCCTATATAGACACACAATCGTCATGTCTGTATAAAATATTAAAAAACAACCAGCAAGTGGAGCCTTCTAACTAATTCTTACAGTTTGTATTGCTAGATCTATAATAATGATAATTTGGTCAGACTATTTATTTTATCTGATTTGATAACACTGACTTTGTCAAAATGTCTATCTAATAAGTTTAATCAATTTCTTTTTATGTGAACAATCAAAATAAACATTGCCAGTTTTTAATTTATTTTGAAAGGCTGTTAATTATCACTATCATCAAACCATACACTCTTATTTATGTAATTTTGCAAACCATCAGTTAGAATATTTTCAGGTTTACACCCTTATTGATTGTTAGATGAAAAGAAAAGTCAGTTGATGCATGAATAAAACACACTCATAAGCTTGTGTTCCTTTTTTCAGAGTCAAGGAGGCAAAGGGTTTTGATAAATCTGCCCATCATTAATAAGTACAGATGTAAAAACAGTATGACATGGGCAAATAAAGCAGCATGTAAAATATACCTAATTATTTTTATGATTGAATAATTATACAAGTGAAATCATTGTTTTCTCATTCATTAGATAAAATCTTTTAAATACTTCAGCAAAATAGTTTGAAAATTAATCTGATTGTATCTGAGCAGAATAATACAGTCCTATAAATACATTCATAAATACATATATTGTGACAACATCTATAATGTACTAATAATTATATAAAGGTACTTATAAGAGTTCATATTTTAGGCATGATTCATTTATTGAATGTAAATTATTTCTAATATTTTCTTTTTGCAGAAATGTTTACTGAATTGAATTAATAATTGTTTCTTCATCAAATGATATTATTATAAAAAAAGCACATATCACATTCTCCCTATGAATTGCTATATAGTTAAATATTGATAGTTATCACAAGTTTCATGAGTAAAAACAATTATATCTACTCTAAATACAGGTCATGTCCAGTCACTGGAGGAATGATTTAGCCAAAATACAGTTTTAAAATGATTAAAACAGTCAAAATATTACATGATAGAACACTATAAAGGGAGATAACTGACATATGTTACGATGTGTCATAAACTTTCCACGGGTTTCAACTCATAGATTCATAAAAGAAGCTTGTTATTTTCACTGATGCTAGATTAATTTTTTAAAAACGACTGTGTTGAAGGCGAATACAATTTTAGAAAAGATCAGTCTGCGAGATGAAAATCATGTGATCCAGTCCGTACGTGTTGCTATAAATAGGCAGTGCACGCACACATAATGCATATGAACCACAGGATTTTACGATTTTTTCAGGGTTTTTTACCAGCAGTTCTCAGAAATGAAAAACACCTGAAACCATCATCAGCAAATTTATTGTTGCTCGATTTCACAATTAAATATAAATCAGGGCCCATTCAGTCTGATTAAAATCGACCATGTTCCGAAGAATAAAAGTTTCAAAAGATTGACTCTACCGAGATTCGAACTCTATATGTGTAGGCTATCTTCTCCACTAGGTCTGACCGCAGCCTACTGTAGCGCACGTTCTTACGTAAACACAGCTAACCAATCACAATGCGTGCGGCAAAAGCATTCGGTATCAGTAGCTAGGGGCAAGTAACTCTCATTCACCATTCGTTAACATTGACTCCTGCTATCCTTATTTTAAACGCGATGATGCGATTGGTTCGCTAATGACTAGGTTTTGTATGCGCTAAACTGGTGTCAGCACGTGCGCTACAGTAGGCTGCGGTCAGACCTAGTGGAGAAGATAGCCTACACATATAGAGTTCGAATCTCGGTAGAGTCAATATTTTGAAACTTTTATTCTTCGGAACATGGTCGATTTTAATCAGACTGGGCCCATTGACGCGACAGAGGACCTGTTTTCGCGTGATCAAATATTTTTAAACAGTTATTTTGTTCCAATTTCTGCAGTTACATTATCAATAGACTATATTTTCAATAATTCAACCGTTTCTGAGACATGACAAAACTCTAATTAGCCGTAGTCGTCGGCAGAATACTCGTACTCAAAAACACATGTGTCGGACACTTCCGCATGTTTGTCCGATGTTTGCGGTTGCTAGGGGCGGTCGTTAGGGGGCGGGGCTTAATGGATCGGTCTATTGTCCGGAATATTTAGTTTAAAAGCCCCTTTTATCCTACTTATAAGTTCTTGTTTCCTTCCAGACACATTCTGCCGCCGATTTGCCAGGTACTTCTTCAATTGACAATTGTAAAGAAGGATAGATCTTCATTGTTGTTTAGAGAACTTGATATCGTGATGTCATTTTCGTTTTTACCTGCCCTTGAGCAGCAAAGGGACGTAACCTAGTTTTCGAAAAGGGCAATACTGGGTAATGTAACTATCAACATGAACTGTACGATAGCAAGTCACAATGACCAGCCACAGCCCAAAAGGCGACGAATCAGAATGATTGATTCCCAGTCGGATAGTGAATGACATTTATGAAGTACTTAATGTTAGCTTGAATTTACTAGGTAGGCCTACCAAAATGTTTCCTTTTCTTACCGTTCTTGTTAGTTATTGAAATATATTAGTTATCTAAAATAAAGAGAACTTCCTTATAACGTGACTTGCGTAGTCTTTTAATGTTCGAAAATATATGATAAAAAGGTCAGAACATGCCATTTTTCATATCATACCCCATATCATCCCTCGACCCATATAAGCCATCTGGCCTGCGGCCCTCGGGTTGATAGGGTAGTATCGGGCTGATATGCGGTGTTATGGCCAAAAAGAAAGGTTGATGGTTTTTTTGTCTTGTTTTTGGTTAATTTCTAATATTCTTTAAGTTTGATCTTGAAACTTATCTTTTGTTCGTCAAAGTTAACCCTTTTCATCAAAGTCATATATTACACTATTTTTCCAAGAAAAGTTTGTTTTAGTCATTTAAAGTATTTCTATTTGTTTTTCATTTTAAGTTTAGGATAGATTTCTATTTTTTAAGAACCTGAATAGGGTAGTGCATTTTTTACCTTAAGTCATTTGTTTTAAAGGGAGATAATCCAACAGGGTGGATGTTTTACAGTAGCCCTTGTATTTACAGTAGGCATCCCTGCATATAGTGAAAAGCACATGCAGTGTTTGGCAGTCAGCAAGCCTGTGTGCTTGCATGTTTATGAAGTTCAGTGTTAAGTGAAGTTTTAAAGTCAAGACATCTTAGTGGGAATACAGTAATGGTGAGTTATATTCTATTAGTATCTATTTTAGTAAATAAGCATCAAATTCATAGTATTTTGGTTAGGCTTACTGTTAGGATATTGTTTTGATAGTTTTCATGTGTCATATTCATTTCAAGTAAGTTGTAGTCATTTTATGATTAATTGAAAGTAGTTCATGTGTTATTTGCCTAATTTCATTGAATATACTGCAAATTATGCTGCTTATCACATTTCTCTCATGTAAGTTTTGAGATGCAATTCAGTTGTATTATTCAAGTTTAAAGTAAGTTCAAGTCTCAAGTAGGTACTTATTGAATTAATTTTCTCAAGTTGTATTTCATGTACCATGGTATATAAACATTTTGATATACACATATATATTTCATGTTTGCTATCTATGGCTGTAGTAATTTAAGTCACTTTCTCAAAGTAGTTTTTTCTATTGTATTACAGTTAATCTGCTTCTACTGACAAAGAAAATAACGGAATAAAAGTTTAATCAAAGCCCAAATCATCTTTGTTTGAAAATCTATCCCTGAAGTGAAGTGAAGAAGTTAAGTGAAGCAAATTGAAGTTGTTTAGTATCTACAGCATTAACATTACTATCTCTGAAAGATGAATGAAGAATTAGGAGAAAAAAGAGAAAGAAAACTAACTGAAAGGGGATTAAGTTATAGTTTGGAAGTCAAGTATAAGAATGTACAGACTCTGTTCAAGTCTCTGAAGGGTGAGATACAGGACATAAGGGGAGAGCTTGATGAGGGAGCGGTGTCCAAAGATAAGATAGAGGTTGTGAGGGTGAAGCACAGTGTGTGGATGGAGAACTATGAAAAGTTATACCAAGTCAGGGATGAGTATGCCAAACTACTTGCTGAACCTGAGATTTCCAACTTTAGGAAAGAATGTGAAAGTCAAGACACTGTTTTGCAGGAGTTTAAAAGAATAGTTGAAGATTATTTTCTTCGTTTTGGGAGCGTTCAAAGAAGTGAATCATGTAACTCAGTCATTTCCCCAGTGAAGCCCAAGTCTACTAGTTCTAGAGCAAGTCAAAAGTCGGCTACCTCCGCACTCTCTGCTCAACTTCAAGAAAGGCAAAAGCAAATAGAATTGCAGATTAAAGCAAGGGCACTTGAAGAAAGAGGAAAGATTGAGATTGAAAAGTTAAAAGTCAAGATGAAAGAAGAGGAATTAGAGATTCAAACACAATTAGATATTTCAGAAGCTAAGTTTAAAGCATTACGTGAATCTGAAGAAAGGCACTCTGTTGGAAGAAAGTCTGAAAGAAGTCATTTTGACGAAAAGGAATCTGAAGAAAGACATTCAGTAAGAAGGGGGTCCATAGGAAGGCAGTCTGAAGAAAGACAATCTGTTGGAAGAAAGTCTGAAAGAAGCCATTTCGACCATAGCGAATCTGAAGAAAGACATTCAGTAAGAAGGGGGTCCATAGGAAGGCAGTCTGAAGAAAGACAATCTGTTGGAAGAAAGTCTGAAAGAAGCCATTTCGACCATAGCGAATCTGAAGAAAGACATTCAGTAAGAAGGCGGTCCATAGGAAGGCAGCCTGAAGAAAGACAACCTGTAGGAAGGGAAAATGTAGGTAGGCAGCCTGTATATAGACAACTTGTAAGTCAGATAGTAGCAGATGAGATCCCCCAGGTTAACACAGAAGTTTCTGATGTCTTCAATTCTGTAATAAAGCAACTGAAAAAACCAGCAGCTGACATACAAAAGTTTAGTGGCGACCCTTTGGAGTTCCCAAAGTTCATAAGGCAATTCAAGTCAAAGGTCATTGCAAATACAGACTCAGATGATGAGAGAATGAGCTATCTCGAGCAATTTACCACAGGTGAAGCAAGGAGAATAGTCACAGGGTACAGTTTTCTACCAGCACAAAGAGGTTTCAGGTCAGCTATGGATGAATTGCAAGAACGTTATGGCAATGAAGACTCACTTGCTAACGCTCTAATAGGACGTGCATTGAAGTGGCCTGACATTAAAGTTGATAATCCAAGAATGCTTGATGAGTATGGAATTTTCCTCTCTGAATGTGAAAATGCAGTTAAGTCGATACCGGCAGTAAAGATACTGGAATACCCTGACAATTTGCGCAAGCTTGTGATGAAACTCCCACGCCATTTTCACGAGAGATGGAGAAATGTTGTCTTACAAATCAAGGACAGTGGAAGACATGTCAAGTTTAGCGACTTTGTAAAGTTTGTCAAGAAAGAAGCAAAGAAAGCTACAGATCCAATGTATGGACGTGATGCTCTTCAAGTCCCTATCAAGCCAGCTCCAGGGCAACGAGGTAATACCAGCTTTAAAAGAAACCCAAACAGTTCTTTTAGTACCAATGCCACTCAAAGAAACCTTTATAGTTCTAATGCAAGCGCCACACAAGCAAGCCGCAACCCTCAATCTGAACATATGAAATGTTACCCTCAATCTAGACCCGAGAGACTTGCCCAGGATAGTGTCAATGGATGCATCTATTGTCTCGGGCAAGGACACAAGGTTAACAACTGTCAAGAGTTGATGATGAAACCCCATATTGATAGACTTCTCTTCATACGTAACAGCAGCCTATGTTTCAGATGTCTCTCCCTTGGTCATGCAAGTAAAGAATGTACTGTAAATGTCAGATGTAATAAGTGTCAAGGCAATCATCAAACCATTCTCCACATGTCAAGGGACACTTTGAAGAAAGAAGTGAGCGCGCACGCAGAGCTCGATGACGTTGATGATCTATTGGAGGCCGGAGAAGTGGAAAGTACCTTAGCTATAATTCCAGTATGTGTCACAAGAAAAGATGGTCTAAAAGTATGCACCACCTACGCCTTCCTGGATCCTGGGAGCACCGTATCATTTTGCTCTGAAGCTCTATTGAGTAAACTGGGCTGCAGTGGCAAGAAAGTTGAAATAACCATCGACACAATGGGTGAGCCTCACACATCTACTGTCCAAGCTGTCAACGGTTTACAAGTTCACAATCTCAGCTGTGACAACACCATATCTCTACCAACACTCTACTCTAAAGACAGTCTTCCTGTTACTTCAAGACATATCCCAACAAGCAAGGATGTTGAACAATGGCCTCACTTATCCAACCTACAGATTCCTCAAGTTGACTCCAATATTGATCTCCTCATCGGATGTAACGTACCTGAAGCCTTCTCCCCACTCGAAGTCAGAACAGGACCTAAGGGCAGTCCTCATGCCACAAGAACAAGTCTGGGTTGGATTCTCTGGAACGTAATGCGAACTGCACAGGAAGAACAAACTTACTCAGTCTTTCGAACAGAGATCAAGTCAATAAATGAAGTAGAAGAGATCAAGACATTGAACAAGTTGGTGAAAGAATCCATTAGTCATGACTTCCCAGAGAAAGGAATCGACGATAAGCGAGAGCTGTCACAAGAAGATAAAAGGTTTTTACAGATAGTCTCAGACTCCATATATCTCCAAGATGGATATTACCACATCAAGCTTCCCTTCAGACACGATGATGTTGTTTTGCCAAACAATTCAAGTCAAGCCATCAAGCGACTCACAAGTCTTAAGAAACGGTTCATAAAAAACAAAGGTTTTCATGACGATTACAAGACTTTCATGAGTGACATTATAACCAAAGGTTACGCAGAAGTAGTACCGGTTGATGAACAAGTTGTTAGAGATGGAAAGGAATGGTATATACCGCATCATGCTGTATACCACCCTAAGAAGCCTGGTAAGATACGGGTTGTATTTGACTGCGCTGCGACATACCAGGGCGTATCGCTGAATACCTCACTCCTACAAGGCCCGGATCTCACTACAAGTCTTCTAAGTATTCTTCTTCGTTTTCGTGAGGAGTCAATAGCTGTAATTGCGGACATACATGTAGAATCTATGTACTACAGAGTGAGAGTTCCGCATGAAGATTGCAACTTCCTGAGATTCTATTGGTGGCCAGATGGCGACTACAACCAAGAGCCTAAGATGTACAGAATGTTAGTCCATCTCTTCGGAGCGGTGTCCTCTGCAAGTTGTGCTTCCTACGCACTGCAACAAACAGCAAGAGACAATGCAGAGCACTATGAACCGGAAGTCATCAAAATGGTGAAGTCAAGTTTTTATGTTGACGACTGTCTTGCATCAAAACCTACAGAAGAAAAGGCAATCCAAGTTGTCAAAGATGTAACCAGTCTCTGTAGTCAAGGTAACTTTAGACTGACAAAGTGGATCAGTAATAGCCTGGAAGTACTGAGATCTATTCCAGAAGAGGAAAGAGCCAAGTGTATTAAGCAGCTTGATCTGGACTACGACAAACTTCCAAGTGAACGTGCCTTAGGTGTAATCTGGTCTGTTGATGAGGATCTCCTTAGCTTCAAAGTTGTTGAAAGCAACATGCCAAACACAAGAAGAAGTATCTTGTCTCTGGTGAGCCAAGTTTATGATCCCTTGGGAATTGTTTCACCGTTCGTATTGCATGCGAAAATTCTACTCCAAAATCTCTGTACAAAGTACAGCTGGGATGACGTAATAGACAATCAGTCTGTCAACAAGTGGAAAGAATGGCAATCAAGCTTACCAAGACTCAAAGAAGTACAACTAGAGAGATGTTACAAGCCTTGCAACTTTGGAACTGTCATTTCAAGGTCATTACATGCTTTCTCAGATGCAAGTGATGTTGGTTACGGCGTTGTCATCTACTTGAGGCAAGTCAATGAAGAAGGTGATGTCAATTGCTCATTTGTAATCGCTAAGTCAAGAGTCGCACCAGTAAAGAAAGTAACAGTACCTCGAATGGAGTTAGCTGCTGCTGCATTATCTGTACGCCTTGTACATATGATCAAAAAAGAACTCAACATCTCAAATGTCGCATACTGGACTGACAGCATGTCTGTGCTTCGTTACATCGCCAGCGAAACCGCACGATTCAAGACATTTGTTGCTAACAGAGTGAACACCATAAGAGAAGGCTCTGATGTTGCAGATTGGCACTATGTACAATCAAAGATAAACCCAGCTGACCATGCCTCAAGAGGGATGAAGTTAGAAAAGCTTCTCTCCGTACAAGCCTGGCTCCATGGTCCAGATTTCCTATGGGAAAACCATACCACTGTGCCCCTGCCTTCACTTCGCCTCGATGTTATCTCAGAGAGTGACCCTGAGGTAAAGAAGGCTGTAAATGCAGCTCTGATTGACCAAGTTAAGTCTGCACCCTATGCTTTAGACATGTTGATAAACCATTACTCAAGTTGGACAAAGTTGAAGAAAGCAGTAGGCTGGTTTCTCGTCTTTATGAAGTATTTACAGGAAAAGTGCAAGAGTCGTGGTGTTGTATCTACACGGAGTACATCAAAAGGGGAAAAGTGGACTCTGAAAACTCAAGTTCTCGATGAAGCAGAGCAAGTTCTGATACAACACAGTCAAAGTAAACATTTCAAGGAGAAGCTGAATTCTTTGGAAACCAAAGAAGCACAAATAAGTAAGTCAAGTTCCCTCTACCGTCTTAACCCCTTCCTCAAAGACCATATCATCAGAGTAGGTGGACGGCTGACCAATGCTCACATGAATTTTGATGCCAAACATCAAATTATCATTCCAAGAAAGTCATCAATTGCTAAGCTGATTCTCGAAGATACTCATAGATCTATCGGTCACCTTGGACGAAATGCCACGTTGTCAAAGTTAAGGGAGAAGTATTGGATTCCAAAAGCAAACTCTGCGATTCGAAGTCTAATCTCTAAATGTGTCATCTGTAAGAAGTATCAAGCCCCTGTGTGTCAACAAAAGATGGCTGATCTACCAGAAGACAGGGTGATGAGTGATGTTCTTCCATTCTCACAATTTGGAATGGACTATTTTGGACCATTTGTTGTGAAACGTGGCCGTGCCTCAGTCAAACGGTACGGAGTCATTTTCACCTGCCTAAACATACGAGCTGTTCACCTTGAGCTCGCTAGCAGTTTAGATACAGACTCCTGCATTAATGCAATAAGAAGATTTGTGGCTCGACGTGGTCCACCGACTCTCGTGCGTTCTGACAATGGAACCAATCTTGTCGGCAGTGAGCGAGAACTCCGAGAAGAACTTATGAAGATGAACACTGACAGAGTTAAGAACGCTATGTTGAACAAAGGGATTGAGTGGATCTTTAATCCACCAGCTGCATCTCATTTCGGTGGCGCCTGGGAGCGCATGATTCGTTCAGTTAGGAAAGTTCTCACTTCGCTTATGAATGAACAAGTAATCCGATTGGATGATGAGGGACTGTACACATTATTGTGCGAAGCAGAAACTGTCTTAAATGGTAGGCCATTAACTGAGGTGTCTAGTGACTGTAATGATATTTCGCCTCTAACTCCAAACCATCTGCTCTTGGGACGTGCCGGAGAAAATATGCCTCCTGGAGTATTCAGCAAGGGTGACCAGTACTGTCGTCGGCGGTGGCGCCAGATCCAGTACCTTGCCGATCTCTTTTGGAGGAGATGGGTGAAAGAATATTTGCCCATTCTTCAAGAACGACAAAGATGGACTGTAAAAAGAAGAAATCTGAAGGTCGGCGATGTAGTCCTACTCGCTGATACTACACCAAGAAACTGCTGGAGTCTTGGTAAAGTAACTGACACTATGATGGACCGAAAAGGCTACGTTAGAGTAGTCAAAGTGAAGACTGCTACAACCGAGTTGTCGCGACCAGTCGACAAGTTGTGCCTTATCCTGGCAAATGAACTCTAAAGTGTTTCTCACAATTTCTATATCATTGACTGAAATTGTAATTTGCTTAATATTTTCAGTTACACCTTCAAGTAATAGAGGTATTTTGTATTATGTTTCTTGGTTAATTTTGACCATAAGTGACAAGGTTAAGTAATTGTTCTTTTAATGTCACAATTAGGAGGCCGGTATGTTATGGCCAAAAAGAAAGGTTGATGGTTTTTTTGTCTTGTTTTTGGTTAATTTCTAATATTCTTTAAGTTTGATCTTGAAACTTATCTTTTGTTCGTCAAAGTTAACCCTTTTCATCAAAGTCATATATTACACTATTTTTCCAAGAAAAGTTTGTTTTAGTCATTTAAAGTATTTCTATTTGTTTTTCATTTTAAGTTTAGGATAGATTTCTATTTTTTAAGAACCTGAATAGGGTAGTGCATTTTTTACCTTAAGTCATTTGTTTTAAAGGGAGATAATCCAACAGGGTGGATGTTTTACAGTAGCCCTTGTATTTACAGTAGGCATCCCTGCATATAGTGAAAAGCACATGCAGTGTTTGGCAGTCAGCAAGCCTGTGTGCTTGCATGTTTATGAAGTTCAGTGTTAAGTGAAGTTTTAAAGTCAAGACATCTTAGTGGGAATACAGTAATGGTGAGTTATATTCTATTAGTATCTATTTTAGTAAATAAGCATCAAATTCATAGTATTTTGGTTAGGCTTACTGTTAGGATATTGTTTTGATAGTTTTCATGTGTCATATTCATTTCAAGTAAGTTGTAGTCATTTTATGATTAATTGAAAGTAGTTCATGTGTTATTTGCCTAATTTCATTGAATATACTGCAAATTATGCTGCTTATCACATTTCTCTCATGTAAGTTTTGAGATGCAATTCAGTTGTATTATTCAAGTTTAAAGTAAGTTCAAGTCTCAAGTAGGTACTTATTGAATTAATTTTCTCAAGTTGTATTTCATGTACCATGGTATATAAACATTTTGATATACACATATATATTTCATGTTTGCTATCTATGGCTGTAGTAATTTAAGTCACTTTCTCAAAGTAGTTTTTTCTATTGTATTACAGTTAATCTGCTTCTACTGACAAAGAAAATAACGGAATAAAAGTTTAATCAAAGCCCAAATCATCTTTGTTTGAAAATCTATCCCTGAAGTGAAGTGAAGAAGTTAAGTGAAGCAAATTGAAGTTGTTTAGTATCTACATGCGGTATGATATGAAAAATGGCATGTTAATTATTACTCGCCCGTGTAAGATACCGCAGTTTATTATATAATAAGCAATGAAATACTGGGATTTATCAGTGAAATAAACCTTGTATGTGGTCACAGTAGCGATATAATATATCGTCACTGTTGACAGTAGCGATATAATATATCGTCACTGTTGACAGTAGCGATATAATATATCGTCACTGCTGGTGAACCTTCCAGGGCCTCTTTGTGCCGGGACTACTTTTAGGGTTAAGAAATGTTTATAGACATCATAAACACTTAAAACCAACAATAAGAAAGAATTTATATAATAAATAGAATATTTAATTAAGTTTGTCAAACACAATGTTTATGTCATCTCGTGGTAGGGTTGAAGTTGATATTTTCACTCGTGGCTGCGCCACTCGTGAAAATATCAGCTCCAACCCCACCACTCGATGAGATAAATATCGTATTTGACAAACTTAATTAAATATCCTCTATGTAATATTTATACAGCGATGTTAAACTAGTGTAATACCGCTGCAAGTATGACGTCATAATATTATGTGGATGTGACGTCACAATGTTGGCACTGCCGTCACAATGGCGGCCAAGTCGCGGAAATGTTTCGTTCAGTACACTTCCGGCAGTCATGTTTGATTACTAAGGTCAAGTAATAAACAGAATACTAAACTTCCTTCTATTTCATACTATTTTTTTTTATTAAACTCGTTAATGATTTGGTATCAAACTGGCTTTCGCTCGTTTTATACTTAATCATTAACTCGTTTAATAAAAATAGTATCAAATGGAAGCTCGTTTAGTATCCTCTATAAATACATTTCCAAAATTACGCATTAGTCATTGGCGCGCCACTGTCCGGTTTTCGATCAAAAATCACAACCGTAACCTGTTTAGTGTCACTTTGCTGACCTGATAAGCATCAAAATGATAATTTTCATAAAAAAAACCTATTACTTCTCAATTTAATCACACTATCTATGAAGTTTGACATATCTGACTCCAAAAATATCATTTGTGTCCCTTTAAAATGATTCAGCTATGACAGGATTGGCTGATACAGATATGAATGCCCTGTACGACAAGCTGATACAAATGTCGTTGCCCTGTACGACAGGCTGATACTGATATGATAACCATTGACGACGTGATTAAAATTAGTGTTACGCGGGATAAAAGTATTGACTTTAACAGGAAACGAACTCGTTCTGTCTAGGGCTTTCCTCTATACACAGTCTGACCGCAGCTACACGTAGCGCATATTCTAACGCAAACTCAGCTATTCAATCACAATGCTTCCGGCAAAAGCATTCGTTATCAGTAGCTTTGGGTAAATAACTGGGTAAAAACTCCTCAATTGAAGACGTCAACGAGGAAAACTCCTTTTGGCGAAATACAAATAAGAAATATCCCTTCTGGGCTTATCCGTAAATCGAAAAATCATTCTGGAACATTTCCAATGGGCGATAAAAGCGAGAAACCTTCTACAACATGTGGAGCTTCATCTATAAGTAAAGCAGTATCAAATATTAATAGGCCTACGATTGCAGTTGAGAAGGAGAATTCGTCACCAGAGGAAACCTTGAAGAGGAAGGCGATCGAGAATGAGAACATGCCGTTCAAAAAATCACGAAAGGAAAAAATGCCGATTGAAAATGTCGCAAAGGAGGGAAGTCTCTTCCCCGACACACCTTTCAGAAACCAGGTCAAAGCTTCTCTGAACAAGGGTATTCTCGCAACCTGTCATATATAGACGTTTATGCACTCTATAAAGCATCTGATGTGCAGCTATACAAAGGAATCGTAAGGCTGGGATTCTATTTTATATTTTTTTTTACTTATTGTGGCTTATACCTAAAAATAGATTCAATATGTTGATGTTTCTTCTTTGCAAGTTCTTGAAGAATATTTTGATGTGCACCTTTACAAAGAGGCTGTCAAGAAAGTGTATTCTATTTCATATTTTGATGTATGGTTTACATTTAGATAAATATTTAATAATTTATCATTAAAATTGTATAAATCACCCTCAACCTATAGAGAACATTGAATGAACACGGGTGTTAACTGCATGTGTTGACAACATGGACTTAGTCATGAATGGTGAACCTTACTGTGGTGAAGATGTTAAAGTGTTTATCTAAATTGCCGATTTCTTGCTAAGATGACATTATATGAAAATATTAATGTTTTATGTAAATTGTGATTCGCACCGCACTCGGAATTTCCATATCATTCTCTCCTCAAGAAATTCCCAAGACACTTTTCTTCCCACGTTTCCCCTGTTCCTGTTGTTTTTTTCTACTGATAGAGATTCCTGAAAGATTGCGCTAAATGTTAGATAGACAGTCATCGAGGCTGTTTTAAGACCGTGAATTCAAATGTTTCCCTTAAAAAGGTTAGGGGTTTGAGTTCCCCCCTTGTGCGATGCGCCCATGTTAGAAAATGTAGAGTTTGGACATTAAACCGAGAAAATAAATCTAAATTGTAACACTGGTCACGTGGGAAGATTTCTGTTGGAATACATAAACTTTAGGACTTTCTTTATATATTTAAATCGGACTTGCTTTCATGTCATGTCATCAAATTTTCATGCGATAACATCAGATGTTCTAAGAACGTGATTGTTTACAAGTTGTTTCATTGTTCAAAAGGTTACACACTTGTTTGTTTTGATTATGCAAACTTAGTCATTAAAGAGATTTCTGGGATTTTCCTGGATATCTCAGAATTTTCGAGAATGCTATCAAACCTATGTAGGGGCTGACTGAGGAAACTCCAAGACACATTAACCTTCCTGGTTTCTACATATGACTTGGGATAATTCTTCTGCGCTTTTGTTCACTACCTGTATGTATTTACCAGCCAGATTCACCAAGCTAAGACGTATCTTACCAACTGCTGTTTGACCGAGGACTTTGGTGACAACATTTTTAGCTAGCCTATTGTACTGTATTAGCTTTTTGTATTTGTCTATATTGTAACTTTAAACTCTTTAATTATTGTTATAATTTTATTTATTTCTTTGTCATAGTTTTCTTGTTTGTTTGGGGACAGTTTCCCATTCTACATTTACACGTAGGTTGCGTATGTGATTATGGCCTTAAACATAATATTATGTCTGTCTCTATATTCAGAAACCTAATAACTGGAATAAGTTACATCATGCATTGAAATATATTTCCTGCTTCATTATGACAAACAAAAATTCTAACATGACACGAAAACTAGAATGAAAATACTGCTTTCTGATTGGTTACCAAAATCAATTTTGGAGTGATTATTTCGCCGATAATCACCTCTAAATATTTACGACCGATTCACATTCATACGCGCACGTTTACAAACTCCATTCGCTGAACTTACTGTTTTCATCGCCTCAGACAAAAGAAAAATGAATTTTAAATCAATTCTAAACGGACATTGAGAATAACGTATTTTTTAATGAAATTTAGAAGATAAATCCATCCTGTGGTTTAATTTTTGTCGAAGTAGTTTATTTTGTTATCACTAAATTTTAATTTCAAACCGAGCTCGCTTCTTACCGTAACGCGCGGTAATAGCGATTCGTCAAGTGAACAGAGGGGACGTACGTTATTCTTCAACTTTCCTTCCCTTTCCCCCCTCTCATTCATAAGTGACCACATTTCCAGACAGTATATTCAACCATGACAAACTATAAAGCTTTTTTGATAGTTTATTCAATCAGTTCACATCTTGCGTGAGAAGTTACCGCTAGCAGTAAACAACTACTTTTAGAGTAACGTCCCTTGATTTGGTCAGTCCTTGTCGGTATTGTAGGGGTGGTAGGTGTCCTATGTATTTACGTGAAAAACGTAACTCTGATGGGATAACAAATCTGTCTTTTGTTGATTTATCCTCAATGAAATATATACTTAAGGGTTTTATTTAAAACCTGTTGGTTTATGCTTTGATATATTTTTTATCATTGAAGCGTGTTCTTTGAAAATGAACTGTACCGTAGTTTCGAAAGCAAGTGGAACCGGTCTGTGCTGGTTCGACCTAATCACATTGTTGTTGCGCAAGGCGAATTAGTTCCTCATATGATTTCTAATTAGTCATGTTAGAATGGAGATAAATCCCTTCTGTTTTTTATTTTGGGGTTGTATATCGTGCATTTTTCACCCCTAAATTAACATTTCAAACCTCGCAAGCTCGGTTTGAAATTATATTTAGGGGTGAAAAATGCACGATATACAACCCCAAAATAAAAAACAGAAGGGATTTATCTCCTAATTAGAATGTCACTTTTAACATTTCTCTTTTCCTTTGTTTCAAGTTTATCGTTACTCATTTTCACAAAAGCTAACATAAAGTAATCAACTATATATCCCAATGTATAATCTTGCATATATCATGGTGATTAGAATTAGCCTTGTAACGTTATAATAAAAAAAAGTCATTTCTTTATTTGAAACTTAACTGAAATTTTTTTCTTGCTCGGCTTGAACCTTTGCATGAAATATAAATTTCTTTGTATGTTACCGGTTAAATAAGTCTGAATCGAGTTATCGCCCTTTGTTGACAATAGCAACTGCATTGAAAAACAAGAAAAGACAGTGACACGTTTTGTTTTGTGAGTGATATATTGTCATTTTCATTCATTCAATTGTAAATCAACACTGTTAGCTTTGTATTTAAGCTATGAAAAATGGAAGTTATAGCAACCCTAGTTTTATGTACATGAGTTGGCTAGGTGTTTATGTGAAAGCATAAATGTATGTGGGCCTATTTCCGGGTTGCATTCAGCTCCAACTACAGGTGGTAGGGGCAAGAGTCAAATTGTAAATCAGACGTTGATTTGAAAAATGAATTTTATAATTGAAATGGCCCAGTTATTAATTATTATAGAAATCAAGGAAGAAATGAACTGAGCATGAAAAGAGCAGCGAGGCCGCCGTATACTGTTCCTGGAACATGCATTGCCAGAAGTACTTGAAGTTCTTGAAGCTATGATAAGTGTATTCTTTTAAAATAAATTGGTATATAAAACATTTTTACAATGAATTCAATTGTAAATCAATGCGTACGATGAGGCTATATTAGGTTAAGGCTTCGCATTACATTTTTATTTACTTATCTTACTCGGTGATTATTAGGGTTTCAGCCGGGGTTACCGTATTTCGTATTACCGGGTCATATATAACGCGGGGTCTTGATGAAACGCCAAGGGTTCGACTGTTTGATAAAAATTACGCTGGGCCTCGAATAGACACCTGGAGATAAGATGACAATTTTTTTAGTAGTCCAAGAAGTTAATCTCCCTTTACCGCATATGATATACAACTTGCTATCATATGTTCACGTTCAATTATGTATAAATATTCACAAAACAATTAATTTTTGTCATAATTGTTTAAATGTAGTTTTAAACCTTGCAGGTATGGAATAGGAAAGGAAACACGATATTCAAAGATATATGGGGCAGTAGCACTAATATATACTTCTTCAGATTTTCCCAAACAAGTTTATGCCAAATGTTTATGATTATTCTTAGACTCAAATTATCATTTTTCATCTCGATAATCCGTTTATAATCACGTTTAAAGCAAAAACTGCTAGTGGCCATTTTTGGATGAACACCTTTTAATCATTTGAGGTAAGGATACGGATCCTTTGACTAAAGGAGATTGCCTTCATGTGGAAATATTTATTAATTGTTTTCGTGAGATCACCATTATTTTCGTTAAGAAATGTGATGGTCTCCTTTAGCAGTCCCTTGTAACCTACTTATTACTAAACAAGCACAAATTTACAGAGAAGCCAGCAACCGTGTTTTTTTTTACGATGAATGATTACCTTTATCAATAAAGTGATTTTACGTCTTGCTAAAGTACATGTATTCCATTGTCTTGAGTGTTAACGACAAATATTTCCGGACCAATATCACTTAAATTAAAAATGTAATGTTAATTTTCATTGATATCAGCTTTATCTTATTGAAAATGACAATCTTTAACACATATCTCAACATTGAATTTTAAAGCCTCCTGAAACTTACTCTTTGATTTTCTGACTAAAGACTGAAAACTTAAGGTAATGGTGATCTAACTTGATATACACTAGTCCAACTTAAAGATATCTTTATCTTTATGATCCATAATCATGACAAAGGTGCGTTACGTTCGAAGTTTCAAGTTTTTAGGGTATCTAACTAAGAAAAACAAACAATCCCTACAGAAATGACTTGGTTTCCGGATCATTGAAACATCATGAAACGACATGGAAACCAGTATTTCCACTTGGTATCCAGATAGGTTTCTATAGTTTCATGTTGGTTTCCATGAAAACTGAAACTTTTGCCCCAGATCCGGATGGTATCCATCACCGTTCTTTACACACTCCTCCAAGTAGGATCCACTTGGTTTCCATGATTTTAGTTTATTGTAGGTTTCAACCTAGTTTCCATATTCAGGTTTACTGTAGATATCCACTTGGTTTCCCTTAATTAAGTTTATTGTATGTTTCAAACTGGTTTCCATTTTCAGGTTTAATGATCAAACCACGAGTCCTAATTTGGCGTCAAAGTATAATGTTATCTTTAATTGTCACGTGGCTAAAATCTTGATTTGCCTGGCTGGGGTAAGTATGGGCCATGCGTAGGAAGATGCATGACCCACTACACTGCTCTGCGTTGGTACTATTCCCAAAAATAGTAAAACAAAATAAAAACAAAACAGTTGAACTTATTATTTTAAAAAGATTCTTTCTTTAACGTCACTCCTCCGCGTTTTGAGGTCGAATATCGGAACCATGTGAAGATCTTCCAATACCGTTATCAACTCTATTAGAATTTCTCAGGAATGACAGCGGTGTAACATAGTCATGTTGAGTCTACGTAATGCTAACTTGTTCTTACAATTCCTCAGCATAATGTCACTACCAGTCTTTAACTACATTGCAATGTTCACGCTGCAATTTCATTTTCACGTTCAATAATCATCTGTTACTTTTGTTTTAAACTGAATCTTGTCTACATGTATGTATTTACAGGAGCGCTTTCAAAGAGATCTTAATTATTTGCGAGACATCGTAAAAGAACACTTAAATAGAAAGAAATCCATTGACCAGTCATGACTGAAAGCTCGAGTTCTGAGGAGGTTGATATGACTGAGGAGTGTTTTAATACCCTGAATCGTTTGATTGAGAAAGGGGACCACGAAGCCGTGAAAAGCTACATCGACGAGAAACGGGTCAGACCGGTAGCGATTTACAAGTATTTCCATTCGAGTTACGTATACCCGCGCCTCTGTCCAGTTGGTCAGGCTGCCAAGTTCGGGCACGTTCAGGTGTTGAGGACATTGCTCGATGCGGGTTTCCTGGTGAACGAGAGGAGTGAGAAGTATGGCAGCTTGCGTCCAATACACCTTGCGTGTGAGAGTGGTAATCTAGACGTGGTAAAGACGCTGGTCGAGGAATATGATGTTGATATTACCCACATATTCAACTACTACAGTCGATCAGCATTGTGTGTGGCTGCCGACAACGGTAATCTTGAAATTTTGCAGTATTTCATAGAGACAGGAGGAATCTCAGTGAATATAATATATGGCGATGACTCTGCCCTTCACGCAGCAGCTGAGAACAATCAAGTTGACGTCTGCAAATATCTCATTTCTAAAGGAGCAGATGTTAACGTTGGAAACACATACAACCATTCGCCGCTCATTTTAGCAGCACGCAGCTCATCGTACGACTCTGCACGTGTGCTTCTGGATGCTGGAGCAGACGTCAACTTCGCCGACGACCAAGCGGAGACGGCTTTCTTGAACGCAGCAGAATACTGCGACCTGGACATGATGAAGCTGCTTCAATCTCATGGAGCGGATCCAGAACTGGATGATCGTTTCTGCAGCTCTCCCCTGCATAAGGCGGTCTCAAACAACCGCAGGGACATGGTCTTATATCTTGTGAACGAGTTGAACGTGACTATCGAGCCTAATGAATATTATGAAGAGGCGTGGCAGGGAGAAACTGTCTGTAGCATGGGTCTTAAGGAAGGTCGCTATGACCTAGTTCAACATCTCTTCAATGCTGGGTATGATCTCTCTGAGGAACTATCAGAATACGAGGACAGCGACGACAATAACAGTTGCACAGGGAGTTCTGAGGATTCCGACTCGGCCTCGCCACGGAGGAAGAAGAAATCGGTTCCTCTGCATGAAGACAAAGTAAAGCTGAGAGAACTGAAACAGATGGTTGCAAGGCCAAGGTCACTTCTGGCTCTGTCTGTTCTTAAGGTTCGACGTTTGCTCGGCAGACGATTTCCGGTAGATTTGTGTCGTCTGCCTCTACCGGACATTCTGAAGAACGTTATTGTGTCGTGTGGTGAAAAGAAGCCATGAGATTGCTGAGTGAAGGATACTATCATATGTCCTAGTAAAGATTATTTTGAGTGAGAAGTCATGATGGTTCTTGTTGGAGTATATTTCCGAGAGAGAGAATTAAGAAGCCTAGATATTCTTGAATGAGAAGAAGCCTTGATATTTCAGGGAAATTGTTTCGACAATTTTTTCTTTCATTAAAGAGGCACAGAGTATGTTGGAGTAAAAACGTCAAACTTCATAAATGGTCTTATTTTATCGAGAAGTAGTAGTTGTTTAAGAGGATGAGAAACAGAATGCGTCCAAGTTCAGTATAATGACAATAAACGGGTAAAAGTCGTGATTTTTGGGGGATCGAAAATCGGACAGTCGCGCGCGCCAATGACTTAAACGTTATTTTGGAAACTATTTACAGCAGACACAAAGATAAAATTAGGTTAATAGTATCAAGAAAGTC
The DNA here is from genome assembly GCA_921293015.1 of Phorcus lineatus. Taxonomy (NCBI): domain Eukaryota; kingdom Metazoa; phylum Mollusca; class Gastropoda; order Trochida; family Trochidae; genus Phorcus; species Phorcus lineatus. The sequence continues at coordinate 43,171,498 of OV121083.1, forward strand.
ATTTAATTGATATACATGTTAATTGGACACAGAATTTTGACATTTTAACATTTATAGGGTCGTTTTCTGATAATCTTTGTAAACAAGAACATACCATAAGTTAGACTGTTTAGAGATAAAGTAGGAGAAGAGATTTAAAGAGCCACTCCGTGATTTTCCTAACATATTTTTTACCTATGATACGAACCTAAATGTCGCATGTGGTGATATAAAATCATAACATGTCAACATTCGTGTCCAAAAGACATATAAATATGACAAATACTGGTTTTCCACGAAAATCTAAAATCAGCCTTATAAATGCACAGAGGTATAGATATCACGTCCAATATATATGGATACTAGTTGTATAACTTAACAAACGCTGCCAACTCCTTACTGCCCTCCTGGCTGTTTTAGATAAGTCTCCAAAATTACGGGGTTTGACTATTTGACGCGCGCCACTGTCCGGATTTCGATCATAATTTCGACGTTCTACCATCATATTGTCACTGTAAAATCCCCACAAACTTTAAAATGTGTCTTTTTGGTAACAGTCGATACTTCGCGATCAAATGACACCACTGATTAAGTTTGGCATAAATGACTCCAACAACTGACGGAGTGACTCTTTAAGGAGACGATTTCAACTTTACTCGGGCCATGAGGTATTTTTGCTCTTACTAAAGCCAGATGAAAAATCATGAAACATATTCTGTCACTTTTAGCTGTTACTGTTTTCTTTCTATCAATATGTTAATAGCTTCCACATCCACAGTTCAATTATTCGTCAGTAAACCATACGGTTCATGTATCTCCAGCTGATTGTCTCCCTTTGATAACTTAGTAACGATAGAATGATTATCAGATACGATTATCGTAAGGCGTCACTTCCTTTCAGAAGTTAAGATTTGCAATTGAACGATGCCATTCGAGTTACGAATTCAAGTCAAAACCGATTCTGATTTGCAAACATTTTGAAGGATGCAGAATAGGCCGATTTTGTATTAAAACTATTTTCACTTTAGTATTTGTAAGTAATTAAGCAGTTGTATTTGCTTTGTTAGCATAAGTTTAGCAGGGTGTGTTAAACCCATTTGTAGAAAGGTTAATGAAAATATTTTAATTTTGTCATTTGCCCATTAATGCAGACCCTATCTCTGACTATTGAAGGTCTGTTGGTATCACTGCTTGCGGAGGTTTATTCCATACCAAATTAGGTTAGCACTCATATTTGGTCTGCACAATGAAAAGACAAAACGGAATGTGCACAGAAATTCATCTTGGTGAAAGGTGAACAACCCAGACCCTTAAAATACTTTGATCAGCCGCACATAATGGCAAAAATAACTGATAACGGTATAAAGTCACTTTTTTGATCGATACCGTACACTGTTTTCTTGATGGCTTGTTACACTTACTTTAAACGCAATTTTGAAAATGTTTTTAATGCAGACTTAGGGTCAGGCATACAAAAGCCTACTCAACCCTCTAAAACAAAAGTTTTGAGGCTCTTTTTTGGTATGTATTATCCATGGAGAAGTACAACGATATGAAAAGGCTTTCACTTCAATTTGTTAAAGATCAAGGCCACAGCAAGGGCACAACTTGTTCCTGATTTGGCGAAAATGCTTTAGTTTAACTATAAACACTTTAAATCACATGATAGTTGTAGTCAATGAAAAGTGACCGTTAATTGTGTGACCTTGATTGACCAAAAGTTAAGGTCACAACATTTGGTTATGGCAATGTTTAGTCAATATGAAACCCTAAAAACATCGCTTGTAAACACGATATCATGAAAAGTTTTGGTGTTATGAGGTTCTATTTGGTAAACATAAACTATGAAAAAGTACCAACATTTGAAGAGGTTTTTGCTACAGGTCAAAGGTCACAAGATATTTGTCATGGCAATGTTTATCCTGTAATCACATTTTGAGACAAGAAATTGTTATTGGGAACTTATCTTTTAACACATTCAAGGTCAAAGTTCAAAGTAACAAATTCTGAAATCATTACAAAATGTTCAATTTTATTTGAAATCCCCCATGAATCATGACTTCTAATAGCTACCAGTTGTAAATGCGATTTATTGAATTGTATTCTCAGTTGTCTTTGGTTGTATATTTAAAATCAATTGCCCATTTCATTGTGGCTCTCAAGAAGGAGGAATAGACCAGGGGAAGGCGGAACACTCAGTTTCCGGGCTACTCTGCTTTTGCGTAGTTCCACAAACGCGCATTTAGATTCATTTTAAAACACCATATTAGGTGGTATTTTGGCACGTAACAAAAACAAATAAAATGCCATGAAAACTTACAGAGAGTAACTTAAACACGACGAAGGTCGGTAGTTTCCTGGCTAACACTACAACTTTTGGCCAATACGTTTGTGAAAACCACGCCAACAGTCTTTAATTGTATTCTCAACATTTGTGAAGTTCTTACTGAATAATTGTTAGACATGTATGTTCAAGTTCCTTTTGGTGAGAAAAATGGCTGATATCATTCAAGACTAAGACCTCTTCTATTTGAGCAGGATCAATCAATTAACCACGTATTTTCAATGTAGATTTGCACGTATGTAAAATTGCATGTGCACAAACCCCTCACTGGAAGTCGTGGACTCGACGAACAATACTCGTCGGATGAATAACTTATACCACGAACAACACAATGAAATGTTTAAAGAAAACATTTGAAAAATAAGAAAATAAATACAAAATGAGCTATTTTGTTTTTAACAAAAATGAGCCTCATCACGCATAAATAAGAAGCTACCAAATATATTTAAGAATTTTTTTTATTGTCATGCATGTAAGACCTTCCCATCTATAGAAAACCATATATTAAGGAGCATTTGCCGAGACAACCACGGTAGGCTGTATAGCACGTGGCGAAAACTAAATAAGCGTTTTGAGAAGATGATAATCTCATTGTCAAAAAGGAAAATGAGGACATCGGCAACATTTCTCTTCAAACATGAACAGTGTCTGATGACAGATTCGGATGATCCGGGGCGACACATTCAAACGATATGTGGATCCTAATGAGCTATTAATTGAAAGAGAAAAGGTCGCTTTCAGAGCGATATTCTTTTAGAAATGTCTTACAAAGACTATTGTACCAGACAAAAAGGCATTTAAAAAAGATGGTATATTTTTTTCATAAGAGGCTTCAGGACTGCAAACACCGTTTGAAGTTACCAATCAAATGTCGGCATTTCAAAACAAGTTTGTTTTCCTTACGTTAATATTTCTTAAACATTTCACCCAGATTTAACAACATACAATCGGTACATTCCTTGGTTATTCCTCTGCAAAATTATAAAACGAAATAGGAAAATAGATAAAGTTACTGATCTTGTATATGAAATATGTCATATTGGAAATATTAGGACAGCGTGCGAATTACGATAGAGATAATTTCTCTTAGTGTCGTCCTTAACAAACGTGTCGCTTTAATTAATGTTACTTCAATAAATACATATTGACCAAACAATATACAAATAACTAAAAAAATGGAACTTAATGTAATAATCGCTGAAAGAGAAATGACTTTTAAGCACAAAATGGTTTACATCGAGATCGCCGTATCGTTTGGCTTCGGCCAATCAGAGTTGCCGTTGTACTGAGTTTGGTTTTTCTAACCAATGAAATAATTCCTAATTAATAATCGTCGGTCTAAAAAATGCCTGAAAAGTACTGGCACTGGTAATAGTTGCGACCTGGAAAGACGGCCTATTTCACTTAAGTCAGCAGTCTGTAGTGGAACCACTTTGAGTATCCAGTCCTTTTATTTAAAAAAATGTCTCATTGGAGTCCCATTCTTAAATAGCCACTCCGTGAGTTGATGGAGTCATATATTCCAAACTTAATAAACGGTGTCATTTGATCGCGAAGTATCGTCTGTTACCAAAAAGACACATGTTAAAGCTTATTGGTTTTTACAGGGACAACGTGAAGGTAGAACGTCGCAATTATGATCGAAAACCGGACAATTGCGCGCGTCAAATAGTCAAAAGTAATTTTGGAGACTTACTTAAAACAGCCAAGAGGATAGTTAGGAGTTGATAGCGTTTGTTAGGTTATTTAACTAGTATCCATGTATATTGGACGTGATATCAACATCTCTGTGCATTTATATGGCTACTAGATTTTCATGGAAAACCAGTATTTGTCATATATATGTCTTTTGGACATGAAAAGTTCAGATGTTTTATATCACCGTTTTTATTATGACATTTAGGTTCGTATCAAAGGTAAAAAATATGTAATGAAAATCACGGAGTGGCTCTTTAATTCACACGGTGGTAACATAGGTGGTTATGGCCTTCACACACAATGACTGGCCTGTCTCTCTTCAGAAACATATTGAAGTTTAAGTTACATCATGCATTGATTACACTAGAAATATATTGCCTGCATCATAGTGACAAAGTAAAGTAACAAGCTATCCAAATTTCCCCCGTTATTCGAAAATTAATTGACTGTGTCTTTAGAGCTGTTAATCGGGCATTTATGTAATTCTCTTATATCGTGATTAATCAAAGAAAAATTACTTCTTTAATGGAAACGTTTTTCTACCCTTGCTTGAACCTTTGCATAAATTATCAGTTGCATTGAATTTTTTCCATTTAGAATTAGTCTAGACGAGTTAGCTCCCTTTGTTGACAATAGCAACTGCTTTGAATAACAAGATAAACCAGTGACTTGTGAGTGATATAATATGGTCATTTTCATTCATTGATTGAGAATCTGCACTTTAAGCTTTGGGTTAACGATACGAAAACTAAACCTTGTAGCAAGGCTAGTTTTGTGTACATGGGTAGGCTTTTATAAGTGTGTAAGTTTGAATGTATGTAGACCTACTTCCGGGTTGCAGTCAATCCAACTAAAGGCGGTCGGGGTAAGAGTCAAATTGTAAATCAGATGTTGATTTGAAACAAATTTGAATTGGTCCCTTATTAAATATTATGTATATTGTCATGAAAAAAATGAAGTCAAGGAGCAGCGGGGCGGCTGCATGCGTTACCATAAATCCTTGAATAATGGCCCGGTGATTATTAATTTCAAACACCTTTTTGACCCGTTGGTTATTTAGGGCAGGCGATTATTTATCTTGAGGCCATAATAAGTGTATGTTTTTGGGTAAATATGATATATTTAAAAAACATTAATACTCGAAAAATATCATAAAAGTTCGTACATTAAGGTTAAATTAGGCCAAGGCTACGGATGTCATGTATGTTTACGTCTCTTGATCTTACCCTGTGTTATTTAATGCAGGCGATTACTTTACCAACGAGGGTTTTAACTCGGCAATTATTGTATTTCCTCAAATATATTGAGGCCCGGTCTCCAATAAAAGACTGTAAAAAGTAAATAGACGCCAGTTATAGACTAGAAACCGGGGAATAAAATGACTAATGTATTTTTCAATAAACGATGATACATAAGCTTTTTTCCCATGACAGGAAATGATATACAACCTGCTATTATATGTTCACGTCCAATTATGACTAAATATTCATAAAACATAAATTTTTAACTGAGTTTGTCATGATTGTATTCATGCATTTTTTTTAAATCGGGCGATTTTTCTTGCAAAAAAAACAAATATCGAGACCGGTCTCTGTGTGATCTGAAACAATGGACGCCGAAGATTTAAAGGGGCGCTAACACTTAGATAAAATTGTTTCTTATTTTTTTCCAAATGAAAATTAGTTTAATTCCAAATGTTAGTTCTAAGAATCAAACTTCTCATTTTCGAATCCGATAATCTGTAGTCGTAGAGTAATCAGGGAAAAACTGATTGCGGTCATATTTATGTGAGCACCTATAAAACTGCTTCTTTTAAATGAAAACCCCATAAATTGTTTTGATTGGAAATATATCTGTCTTGTTTACGTATTCGAACGTCTTGAGGGTTTCCTGAAACGCTGAGATTATGAACGAATATCAGTTTAATAGCCAATGTAATGTTACTTTTCATTAATATCCACTTCCAAACTATTGAAAAGACAGTGGAGATATGATAGGACTATATGCAGTATACAATTATATAAAACAAATGAGTACATGACGACTATGAAAGTTTATTTTTACTATTAAATAAAGTCGACAATGGCTAAACTCCATCGTTGTCAACAGTACATGTATAAGAGCTAATACACTGCTTTGCGCGGTGACCCCACCCAAGAAAACGAAAAATACCCCAACAAACCAAACATATAATTTTATTCTATAATTGAAAAAACCCTCTTTCTTTAACGTCATTCCACCGCATATCTGAGGTCGAACATTATTGCCATGCACAGATTTTAAAGGATTTTCTAATACCCTCATTAACTCTATTAGAATTTATGAGGAATGACAACGATGTAACAATACGTGTAGCTAACTTGTTCTTACTATTCGTTTTGCTTTAAGGTGAATCTTTTCAATTTATTTACAGGAGCAGGTTTTCAAACAGTTCTTATTTATGAGGCATTAATGAAGGAATACCAAAGAAACTTAAATCAAATGACCAGCCATGTCTGAAAGCACGAGTTCTGAGGAGGATGATTTGACTGAGGAGTATTTTTTAACCCTGATAAAGAAAGGGGGCCACGAGGCCGTGGAAAGCTACATCACCGAGAAACAGATCAGCCCGGAAGCGATTTACGAGTACTTTTGGCCGAACGAAGGGTTCGATACAAGTTACAAACGCCTCTGTCCTGTGGGACTGGCTGCAAAGTGTGGGCATGTACAGGTGATGAAGACATTGATTGGCGCGGGTTTCCCTGTGAACGCGGGAAGAAAATATTTTGACTATTTTACACCAATACAAATTGCATGTGAGGCAGGTAGAGTTGACGTGGTGAAATCGTTGGTCGAGGAATATGACGTTGATATCACATACGCAGAGAAGCGCAACCGTAGACCAGCATTGTGTTCAGCTGCCGACAAAGGCAATCTTGAAATTTTGCAGTATTTCATAGAGAAAAGAGAAATTTCAGTAAATAGCAGATATGGGAATAACAAAGAGTCTGTCCTTCATGCAGCAGCAGAGCACAATCAAGTCGAAGTCTGTAAGTACCTCATTTCCATGGGAGCAGACGTCAACATTGGTAACATTGACAACCAGACGCCGCTCATTTTAACAGCACGCAGCTCATCGTACGACTCTGCACGTGTGCTTCTGGATGCTGGAGCAGACGTGAACTTCGCCGATGACCAAGAGGAGACGGCTTTCTTGAACGCAACAGAATACGGCGATCTGGACATGATGAAGTTGCTTCAATCCCATGGAGCGGATCCAGAAGTGGATGATCGTTTCTGCAGCTCTCCCCTTCACAAGGCGGTCTCAGTCAACCGCAGGGACATAGTCCTTTATCTTGTGAACGAGCTGAATGTGACTATCGCGCCTAATGAATATTATGAAGAGGCGTGGCAGGGGGAAACTGTCTGCAGCGTTGCTCTTAGTAAATGTCGCTATGACCTAGTTCAACATCTCTTTAACGCTGGCTATGATCCCTCTGAGGAACTATCAAAATACGAGGACAGCGACGACATTAACAGTTGCACAGGGAGTTCTGAGGATTCCGACTCGGCCTCACCACGGAGGAAGAAGAAATCGGTTCCTCTGTGTGAAGACATAGTAAATCTAAGGGAACTGAAACAGATGGTTGCAAGACCAAGGTCACTTCTTGCTCTGTCTGTCCTAAAGGTTCGACGTTTGCTCGGCAGACGACTTCCGGTAGATTTGTGTCGTCTGCCTCTACCGGACATTCTGAAGAACGTTATTGTGTCGTGTGGTGAAAAAAGGCCATGATATCTCAGAATGAAAGGTACTTTGATATTTACTTGAAACGAGTTTAATGGTATGTTAGAATGAAATTAATTCGGAGTGACCAAACACCATGTTAATCATAGAGAGCATCTTTGAGAACAAGCCATGGGATTTCAGAGTTAGAAAAACGCCTTGACTTTAAAGAGAAACAATATGAGAAGTCTCCATCTTCCCATTTGCATGTTGTTTTCTCTCTCTCTCTCTCTCTCTCTCTCTCTCATCTCTCTCTCTCTCTCTCTCTCTCTCTCTCTCTCCTCTCTCTCTCTCTCTCTCTCTCTCTCTCTCTCTCTCTCTCTCTCTCTCTCTATCTCTCTCTCTCTCTCTCTCTCTCTCTCTCTATATATATATATATATATATATATATATGTGTGTGTGTGTGTATATATCAATCAGAAGACCAACAAGGAAAAACCATGATGTCACCTGATTAGCATAATTTACAATATACCCTTGTACATTGTACATATATTTTGTTATAAAAACGCTTGTAATGCGATGTTAATGCGATCATATCGTTTCATCCCTGATGAGTCAATACTATTGACGAAATACTAGTATCAGATTAAAATGATTCTTCAAACGACTATGTGAAGTATTTCATATTTAATCTATATATATATATTCTTTATGTTAAATCACAAATGGTGGAAGGAATATTTTATGTGTTGAATCAAAAATTGTAGCTACCTGTTAGAATTTACTAAATTATATAAAGATTCCTGAAATCAACTTCTTTGTAAAATTTGAAAATTGTATCAATCAGATACCCACATGAGATTTACCAACTCGATAGTTGGACAAATCATGCAACAATTCTCAAGTAAGGCGTCCGAGTAAAGGACGCACCTGCCTGTTCTCAAATACCCATCTATTCTTTGAATAGTAATTGAGTAAGCGAGTATTATGTGGTTCCTAGGCTATGCTGCATGTACATTTCAACTTGGTAGATTTGTACGTTACAGCTATATAAGAAAAGCATCGTACTTTGTACAATGAACGTTCATTTTTTATTACCTCCTCTTGAAATCTCTACTGATTTTAAATATTTGTAACCCCCTTACAACATTAATACAGAGCAGTAAGGAAGTTATGTGTTCATGAGGAGTTTTTTGTTGTAATGGTGAGGTTTAATGAAAACAATTCTCGCATCAATAATTGAACAAGTACATAAGATACTCAATAGAAAATTTACTCTTTTTATTGTTTATTGTTGATTCGCTAATTTCTTTTCATATACTCTTCAATTACTGAAAAAACTCAAACTCAGAATAATTAAATGTAACCAAATGTATTATTAAACGAAAAAAGATCTGTCTTGCATTGAAATTCGAAATTGTGGTAATGTTTTTTAAATACATTTTTCATGATGTCATTGGAATTATAGTTAATCTAATAGTAGGTTGCGATAGCAACGTCGTTGAAAGAACTATAAATGTTCATTCATAATGCCTAAATTTTGATTTCAGTGACTTACGTGGATAAGTTTAAACCACGATTTAAAAAACCTCGGCTCTCGGAAATACAGTTTATATGTCACTCAATGAAATTTGATGTCAAACTTCTCGCTTTGACTCGGAGTCTGTAATTCATGTCTGTAAAGTTTTATTCATTACTTCTTATTCTCAAGAACAACATACAAGGGAAATTTGAAATCTTGTGTAGAGACTCCTTGACTTATGTGGTTTCTATTTATAGATTTGGTGGTCTTGTGACCCCAAATAAGGGCCACATGGACCACGCACTTATAACTTAAATCTGACCCTCTCCAGAAGCAGGAGGCCAAGTAAGCTGAAACTTTGTTTACAGACTCTTTAGCAAATTGGGATTCTTCTCCCAGAAGGGCAAGAAGGCCACGCCAAGTAAAAGTTTTTCAATATTTTTCAAGTAATAAACGGCCTAGAAAACTTAAATCTTGTTTATTGACTCCTAAGCTACTGAGGACTTTTATAAGATGATGTGATCCTATGATATCCATATGGTGTTTCTATTACCATTTATAAAATAAATCATATATAGCCTGATGAGCTATAGTACCAAAGGCTCAATTTCATATATCTCTAACCCGACATCGACCGTCTTAATGTTTTCATTGTTTAATAAATGTCAGTTGTTAGGAATAAAAAGTGTTTCCTTGCATTGATAGAAGCTGAAATGACTGTCTATCTTCTCATTTGCCTTAGAATAGCTAATTGAACCGAAAAGCTTGCTATAGTGCCTTTAAGAAGACTTAATAATAAGAGATAACATCGTTATATAAAATTCATTACAAACCACATTATAGCACAGTATCTTTATTTTCAACCATTTCTTGAAACACCAACCCTTTTTGAATGCATCAAGAGAGCTCACCCACTTTTGAATATACCGTCTACAGCCTCGAGTTTCATACAAAACCCCCTATAATTCGGGCGTCGAATTCAGTGAGAGAGTTTGTATTTAACGAGTTTCAACAATATTTCAGTTATCAAACACGTGGATGAAACTCATCCAAAGTGGTAGAGCTTTTTCGATACATCGGGGTATCGAGAATCTGACGATATAGTTATGCGTAATGCGTATCGTTAACTACAAAATTGTTTTTTTTTTTTGCCTTTAGCTCAAGGCGCTTGTCAAAAGTCTCATTTGATCAAAAATCCCTGAAATATGTGTAACGTGACTCTATCGTACGGAATCAAACGGCTGCCAAAGAGTGAACAAGATGGGGAAAAGTATCTAAACACCGAAATGGAAATCATTGCTGTTAAAAACGTGAGATCCATATCAAACACATCGCATAAGCATTAATACTTCGATAATCAGATCTTGCATCGTCAACGGTCGAAACAAAGGCTGCCTCTAATTGGCCGGTCATGAGTCCTGATCTCAACCCCAACGGGCACGTTTGGGACATTATTGGTCGCTGTGTACAACCCTCGACATTCTACTGTACAGAATCTGAGGCATTAGAGGCAGCACTACATGAAGATGGCTTCCTGGGCATTTATTCTAATAATTACGGTAGTTGTTCATCATATCATGTACATGTCCTGATAATTTCTGCAAATTAGAATTTGCCTTTGTTTCGACCGTTGACGATGCAAGATCTGATTATCGAAGTATTTATGCTTATGCTAGCAAATTTAATAAAATTATTTCTGTGAAAATATCCACATGTTATACACCAACTCAAACGATATATTTCTGTATAAAATATTGTTATTAAAATATGGCGTATAAACTTAGTGTTCAGTTAAGCACCCCTCATGTCTGTATGTTGATGAAAAGAGAGACAATCTCCGTCAGTTTAAAAGCGAAAATGATTATATCGAAAACATTCAGCAATAATTTGATGATTTTATTGAGCTTTTCAGTCTGTTCATCTTTAAAGGCAAATGACCATTGAAACATCATAACTTTAAACGCTACCTTTATACAGCAGTACAGTTCTATCACAAAACATCACTTATAATTTCCTTGAATACATGAACGCAGCATATGACATTAATTCGATTATACATAAAAAATTTGAACCACCACCAACGGACTGTTGCAATTCTATGTTTGAGTAGAAATACAAAAGCTACTTTGCAATCGATTCTTGCAGGATATATAATAACAAAGTATTGTGTTGATACCTTCTGTCTATGAAATCTAACACAAAAATGATCTATTTCATCATCTGACGGAAATTGGGCCAATTTAATGTACATCTGAGTTCAGTTGGTGCAGGTTAAAAGATTATCATTTACTGCCACAGCAACTATTTCTATTTAATCGCACTAGTGCACGCCAATATTTTGTAAACAGAACGAATGCATATGTCTCGATATTACTCACTATCCTCACTCAAGTAATCTACCTTGTAAGTTATTTACCAAATATTTACGTATTTAGGTAGTAAAGAGGATTTTTAAAGGCCGGAAGTATTTAATGTTACGTTACATTAAATCCGCATGAAATACGATATCGGAAATATTAAGATTTTGCTCATAACCAGAACAGCGGAAACGGCAGCCGCTATGGTCAATCTAATAACAATGCTAATACTGTGTTATTAAATCGGTTAATTTATAACATTGCTTTCTTAAAACATATTTCATAATTTGTTCTCAGTTCAGAGTTAAGGTAAATTCAATAGCTTCACACAGTACTAGTTCATCCGTTTCCAAGTGTCAATAATTTATCCGTTTTTGTGCACAGCTAACCATAGATTTTTATATGTCCAAGCCGACAGCGGCTGTCTTAGCGTTTTCATTGCTGATTGCAGGTCAATTGTGAAGAATGTTTAGTATTTCGTTGCATCGATAGAAAGTTGAAGTGAATGCATAAGTCCTCGTAAACCTTAGAATAGCCAATTTAAACCGTAAAAGCGTGCACTAGTGCCTTTAAGTATATATATTTAAATTCCACAATAAGCAATATCTATTATTGAACAGGTGTGGAGGATAAAACACCGAGTCTTGAACTGTCATTTAAAGGAGACTGAGCTCAAGATCTTGGGATCCATCTTGCCTTCGAGAAGGCTTCTGATAATTTCGTTGGCCCTCATAGCAGTGCTTATGAGCTCCAAGGCGCGCCGGGTTGCTACATTGATAGCTTTTATTTCGTACATCAGAACCAAAAGCTGATAGGGATTGCTGATCGTTCTGAACTCTCGCATGTCCTGATACTTTTCCAATCCCCCTTTTAAGAGAGCTTCCTTCACAATCCAGCAACAGTTGGTTAGCACGGTCCACTTCTCTGTATGTTTGGCGAGATCCCACCAGGACTGAATGGCATCCTCATCTAGCTTCACCCTTCCTGGGAGCTCGATCGTGTAGTCAGGGTCACCACCCTCGTCCTGGATATCATGCTTCAATGTTCGAATCGGAGTCCCAGTTACCTTTGGATTCTTTCCTTTCCCTCCCTCGGGCCACCAGCTTATGTAGGTGTCGTTTGTCAGCTGCATAGATCCATGCCCTGCTCGTTTGGCAATTAGTTTTGGTAACCATATGTACACTTTTATAGTCATCTGCAAGCAAAATCAATGTAATTATTTCAGAGAGAGAGAGAGAGAGAGAGAGAGAGAGAGAGAGAGAGAGAGAGAGAGAGAGAGAGAGAGAGAGAGAGAGAGAGAGAGAGAGAGAGAGAGAGACACACACACAGAGAGAGAGAGAGACAGAGAGACAGAGAGACAGACAGTGAAATGCGTCTACTCACATTGTATGTTGTTGGAGTAGGCTACCAAGTTCAGTCGACGATTAATTACGTTTCGAAAGCGTTAAAATACCAGTTTGCAAAAACAGAATGAAAACGAAAATAGGCTTATTTCTAGGAGTGTCCCGGTATACTGCATAACAAAGTCAATATAATACAATGGTATACGTTGAGCAGTGGCGACATTAAACATGCGCACACTTGAAATATGGGCTTGAGTTACTGAGGGTCTTTGATTGTACCCCTGCATCAGCTCTTTTTAACTTATTTTCGTATTCCTTTACCTTTGGTAACAAAATTTCAATATCGTTATTCGAGTATATGGCGACATTATGACAAAGAAAAATCCTATAGGGTTGTTTGGTTATGTACATGTATCTTAGCTACAGCATAGCTGGCATTCTACCTTTTCATTGGTCTATATATAAGGTAACGAAATGAATGATGTCATAGGGTGAATATAGCGAATGAAGGGTGTGTTATATTTCTTTGTTGTGGAGCTACAGGAACAAGTAAGCCTGCACCTTGATGTGAACTTAATAAACACAAAGTTACGTCAGTGACACTACAATGTCATGTATGCTCTTGAGGGCCAGAGTATGTTGTTTTATTCAAATATATGTAAAATTTAATAAATAATGTTAACTTGTCGAGATAAAGCGGTTGTTTCTGAAAATAAGCATTTAACTATTTTCAGTTCAGAAGAATGACTTCAAATGGTAAAGCCATGATAGAAAACCTTAAGAAGACTCCAACAAAAAGGCAATGATAGTGTTACAGAGGTCAAATGACTAACATGCAAGTAAATGGAGCCCAGAATTTCGACATCTAAATATAAAGTATAGTGATAATAAACTGGTTAGTGTCGTGTTTTTTGATCGAAAACCGGATAGTGGCGCGCACCAATGATTCAAATGTAATTTCAGAAACTTATTTACAGTAGATACAAGGACAAACATTGGATGATAATGTTAAGAAGGTCATTTAACAAATATACAGGTTAACTTGACACAAAATATTGAATTCTTAACATTTAGATTATTAGTGTCAACAAGAAAATGCCATTATTTTGGCATTTTACAGGTATATATGCAAGTTAATGGCGATTTTAACTGAACTCAGGTCATAGGGTATTTTGGCTCCAACTAAAGCCACATAAATAATTATGAAATATACTCTGTATCACTTTAAGCCACGTAGATCTAAACACATAGTCTGTGTCACTTTAACTCATGTGCAATCTGATGAATAGAGTAAAAGGATTCTATCAATGGAAAAATTCTGACTGGGTAATATTCAATTTTTTTCCCTAAAAGTCAAAGGGTTGGGTGCATGAATCCATAGTAAATCAAGATGAGAAACGTCAGTGACACGCATTCATTCTTTAAAGTTTATCGATAGATTTTCCATCCTTTTTTATTTTCAAGGGAAAATTTGTTGGCTGTTTATTTATGCTTGTAAAGCCATTTCTAAGTTCATTGGTCATTGTGCATTTCGAATATTTCATGTAAACTACAGAGAATTTGATCTTTTGGACGAATACGAAAGTGTAGAGATTACCCAGAACATTACGGAATATGAATATTTAGTTCCACTTAAGGAGGATAAAATGAAATCATTTATCCTTGAACGAATTGTATTTAAATTCTTCCATCAACAATTAAACAAACTTTATCGCTTCTCCTTTTTCATCTAACTACCGCAAACAACTAAAAATGAAATTGGAAAACAAATTTTTTTGTCCTTTCATGAAAACTCACTCAAGCGTTCGACAAAACATTTCGGATGAATCGTCAAATGGACTTATGTATAAATATAGCGCGCCTTGACGCTTGGCAAATAAGATGACAGTCCAAATGACCTGAATGGGACATAATCAGTATTCATCAATCCTTGAAAAGTCAAACCCAGTGACTCACTCAAGGAAGAATTTATCTGTAGTTTCGTTTTCGGGTTATACCAAAAGTCTGATCTCACACACGGAAGAAAATGCAAAATACCTGTATTTATTTTCGTTTTCACGATACTTGAATATATACATCACATGCACGATCTACATTTTATGAAAAGTTAAGCATGCTCTCAAATGACTTCATAACACCCTGCCTGCACACGGAAGCACATGGATAAAGTAAAATGGATCTAGTTTCATTTGCTTGAACTTGTACACACTAGTAATTCAGACTTACAGGACTGTCTCGCAAATATGTCCACTACACCAGCGCCTCCGCATAACACTAAAGGTAAATTTTTACAAATTTATAAATCATTTTAAAGCAATGGCTATATGAAATATATGAAAATATATTATCAAAGTTAATTTGATTTGATTTAGACTTCTCGTTGGATCATTTTTTAGGTGATGAATTTGTTCTTATACACAGATATTATTAGTATATACAGCATAATATATTCACAAATCAAATATGGTTATAAATTAGCAAACATTACTCCAACATGATATATTCAGGGAATCTCACAAAAACAGTTAAAGTAATGTGTCATTAGCGTATTGTAGATCTAATCATTTCACCAGTCCACCAAGCTCGGCAATGGGTTCCTCGTAAGGATGGTGACATTAACTCGGTGTACCTCATGGCAGCACAAGTTGTATGATCCCCAAAGAGAGTGTAATTAATGTGTCATTAACAGTGATATTGAGTGGTCAAGGGAAAAATCAAAGCGTCTTTGAGAACGCTCGCTAAGCTGGATATTAATGCTATACAAATATTAAATTGGGTACTATTTACTCATAAGTGTACACAGAATTGAAAACCGATTAAACGATAACACGAGATATAAATTTGTTGAATCCTCCTTACATGGGTAACAAGAAATACATTAACGGAATTCTCTAGTGATTCCTTATATAAAGTAGTAGGGTTGGGTCTATCGGCGTACGTGTCTTTCTAAAGCTGTTTGTAAGCGACACACATCTCAATGAGTGATATGAAACTCGATACTGATGAGGTTAGAATAATTTCCTTGTCTACGGGATGTCTATACATTGCGATTGATGTATGGTATGAATCGTAGTAGTTACGGAAGTAGAAGTCTAGTGCGATCTGGCGTTTTATTTTTTTAAACATCGAGCAAGTTTGGGAGCTCTAACATATGTTGAAATAAGCAAATTTAAGTTAACTGGGTGTTGTTTTCATCACAAAAACATGATTAAATATGGTTTGCACGAGTACAAATGTAAGAAAATATTGCATGTTTAACTTTCATGTACGTCGTAGATCAGAAGATCCTGTATCAAGAAAATTTAAAATGATAAATATTTAAAAACATATCAAATCTTTTTAAAAAACCACCATCATCTAGACCAATGTACTATCAAAGTACTATAATAGAGAACAAAGATATTTGGGATTATCAATGTCAGTACAAAAACGATTGCGGTTCTTGTTCAATCTCTTGTTCAATCTCAAAACTCCACGTACATGTATGGTTATCACGTTTGAAAGGACATGGTGTTAGGTAGAAACTTGTAAGTTTTATTTACGGGTCTTAACGCTAACGTCTGAACTTATAATTCAACTGCCTGTGACGACAAAGGCTTAAGTTAAGCGAATATTGCCATTCTTAACTCATTGTTTTCTTATCACACACTATTCTTATTATCTATTTAGTTATTAAGTGTACATACGACTTAACTCTTTTGGGCGAGGGAAGTATTTGCCT
The DNA here is from genome assembly GCA_921293015.1 of Phorcus lineatus. Classification (NCBI taxonomy): domain Eukaryota; kingdom Metazoa; phylum Mollusca; class Gastropoda; order Trochida; family Trochidae; genus Phorcus; species Phorcus lineatus. Next base: position 43,188,168 of record OV121083.1, read on the forward strand.
CACATTAACGTCGAAAACCACGGCAGCATTCTCTTGAAAGTTACTTGAACACCCAATCAAAACCTGTTTATTATAACAGCTTGTAAGAAGATGTAAGTATATTTGAAAGTCAAGGCTTTGCTCTTGTGTAAAGGATAAGCAACAGTCCTCAGATAAAATATATTGTCCCGCTGGAACACGTAAGGATCCCACAACCGAGGGCTTTGCTCGAGGAGCACAATTCTTACTTATAGAAAATACCACTGTCATTCTTATCACACTTATAAACCGATATTCAGTCACACCTTCGTTTTATCCTTACTGATTGCACCGAAAAGCAAGAACTTCGGAGTCAAACATTAAAACTCATCTTTTGTTATCACCATTTCAAAATTCCATTATCCTTTCAAATGTCACAAAACACATTTACTTTATCATAAACTATGAATATGAAGTATCTCCTTGTTTCAGAGGACGAAATTCCCTTCGTCATCAAAGTCAGTCTGCCATGTGTCGCCGCCTTCCTGTTGATTTTCTTCTCTTTGTTCTTGTTAGTACGTAGCTGTAATAGGCGAAGGTAGGTGAATACGCTCATGTATATAGCTGCAACAGAGGAAGATAATTTAGTATGACCATGTATATAGCTGCAATAGAGGTAGATAATTTCATACGACCATGTTCATGTTGGAAGATTAGTACGTCAATATTGGTATATTTGCAATTTTTTTTTTCAATTTTGAACATGGTATTTATAGTTCCTTCATCGCATTGTAAAAATAATCTATCATTATTTATGACATCGATATAAGGATTCATCCTGCTTTGAAAAAATAAATGATTTAAAAACATATAACTTCTCAATATTAACCGCACTTCAGTTTAATTTAATGCAGTATTGATGAAATCTTAAATGGACTTTACCAATTCAGCTCATGAATACCTACAGGCCGACTAACAGTTATACTTATGTCATTTTTGGATTCAGACGCTGCTGCGGAGAGAAGGATGGAGATGCTTTTGAACGTGAAACCGAGTATTCCGTTCTGGAACAGAATGGAAGAACTTTCTTCTACCCACAACATGCGTCAATCCGAAACTCAATGACCCATTCTGAACTTCAGAATGACAGGAGTCATGGTAATGGAATTGGAGGATTTGAAGAAAGAACTTTCGATCAGGCCTTTTTACAAAACCATCAGCGTGAGAACAGCCAAACCGTCATGCATAGGGACACGGGCGTTATGGTTCGTCTGGAACCAAGACTGAAAGACTTTAGCAGTATGGACTCGTGGAGAGAATACACAAGTAATGAGGAAGGGCACCCCTCAAGATCTGGTCTCCCGAACAGCGACTTTGGCCTGGAGAACGACCTGTTCTCCGGATCTGCGACCAGAAGAAAATCTGATGGTGAGGTGGAGGTCTTCAAGCCTGGACAGAAGGGATACATCTCCATGTCCTCAACCAACAGAGGTCGTCAGCCCAGCTGCAGATCCAAGGCGGGGTACATTACGGCTCGCCCCGAGATGAGGCGACCGGTAAATGTGTGTCATCCACTTTCCAAGCCCACTGATAAATCAAACATATCAGAGGAAACTCAGGAGGAGACGTCTCTCTCCACATCCGATGTGAACCAATTGCAAGTCAAGAATCCAATCTACGAGAGGCTGGACAGGTACTATAGGCCTTCCCGAAGAGTTGAGTCCTGTCCATCTTCGCGACACCATGACAGGAGAATGACCAGAGGACACTACGACTCTCTGCCCATGATTCCCTTTGAGTTGTCTACTGTTGAAATACCAATCGGGCCGTTTGTTTCATGTGACAAAGGCGATCGCAATATATCGGAGACTGAATACTTCATTAAACACAGAGACTCTTTCGAGAATATGTTTGATGGTGCGTGGTGGCATTCGGAATCTGACACCGAGGATAGTCCGCCAAGGGTGCCAGACAAACAGCTACGAAACAAGAACAGAGACCTTCCCCCTGTGATGGCACCAAAGAACGAGCGCCCAACGTCTTATGTGACAATGAATCGCAAAAACAGGCATGAACGAGATTGTAGAACTTTCAAAAATGGCGCCATTTCGTTAGGTGCGGAAACTATTCCTCGACCCTTCCGCCCAAATCACGGCAGCTACATGACGCACGGTCAAATGATGAGGGGGAGGAAACCGAGGGAAGAGAAGGATACGCCCACTGCGTACGAGAACTATAGTCACTCCCCCCCTCCCCTCCCCACCCCATGTTCTGGGAGCCGATCTCATGTATATTGTAATTATTTTGAGTCTAAGTAAGTGAACGTCAGTGGCATTTAGGGGATAGATACGAGGTTGACAGGATTTTCGGTCGGAGGGGAGTGGGATCCGACAAGATAGAATTGTTAACACAAAAATCAACGCATGGAACCCCTCTCTTTCCTCTCTCATTTCATTCAATTCCATATCTGGACATTGATAAGGGTGAGAAATTTCTGGGTGGATGACAACTGCTTTACTCTGAATGCAAGATTTCACAAACAGTCCTGCATGCAAACATTGTTAAAAGTTAGATGTGTACAGAGTCTATAAAATCTTATTATCAACTTCATCCTATTTTCGAAAAGCAAGAATAAAGTAGTCAGTCTTAAAAAAAATCTTTCACACGGATTGAATTTTATCATATAACACATGTGCAGTGTAATATTTTCTATATGTGCACATATGTGCGAAGAAACATATTTTGAGAATATGTTTACATAGTTAATTGTCTGTGAGGACTGCAACATGTTCTAGTTTTGTGTAAAATATGACATTAATAAAACTTGTAGCGAAGTAGGATGTCAAAAGCGTATCGTATAACTTCTGACATTCTTATAAATTTGTATTTCATAGCGTTTAAACTAGAAATTATAGAACAAACTTTCCGTGTTTATAATATCTAGCCGCGACAAAGAGGTCTTTGAATTTCGATTACAAATTGGCATTCAATAAACTGAGATCTTCGAAAAGCGATATCGTCATGTGTTGATTGTTTACGCCTCCTTGAGTCTTCGAAACTTCGAAAAACTCTGACCTTTTGACCCTCGAACCTTCTTTTCCCCCACTGAAAATTATCCCTAATGTCAACGCTCACAGGCAGTGCTAATATTCAGGGCGATGATAAGATTCTTCCTCTCACTTTCTTAGAATATAAATGTAAATTAGACACTTCCTAATTTCAAGAGAATAGTCTTTAGATTTCAAGACACCAGTTTGCACATCATACTTGATGTGGCGACGTTCAAACAAAGGTTGTGATTCGGGATTCGGACACATTCTATCAGCGACTTTCCTCTCAATAATTGTAGATAACGCTACAATTATTGAGTTTTCGACATTGTATGTGAGTTCAGGCGATAACTACAAGCGCTGTCTACTGTGGTTGATATTATAGTCTAGCCTGCATTTATTATAAGCTCTACGGGGTTTTGGATATGGTACGGAAAAAATACTCTTATAGATTTCTTGTTCCTTAAAGACAGACACGGAAACGTAGAATTCAAGATTTTTCAAAACAAATTTCCCTCATTAATTCTCTCAATACAGTGATATGTTTGGTGACATAGTTTGTTGTAAATCGCCGGCTTAAGCGTTTCTAATCATAGGGACTTCTATCGTTTAGACATAGCGTTAGACAGACAAATATGCCTACAGATCTTTAACTTTCTTTTTGTATAGCCATACGGTAGATTCTGTAGGCACATATGTCTATCTTAGACCATTTCTAAATGATGCCCGTCCCTGTGGCTCAAACGTATTCATAAGTTGAATAACAATGAAATCAAAACTATCGATATAGTTGAATAAAAGATAAAATATCAAATTTTATCCAAATACATATTTCTTGACTTAAAGTCATTGTCTCATTTTTGCAAGGCAAATTGTAATGCATGCTGGACAAATAGTTCACCACTCACAGAAATCTTTCCCCTGACGTTTGCAACAATTTTCAGAACTCTGCAGGCATTCTAGCCCTAGCCCTCTATTTGTGTTAGTGATCAGATTTTGTTCGTGAAGAATAATTAGTTCAGTTTAGTTGCCTTACAAAAATGAGACTAACACTTTAATGAATATATCTAATTTTATCGGTATATGTCTCTTTAAGTTAATCATTCAAATTGTCCAATATATAGTGACCAGCAAACAAAATTTCTGGGTGTAAGCTCTGCTCTTTATAAACATTTATTTAAACATTATTTAACAACCTATCTTTCTGATTTGAATACATCAGCAGTGTTATTATCTATCATGTCTTGTACACGTGCTTAGCCTACTAAATATCCAGCTTAAAGGTTAAAGAGTAAGCGTCATTCTCCGAAACGTGATGTAATGTGATGTGATGTGATGTGACGTGATTATTCAAGAATAATGTTATTGAAAGAAAAAAATTTATTCAAAGAATAATGTTATTAAAAGAATAATTTTTTTCAAAGAATAATTTTTTTCAAAAAATAATTTTATTCAAAGAATAATTTTATTCAAAGAATAATGTTATTCAAAGAATAATGTTAATATGTAATAGAGTTATTCAAAGAATAATGTTATTCAAAGAATAATGTTATTCAAAGAATAATGTTAATATGTACAATGTAATAAAGTTATTCAAAGAATACTGTTAATATGTAATAATGTAGTTCAAAGAATAATGTTCTTCAAAGATTAATGTTAAAATGGCCAGTTTCATATGGAGATAGATCATGTGTTCGAGTTAAATATCAAACGAGAACGAAGTTCGAGTTTGATATTTCACTCGGACACATGATATATTTCCATATCAAACTCGTGGACACATGGTAACGTATTTATCTCGACGAGGACCCTTATTTTATACTTTAAATATGGCTTGAAAGATTGGATGGGTCAAAATGGCGGCTAGTCTTGTCAATGTTATTCTTTTATTTATGAATTTACAAATATGATTTTTATATCACCGTTTAGAGCACGAAAAGTATAGTCTAGTACCGTGCAGTAATTACAGACTAACGAACTTGAATAAATATAACGAATATTGCGGGGCTTTTTAAGTTTTGCTTGTTTGGTCACGTGACCTCAAATATGACCTCAAATATACGTTCCACCTTGGAAACGTTCGATTTGAAGCGGCGCTAAAATAGCCGTAAATTCCTGACTGTCATGGCGGACCGTCGTGAAAGATGCGAGTTTGAGCTAATAATAGGTTCCAACAAACCAGCGTAGCGTAGCCTTTGTTTACCTAACAGTGGGACAAGGGAGATAACTCTTGGCAGCACGACGTCTCTGTTACTAGGGTTGCGCGTGACCCAGTTTAACATAGAAAATATACCTACGGCACGTGACCGCTTTTAGCCAATGAGTAGCCGACATTGCTGTCCAAGTCGAGATAAAATGTGATAATGTTATTCAAAGAAGTTGATATTCCGATATTTGGTCTAACCACTTTTAAAAGGCATTTGAAACATCGCATAAAGATGAGTGCAAAAAGTCTCGACAACGTGGTTTAAACCTATAGCCTATTATTGAAATAGAAATGGTTTGAACTTCAAGAAGGTCATATGTTATATTGGTTATTACTTATGCAACATATGTTGAAATATTCCCCGTGTCACTTCAAGACACTGTAGCGTGCTTCCTCTGAACAATAAAGAGGTCGTACGAAAATGAAATTGAATGTTACCCGTAAGGCAACGAATTCCTGAAACGAATGTAATAAGTTCTGTTACGCTACACGAATCAATTTCCCAGACTCAAATGATAAAAGTGTTCACACTGAAATGGTTGCATTCAGCTTCGCTTGGTACTTGATACTTCTCTAAATATTCATAAACGGGTATAGTGATGTAAAGTTTGACCCGTTGACAATTTTGTTGCCTAAACTCATATCTATTTTAGGAAATTTGAGGAAATGAAAGGTCTAATAAACAAGCTATTTTAGGTTCATATCATCTTTAAGAGGGTTTATTGGTTTTAGCAAAATTTCTTATCTTTATTTATTTTCTTATGAATCATTTGAAAAAAACAACATCTTTTACTATTTAGTTGGTAATTTTTTTCTACTATGAAATTTAAGTCAAGATTTGCTAAGTACTTTGAACTTACTCGATCTTTAGTTCTATACCTTGGTTTGAGACGTTAGCACTAAAACTTTCACTGTCATATATTCAATACTTTAGTTTTTAAACCCCGACACTAAAGATTTCAATCATTAGTTCTATACTTTAGTTTAACATCGGCACTCAATTTTCTTAATCATTAGTTATATACATTAGTTTAACACTGGCACTCAATTTTCTTAATTATTGCTTTTATACTTTAGTTTAACATTGGCACTCAATTTTCTTAATCATTAGTTTAATACTTTAGTTTAACAATGTCACTCAATTTTTGTAATCATTCATTTCGTTAGATCTATACTCTAGTTTTAAAAACAATGACAAGTAAAGTTTTTCAATCATTAGTTCTTTACTTAAGTTTAACATATATTGGCACTCAAGTTTCTTAATCATTATTTCTATAGTTAAGTTTTTTAAAAATGACAGACACTTCCCTAATCATTAGTTCTATTCTTTAGCTTTAAACAATCGCACTTAGTCATCACAGTCCCACTTGTATTCGTATGAAGTGAAAGTACCACACACACTGATGCCCTCGATAACATTTACTCACAATGGGACACTTCCTTTTTGAAACATGTTCGAAAATTATTCTATTCTATTTTTCGAGGAAATATTTCAACTGTCTGATGTACGATCCTATGTTTACTGTTTGAGGGAGTTCTCGTTATGAAAGTCCTCGTTCTTCACGCCTGTATCAACAGTTTCATGCTTATATTTGCAGGTGAGAAACTTACATCACATTACATATATGTATTACACACCTAATATAGCTGTTAGCTGTCACTGGTTCTGTCTTGTGCTGTTTTTTTACGTCTTAAAACGAAATATGCTCCTTTGACTTGTTCTGCAATGACCACGGAAAGATGTTGAATACTGGACCTTGGACAATTTTAAACATATTTTTTGAAAACTGCAAATCTGTTATATAAAATAAGAGATATATAATTCTTATTTCGAGACGAGTGACAAGAGCAAGGCCTTTTCAGTGACAATTGAAAGTCACTGATTCTTCAAGACATTTTATAAGAGTGTGATCACTGCATGTTCTATTTGAATTGTCAAAGCAAGATAAAGAACCTTTTTTTACTTTGCCCATAATTTATGTAACAATTTAAACGGTTAACAAGTCAAAGAAGCAACCATTCAAAAATGTATATTTCAGTCCAAATCCTACACATGATACAAATCTATCAGAATCCTATGTCTTGAAAACAACTAGGTCACATTTGAAAATTTCACGAACCACTTTATATAACATATTCCTTATAATAGTATTAATAATTCACCGCCGCTTATGGGTGGGATATTGCCCGAGCGTTCAACATCAATTCACTTAAAAATTCACATTAAGATTTGTTAAAGCACTATGTTTTAATCCTCCTCATAACACACACACACACACACACCCACACACACCCACACACACACACACACACACACACACACTAAAGGTTGACCTCACTGCTTAGTACTAAGCGAGGCAAGTATAGTTTCAATGCTAACCAGCTTTACAGGCAGGTCTAGTTTCAAGTACGCATTCACTGCAACATGCTTATAGAGATATATTTTAGCAGGGTGACTCGACTTTTGGTCCTGTGAAGGAAATTGAAACGCCTAGTTCATCAATGTATCATATTGTAGCTGTCTTTAGATGTTCAAAGTTTGAAATACTAGTATCTCAATACAGGGCGAGGGAAAACTATGTATTAATGAATAAAACAGCTGGTTCAGAATAATGACAGGAAAAAAATGTGAAATTGGTTGGTTATCTAAAACGAAAAAAGGCGTTTGATTTTTAAAAATGTCCATGTAATTTGTTTTTACAAAACGGAAATGATAGGCAATTCTACTATATCTTAGAAATAGTGAATATGTCACATATTTGCATTGTTTATACGCCATTATGCAACCGTTGGTGATTTTCAGTATGTAGATTTAAGATACAATGATTAACTGATTTAGTTCATAATATTCATGATTTTTTCTATAACGAGGACTTTTGTTCAGCTCGACATGGTTTTCCATTCAATTTACCCCTATTTTCCTTTTTGATTGCCCACATCTCATTGGTGTTTATCGACCTCTGATATATCTGAGTACTGATTCTGTCATGCGACGTGGAAAATCACTTTCCTGGCAGATCCATGGTGTATGTACGAGCACAACGGCGCATCATACACCGGCTCCTTGAATACAACCGGAAACGGAAGTGAGTGCCTTACGTGGTCGGACCCGGCTGTACCTTTGTATCCTGCGGAGAGTTTCCCGGATGGAGATACCGGACACAACTACTGCAGGAACCCGAAGGATCGCGGAGGACGTGCCCGCATGCCTTGGTGTTTTGTAATGACCGATTCAGGTGTGAAGTTCGAATATTGCGAGGAGATCCAGCTCTGTGGTGAGGTTTGACTTTTTGAATGATTCGTTTTTTTCCTTTTCACAAATTGGTAGAACTGGATTTTATAGAAATATCGACATCAACATTTTTATTTGATTATTAACGTGGTTTGAGTTTGTTATAACTTTAAGATGTCCTTTTTACATCGACGGTCTTTACCATCTTTTCGGACTTTAAATAATCTATGCATAATTGTATCTTGATATAAATATATGCATGGTTTTAACCTTTTTAAATAAGCAAAATAAATTATTATATATTTTGCAAAACCGAATGTCACTATGCAAAATTGTTATTGGTTATTTCAAAGAATCCTAGCCTGTAAGTGTTTTCCTTACCTCTATACAAATATTTACTTTCTATTGTAAAAATTGGTTAAATATAAGAAAAATTGTTGTAAAGAATCTAACAGGACGTCAGTCAAACTCCTGAAAGTGAAAATTATGAAGGACATGTTTTATTTTTAAGAAAACGATAGCAATAATTACATTTCATTAGAAAAATTTGTCTATCAATATAATGGTCTGAAATTACGAAACTGTTAACATTTTTCGCAAATTCAGATTGCCCATCTGGACAATTTGGAGCCGGATGTAAAAAGGCCTGCAGGTGCCGAGACAAGGAGGAGACGTGCAATCACGTGTTCGGCTCGTGCAGATCTGGATGTGCACCAGGATGGACTGGAATAAAGTGTCAGAGAAGTGGGTAACATTACAATGATCTTAAACATCTCATTTGTATTGAGCTTCTCTCTATGAGGACTACGCAACTTTTACAGCTCTAAAAAAATTAGTTTATAAGCAGGGGATGGTGCAATATAACACTCAAGACAAGTCAACTACAATACAACGCTTCGATATCTTAAAGGCACTGTGGCATGCATTTTCACATGTAAAAAAAATGTCACTTGTGCAAAAAATGGTAAATATTTATTCATGAAAACGGCTGAACTAAACATGACGGCTTCCGATTTTGGTAATTATTATGTATGAAAAAATTGATTGCTTTTTATCTATATCAAGTGCCGCTGGTTTCACTGCAGGTCATTACCATTACGTGTGCGTATATAACATCTAATAACAAAGAAAACTGATATGTTAAAGGCACTAGTGCACCCATTGTTTAGGAAATGTAAATAATGCACAGATGAAGCATTGCTGTCACTATGACTAGGAAATCTACGATTGAACGTATTCAGGCGATAAAGTTGAGTCCAAAATATCCAAGTATCTAATAAATGTTTTTAGTGCCTTTAAATATAGAGTTAATTTAATACAGCTGTATAGTGGATTCCTCTGCGTGTTACAGTACGTGTACCGTGATTAACAATGCCTTAATGCTGAAGCCATGACAAGAAAACATAGTCCTGAAATTAAGAAAATAAGTTTATTGCCAGCTGATGGTATTTTGAATGAATTTCCAAATCACTAAAATTGTTAAAATCTACAACTAACTTCCAAAGTGATTCTTGAAATGAAATCATAAACATTACTGAAATAATTATTTCCAATAATGATACATGTTTATTTCCAGAAAACAAATTCCTGAAATTTTGCAATTCATCACTATGTCCCTGTGTAAATGTTATTTTCTAATAAAACAGAGGATGTTGGGTCTGTTATTGCAGGGTGCCCGAGCGGTTATTACGGCTTCAGTTGCCGCAGACGTTGTTTAAACTGTTTCAAATCCAAATGTGATCCGGAAACAGGAAGATGTCTTGACGGATGTAAGCCTGGATTCAAGGGAGATAACTGTTCAGAGGGTAAGAAAAGGAAACATAGATCTACGTCATTACCATAACGCGTACGCACATAAGAAAATGCCGCTTTATGTAAGAAAATATTGCATGTTTAACTTACATGTACAAAGTACGTCACAGATCAGGAGATCCTGTATCAAGAAAATTGAAAATGATAAATATTTAAAAACATATCAAATGTATTTAAAAAACCACCATCATCTAGATCAATATACTATCAAAATACTATAATAGAGAACCAAGATATTTAGGATTTTCAATGTCAGTACAAAAACGATCGCGGTTCTTATTAAATCTTCTGAACTCCACGTATGGTTTTCACGGTTGAAATGGCATGGCGTTAGGTAGAAACATTAAGTTTTATTTACGGGTCTTAACGCTAACGTCTGAACTTATAATTCAACTGCCTGTGACGACAAAGGCTTAAGTTAAGCGAATATTGCCATTCTTAACTCAATGTTTTCTTATCACACACTATTCTTATTATCTTTTTAGTTATTAAGTGTACATACGACTTAACTCCTTTGGGCGAGGGAAGTATTTGCCTCACATTAACGTCGAAAACCACGGCAGCATCCTCTTGAAAGTTACTTGAACAACCCAATCAAAACCTGTTTATTATAACAGCTTGTAAGAAGATGTAACTAGATTTGAAAATCAAGGCTTTGCTCTTGTGTAAAGGATAAGCAACAGCCCTCAAATAAAATATATTGTCCCTCTGGAACACGTAAGGATCCCACGACCGAGGGCTTTGCTCGAGGAGAACAATTCTTACTTATAGAAAATACCACTATCACTCTTATCACACTTATAAACCGATATTCAGTCACACCTTCGTTTTATCCTTACTGATTGCACCGAAGACAAGAACTTCGGAGTCAAACATTAAGACTCATCTTTTGTTGTCACCATTTCAAAATTCCATTACCCTTTCAAATGTCACAAAACACATTTACTTTATCCTAAAATATGAATATGAAATATCTTCTTGTTTCAGAGGACGAAATTCCCTTCGTCATCAAAGTCAGTCTGCCGTGTGTCGCCGCCTTCCTGTTGATTTTCTTCTCTTTGTTCTTGTTAGTACGTAGCTGCAATAGACGAAGGTAGGTGAATACGCTCATGTATATAGCTGCAATAGACGAAGGTAGGTGAATACGCTCATGTATATAGCTGCAACAGACGGAGGTAGGTGAATACGCTCATGTATATAGCTGCAATAGACGGAGGTAGGTAAATACGCTCATGTATATAGCTGCAATAGACGGAGGTAGGTGAATACGCTCATGTATATAGCTGCAATAGACGAAGGTAGGTGAATACGCTCATGTATATAGCTGCATTAGACGAAGGTAGGTGAATACCCTAATGTATATAGCTGCAATAGACGAAGGTAGGTGAATACGCTCATGTATATAGCTTCAATAGACGAAGGTAGGTGAATACGCTCATGTATATAGCTGCAATAGACGAAGGTAGGTGAATACGCTCATGTATATAGCTGCAATAGACGAAGGTAGGTGAATACGCTCATGTATAAAGCTGCAATAGACGAAGGTAGGTGAATACGCTCATGTATATAGCTGCAATAGACGAAGGTAGGTGAATACGCTCATGTATAAAGCTGCAATAGACGAAGGTAGGTGAATACGCTCATGTATATAGCTGCAATAGACGGAGGTAGGTGAATACGCTCATGTATATATATAGCTGCAATAGACGGAGGTAGGTGAATACGCTCATGTATATAGCTGCAATAGACGAAGGTAGGTGAATACGCTCATGTATATAGCTGCAATAGACGAAGGTAGGTGAATACGCTCATGTATAAAGCTGCAATAGACGGAGGTAGGTGAATACGCTCATGTATATAGCTGCAATAGACGAAGGTAGGTGAATACGCTCATGTATATAGCTGCAATAGACAGAGGTAGGTGAATAGGCTCATGTATATAGCTGCAATAGACGGAGGTAGGTGAATAAGCTCATGTATATATATAGCTGCAATAGATGGAGGTAGGTGAATACGCTCATGTATATAGCTGCAATAGACGAAGGTAGGTGAATACGCTCATGTATATAGCTGCAATAGACGGAGGTAGGTGAATACGCTCATGTATATAGCTGCAATAGACGGAGGTAGGTGAATAGGCTCATGTATATAGCTGCAATAGACGAAGGTAGGTGAATACGCTCATGTATATAGCTGCAATAGACGAAGGGAATTTAATACAATCATACTCATGGAGGAAGATTGGTACGTTAATATTGGTAGATTTGCAATATTTTTTGAACATGGTATTTATATTTCCATTTTGTAGTTACCTTCATCGCATTGTAAACATAATCTATCATTATTTATTACATCGTTATAAGGATTCATCCTGCTTTGATAATATAAATGATTTAAAAACATATAACTTCTCAATATTAACCGCACTTCAGTATAATGTAGTATTGATGCAAATCTTAAATGGACTTTACCAATTCAGCTCATGAATACCTACAGGCCGACTAACAGTTACGTATGTCATTTTTGGATTCAGACACTGCTGCAGAGAGAAGGATGGAGATGCTTTTGAACGTGGAACCGAGTATTCCGTTCTGGAACAGAATGGAAGAACATTCTTCTACCCACAACATGCGTCAATCCGAAACTCAATGACACACTCTGAACTTCAGAATGACAGGAGTCATGGTAATGGAATTGGAGGATTTGAAGAGAGAACTTTCGATCAGGCCTTTTTACAAAACCATCAGCGTGAGAACAGCCAAACCGTCATGCATAGGGACACGGGCGTTATCATTCGTCTGGAACCAAGACTGAAAGACTTTGGCACTTTGGACTCATGGAGAGAATACACAAGTAAGGACGAAGGACAACCCTCAAGATCTGGTCTCCTGAACAGCGACTTTGGCCTGGAGAACGACCTGTTCTCCGGATCTGCGACCAGAAGAAAATCTGATGGTGAGGTGGAGGTCTTCAAGCCTGGACAGAAGGGATACATGTCCATGTCCTCAACCAACAGAGGTCGTCAGCCCAGCTGCAGATCCAAGGCGGGATACATTACGGCTCGCCCCGAGATGAGGCGACCGGTAAATGTGTGTCATCCACTCGCCAAGCCCATTGATAAATCAAACATATCTGAGGAAACTCAACAGGAGACGTCTCTCTCCACATCAGATGTGAACCAATTGCAAGTCAAGAATCCAATCTACGAGAGGCTGGACAGGTACTATAGGCCTTCCCGTAGAGTTGAGTCCTGTCCATCTTCGCGACACCATGCCAGGAGAATGACCAGAGGACACTACGACTCTCTGCCCATGATTCCCCTTGAGTTGTCTACTGTTGAAATACCAATTGGGCCATTTGTTTCATGTGACAAAGGCGATCGCAATATATCGGAGACTGAAGACTTCATTAAACACAGAGACTCTTTCGAGAATATGTTTGATGGTGCGTGGTGGCATTCGGTATCTGACACCGAGGATAGTCCGCCAAGGGTGCCAGACAAACAGCTACGAAACAAGAACAGAGACCTTCCCCCTGTGATGGCACCAAAGAACGAGCGCCCAACGTCTTATGTGACAATGAATCGCAAAAACAGGCATGAACGAGATTGTAGAACTTGCAAAAATGGCGGCATTTCGTTAGGTGCGGAAACTCTTCCTCGACCCTTCCGCCCAAATCACGGCAGCTACATGACGCACGGTCAAATGATGAGGGGGAGAAAACCGAGGGAAGAGGAAAATACGCCCACTGCGTACGAGAACTATAGTCACTCTCTCCCTCCCCTCCCTACCCCATGTTCTGGGAGCCGATCGTATGTTAATTTTCAGAATGCGGAGTCTACCGGAGAAGATCAACTATAAACCGTTCCATAAAACTATCATTCACTGCACACACATTCACATAGGTGACAGTCGATTGTAACCTATTTTCTTTGTAAATATGTTTAGTGTTTTGAGTAATTTTACCCGATCGGAAGAAATAGATAGCTGTTCATCATTATAGCTTAAAATTAGTGGCGCTTTTCAAGAGTTCGTATAAGACTTGATGGCCATTGCATATCAGTTAAATGGCACCTCACGATAGCAGGGTAACGAGTGTCATTTTGTCAATGGAGAACCATCTCCAGGAAGAATTCTTGTTCCTCATTTGTTTCCAGTAGTTTTTACATCTTGCACACCTGTTTTAAGTAAGTGAACGTCAGTGGCATATAGGGGATAGATACGAGGTTGGCATACAGGATTTTCGGTCGGAGGGGAGTTGGATTCGAAAAGATAGAATCGTTTTCTCAAAAAGCAACGCATGGAACCCCTCTCTTCCTCTCTCATCCCAGTCCATATCAGTACATTAATGATAAGGATGAGAAATTTACGGGTTGATAACAGCTGTTTTACTCTGAATGCAACATTACACAAACAGTTCTGCATGCAACATTTTTAATTTTTTTAACGTTAGATATCCGTGTGCAGGGGCGATTAACGCTGTAAAATCATATAATCAACTTCGAAATTTCGAAAAGCAAGAATAAAGTAGTATGTCCTTAAAAATGTTTCTTTCACTTGTATTTATTTGTTTATATAACACATGACGTACTAAATGAGCAGTGTAATATTTTCTATAAGTGCACGTATTTGCTTACAAACATATTTTGAGGATATTTACGTAGTTAATCGTCTGTGAGGACTGTCACATGTTCTAGTTTTGTGTAAAATATTACATTATAAAACTTGTAGCGTATCGTCTAACTTCTGACGATCATATACATTTGTATTTCATAGCGTTTAACCTAGAGATTAAAGAACAAACTTTCTCTGTTTATAATCTCTAGCCGCGACAAAAAGGTCTTTGAATTTCGATTACAAATTTGAGATCTTGGAAAAGCGATATCGTAATGCGTTGTTTGTTTACGCCTCCTTGAGTCTTCGAACCCTGAAAAAAACCCTGTGACTTTTGACCCTCCACCTTCTTTTCCCCCATTGAAAATTATCCCTGATATCAACGTACACAAGCAGTGCTTATTTTCAGGTCGTTGACATACTTCGTTCTCTCACTTTCTTAGAATATTAATGTAAATTAGACACTTCCTAATTTCAAGAGAATAGTCTTTAGATTTCAAGACACACGTTTGCACATCATACTTGATGTGGCGACGTTCAAACAAAGGTTGTGATTCGGGATTCGGACACATTCTATCAGCGACTTTCCTCTCAAT
This sequence comes from Phorcus lineatus, assembly GCA_921293015.1. Taxonomy (NCBI): domain Eukaryota; kingdom Metazoa; phylum Mollusca; class Gastropoda; order Trochida; family Trochidae; genus Phorcus; species Phorcus lineatus. The sequence goes on from OV121083.1 coordinate 43,203,635, forward strand.
AAGTGTAGATAACGCTACAATTATAGAGTTTTCGACATTGTATGTGAGTTCAGGCGATAACTACAAGCGCTGTCTACTACTGTGGTGGACATTATAGTCTAGCCTGCATTTACTATAAGCTCTACGGTGTTTTGGATATTGTACGGAAAAAAATACTCTTATAGATTTCTTGTTCCTTAAAGACAGACACGGAAATGTAGAATTCTTTGTTATCAAGATTTTCAAAATAAATTTCCCTCATTAATTCTCTCAATACAATGATATGTTTGGTGACATAGTTTGTTGTAAAACGCCGGCTTAAGCGTTTCTAATCATAGAGACCTGTATCGTTTAGACATAGCGTTAGACAGACAAATATCCCTACAGATACTACCCTTTAACTATCTTTTTATATAGTGATACGGTAGAGTCTATAGGCAAATATGTCTCTCTTACAGCATTTCTAAATGATACCCGTCCCTGTGGCTCAAACGTATTAATTAGTTGAATAACAACGAAATCAAAACTATCGATATAGTTTAATAAAAGATAAAATATCAAATTTGATCCAAATATATATTTCTTTACTTAATGAATATATCGAATAATTATTATCGGTAATTGTTTCTTCAAGTTAATCATTCAAATTGTCCAATAAATATTGACCAGCAAACAAAATATCTGGGTGAAAGGTCTTCTCTTTATAAACATTTAAGGACCCTAGTTCTTTGATTTGAATACCTCACCAGTCTTATTACCTATCATGTGATGTGCACGTGCTTAGCCTACTAATTATCCAGTTAAACAGGTTAAAGAGTAAGCGTCATTCTCCGAAAACTGATTTAATGTGATTTTAAGTGATGTTTCAAGAATAATGTTATTTAAAGAATAATAATATTGAAAGAATAATGTGATTAAAAGAATAATTTTTTTCAAAGAATAATTTTTTTTCAAAACGTATTTTTTTCAAAGAATGATTTCATTCAAAGAATAATTTTATCAAAAGAATAATGTTTTTATGTAATAATGTTATTCAAAGAATAATGTAAAACCAAGAATAATGTTATTCCAAGAATGATGTTATTCAAAGATTAATGTAAAATTTAATAATGTTATTAAAAGATAATGTTGAAATGTCATAATGTTAAAATGTCATAATGTTATTCAAAGAATGAATTCAAAATGTAATTATATTATTCAAAGAATAATGTTACAATGTTATAAAATCATTCAATGGTCATAATGTAATAATGTTATTCAAAGAAGTTGATATCCCGATATTTGGCCTAACCACTTTTAAAAGGCATTTGAAATATCTCATAAAGATGCGTGCAAAATGTCTCGACAACGTGGTATAAAGCTGAAGCCTATTATTGAAATAGAAATTTAATTTTTTCGACATGGTTTGAACTTTAAGAAGGTCATATGTTATATTGGGTATTACTTATGCAACATATAAAATTTTGAAATATTCTCCGTGTCACTTTAAAAACACTGTAGCGTGTCTCCTCTGAACAATATAGGAGCCGTACGAAAATGAAAATGAATGTTACCGGTAAGGCAATGAATTTCTGAAACGAATGTAATAAGTTCTGTTACGCTACACGAATCAATTTCCCAGACTCACATGATAAAAGTGTTCACACTGCAATGGCTGCATTCATCTTCGCTTGGTACTTGATACTTCTCTGAATATTCATAAACGGGTATAGTGATGAAAAGTTTGACCCGTTGACAATATTGCTGCACAAACTCATATCTATTTTAGGAAATTTGAGGAAATGAAAGGTCAAATAAACAAGCTATTTTAGGTTCATATAATCTTTAAGAGGGATTATTGGTTTTGGCAAAAGTTCTTATCTTTCTAATGATTCATTTGAAAAAAACCAACATCTTTTATTATTTAGTTGATGATTTTTTCTACTATGAAATTTAAGTCAAGATTTGCTAAGCACTTTGAACTTACTCGATCTTTAGTTCTATACCTTGGTTTGAGACGTTAGCACTAAAACTTTCACTGTCATATATTCAATACTTTAGTTTTTAAACCCCGACACTAAAGATTTCAGTCATTAGTTCTATACTTTAGTTTAACATCGGCACTCAATTTTCTTAATCATTAGTTGTATACATAAGTTTAACATTGGCACTCAATTTTCTTAATTATTACTTTTATACTGTAGTTTAACATTGGCACTCAATTTTCTGAATCATTAGTTTATTACTTTAGTTTAACAATGTCACTCAATTTTTGTAATCATTCATTTCGTTAATCTATACTCTAGTTTTTAAAAAAATGACAAGTAAAGTTTTTCAATCAATAGTTCCTTACTTAAGTTGAACATATATTGGCACTCAAGGTTCTCAATCATTAGTTTTATACTTTTTATTAGCACTCGTAATTTGTAATCATTATTTCTATAGTTAAGTTTTAAAAATGACAGACACTTCCCTAATCATTAGTTCTATACTTTAGCTTTAAACAATCGCACTTAGTCATCACAGTCCCACTTGTATTCGTATGAAGTGAAAGTATCACACACACTGATGCCCTCGATTACATTTACTCACAATGGGACACTTCCTTTTGAAACATGTTCGAAAATTATTCTATTCTATTTTTCGAGGAAATATTTCAGCTGTCTGATGTACGATCCTATGTTTACTGTTTGAGGGAGTCCTCGTTATGAAATTCCTCGTTCTTCACGCCTGTATCCTCAACAGTTTCATGCTTATATTTGCAGGTGAGATACTAACATCACATTACATATTACATATATAGCTTTTAGATGTCAGTGGTTCTGTCTTACAAGTGCTGTTTGTTTACGCCTTAAAACGAAAGAAGCTCCTTTTACTGGTTCTGTAATGATACTAGTTCACCATGAGCACGAACAGATGTTGAATACTCGACCTTGGAAGATTTTAAACATATTTTTGGAAACTGCAAATCTGTTTTAGAAAATAAGAGATATATAATTCTTATTTCGAGACGAGTAATAAGAGCAAGGCCCTTTCAGTGACAATTGAAAGTCACTGATTCTTCAAGACATTTTATAAGAGTGTGATCAATGCATGTTCTATTTGAAATGTCAGAGCAAGATAAAGAACCTTTTTAACTTTGTCTATAATTTATTTAACAATTTAAACGGTTAACAAGTCAAAGATGCAACCATTCAAAACTGTATTTGTCAGTCCAAATCCTACATATGATACAAATCTATCAGAAACCTAAGTCTTGACAACAACTAGGTAGCATTTGAAAATTTCAAGAACCACTTTATATGACATATTTTTATAATAGTATTAATAATTCACCGCCGCTCATGGCTGGGATAATGTCAGAGCGCTCAACATCAATTCACTTTAAATTCACATTAATGTATGTTAAAACACTATGTTTTAATCCTTCTCATAACATACACACACACACACTGAAGGTTGACCTCACTGCTTAGTACTAAGCTAGGCAAGTATAGTTTCAATGCTGATATAACCAGCATTACAGGCAGGTCTAGTTTCAAGCGCACATTCACTGCAACATGCTTATAGAGAGATATTTTAGCAGTGTGACTCGACTTTGGATCCTGTTAAGGAAATTGAAACGCCTGGTTATCAATGTATCATATTGTAGCTGTCTTTAGATGTTCAAAGTTTGAAATACTAGTATATCGACACAGGGCGAGGAGAAACAGTTTATTAATGAATAAAACAGCTGGTGCAGAATAATGAGAAAGAAAAACAAATGGGAAATTGGTTGGTTATCTAAATCAAATTAAGGCGTTTGATTTTTAAAAATGTCCATGTAATTTGTTTTTACAAAACGGAAATGAAAGGCAATTCTACTATATCTTAGAAATAGTGAATGTTTCACGTATTGGCATTGTTTATACGCCATTGTGCAACCGTTGGTGATTTTCAGTATGTAGATTTAAGATACAATGATTAACTGATTTATTCATTCATGATTTTTGCTATAACGAGAACTTTTGTTCAGCTAGACATGGTTTTCAATTCAATTTACCCCTATTTTCCTTTTTGATTTCCCACATCTCATTGGTGTTTATCCACCTCTCATATATCTGAGTACTGATTCTGTCATGCGACGTGGAAAATCACTTTCCTGGCAGATCCATGGTGTATGTACGAGCACAACGGCGCATCATACACCGGCTCCTTGAATACAACCGGAAACGGAAGTGAGTGCCTTACGTGGTCGGACCCGGCTGTACCTTTGTATCCTGCGGAGAGTTTCCCGGATGGAGAAACCGGACACAACTACTGCAGGAACCCGCAAGGTCGCGGAGGACATGCTCGCATGCCTTGGTGTTATGTAATGACCGATTCAGGCGTGAAGTTCGAATATTGCGAGGAGATCCAGCTCTGTGGTGAGGTTTGACTTATTGAATGATTCGTTTTTGCCTTTTCACAAATTGGTAGAACTGGATTTTATGGAAATATCGACATCGACACCGACAATTTAATTTTTTTAAATTATTTATCGTGGTTTGAGTTTGTTATAACTTTATGATGTCCTTTTTACCTCGTCTGTTCCATCTTTTCGAACTTGACATAATCTATGCATAATTGTATCTAGATATAAATATATGCATGTTTTTAACCTTTTTAAATAAGCAAAACAAATCATTATATTTTTGCAAAACCGAATGTCTCTATGCAAAATTGTTATTCGTATTTCAAAGAATCCTAGCCTGTAAGTGTTTTCCTTACCTCTATACATTTATTTATTTTCTAATGTAAAAATTGGTTAGTTGTAAGAAAAATTGTTGTAAAGAATCTAACAGGACGTCAGTCAAACTCCTGAAAGTGAAAATTATGAAGGACATGTTTTATTTTTAAGAAAACGATAGCAATAATTAAATTTCATTAGAAAAATTTGTCTATCAATATAATGGTCTGAAATTACGAAACTGTTAACATTTTTCGCAAATTCAGATTGCCCATCTGGACAATTTGGAGCCGGATGTAAAAAGGCCTGCAGGTGCCGAGACAAGGAGGAGACGTGCAATCACGTGTTCGGCTCGTGCAGATCTGGATGTGCAGCAGGATGGACTGGAATAGACTGTCAGAGAAGTGGGTACCATTACAATGATCTTAAACATCTCATTTGTATTGAGCTTCTCTCAGTGAGGACTACGCAACTTTTACCGCTCTAGAAAATTAGTTTATAAGCAGTCAGGGGTTGGTGCAATATAACACTCAGGACAAGTCAAATGCCTGTCTTTTTATCTATCAAGTTCCGCTGGTTTCAATGCAGGCCATTACCATAACGTATACGTAGATAACATTTAAGAACAAACAAAACTGATATGCTAAAGGCACTGATGCACCCATTGTATATGAAATGCACAGATAAAGCGTTGCTGTCGCTATATCTAAATACGAAAAATCAGGAAATCTACCTTATTTGAAAAAAGCGTATTAACCTACTCAGGCGATAAAGGTGAGTCTAAAACATCCAAGTATTTTATCGAAAAATGTGTGTAATAGTGCCTTTAAATATTTAGTTTATTTCATTCATATATTTCATCCACTGTATAGTGGGTTGCAGCACGTGTACCGCGATTAACAATGCCATAATACTGAAGCCATGACGAGAAAACATAGTCCTGAGATTAGGAAAATAAGTTTCTAAGATTATGCATATTACCAAAGGGGTTCATCGCCAGCTGATGGTATTTTGAATGAATTTCAAAATCACTAAAATATTTGAAATCTGCAACTAACTTCCAAAGTGATTCTTGAAATGAAATCAGAGACATTACTGAAACAATTATTTCAAATAAATGATACATGTTTATTTCAAGAAAACAAATTCCTGAAATTATGCAATTCATCACTATGTAACTATGTAAATGTTAATTTCTAATAAAACAGAGGATGACGGATCTGTTATTGCAGGGTGCCCGAGCGGTCATTACGGCTTCAGTTGCCGCAGACGTTGTTTAAACTGTTTCAAATCCAGATGTGATCCGGAAACAGGAAGATGTCTTGACGGATGTAAACCTGGATTCAAGGGAGATAACTGCTCAGAGGGTAAGAAAAGGAAACATAGATCTACGTCATGAGAATGTTAATGCACGACCGCCCGAATCTCGAATTATCGCAAAGGTATGCTTTCAAAAGATGTGTTTTAAAAACGACCTTCTTTCTTTTGGCTGCAAGCGTACATCGTCCTTATGCTCTTTCCTTTGAAATTATGTTTAACAATAGGAAATGTCCTCTCTAGTGTTGTTAGGCATTATAAGTCATATCTTATATTCCTCATATCATTTTAATTCAATTTTATATAAAACATATAATGTATTCAATGCAGAATGTCCGAATGGTTGGTACGGAAGGAATTGCGACAGTCAGTGTGGTAACTGCTCAAATGGTGAACCATGTCACGTGGTTACCGGACACTGCTTTGCGAGATGCACGCAAGGATATGTTGGAAACATGTGTAAAAAATGTGAGTTGATCATGGTCTAATAAATGAGATGAATTAGGTCTAATGACAAGCTCAGATTATAGATGAAGTTCGAACCTGAGACCATTGGAAGACGATAGAAATTGATAGTCAAATGATACCAAGGATACTTGAACGTCGATTAACTATTTGAATCTTAGCTTGTTATAGTACTTAAATGACACATTGTATTTAATCACGCTTCGATATCTAAAAGAATTAGAATGCATTTTCACATGTAAAAAAATTTCACTTGTGCACCAAATGGTAAATATTGATTGTTGAAAACGGCTAAACTAAACATGGCGGCTGCCGTTTTTGGTAATTATATATTTGATTATGTATGCAAAAACAGAATATTTACGATATCATAATTGTTAATGTAACGTTGTATCAGAAACCTCCGAAATACGTTATATTTCAAAATAACTATTTTAGATAATCCTGTTTCGAATGGTAGGTAATATCGAGATTTATTAATTATCTGTTCCTTCGATGCGTCGATGCATTTAAATGGAAGCTTGCCACTCGAATTTAACGGTTTTCCCCTCCCGCGACCCGTTGAAGCTTTTGTTGGTGGTCGTATATCAAACACATCTTTTTCTCCGAAGTAAAAAAAATTGACAGTCAGAAAAACTGTATAACAGGAGTGCTCGTGTTGCAGGGTGTAATGAGACGGACCCCTATAAGCGGATGTGTGTGAGAAGTTGCCATAACTGCAGCGAGGAGATGCAATGCAACACGTCAGGACGCTGTGTTCCAGTCGGCAACACGAAAGGTAGCCTATATTTATCAACATGTTGTGTACACCTTTATTCCGTTGAAATTGCCACTGGTAGTGTATCTAGCCCAGAAATTGCTCCACCTGTAACAGAAAATACCAGAGAAGAAATAACTCTCGTGGTATGATGCGAAACTCTCTCATGAAAGTTCTTCACCTCTCACCGTTTGAAAGATCTTTCAGTTATATACCTGTCTAATAAATCATCTTCTTACGCACGGCTTATTATTGCGCCAGCCCTGAAGACTTGCTGAGAAAGGCCTTGCCGCATTCCCCAAATTTTCTGTGCTATACGTCCAGGCTGCTTCGACGGATCTCGATAATCCAATGAGACATCTTTTGAGACTTACAACTTTTCGCCGAAAAAGGCGCTGCACTCAAAACACGAAATTTTGGCTGGTCGGCAGCAAGGTTTGATTTAGCCAGTGATAGAAATTTGTGCAACTTAAAACCATGCGAGGGAATATGCGTTTACATATGGTTAATATTGTTTCCGTTAGAGATCAAAATGATCTGCAATCGAATGAAATGTGATGGGTGATTGCTTTACGTGCTTTGGTGTAGGACTCTCTGGTTTCTACTACAAACATCTAACGCTGACAACCTGTTTCTGATGGTGGGAGCTACATGTGCATTTTTTTAATTGACATTACAAATCCTTCGTTACTTTTGGAATTTGATATGAAATTTTCTCCGTTTAAGTTTTAAATTAAAATAAAAAAGGCAAATCGTTCACAATTATCATAAAATATAAATATTGATAAATGATATTGATATAAAAAAGATATCTTTACACAGTGTCGTCATCTGATATCATATCATAGCAGTCAAGATATCATATCGTGTTTTTGTGATATATCATTATTTGAGTACGTAATAAGTTGACATAATAAATACAATTGATAATGTAACTTACTAATTAAATGGTTATTTAATCTCGTGACATGTCAATGTATATACTTCACCCAAGGCTGCACAGATTAGATTATAAAAGATGACCATGATATTCGGAAAGCGCCGTTCTGCATCCTTTGCTAACTTTACAGAGTTGGATACAGCGTTCCCTCGAAAATACGTGATGGCCGCAATAGGGGGTGCTTGTGCTGTTACGATGATCATAACTATAATAGGCTGGTATGTATAACTTATATAATTCCATTACCAAGTGTTACGATGATCATAACTATAATAGGCTGGTATGTATAACTTATATAATTCCATTACCAAGTGTTACGATGATCATAACTATAATAGGCTGGTATGTATAACTTATATAATTCCATTTCCAAGTGTTACGATGATCATAACTATAATAGGCTGGTATGTATAACTTATATAATTCCATTACCAAGTGTTACGATGATCATAACTATAATAGGCTGGTATGTATAACTTATATAATTCCATTACCAAGTGTTACGATGATCAATACTATAACAGGCTGGTATGTATAACTTATATAATTCCATTACCAAGTGTTACGATGATCATAACTATAATAGGCTGGTATGTATAACTTATATAATTCCATTACCAAGTGTTACGATGATCATAACTATAATAGGCTGGTATGTATAACTTATATAATTCCATTACCAAGTGTTACGATTATCATAACTATAATAGGCTGGTATGTACAACTTATATAATTCTATTACCAAGTGTTACAGTTGTCTTAAGAATAAAGTTAACAACCTACGCGAACCTCACGTAACACTAACGGAATATTTCTGTTTTAAAAACTTTCTAGAAAGATTCGAATAAATAACATCAATATTTGAAACATATTCAATTTTTGATACAATTATATGTTTTATCAATATTTGACTTTTCATATAAATTCTATATTGTGTTTAACAGTTTTGTTTTGAAACGGACAAGGGACTCGTCGGCGATCACCCAACATGAGAAGGACGTTCTACACGAATTCTACCTTGAGTATGTAGATTTATCATGCATCCTCAAGCAGCCAATAGCTTTCTTCACTTTTCGATTTGTATAAAACCATTTAAGAAACCATTCTGACGTAATCTGCACTTTCAGACTACTAAATTATTTTTTAACCGCAATCGAATGATAGAAGTTTTCATTTCGTTGCATTTCCTGAATTTAATAATCAATCTGGTCTCAGAATTGGGTGAAAACATTTGTTTTGCAAACTCTGTTATACTTTAATCGGAGAACCAAATGTTAAATGAATCGTTATACTACAGAGATAGATACAATAAAAATAGAATTTCAAATCGATGTATATAGTAGTGAGTTTGCTGATAATGACAACTCAATTTATCACCCTGTAGATCTAATACGAAATAAAATGATATTTTCCAGGCCCGAAAATAACTGTGAAGAAATTGCTATTGTAATATTGACCATCTTTGCCGGATTGTGTTGCAACTGTGCGAATATCATACTGTCGGTTTGTCATAACATTGTGTTGAACATTCGCTGATTTCGTCATTATGTCTCCCCACGAAGGGTCGGGAGACATATTAGTTTTGGCTGAGTCCCATCCGCGTCCGCGTTGGCGTTCCCATTCGCATAACGACTTGACCAATCTTCAACAAATTTGGTATACATCCCCTTGATATCATGTAGATGTGCCTTTTAGGGGTTTCAACTTCTTTTTCAATTCTATATTTTCTTAATCTTAAATTGAATCATGTGTAGTTAATATTTTGTTTTATAGAAAAATTATTAAATTTTATTTGAGTTTAAAAAACCTGTAATGAATTCTCAAAAATTCTCCGATTATGCTGAAATGTGGGTGACATCTGTTTTTACGAGTAAAAACACTTTCTAGTTGTAAATTTCATTTGAGCGGCATGACACCCAAGCCCTGCTAATCATATTTCTGATAATCAAGTTTAACTCGACCTCGCTTTACCGAATTGAAAAATTACGACGATTAATCGGGATAAAACATCTTTCAGTGCCATATGTGATAATCAATTTGTACTCGATCACTGCTTTCCTGAGAGGGTTGATCTGTTGAGTTCTTCTCTCCCTGTACAGGAACTACAGACGGATGGAGTCACTGGACGTCCCAGACCCACTGGAGACGGAACCACAGAAGATCTACACACTGATCGAGGTGCAGGAGAGGGTCGAGACCGCTGTCTAACCCTCTAGTCTCCAGATAAAGCACAGTCCATTTGAAACATTATGCCATTATTACAACAGGCCATGATTATCTAACGACCGCCATAGATAATATTTTCTTTCCGGAATGAAAGTTTATTTAAAGGAGATAGGATACATATCTGTATATCTTGGTATATCTGGGTAAAAAATCCCTGATTGTCTTGTGGTCATTGATTTGCTATGCCTTACAACGAACCAATAAAATGACAGAAATATGACGAACAGTTTACTGTAGTAGACAGATATAAGTACCTCCGTGAAGCAGGATAATAAAAACCCAAACAAAGATTGATCATTTTGGGTTGCGGATACATCAAACTTACCATAACTTCAAAGTTGATTCAGGGGTCAATCGAAAAATAGGATAAGCAGGATATATGATACAAACCAAAACAAAGATTGATCCTTTGTGGTTGCGGATACATCAAACTTACCATAACTTCAAAGTTGATTCAGGGGTCAATCGAAAAATAGGATAAGCAGGATATAAGATACAAACCAAAACAAAGATTGATCCTTTGTGGTTGCGGATACATCAAACTTACCATAACATCAAAGTTTATTCAGGGGTCAATCGAAAAATAGGATAAGCAGGATATATGATACAAACCAAAACAAAGATTGATCCTTTTGGGTTGCGGATACATCAAACTTACCATAACTTCAAAGTTGATTCAGGGGTCAATCGAAAAATAGGATAAGCAGGATATATGATACAAACCCAAACAAAGATTGATCCTTTGTGGTTGCGGATACATCAAATTTACCATAACTTCAAAGTTGATTCAAGGGTCAATCTAAAAATGTTGCTGTCGATGTCATTTGATGCTCTCCAATGCAACAATGTACATTTAGATTACAATAAAGCAGTTTAAGTTATTGATTCACGTTTCCATACAATTTAAAATGTAGTTCTGTTAAGTGTCCAGAACATTTTTTTCTATTTAAATATTTTGCAAAAGTAGTTTTAAATATATGTAAAATATGATATATCAACAAATCTATTCATTGTTAAAATATCGATCATAAAGCTTATTTTGTCAAGTATTTGTTGCTAATGATGGCATTTGGATGGAAAAAAGCTACATTCATAGGTACAGACAGGAGTCTTTGCTCATATGTGTATTCGTTTGAGTTTTCGCCTAAGAAAATCATTTGAATGATAATTACTTAATACTCAGGGATGAAAATATACCATGTGCAGTGTTCAATAAGTTGGATGAAACTTATAAAGTCACAGGACAAAAAAATATCAATATTCATAAATTCATGAAATATATTACTTGTCTTTTTTATACCCATAGAAATACAAAGGGTAGGGTATAATGGTTTTGAATATCGGTTATTTACAATTACCTGTATGAAAAATATTGATGTGCGCATAGATAATGACGTCCAAAGAAAACGTACGCTTATCAACTTGCTTATCTCACTTTTGTGCAAGGTTTGTCATGACAACGATGCAGTTTTTGTATACTGGTGTTATACGCATATCACACACAATCACTCGTATCATACATCCATTACGCAACGTTTCTTTGATATTGTATGACACTCTTGCTAGTGTAATATTTTCTGATTTCTTTACTTGTTCTTAGATGCCGCAATGCGATCATTTGAATTATATAAAATCATAATAATGTTTGCCTTTATGTATTCCATGTAAAAAACACATGTCACATGTTACCAATAAATATAGGATAAATCATATCTTATGTATCATGTCACATCATGTAAAGAGTTGTTGATGTTCGCTTTCATTATTCTACTGACATAAAGAGCAACAATATTTGCATGGATTCTTCGTAAATCATATCTGCCACAGTGTTACTTGCACACCACACTTGTGTCAGAAATTCTTCAACTTTGTAACACATAGTTGTTGACATCTTAAAGAATGAGGACAGATCGTTAGAGAGAAAGAATGGGAAAGAGAAGAGTGAGAGAAAGGAAGCAGCATTTTTAACGACCCATGTTTTGTCTTAACGCTATTCCTTTACCTGTTCAATTTAATTGCACCGACAATGAACACCATTTATTCCTCTGACTTTGTTCTTAAAGGCACTATAGCACGCTTTTCCTGTTCAAATAGGTTATTTTAAGGTATTTGCCGAGGTTATATGCACTCATATTAGCTTTCTATCGATGGAATGAAACACTTATCATTATTCACAATGGACCCCTGATCAACAGACGACCGAAAAATGCAGAAAATGGAAAAAATATGGACAGTTAAAAAACGGCTGAACTAGTCTGAACCTATACTCTGAACTGAGAATCAAAAGATCTTGCATTTAACCGCGGAATTAAGAAATGAACTATGAGACCTGTCATAGGATTAAGATAGCGGCTGCAGACTTCGCTCTTTTCGCTGTTATCAAAATTTGTATTTTCCGATATCGTAGTTCGTGGAGATATAATACAACGTTGCAATAAATACTTCCGGTTTTTTATAATCAACTTTTATAATCAACCTGAATCGGTACATTTTTTTAAAGATTACTTACAAGGACGATTACGGATCGTTAGCAATATTGAGAGTTGCATTTTCTGTGCATTTGTTGTCTTTACGAAATATTAATGTGCACTAGTGCCTTTAAGGTCCCGAAGACACACAAAGCTCCACACCAGGACAAGTACTGAGGACTACTAAACTCTTGCAAGCAATATATACTGCAAAAAAACTCACTATGACTCGCACAAAAAAAAAAACCTTATTGAAATGTACAACTTGATTTCAATTATAAGTGAGGTGCATGAGGTGAAGTAACTCGGTTTTTGGAGCTGCTTTCAAGATTTTTTCACTCATATCACGGCTGCCAGTATTATTGAAAGGAGAAAAGCCGGAGCACCATTGTGGCTATGCATTGAATCCTGCTACATCAGCGTATTTGTCTCCGCCTAGCTCCATCATATACCCTGATATCCTTCGGCCTAAAACGCTCGTATTACTTACGGCTTGTTACTCATGGCTATTTATAGCCTACATTGACATGTGTTTGAATTTTCATCCGGGTGAAGCCGCGTGTAATTTCATTGGCTTGCTATATCTAGCCATACGAGCCCTTCAGGCCGAAGGATATCAGGGTGTATGATGGAGCTAGGCGGAGACAAATACGCTGATGTAGCAGGATGTGCATTGCTGTGAAACCTGCGAGCATCGGCAGGAACTAGCGAAACCTTACTGCATTGAGAACAGTGATTCAAATATAAGGAAGTCGCGAGACATTGACCATAAACTTTCCGAAAAGGTCAACAAATGAAAAGCACATCGGGTGAAAGTGACTTGAAATCGTCCACCTAGGAAAATACATTTGCGAAACTAGGAATTAACGAAAGGATTTTTTAAATGTGTTGCTATTGTGAAAGATGCAATAGAATCTATTAAGAAAAAGCTTGTAGACTGCAACTCGTTTAATATCCCTCGTTTATAAAACACGTAAACACTTTCCTCTCGTGACAAAGTAAACTTCCTTAATACCACTTAAAATTTTGAACTTTAAACACAGATCTAAAATATGATATCATGAATTGTTGTTTGGCTTCGTTCATTCCAAATTATATAACGTTGCATAGCAGTCGAAGACAGATGCATGTGTCGATCAAGTTATTTAGATGTCATACATTTATAGAGGAAAACTATTGAATAGCTATTTCTATTTATTTTGGTTCCCATGAAGTATGATGAATATATAAATATATATATATATATATATATATATATATATATATATATATATATATATATATATTAGAAGGCCAACAAGGAAGTACCATTATGACACCTGATTAGCATAATTTACAATATATCATTGTACATAGTACGTATATTTTGTTATAAAAACGCTTGTAACGCGATGTTTACGATCATATCGTTTCATCCCTGATGAACACAAACAAGAAGAAACAAAAACCAAATCCTCCAAAAAACGAAAAACAACAAGGAAACAATTAACAAAAGCATAATAACATACAAAATTCTCCAAGAAAACCGAATCAAACAATACGTTTCATTTATATTTCAATAACAAAGTCGACGGCTATTGTCAACAGATCGGATTATAGTTAAACTTGGAACTATATTGATTTATTCATCACCAGGAAATTGAAAAAAGATGACGCACCACATAACACATGTACTTAAACCATAGAATGTATGAGTAGAGAGAGACGGACACCATACGTAAACTAACCGGACAGAGATACGTTTGAAATCAATAGATTGATAAACAAAGTGAAAAATAGCTTTTCTTCCTTGAACCAAACACTAGGAAACGAACCTCAGGACACTTGTATTATCATTTGAAGTTTCCTCTTTGAACCCTATAGTTTCGGTCTTGGGTCAAAAGGTTTAACCCAGCGGAGCTCGTTATCTATATATACTCGTACAACCTGTTGTATAGGAGGAAGACAGTTTGTGCAATGCCGCACGTAATGTTCATTCCAATGTTTGCAAGTTCCATCCATCACTTGCAGGTTTTATCGTCGTTTGGGCTTTCCTCCTGACTGAATTGTCGCTCTGTAATAGTTGTGAAGAGATGCTGAATGATGAAGTGCTGTAACCTTACAAACTGTTGAGTTGCTGATCTGATGCGACTTCCCCTCGCTACGCATGAATAATACAACAATAAAGTATAAACCTGAAACCTTTTCCATCATCAACTTAAAGAGCCACTCCGTGATTTTCATAACATATAATTTATCTTTGATACGAATCTAATTGTCATATGTGGTGATATGAAATCGAATCATCTTAACTTTTCATGTCCAAAAGACATTTATATGACAAATACGTCAGTGATGCTTGTTTTGAGATAGTAGCCCGGTTTTATATGAAGTGTATATTTGGATAAAAACAGTCCCTTTCAACGCGTGCTCAGAAATTTGAATTTGAAATTTCAAAGGAACTTTCGTCCTGATAGGCTGAAAAAACGAAATCGTGAGCTAAGAGCTGGTGTTGCAACCCAATTTACACGAATGGATATAGTATTTTCATTGGCTTAATTTAATCAAGGGCGGATGAAAAGTCCCAGGGGTGTTGACGTAAAAAGCATAGGAACATTCAGCCCTGGTAACCGAAGATGGCCTCTGAAATATCAGCAATGTAGAAAATGTAGTTTCGGAAAAAAAATTGAAATGATGCCAGGACTTTTCCAACCCTTATGGTTTCTCAGAAAAGCTGTCTCCTTAACACGATCTCACATATATCGAACCTATATAACCCCTTCCAATTATTGGCGGGCATACTGAACGAGGACATCAAAATTGAATAAGGACACTGATATGAGGCGTATTAAAGTTTCTCTGCATATTCTCGGAACGAAACTTGCACTCATGTTAAGCAACAGGAAACAAGTTAGAGAAAGTACGAACGTATGAGGAAGTGATACAATGTACTGGAGTATCATTAAAAGAGAATTGATTAAAACGACAAATTGAAACAATGTCGGCGTTCCCATATATGGTGTTATTTGTATGGGTGATTGTACTATACAATCTTGTCTATTCTCTGGACGCACCAGGTGAGACATCCTTCACTTATTATTTCATTCTATATTCCATTACAGTATGTAACACTAGGGTTTCACGGTTGTTGATGAACCTAAATGAGGAAATAATTCAGCTGTGATACGTTTCAAATATGCTCCGCCTTGGTTAGCATGATCAAACGACTGTGTTGTGATCTTAATCGTATGAAATTTATGATTATGATTTTTACCAACCCCACTTGAAGGCACGAAGCGTCGTATGTTAGTAAATGTCATAAGTTATACAATGTATGTGGTATACTGCTCTTTCATATATATTTTACGAAAAGATTAAATTTCATTTATGATCCTCGAGATTTGTTGTACATAATCTTGTTTGCCGAATCTCAAATGGACATTGCTTTGAGTGATTATCACGCTGGTCCTCAAACGTATGATTGACTTTCATTTTTACATAAGCGAATTTTAAAATAATGATAAAATAACAATAATATTATAAGATAATAACTTGAAAATTAACCTTTCATAGTACACAAATAGATTCGCATATTTTGAAAAAACCCCGATATATACTCTCTCTAACAGTGTTTGCTAGTCATGAAGCATATTTTGATAACAGAAAACAACTTCAAGTTTAATTTAATAATACATGAACAAAGTTCAATAGGGCTATTACGATCTGTTTGCTTTTATATCATCTAAAACGTGAATCGTCCTCAGGAACATTTGGATGGAAGAATCGGTTCCAGTGCGCATGTCAAAATAGGTCATGTGACCCAAAAAACGGAAGTTGCGCAACAGGATGCCGTCGAGGAAGATATGGATATGGATGCCAATTGGGTAACTTTTGTCACTTATGTCTACAGTAAGTGAGATGATAACTAAAAGACATGTTGTTCCTCCTGGATTTGAAAGAATAAATGAGGAAAAGATTTCACCATGTATTTGTTCATGGGCAGTAGGTTTAACTTAGCACTTTCCAAAGTTGTTTGTGAACAGAAAATCAGACGTTTGTTGAGAACCTTATACAAGTTACACCACATATTGAGTTGGCCTATTATTGTTGACCTGAATTCAACCTGAATGTATTGTGAACATGTATAGTCGTGTCTATCATATTTTATTCCCTACAATTTTAACTTCAATTAATGAAATTCAGTCTTTTTTGTAAGTATTCTGCCTGAACTCTCAAATGAGGACATTATTTCCTTTTCCACGCACAATTTGTATGAGGATGATGGCCCGGTCTGACCAAGGGATTAAATAAGGTTGTCCGAAAATAATGAGAAGTTGTATAGTATAGTTGTATAGTTTTTCTCTTCCAGAGAACGACTGTATGTACGACAGGGCGGGAGTGTATTATACAGGGTCTCTGGATGAAGCCGAGGACGGGAGGAAGTGTCTACACTGGGCTGAGCATGCTCTCGATCACTTCCTTCAAGGAGACGACCCTGCAAACTTCTGTCGCAACCCAAAGATATCAGGAGGGTATGCTCAACGACCGTGGTGCCTTGTTCCTGAGAAAGGGACTGTTGGTTTCACCTTCTGTGGTTTACGTAAATGCGGTGAGTGACTAGAAACTTGGAATGTCGTAGATTAAAGAAAAATACAGTCGTATTCTATTTGCCCGCACGATTTGGTAACAGTTCCCAATCCACCGGATAACGAGTCATGCGGTTATCTGATTAACAATTTGTATTGAGTGGGAGGATTTGATATACAATCATATTGAAATGAATATCGAACAAACATGGATAAAATAACAAGTGTCCATTTTTTGACGTACATTCTTTATTATTTGACAATATTCCCAGAATATACCTTTATTTTGGCAAAAGTTTCGTACACAGACAAGTTTATAGGAACCGAAGTTAAAATTCAGGAAAACGTGATTATCAGAAAATTATCATCCCCGATTTTTGATGTTTGATCGGGAGGAACTTTAACAAGGGAAATTAGGAGAGAGAAATGATAGTTTGATGATTTCGGGTTTTACGATTACTGATATTTGTTACACGTTTTGCTTTTAGTATGCTAATTCTCGTAAACTCCTACATTAACCCTAGATGCATTTACGGTTTAGCCTTATTGCTTCATCACCTCCGACGTATAGTATTCATTGATATCAGATTTTGTTTCTTTCGAAAATAAATTAATTTTTAGCTAAGCTTGATGTAGGTGAATAACGACTCGGTATTTAAAAAAAGTACTTACTTACGTTTCACATTTATTGATATATAGATGCATTAAAATATATATTAACCAAAATTACATAACTGTTTTGCATCATTGATGCTAAATAACTGGTCAAGTTTAAATACAGAGGAATACAGAAAAACTTTTTATTTTATTTTTTTATTTTTTTTTTTTTTATTGGTTCCCAAGGGTTACAAAGTCTGTGTACAATGAGTGGGGGTAAATGCCGTACATTGGACAAGGTAGATTAAATACTAAATCAACTTATTAACTAATTCTTAAAAATTGGGATGAGTGATTTCCACTTTTTATTAAATTTGCTAATTTCATTGTTTCTTTGAGATATAAATTTTTCCACAGAGAAAATATCTGACAGAACTTTTTTGTAATTATTGAAGTTTGGAATTGATTTTTTTATATTACATAAATTAATGAATTTCTTTGCCGAGACAATGATTTGATTTATCAAACCATTATTATTAGATGTAACAAACCAAATAATAAATTTTGAAATTGTTATTTTTGGTTGTTGATAGTTATTTATCCAAATTTCCAGATCATTCCAAAATTTTTGTGTCACACTACACTCCCAATAAACATGGCAAATGCTCTCAGGAGCATCATTACAAAAATTACACATGTCATTGTCTACAAGATGCATTCTCAACAATTCTCTTTTAGTAAAAATAACTCTTAGAAGGAATCTATATTGGAAATCAATAAGTTTGACATCTTTCATTCCACGTCGGTATACATTGAAAATGTTATCCCAGTCGAATTTCGAATCCTAAAAAATCGTTTCCCACTTGTTACAGATATCAAGCTTTTCGTTTTTGGATATTAGTTTATCGTAAAAGAATCTAGAGCCTTTAGTGGATTTCAAGACATTTCTTTGATACATACTGGTAAAGAAATTATAAATAGGAATGTTGTTTCTGCATTTAATAAAATATTTCCACTCAGTTGGTAAAATGTGCAGTAAATAATTATAGTCCAATATTGTACCTCTAATCTTGTATTTTGATTGTAATTTATCAAAGGATATGAAACCTTGATCATCACACAAGTCTTTTATAGTCAATATACCATTATTTATACAGAAAAACTTGGTTTGTTTTGTTTTAACATCCCGTAAGTTGAGTCTTTTGAGCTTAAATCTTTTAAATTTTTTAAAACTAATAATTATGTCATCCCAATATTTTCATGGCAGGGGTACATATGGAAATAAAGTTCACAATCGGGAGATTGTTGTTCAGCTCTCAGGTATTGGATGTCATGTAAATTGTTTGTCAGATCGCTTTACATAGGAAATTTCGGAATAAATTGAAATTCATCCTCAATGTTGATCTTACATAAAACACATATTTTGCCCTATCCTAAGTATGCATCAACATTTTGACATCTACCAGTTTCAATCGAGAAATTGAGATTAATGCTGGAATGTTAAGTATAAAATTCACACCAAATTGTCATAACTCACTTTTGCATCTTATCGTTTGTTGGCACTGGCGCCTCTTCTGTTGACATGGCCAAATCCTTCTCTGACAGCTTCTCTGATTGGCTATTGTGGGAAGGCGTGGTTAGCCTAAGATGGCAATGAAATTTACTGTATTCAGTCAATTATTATCAAGGAGTGAGCGTGTCAAAAATTTTGCGTATATCAAAATATTTTTGCATATTTCTATCATTATATTAAAATTCAATTAATATGCATTCACCCTCAGCGCGGTCAATATTTCAATCCTCTGCTAATACCTCCTGTGGAAAACAATCACGAATTCAAAGAATCTGCCTTTGAATGCTATATCTCAATAAATGAACTACGTTGATCAACTTGCCTTTGGTCGATCGTTTTAGAATGACGGGTATAATCGGTACGAATGTAAGTAAATGAATTGCGTTTTTGTCCGTTCCAAAATCAATCTGACTAATTAAGCATAGTCAAACAGAAAATTTAGATGTAGATTAGTAATTTTATTGATTATTGTAAATGCAAATAATTTTTTTTCAGATTGCCCAATAGGGTTGTATGGCCCTCTCTGTCAGCTCTTCTGCCATTGCCGCAACCAATCAGAATCATGCCATGGCGTCTCTGGAGCCTGCTATTCCGGTTGCGCAGATGGATGGATTGGTTTGGATTGTCAAAAAAGTACGACGTTTATGAGACAAGGAAACAATTAACTTTACCGCAAATTAACTTTTGATTTTAGTAAAAATGATTACTTTTTATGTCTACACTCTATAATGCATTAATTATCAATAAATAAACCGCCTAGATACAAGTAGTGCACCCACAACTGTTTGTAATTCATCTAAACAGTAACCCAAGGGTTATTTTATGCTTTAATCTGCCCTTGCAAATTATGTCTTTGAAATTTTCATATTTCCTGAAATGAAAGTATAAGATATGAATGACGCATTCTTCCAACTATAAGACAGGAATGTAGGATATGAACCAATGAACTAATGCATTATGGACCAAAGGTCTAGCTGCCGTAGGAATAATAGGCTACTGAAGTATCCCCCACATATAATGCTCTGTTACCCATTGTTTTGGCATTATTTTGCCCATTTTGGTTTATAACAAGCGATTGTATAAAACTATAAAGCTACACAATCATATCTGAAACAATATCGAAGACACTTTTTGTACATCCCTGTTGACCCTCTACATATTTCTACTGAGCATTTTTTAGTTAATCAGGCAGATGTCAGAGGTTTGAAAAACTATGTTGTGACAGAGGAATACATTTTTTGTTTTGTTTTTCACCATTGTACATTTTTCAGAATGCAACCATGGCGAATTTGGCCGGAACTGTAACCGGAAGTGTGACCTTTGCCCCACGGGGTCATGTGATCCGGAGACTGGCAAATGTGTAGCTGATGATGCAATACCCTCCTACTCCGCTCCTTTAGAACGTATGTATGATACTTAGCTGTGGTCAAAGTGATTTTATTCATAATACTTTTAGTTTCAGCTCTTGATTCATGTTAGAAGATTTGCTTATTGCGCCTGATAATAAATAGAGGATACTAAACGCCTTTCGTTTAATACTATTTTCATTAAACGAGTAAATCATTTAGTATAAAACGAGCGAAAACGAGTTTGATACCAAATCATTAATGAGTTTGATAAAAATAGTATTAAATTAAAGGGAGTTTATTATTCTGTTTATTACTAAACCTCAGCAATCAAGCATAATTGTCGAAAGTGTGCTAAAGGAAACATTTCTGCGACTTGGCTGCCATTGTAACGGCAGTGCTTAAATTACGACGTCATAACCACACACTATTATGACGTCATACTTGGAGCGGTATTACACTAGTTTAATATTGCCGTATAATTATCCCACTGTGGTATCTCCCACGGGCGAGTAATAATCAATGATATTAACAAATAAGTAATCCTTGTGACTGAACATTTACCTAACAATCATCGATTTTGCACAAGAATAGCAACTTACATACTAAGGCTGGCCGCACACTACGTCCGATTTTCCTTGCGATGCGTCATGCGATGCGTTAAATAAACGCATTCAGTGCATTTATCATAGACCGCGCACACTACATCCGATGCGTCAACGCGATGCGATGCGATGAAAATAGGTGCTGCACCTATTTTCATCGCATCGCAAACGAAATCGCATGAGGGATTCCCTTCTGACGTCATATTTCCCACGTGCCGCAGGGTTTTTTCCTTTCAAACAACGTGGAACGAAAGTAAGGTATCTATCACGCTTGCATGCAAACATGATTGGTACCATAATTTTAAGTCCCGTTATTAGATATGATATTGAAATAATGTTTGATGTAACTGCTATACCGACATATATAAGTGTGTATTTTTGTTTTTAAGATTCCATATGTCCAGAAATCCAAATGTCTGATCGACACAGAGCGTCTGATACATCTTGTGGAAGACCACCCAACTCTGTATGACAAAAGGGACAGAGACTACAGAGATCTAGACGTCGTCAATAATATTTGGTGCCAAAATATACTCAAATATGCTAGGCTTGAGACAAAAGGAAAATTCTTTGATAAAAAACGCAATATTTAACGCATTAAAAATCGCGTATAGTGTGCGCGGAAAAATCGCAACGCAACGCATCGCATGACGCAACGCATGAAAAATCGGACGTAGTGTGCGGCCAGCCTTACTTATAGAAGAGTCGTCGAAAAGAGCCTTTCAAGTTGCTGAATACTTAATCATGATAGAGATAACATACTGTGTAAAAAAGAAACATATTACGCTATAATGTATAACCGTTTGGGAAGTCGTGCAAATAGATCAATGACTAGTCGTAGTTATCGACAGTGCAAACTCCTCAAATCCTCCTAAAGGGCCACTCCGTGAGTTGTTGGAGTCATATATGCCGAACTTAATCAATGGTGTAATTTGATCGCGAAGTATCGACTGTTACCACAAAGACACATTTTAAAGCTTATTGTTTTTTTTACAGTGACAATATGAAAGTAGAACGTGGCAATTATGATCGAAAATCGGACAGTGGCGCGCGTCAAATAGTCAAACGTAATCTTGGAATCTTATCTATAACAGCCAGGAGTGCAGTTAGGAGTTGATAGTGTTTGTTAGGTTATATAACTAGTATCCATGTATATTGGACGTGATAAATACACCTCTGTGTCTTTTGGACATGAAAAGTCAAGATGTTTTGATTTTATATAACCACACATGACATTAAGGTTCGTATCAAAGGTAAATAATATGTTATGAAAATCACGGAGTGGCTCTTTAAAACTAATGAGAGCTACATGTACTAGCTCGTGTAGTAATCTCCATTCGGTACCTTCTACTCATGAAAGTTATTCAGGTGATTAACAATCTCATTGAAACATTCGCTGCATTCCGTACTTTAATATACGTAGTGCAGCAATTTAGATTTTAACCCCTATCTCATTGAAACAAGATTTCGAGCTTACTTCAGTGATTTAAATCTGGCAACTAATAAATCATAAAACACATTTCTCAAAGAATATTAAGTATTATTGTTTGAACGTTTATCGTCAGAATGCCCCGATGGTTATTTTGGACAAGACTGTCTTCACAAATGTCATTGTCTCAACCGGTTAGAAGCTTGTCACAAGGTCACGGGGAGATGTACTTCCGGGTGTGCGCAGTCATGGACTGAACTCAATTGCAGCAAAGGTATATTCAGCATATATCTGTTACTATTTTCACAAATCTCTGGTTTGATCTCTGGGGTCAATTGTAAT
The DNA here is from genome assembly GCA_921293015.1 of Phorcus lineatus. Lineage (NCBI taxonomy): Eukaryota > Metazoa > Mollusca > Gastropoda > Trochida > Trochidae > Phorcus > Phorcus lineatus. Next base: position 43,226,931 of record OV121083.1, read on the forward strand.
AAAGATAGATCTAAACTCTTTCTAAGATAAATAAATAAGAAGATGAACTGAACTGAAAGGTCACCTTTATTATTGAAACAAAATGTATTTTCATGACAAGATATATAGAGGATACTAAACGACCTTCCATTTCATACTTTTTTAATTAAAAGAGTTAATGATCAAGTATAAAACGAGCGAAGCGAGTTTGATACCTAATCATTAGCGAGTTTAATAAAAATAGTATTAAATGGAACAGAGTTTGTATTTTGTTCATTACTAGACCTTTCAATCAAGCATAATTGTGAAAGTTTGCTGAAGGAAACATCTCTGCGACTTGGCTGCCATTGTGACGGCAGTGCTTACACTGTCACGTCACAACAACACACAATGGTGACGACATACTTGGAGCGATATTACACTAGTTTAATATTGCAGTATAATATTACACTGCGGTATCTCACGCGGGCGAGTAATAAAGAATGATTCGACCCTTGTATATGACACCCACTTTCAACGCGAGTAGTGAATCCGTTAAAAAATTAAACTACTTAAACGATTAGATGAAATGACGAGTCATCTTTTTTAAATGAAACGAACTTTACATGGAAATGGATATGACAAGACAAAAATATAATGATTCATTATTTACACCAACCTTACACGCAAAGGGAAGCCGTGGTACCTGACTGATAAGCACGTGACATACCTGAAATCATTTAATAACTTTTCCCCTACACTTAATTACAAGTTGAATTATCACACCTATCACCACGGTGAATCATTTAAATCAATTATGACTAATGAAATTATGATGTTTAACATTTTGAGTAGGAGATGTTTGGGATTATTTTCTAAATTCATTGCTCACAAGGTTACAAAACACTTTGGTTTTTAGAGTGTGATATAAGGCTTTTCCTGTATCGTTTTCTATTGGTATGTTTAACCAAGATTGGCAGTCGACATTACATAATAGTTTAAGATACGATTCATATCGAATTTTTAAAACCTTATTTCAAACGGAAAAATACTTACTGCAATTAACATCTAAGAAGCTAAGGCGTTCATTAATCCGCTTCAGATTAGGACTGTCAAACTTAATGCTCAATGAAGGAAGACAAAGGTCGATCGATAGAAGCAAAAGAATATGTCCGTTATGTAAAAATGGTATTAAAAACGAAATACACTTTTTGTTTGTTTGTCAACCACTCGAAGATTTGCGTAAACAGTATATCCTAGATAGTTTTTTTTCCAAATTTTTTTATTCCAGCATTCAGTCAAGTACAGTGTTACATGTATACTCATAGCTAGTCCTTATATTTTTGATAACATATAATGGTTGCAGTATACATAAAAACTGTAAACTGTTACATTGTCAAGGCACGTGAAAGTGGAGACCATTTTTTTTTAAACGAAAAAACATTGTGATTTTTACAAGAAATAAACTTTTCAATGGCATAGACTAGTTTGTAATTTTTAACAGCCTTTTCAAATGACAAGATTTCACCTTTAAGACTACTAAAAAAGATATGCCTTTTGCTCAACAAGATTAGGTGATTGAGTAACTTAAATCTGGCAGGAAAACCAAAAAGAATAGCATTTGTGTCTAGAACTATACCCATTTTTGTGCGGGTGTTAAAAAATAGTTCCATTTTCATCCAAAATTCTTTTACAAGAGTACAATTTATAAAAACGTGAGCCAAGTTTTCTTTCTCAAATTTACAACATGAACAGTTATCATCATCTACTAATTTCATGGCTTTTAATTCCTTCTTGGTATATACTAAGCGGTGCAGAAATTTGAATTGAAATTCTAATAATTTGACATCCTTAGTTGAGCATCTGTACTGAATAAAAATATTTTTCCAGTCTAACATAGTGATGTCAAAATTTGCTGCCCACTTTTCACAAACTTTTGGGCTATCATTACAAGTAATTATGCGGTCGTAAAAATATCGTGACCCTTTTCCTGGTTTAAGCAAGTCTAGAACAATGTCATTTATAACCAGATTGGATTTAACAATACAGATTTGTTGGTTAATACATTGCTTCCATAAGTCAGGAGTACCAAGAACCAACTTTTGATAATCTAAAAATGTTCCTTTAATGTCATAAACCTTTTTCAGTTCATCAAAAGTCATTAGCCCACAAGTATTACAAATATCCATGACACAGGACAATCCCTTACTGTACCAATTTCCAATAAAAAATATTTTGTCTTTAAAGTGGTGGTTAAACCATAAAGGTTGTGATAAAATGTAATTAATGTTGTCAGAGTTACTTTTCTCTAATCTTTGATATTTGGACCAAGCATTCATAATGCTTCTCCAAAAAGGATTCTTACAGTCCTTATACAAATCAATGTTGGCACCAAATGTAAAAACTTTTTCCAAAGGGAATTGGCTTGGGTTCACAAAGTTGAGGTTTTGAGCACATTTTCTCAAATGGGATAGCTTCAAGGCTTGAATAAAAGAATCAAAATCTATCATTCTAAGACCACCTTCCTCATATTTTCGAATCATATTGATTCTTTTTATCTTATCCCTTTTACCATTCCATTCAAAAAATATTTTTTTCAAATCTTTAACAAAGTCTTCAGGTGGGGTAGGGAAGGCGGAAAATATATGGACCAATGTTGATAAAGCTAGGGATTTTATAACAGTTATTTTCCCAATCAAAGTTAATGGTCTGTGCTTCCAAGAAGCAAGAATTCTTCTTATATTTTCAATCTTTTTTCTTGTATTTATTACCCAGAGGTCCTGTAAATCAGAATTCAAGATGATGCCCAGAATTTCAAAATTTCCTGAGTGCCAGTCAAGTTTAAAATTTTCACAAAGTTTGAGTTTTTTACCTGCCATAGAGCCTATCCAGATGGCTTGAGTTTTATCTATATTCATTTTGAGGCCTGACATATCATAAAATATATTAAGAGTTTCAATAGCTGCTTTAAGGCTTGACACTGAACCGTCCAGAAAAAGTTGAGTGTCATCAGCATACTGGCCTAAGTTGTATTCTTGTCCGTTTAAAGTGATACCCTTTATTTCCTTATTTTGTCTTATCATAATACCAAGAATTTCAGCTACAAACAAAAATAGATAGGGGGATATAGGATCTCCTTGTCGACATCAACGTTCAATAAGAAAGGGTGGGGATAAATGCCCATTCTGGATCACATAGGAGTTGGCGTTATTGGACAAGATTGAAATCCATTTTCGAAAGTTTATTCCGAAACCAAACTTTTCAAGAACTAACATTATGAAATCTTTAGAGACTGTGTCAAAAGCTTTTTCAAAATCGACCAGCAGTAACATTCCACGTTTATTTTGTTCCTTCATTTCAAACATTATATCATAGAGAAGTCTGGTGTTATCACTTATACATCTGCCAGGAATAAAGCCAGTTTGATTTTCATGAATTAGAGAATATCCCAGATAGTTACTTTTCTAAGCCTCCAATCATAGCTTTCAAACAAATTCTTTCTTCTGATGTGAATAATAGCATTCTTAAGATTTCCCAATATGTTACCTATGTAATGTCCCTGAGAGATAACCTGTTAAAATCTATGTTGTAGCTATACTTTGAGATTGAACTGTTAAATCTATTGCATGTAACTCCAATGTATATGGGCCGGAGGCCTCTCATACAATAAACATCTTTGACTTTGACTTGACTTTAGTGTAAAATTTGTGTAAACTTTATTGTCTCATTTTAACTTGTACAATGTTATAACTTATTATTATTTTTCGAACGGTGAAATATGCCATTTATCGGTGAAAATAAAACCCGTATTTTCACTGAGTGAAATAAAAATGGTATTCTACTCAGTGAAATGATGAAATATCCTCTATTTATTCTTCAAATGAGAATGCTGATAAATAACACGTTTGGTAAAACCAGTTGATAATTCCAGCTCTTGATCAAGGATCTTCTCAAACAACAGGATCTCCAAAAGCCCTTATCATAATTACAACAACAGGTGTGTTGGGAGCTGTAGTACTGATGCTGGTCATTGGCAGGTAATACTATAAAGTTATTAATTAAGGTTTACCATATTTGCCTATTTACAGGTCCGTGGTCCGTTGTATTGACACTTGACGAAGTGGAGGTCCAATGGACGCAGGACTTGAAACTCGGCCATCACGGAAATACTTAATCAATGACGATTTTATCAATTAACCTCTATTTTTTTTATCCTACTCGCACTCACGTAAAGAGATCATTTTAATCAGAATCGATATTATCAATGAGAATGGTTAAACGATTTAACTGATGAAAGTTTTGAAGCGATAGCGTAACTCTTTCTTCATTCATGTGTCTGGGCATGCTAAGAATCTTATTGACCAAACTTGTCTCGTATTGGTCCAGTTTTCCGTATTAGCCCAGTTTTCTAATCATATTGACTAACCCGTAAACATTGTATAAGTGCGATACAATTGATAGTTAATAAATAAAATGCATCTTTAACTGCATTTACATCTATCTCAAAAGTGAAATATAATAACCTATATATTGCATTTATGTCTAAACTTCACTTGTCTATACAGCTATCTGAAAGCAGTGTAATAGGCTAGCACCTAATTTATCTTAAATACAGTGTATTTATACATAAGAAAAACAGAAATTAACACATCAAAATTTAATTCATTTCATGTATTTGAAAAGCAATACACCTATGATCTCGAATAATCATGAATACTATCGCGGTACCAACATTTAAACAACCACCTCAAATGAGTTATTTACTTACTTCTACAATTATTATGTAATTCAAAACTCTAAATCGCAATGTATCTAACTTTTATTATATCAAAAAAGTTAATGTAACTACAGTTTTTAATTGAATACTTCGCCACATGAACGGAATAAGAAATAATTGATTTCAAATTCTAATATGGCATTTGAGTCAGATGTAAGGAAATCGTTTTTTGAAACTTTTGTATCATAATCGCAAATTAAGTTCAATGGTAAGGGTGAAATCACTTTCGCCTTTCAGTGTTCTATACTGTAGGAGTAGACGGAGGAGAAGCCGCCCGTCAGAAAGAGACACACCGGAAGTGGAACCTACAGACAAGGCTACACACGTGACCCATGAATCAAATACTTTATCGTAAGTATCTGTAACAAGCAATATCGAAAATCAAATAAATCCATCATCAGTAGAAAATTTATATTTGGCATCAACTGTGTCACAGGGACACTTTATTTCGCTTGTTATTTTGAATATTACGGTAATTTGCTAACAAGGGCTTTAATTTACCGATGCTATATCATCCATGGGATTTCTCATTAATACGTGTTGTAAATGACCCATCTGTTACGACGTAAATTGTAATAAAAACGTAAATTGTACTGTTACGACGTAAATTGTAATAAAACGTGAATTGTAACACTTGCAGCAAATTGTAATAACTCTTGACGTGAATTGTAATAAAAACGCAAATTGTAATAAAACTTGACGTAAATTGTAATACGCAAATTGTAATAAAAACTGACGTAAATTGTAATGATATCTTCTTGCGGTAAAATGTAATAAATATTTACGTAAATTTTAATAACCGAAATATCAAGGGGACCTTATATAAACTACCTCAAAATCCCTTTCACTTGAACTTATAGATTTCACATTAACATATCAAGAAACATTTTTCAAGAAGTTTCAGCTTGATTCATTTAACGCAAAAACATACATGTACATATTTAGGGTTGCATACGCTTCTTGTTCTACATAGAAGGAAACGGTTTGTACCGTACACCTTACGCTTCTAAATGTCCTAGGCAGCTTTGATCGGATATATTTTACAGCAAATGCAGACGCCAAACAAGGGCTTGAACCTGCTAATCATATATAGAATTTCATACATTGTAGATAAGAAGAAAAATTGAGTTGTGCAAATTCTAGTGAACATTTAAGATAATATATGGCGAGGGGGCTGGGGTAAGGGATATTTCACCAGCTATTATTATACATTGTTTTACATAATTTTTTATTATATATCTCCAGCCATTGGTAGGTGTTTTGGAGACAGTAGATGATTTTGACAAGAAAAGTCGGCGCTTCTACGTATTAAGTTACAATCGATCTGTATGCCACCCAAACCAAATAAAATGAAAATATTTTGTTAACATTTATTCTATTAATTTCATGACGGCATAACTAATATCTAAATTACTGACCAATTATGTCTATGTATTTGTTAGGATAACGAATTAAACACAGCCATGAGGTTTAATTTGTAACCAAATTCTTAAACTAAGTCAATGCAAAAGAACATACTTTAAAACAATGAATGTTTTCTAGTAATGCTGCATTACATGTAAATAAACAGTGACACGGCTGCAATTAGATATAACCCTATATAGATATGTCCTTTAATCAAAGTACATTTTGTACGTTCAATCTTATTCTCCAATTTCGTTGGACAGGCATTAATTTATTGGAGTACTCTAAAAATTCATATTTTTATTCTATCATTAGCACGCAACATTAAATATCCTCTCAAGATCGCTACGAGAAACAGGTTAGGGCCCTGTGATTGTTTTGCGTATAGCAAGTTCGTATGGTTGTCATTTAGATTTGTTTACGTAACCCTTACGCTTACAGGGGCAATAGCACGATTTTTTAAATATGTATTTATTCAAATTTTCCCAATTAATCATTTGTTTATGCGAGATGTATTTTCTTCAGAGGTTCAAAACATCTCATTACTGAACCCGATTATCCGTAGTCGTAGAGGAAACAATAAGATATAAACAAAAAACTACTGGCGGCCATTTATGTATGAACACCTTTTAATCAATTGAAGTATAGAAATTGGTTCGCATAGTTTAAACGATCATGTTACGTTCGTTTTAAAACTGCTTCTTTCATTAAAAGATTGGCATACATGTATATGACTCCAACAACTGAGTGGCTCTTTAACTACAGTCTCACTACAAGATTGATAATGTGTGAACGTTATAATACACTGAAAACCAAAATGATTAACAAAATTTATAACCGGACAATTACAAATTCATAATTGTTATTATGGCCATTATTTTACAGATATATTCTCCGTTTTATCAACTGGTACGAGTAGGGTTGTAAACTGGAATCGTGTAATGTTTATATCCCACGCATTAATACTCAGAAAAGAGTACTAATATGAATGGAGTACATAACATTCTTTTTTGTTTAGATCACACCAAAATCATACGTTTAATGTGTTGCATTATTTCGTTTAATTTTATGAAAATGTACTGTAGGCCTTTGGGTATTGAGTAGAGACTGAATCGGATACATAGGGTAACTACAAACAATTTCAATATGTTCAACTTTTACATCTTAAGAGAGAAATAAACAAACAGATTTTAAGGATGAAATCTCTTTTTTCTGTTACTGTTAACATCGGCCGTTATCGGGCCCTGTTAAGTGATTCCGGGGAAGGATGACACGGGTGATAAGTCTAGAAAAGAACACCAACAGCTTGACATCAACTTGGACTCAATTTATTCATTAAACAATTCATCAACATAGTTACTTCAATTGGAAATTTATCATAATCAGGATTACATAAAAGTACATTAATAATCAAATTAATATAAAAGCAATCCGAAAAAGACATATCATTTATATAGTATTTAAATCTATTCTTCACTAGTAAGTATAGTGATGTGCCTTGTGCTCGGCTGCTAGCTTGCCTCACGCAAGGGTCATTATACAATACTTCAATTATTCTTATTTAAATAACAAAATATTTACGATAATTTGTGAAACATTATGATAACGAATATATGAATGATGAGTGAAAGAGCCTTGTTTTTAATCTATCCTACTGAACCGTAACTAATCCAAAACGCTAATCTAATCAGAGGATATTAGTTCACTCTAATTAGCGCCTGCTGCGGCACCCCAGCTTAAAGGCTACTGATATGGTGTGCGCATGCGCGACAACGTAATACCTGGAGCTTGGAGTCAAGCGTTTAGTTTACAGACTGAGTGTATAACTTTCAACTGATAAACTCCAATACAGCTCTGTTGTCTTAGAGGAATACCCCTGTGTACATATAACAATTAAGGGCATATATAACCCTAGATATACAAACACTGGATTACGTGATATTTGCAATACGAGTACTTTCAATAGTAATTTGTATTACGAATCGTTGTAATCCATGTTTATGACGTATATCAAAGATGTCCCGAAATACACATACAATATAACGACATAACGTCGTTACAATAAAACATTTTGTCCTATATAGAGTAGCTAGCCATGTCGCCCTTTTCACGAATAGAAAATATCATTCAGATGTTAGCCTGTTATACTAACTGGATCTTAGTAATGTCTGATCTTTAAAACCTTAATTCATAATAACCTAACCTAACCATCAAACTTTAACATAACAATTTGCTAAAACAGAAATAACGAGACTTTATGTTCAATAAAAGGAGTAACCAGTTAACATAGAATAATAACAACAGTTAATCTAACAAATGTAGCAGTACCAAATTCAACTCACCTATGAAAACACCAACAGCTTGACATCAACTAGGACTGCTGAAGTCAAGGCATGTTGGGGTTTTATAGAAGCGTTGGTGAGCCTACGGTCAGAGGTGATGCGACCTACCGTCCATAAATGGCTAGGGTTTATGCAAAATGACCACGTTCTATTTCTAATTTAAACCATATAATAACTAAATAATTTGCAACTAAAAATAGGGAAATATAGCACGATAATACTGTCTTAAAATTCTTGTGTTATTCAACTCGAGTTACACCCTCTTACTGAAGGACTAAAGCTCAAAATGGCATTGATAGCGGTTTGTAAAACGATATACCAAACACAACCCCCTTGCTCTAACACAAAACCACATTTATATGAAAACAATAAATTTGTTTGTAAAATTGGATGGAAAAAACGTAGGTACCAATAACAATCCATCCCATCTTTCACAAGATCCTGTTTTCATGTAAAACGCTAAAGATTTGTAAACCAATGATCATGATTCATAAAGACCTTATTCAGTAAGTCCATATTTTATTGGTAAACAACAAGACAAAGAAATAAACATAAGAAAAGCATTTCATTATTTTTCGTCTTTCCCATTGCTAGTCTCTGTGTCTATTTGCAAGTGAATCAGTTTGTCTATTTTTATTTGTCACAACTTTTCCCTCTTGACTTGTTGCAGTAAAGCGCTAATGAACATTCCGACGGTTTTATTCTGTCTTTCATAATTATAAACCAAAAACCCCTTTAAAATTCGTAATTTTGAGAAATGCAATCGGTTATTACAAATTACGTAAAAGTTATTACATTTTACCGCAAGTAGAGATTATTACAATTTACGTCAATTTTTGTTACAATTTGCGTATTACAATTTACGTCAGGTTTTATTACTATTTACGTTTTTATTACAATTTACACCAAGAGTTATTACAATTTGCTGCAAGTGTTACAATTCACGTTTTATTACAATTTACGTCGTAACACCCATCGTTGACTATTGTTTCGAAATATTTAGATTCAAATTCATTTTTATCCTTATTCATCTATATTTTTAATCTCTTTTATGTACACTATCATCAGCTGTTAGACTCGAATCAAGAAACTTACCCCGAAAAGAATGTTAATTTGTGCCGGGGTTGAATGCGTAATCAATGCCAGTTTAGTTTATTATCAATTGCCGAGTATTAAGACTTCAGTCACGAGTCAAAGCGACAGAAGCAGTAGTTGGGGCCAAAACAGACCCAGACGAGTAATAAGATCACTAATGTCATATTTTTCGAGATACTTTATGCAATGTAAAAGTTATAACCAATTGTCATTTATAAATATGTCGAATGTACATACTCTACCAATATATTTTCAGCGGGACTGTTAGTTCAGATGTTGACCATAGAGACACTTCGTGCCAGAGGCGTGAAAGACGGAAAAAATTGCGTTCTCAAACACTACCAAATCCAACCCCAACTGAATCTTTCTTCCAACCATCTTCCTTTTTCCGCTCTTCCCAGGATCTACCGAGAGTGTTTAGCACTTTTGGCGATTTCGACATATTTGGAACTGCATGTGACGAACAGGGGACCTCTAAATATGAAGACTGCTATGGTGCAATCAGGAATTGGGATGATGTTAAAAACGGATCTGAGGTGAGTCCACCACTGAAGGAAGATAATTCAGGGCAGAATAAAGCTCTAAAACCCAAGGAAGAACCAGTCGAATTGAAAAATGACAACATTTTGATTGACACAATATCAGAAGTTCAAAATGATCCAGCGGGACAAAATAGCTTTGTAACAGTTGCAGAAATAGAATCTCTCGCAATCCCTAAGAGACAAGATAATGAATACAAATCTGATGTTACTGCAGGCAGCGAATCTGATGATACAGCATGTTCGAACCCCGTAAAGACGAGAGAAGGAGGGAAACGGTCAAAAGGGGTACGAATCACGAAGTATCTTGATAAAACATTTTGGACTTGAACTCATTGTCATTCGCTTTGGTTGTTGATTTCACATGCAATCTATTATTCTATCTGTTTTCCCGCACTGAAGAGCCCGAGGCCAATAGCATATTTACATATATCTATGATATATCTACGATGTTATTAAATCAACATATAACAAATATTTGTCATCATCCCCGGAGACCATCAAGATAAACTTTGGGGCGGCATTTTGGACATTTGTAAGTATAATGTTTAAGTGTATCTACCCCATAGAAATCATGCAAACCTCTACTAGTAGGGCTAATAGTTAAAACAAGGAAGTTGATTACGTTGCTGACTTGCACGCACATAGCACGTGTTTCAGAAGTAAGGGGCAGTTTTGTTTAGCTCAGGGTCGTGGAGAGGTTTACATCGTGGGAAGGGGTCCCATGTAAAGGCTTCAAGGCCTTTTATTGGTTCATATTCGTAATCAATTCGGCCAAGTTTTCATTTTGTTAGTTCAATATTGGAAAAGTAGGAGGAGGTATATTTTTCATATAGCAATTTTATGATGCATTTTTGGATGATTGTTTCATCTCACATTATATTTTTAGATAAGCCTAATGACCTACAAAAGCTAATGTAAACTTAAGTCGTGATATGTGAAACATTTCTTACATGTAGTTTAAAAAAAGATTGCAGCATTAAAAAAATATCAAATAACCTATATGAGGACGTCATGTTGTCAGAATAAAATCTTAAAATATATACCATCATCGATAGACCAAGGTAATAGTTACGATAATTCTCCACTATACCCTGGAACCTAGGTAGGCTCGACGTGGTAATCTTATTACCTCCCTTGGTTCCAGGGTTTAGTGGAGAATTTTAGGAACGTTTCCCTGTTTAATCGGGGATCAATAAGAGCTCTTTAGGCATATTCACCATGGTTTCCTGTTGTGCATTGAAATCTAAATCTAAATCGATATATCATATACATTATTTGATAGATTTTTTAATGAGTGCAATATCTGTTTATGAAGCGGCTTTGAGAGGGGAGTATTTTTGTTAATTATGCCCTTTTATGCCCCCATAGTTTAAGTTTGTACAATTGGTAAGGTAAATGGTAATCATTTCTTAACTTCAGTCTTTCTAATAACTTTAATGTAAGTTTTTAAACGTCGAATGTAGAATTTGTTTTGATTTTTAAATATTTTATCTGGAAATAAAAATCAACTTCCTTTTATGTAAACTTTGTCTGGTTATTGATTTAAGGATTGGCAAGTATGACGAATAAAGGACAATACGACCCGGCGTTTTCCTAATTACTAAGAAGACGAGGAAATTATATTTTTTATTTGTTTTATTTCAAAGTGAACAGCTGAAAAACTATTAACCTTTGACATACAAAACCCCATCATGATCAAAGTGAAGACACAGTAAATCCCTCACGGTCAACGACAGTCAATCTCTTATGTTTGGCAAGACGTTTGTTTTTTTATCGTGTGCTTATTTTTGAACACCGAAAGCCAAGAATGGTTGGATTCAAATGCTTCCTTACGGACACGGTTCATTGATTTCCGAATTACAAAGATCCTCCTTGGAAACATTTGGTAGGTACTGATCATGTTCCCGCACTTCCGGAACATACAGATCACGTCGAGCGACATTCGGAAGAGACAGTTCTTGGCCTGTCGCTTCCGTAACAGACAGGGATTGTCCATCTACTACTGACAGGATCTGGCCAAACGGATCCACTGAGACCAAACTCTGGTCCCTAGCTTCCGGTTGAGTAGGTTCCCGTTGATATACTTCCTGTAGAAACCCGCTATGGCCCGACGTTGATTCATATTCGTCGTTCGGCTTCGGAGACTCGCTTTTCCTGGTCATAAGCGACTCTGAATCGAACCATTCATCAATCAGAGTAAGACTTTTCATAAGGAAAAGCTCTCCGTCTGTAGAAGCCGTGGCAGTCGATACAGGACGGACATCCGGCGTTAGAGCCCAGGACCAGCTGTCCGCCGTCTGTCCAGAGTCACTTTTAGTGCTGCTGGATAGGTTGGACTCACTGTCAGAGGACGCGTTGACGTAACGACTTTCTGTTCCCCGTCGCCCACCTCTACATGGCGTAATGCTAGCGTCGAAGAGAATTGGGTCAAGCGTTTTGCTTGTTGTCCACGATCCATTTTCAGCTTCATTGGTTCTGACTGAGGAAATGGTTGAGGCGCAATCCGAAGACATCTCTATATACTGACCCGATGAACCTTCACTGCCTTTTATCCTGAAAATGGCGGACCCCTCAGACAGGAAACGAGGCTTCCTGTGTACAGGCCGAATCTCCTGGGCACTTTTGATACGAGGTCTGGGTGCTTGGCAGCTTGAGGACATCCTGACATACATGGTATCTTCTGTGAGAGGGAGGACGTCTTTGTCTCCTACATTTCCCATCTCACCATCATTTATTATCGCATTCCAGGAAGCTTCTTCAGTTAGTTTGATCTTGCATGACGGCTTACCGCTTTCATTCAACATGCTAAGCTGTGACAACCCAACGGGAATGGCTTTTTCCTGTTCTCTTTCTTTAACCCGTCTTTCCTCGTCAGTGTGGATGATCGCTTTATATACATCTCTCTCATCCTCTGATGAGGAAAGAGATATAATGGAATCATTTATAAACGGGTGATCCCCCTTATTGCTTTCATGAACTTCGCACATGACGACCTGTTGGTGACCCAGGAGCTCTTGGTCGCTGGTGGTACTGCTGCACTGTTGTACTTTCTTATACTCTACTGTCCAAGGTTCGTAGATAGTATTGTTTGTAACAATAAAACCGGACCATATTCCAGTGCTGCGTAGAACACCCTCCGTGTCCCTCTCTGCTCCTGAACAGACCCCTTGACGGCGAGACGAAGAAGGGCGTTCGTCCTCAATCCCTGTTCTATTCGGCAAGGATTTGCTACACGTCAGCCAGTTCTTGAAATAGCTAAAAATATATAGAGGCTTTTAAAAAAGGAATCTATTTTTGGTATTGAGAACGTCGAATGTTTTGTTTGTTTTAACGTAAACATACTGAAGGAAACCAAGTGAAGGGTAAAATTAGGAGACTCGAGGATATGCTTAGTTTAATGGAGCAGTATGAAAGTGCTAACGTTTAAGGGTATACCGTTCCAAAAGTTTCGATATTAAAAGTTCAGTGCAACTTTAAAAGAAGTAAAGTAATGATTTGTTTAAGTTAATGTGTAAAACAATTTACGACACTCACCCGTGGCTGAGGAGCAAGTCAAGGCAGAGAATGGATATGTACATGAGCCCCAGAACCAATATGGCGGCGGTCATGGCAATCAGGGGAGAGAAATCTTCTTCCTCGTTCATTCCTGCCGCATATAATGTTTGTTAATGTTTCAGCATGGTTTATAGTAGTGGAATGCATTCTTATATTTATATCTTGTGCGCAGTGTCATACTAAGTCATCTACGCAAACCATACAAAAATCAAATTGTAACATTTTATTTATACAATTATTTTTTTATTTGCAAGAGTGTAAATCTCAATTTTGTAAAGATAACATGTTGTTCTTAGTTATGGTATTGAAATACAAACAACCTGATCGCAAATAGAATATCTCAACTATAAGACCCCACAACTCGAAAGAATAAAACATTTTCTATTGCTGAGTGCTTTTCTACACTTTTCATAAACAGGGATCTGGAGATACTTTACGTTGAATTGCGTATAATTATCTGAATGTTTAAAAAACTTGTATATCGGTCACTATCACTTCCAGTCAAAATGAACAGGTAAATAAATCTACCTTTGGTTCAGTTGCAATCTGTTAATCTTGACATCCTGATTAACAGGTAACTGGACGCTTGACAGGTAAACATAAGAGCAATCTACTTAAAACTAAATATTATGCTACATTACAGAATTAAGGATGTTTACAGCTAGTTTTACCTATATTGACTGTATAGGGGCCGATGCATTGAAAGTATTGCGTTTGATTGGCAGAAATTTTGGGTTGAGATCTTTTCACCTTTCTTTAAATGATACCTTTTTGAAATTTACTAAATGGAATACTACTACATAAAGCGGATATGAAAGTTTGAAAATATTATAGTTTTTGTGCATAATTTTGGAAACGAGTTTTCAGTTGGTTCGGCCTTGCTAGGGAGTTTCTTATAATCATGTAAGGAAATTTAAAAGTATAGTACTTACTCAAAGGTGACCTCGTTTTGTGGTAAGCATACAAAAGTGACCTGGCAATGAATATGGAAGTGTAGGGGAATTATGTTTAAACCACTCCTGACAGACAAGGAAGCCGTGATCTGAAACTGAACAGGAAATCAATTATGTGACTCACCATTTTCAAAAAGGGTTAAAGTATCGATTGTCGGTTGCGTCTGTTGTCTGTCGTCCGTGATCTGTAAAACATTCAATTTCCACTCTTTGCCAGAATATTTTATTGACCAGGTAATCGGGGAGTATTTATTTCCGAAATGAATAAACAAAAATTTACTTAAACTTTATATATGAAAGTCGAAAATATACCACCTTATTAAAACTTTGGAGTTTGACTGAAATGTTGGGCATACTGCTTCCCTAGATCAGGAAAAACGTGATACTAGAAATATATGAAAAAGGAAACACGTTCTTTATACATTTACTTTCAAATTTACGAGGTACAATATTTACACAATTGCATGACCACACCGTTCGACAAGCTCGACTGCTAGTTAAATATTAGGTGGTGAAATATAAAAAAAATGTGAACAATATTGCACAAACCAAGCTTGGCGGTGACTCAACTTAGGAGCTCCAGGATAACCGTTCCGATAATTCCTCACTGATTCCTTGATCCATTGAAGGCTTAGTCAGGTATTTCTATTACCTCCCTTTGCTGGTCCAGCCTATTCTCCAGAACCAATCAGATACACCTCAATCGTTTGACGATATGAAACTTCAGCGATGACCATACTCTGCCTTGCGTTCAGAAACACATTGTTTCCAATGGGCATATTTTATCATTGAGTGTTTGAGTGTGATCGCGAACATTCCGGTAAATTAAACAGCTAGCTATATAAGAAATAACCAAACTTCTGAAATCTGTAAGTTTCGAATACGTGTTCACACCAAAATAAGAAATCAAGCGAGTATTCAAGATGATTACGAAATTGTTTAAGTATTCTTCTTCAACAGGAGTTGGCTCTTCGATGCTATGCAGCTAACTATCCACCATCGAAGTCCATTTCTTTCGAGGCCTATAAATACTTTTGATCGACGAAGCGGCGTGTGTGAAAACAATTGAAATTTAATTGGGGCGTTGGGTATGCCAGCATCAAAATCTGATTGGGTAAGGCGCTCTCGAGGGGAGGTAAAAGATTTCTGATGGAGCCTACAATAAATGCAGGGTGATAGTGGAGGATTATAGTAAGGTTAATAATAATAATAATAATAATGACTTTCGTCTGAAGACCTAATAATAATAATTAGGGTATTTATATAGCGCACATATCCACACCGAATGCATGCTCAAGGCGCTCCCTGTATCATTAAGGTTTAGAGTAACTTTAGAGTAGAGAATCATAACAGAATAACATCTTAACAAATCTATTTCTGTCAGCCACAAATTCGGCTGACATGTGTTTTTATATGCGATCCACAATACTTAGATTCGTATCTTGACAATATCTTGTTTTTGGTGAAAAACCTCTCCTTCCACCCCCTCAACCAATCAAATAAGCTTTATTTATTGAAATGAATGGAGCCAGACAAAAACCAGAGAACATGTCTTTATATACTGGACAAAGTGGTGGGGATATTTGTGAACTTTTATATGAGACTTTTATTAATTCATAATCAAAAGGTAGATAGTCCTCTAATCTTGTTCACATTTGTTCCATATTTGGATCTTGGTGTTGTTTGACATGGCAAACAAGACATGTTGATAATATTACACCATTCAAGACCTTTTGACTGTATACAGTTTCAGTTTTATATACTGAATTGAGTATTTATTCTAGGAAGTCAAAAAGAAATAAAGACAACATTTTACATCGGCGCATTACATTTATTTATAAAATTAATTGGCTGATAAAACATTACCTGATTGCACTAGAAACAAAACATGAATAGAAGTTGAGTTTAAGCTCCATCCTCCACACACTGGAACACTTTCAAGCTGTAGTTCTGACATTATATTTCAATGGCATGTATTTTCTTGTATACAACGTTAGTCAATCAACACGGGCATCAGTTTATGAAACCTTAGTACTGTTTTTCGTCACAAAGATAAGATATACTCCTCCAATACCATTCTGTCCTTTGTAACCCAGATTGTAATTAATCCTTTACAATAATTTCATGAGTTAGTACAAGAGGAATAAAATTTTCTCACCTCAGAGGTAACTCAAGGATATTTTAGATACGGATTTTGGCGGTTATTATCGTAAGCGGACAATTATTGATCGTTAACAGTAATAAAACCTTTCAAGTGATTTAGTACCAGCAGGTGGATCACGAGATTTAGTTTTAAATTTTCACAAAAATGGACGACTACTGCTCCACTACAAAATTTAGATAAAACAATTTAGGTTTCAAGTTTACCATTGTGAACTTTAGTAACAACGTCCATGTTATTAAGTTTTTGATATTTTAGGTTGAACAGTGTCAAGTCTTTGGATTTCAGGGTATAAGTTAGCGGAGTAATTTAAGAACTCTTCTCATCAGCTGTAGGCACAGCAGTGATGTATTGTTCGTTGTACCCGCTCGATTGAGGATTACTTGCAGCTTGCTGACCTTTTGGACCATCAAATTGTCTGTTCGTAGTACTTCTATTCATCGAAGGTGAAGCTAACTGATCTGACGAATTGTATATAGGATTGATGAACTCTTCTTCCACAGAACCAAAATCAAGTTTTCTTAGATTAGATCTACTCGAAAGGAGAATGTCTTGATTTATAACAACAGCCTCTTGACGTACTAGTTTCCTATGATGGTATTTCTGGGAAGCTGATTGTTCATCCATGTTGGTCTTGTCCGAAGGACTGCCCTCCGAAATTGTCGTTGGCACACATTGAGCAAAATCGCTCGTTGCATAGAACAGAGGTCTGTTAGATTGTACAGGTGGTCGAGGTGGCGGAGATTTGGGTTTGACGACCCTCATGGAGCTCTTGCGTGGAAGGGCTCTTGAAGATGGTAATGGGGCACAGGCAGCGTTTTCGTATTCATCAGAGGTAAGGTTGGGTGGTCCTGAAAGTGGTTTGGTGGTCGGGGGAAGAGGAGGAGGTGAACGAGGGGAAGAAAGTTGAGAAGAACCTGTAATCGAAGAAGACGGTGACTTGAGGTTGGGAGGGGGAGGGGGTGGAGCGTTGGGAGGAGAAGACCTTACTTGTATTGAAGGTTTCTGCTTGGGTTTTCGTGTAGGTCTTAGAGAAAGTTCATGAGGGCGTCCCTGTCGGTCACCTGTTTCCTCGTGACTTTCTTCCTGTACTCTTGCCATCATGTTAGTGAAGGAAGTGTCAGTAAATCTTCCCGTAGTTGGTTTGGAAGTGTCAATTCCAGTCTTTAGTTTATATCCGTGTTGTGAGATTTTCTTATATCTTGTATCTCTGGGAAGCGAAGAAGGAAGAGGTGGAGGCTTCGAGTCAGAGGTACATCCTTGCGTGTTTTGTTTTCGAAGTAATAAAGGCGAAGGCGTTGAAGGGTATCCAGGATTAAAATCAACACTTTGAGAAAATGGCTTGATGCCGATAGGTGATCGAGGAGACCTGCGTGGAGGTTTTCTTGGTGTGTCTGGAAGATTTGGTAGTTTTTGAGGGGGTTTTGGTGGTGTATCCGGAAGTTTGGGCAAAATATTAAAAACCTTTGTTTGCGTGTTTTCAGTAGAACCGAACTTAATTGAAGCTACGCTCCCAGTAGATGTACTCTGACACGTGAAGTCCTTATTGCGACTATCTTTTTCCTTATTGCATTGATAATTTCCTTCCTCTTCTTTGGATACTGGAGACAGTCGATTAAGATGTGTGCCACTACCATCCGAAGTATCTCTGTCTTCAAGCTCATTCTGTGGACTGTTCTCCGAATGAGCTATTTCTTTTGATGGTACAGAAAGGGATGGATCATTTGTGGAGCACTCTGACATTTCAGGAACTGACATCTCGGGGATCTTTTCATGTTTACAACTGTAGTTCGTGTCTTCTTCTTCCTCTTTTACCATCTCTTCGTCTTTTATGTCTGTCTGTTCTATACCTCCTCTATCCATAGGAGTACTTGTAGGGCTTCGTTCTCCTTCCTCATCCTTGCTATCTCCATTTTTCGATGACTTGTTTTTCTCGGGTACGGCAATCGCTAGGTTTTTACTTTTTTGTGTTTCATTCGTAACGCCATTGACAATTCCTGGAAATATTTTCTCCTCTTTTGACCCTTCTTCGGCTTTACCATAATCTACTGCATTCTCTTCCAGGTTAGAAATATCGTCTCCATCTATGGTCAGCTCTGATTTTCCTTCATGTGAGTTCTCCACCACAAAGGAGCTTTCTTCCTCAGCATTTCCAAACGATTTATCCTGTTGGACAAGTGTCGCAGGAGTCTTGCTGTTATGTAATTCAAGTGATTGGCCGATTAGGTCATCGTCAATGTCCGCTACATCCTGTTGGCACTCATGTTCATCGCCAAATAGATGGAGTCTTTCTGAATCCGGGACTTCACGAATATCTTGGAGAAAACTTCCTTCCCTTTCACCCATGTTTCCTGCTTCAACTGTGACCTCTCTATACTGAAAAGTCTTTCTTTTTTGTTCCAATGTGGCGGAAAGCTTGATGAGGCATCTGAATTGAAAATATTTATTTCAATTATTCGATCAAATTATTGTCTGTTTATAAAATGCAATATTTACTTTAGTGATTGATGCGCTTTGAGTATGCACCTTTTGTATGGATATAGCGCTTTTTAAATACTTTATTATTATCATTATCATTATAATTCAAAATATTGGAATGAAATATTTGTTTCACAACTTACATTTTGTGATTGCACATCATCTTATATAACCTACTCACATTCACACATGTAACATGTAACGAATTCTTTCTATTGATGAGATAGAGACAAAGTCATATGGTGATCTCCCAATTCTCTTAATAGCCCTGGTCAAATCAAGGTAAGCGCTATTACAACATGAAGGATTTTAAGAATCGCCTCCTTTTGTAGTGATGAGATAAAACGCGGATTACTAGTTTGTGAGGCTAATTACAGATCAACGATCTGACGATCTGAAAGGTTTTGGCAATCATCTAAATGATAAAATACTAAGAATAAAAATATGTTTGTCAGCCTGTATTGTTTGAAGGGTCATGATGAAAATGGTAACTAACTAATAAATCTAACTTGTTTGCAATCATCATACGGAAAGAAGATCGAAACCGAAACTGTCAATATTACTATCACGTGTAGCACACTTCTTACACAGAAATGAGCTTATTTTCTAATACGAGGGGAAGTCAGTAAGTTCATAGGAACGATTATGTAACAAAAGCTAATGGTTGGGGTATTAAGTTACTTTTCGATATAATCTCCCTGGTATATGCCCTTGCGGTGGAAATCTTGTTCATAGCCACATTGTTGAAACGCAGCCTATGCAAACGACTCTTGTTGCACTCTGGCGTTGTCATGAAGAAGCGTAACTCCTGCAGTCAACATGCCGCGCCTCTCCTTCTTGATCGCTGCCCTCAATTGCTTCAACAAGTCAGCATTGTAGGCTCCAGTTATAGTAGTTTTAGGTAGCTAATATAGTAATAAAATTGGCGTTTATGGCATAACGCGAGGTAATCGGGTAATTAATAGGCTTACACTCCCGCGGAACATTCCTACAAACTTGTTTTATCAAATATATGATAATTTTATACAATGAATTTATAAAATTTTTACTGTTTCCTTTTGTGGGTTGATGTGTCCTGACCGAACGAACCAAATAGGATATTTTAATACACGCCTGCTTGAAATTTCAAAGCTAAAAACTTGATTCTTTACATCAGAAAAAATGTTCCCGGGTTCGAATCCCACTCTCGCTGGATAAAATATCTTAAAGTTCTACCTTAGTTAGAATTTCAAATTTACAATTCCATTTGTTATCATAGGTTTACATCACATAATCGATCTTTATGAGATAACCAACTTTCGCCGATGGCATATAACCTAGAATCCTAGAACATGATCACAATGAGAGTTCGGAACTTCTTTGGTGTTTCATTGATTCTTGCTTGGTGGGAGGATCCCAGTGATGAATTCAGATTTTGTCTTCTGTAACCAGACGGGCATGGAAGTTATCGGGTTAAGAATTGTAGATGTCCAAGAGCTCACGACTGGATTCAACTCTCTGGTGTCGATCTTGTGCATTTAAGTTCGTTGCACACAGACACTTGCAGATACTATGGACATGTGCAAGTACTCATGAATTATGGTGCAAACACTTCCATGAGAAATGCCAAACTCTGTAGATATGTCGTCCAGCTTTCAAAATTCTAAGATCGGACATGATTAAGCCCCTGGACCCGTGAAACCATACCTTCTGAAATGTCTTCAACAGGCCTTCCTGACCGTGGGTTACCGTCCAAAGAAGTGCGACCCCGCTTAAACTCAGCTGACAATTTTGCAACAGTAGAATATTAAGGGGTTTCTTTCCCATCCACATTGGCCATACGTTTATGTATTTCGGTCCCATCCATCCCCTATTCCGTCAGAAACTCGGTACTCGCACGAGGCTCAGTTTTCTTGAACTTTACATGATTGCAGATGGGGGTACCTGTGTTGAACAGCTAGACTGTAACTCTCAAGTAAATGATCTGAAAGGGTTGTTTATGTCTGCAAACTGTCGTCATATGGCCTATCTCTATAATGACACCAACAATGATGTCTTCACGGGTCTACCAATATTCACTTCGATGAATTATAATGACTTCCCCTCGTTGCTATATCAATTAAGAAATACTTAATTTTTCTTTTGTTTTTAAAAATCAATAAATTGTTTAGTTAAGGAATAAGATATCGAAGAGGGTATAATGCTTGTTTGTAATTAGAAAGAATGCTAAGTTTAAGAGTGAGATACCAAAGGCTCAGAATACTCGATTTGAAAGTTATCAGTCAGATTTTTTTAAAAGGTTTTAAGCAGTCTCATTGAAATAAAATCTAATATTGCTACGAGATATTAGATATTCATTAACAATAGAATACATCATTTACTGATGAGGATAGATTCGGTTTTTCTGTTAATTGCTTATTAGTTAAGTTATGGTTATTTAGAGTTGATTGATTGAAACATATTGTATTCATTCAAGAAATGGATTGAGCACAAGTTATCCAACTTAGAAAAGCCCTCTCCTCTCCTCTCTTAGAGTTTATTGAAGATAATATATCTAGTTAGTAATAAGAAGTTTGTTTAATAATTACTTACTCCAGAAAAAGGCTCATTATTATATATAAGTAATAATACTGACTTTAGCCATGATTAATCAATGGATAATTTCTGATGAGTAACTTTGTTAAGAAAAGACGGTTGAGGTTTCTGATAGGCCATATGCATACATCTTGGGTTCTTTTTTAAAGATAATTTTTTTAATGATAAATCTGACATTCCAATTAAATCTGTATTCACAAAGTTACAGAAGCCATCAGAAAATAATGCTTTAGTCTACAATATTGTTTCTCAGAAGCTTATTGAAAAATATTCCTTTATTTAGCCAAAAGAGGCACAAAGCGACTTAACCTTTTCTTCTGATTCTATCTCTGCAGTTCTTGCAGAAAAAAAAGTCAATAATGTTTTTCGCGATATCTCAAAGGCCATGAATAATGCTTAATTTTGGGGAATCTCAGGGTTAATGTGAGAATGTCTTGCTTAGTTTCGGAATTCGTCGAGAATATTCAGAACACTGAGCTTAGTTTAGAACTTCACTGCAGCATACATGTATACGAATAGTAGAAGGTGAATAGAAGCTGTGGGAACGTTACCTGAAGACAATGTAGACAACACAAAGTAGGACAACGAAGACAACAGGGATCCAGATCACCAACAGGAAGAACAGCAGTAGATCGTTCAAATCCGTCATCTGGAAATCATCAGAGTCAGTGTGAGATTTATCTATTTCACACAATGCTGTCATTTAAAAGGGATCAATCAATGGCTTAAATGGACTCATTAATGAATCATTTCTTTCAGTTTTTCATCAATGAATATTTTATTATACCAAATGCATAAATGAAATAATGCATAAATATATAAAATACATAGATTCATTTCAGACGACCAAACATGTCAATACCAAACTCGATTATCCGTGATCATAGAATATACCTTTAAGTACATTTGTAAAGTGGTCAAGGTCGTACATTTATCATGTTTAATAACTTTCATCATTGCACCAAACTTTGGCTTAGCGCTGAGCACTCATTAATTGCGACCTGAATGAGATTTCTGATGGGACTTTAAAGCCCAGGCGCCTAATACTGAAGAGCTGTTACAGGGAAGGTAACGAAACACAGCAAGGCTTTAGTTAATCAATAATTGAGACTGGCGCGACCAATGACTTGCCGGGGAAGTTGAGTGTTACCTGTGCGGTGTTGCATAAAAGATTACAAGATTTGGTAATATTTTGAAAACATATTTAAGCTTTTTCAATACAAGGAGATAACTAAATTCAATCGCTATATCAAATTTTTGTTACAACAAAATGATGTGACGTTTTGGAGACGTCTTTAATTGAATATCGAAAATTGATTACGTATATGTTGGGAAATGTTTTTACCTACCCCTGTTTAACAAATGGTTGTGTCTTTACTTTCAAACTAGGCGGAAATGTCATGTAAAACGGTGTTTACTTAAGATCGACTTACTTAAGCATCATTGATAAAAATGTACGAATTTCGAGAGGATGAATAGAAAAACATATTCCTATTACATACTGAAATATGATACTCATAGTTACACAGGAACACATATGGCACAGATTTATTTCTTGATTATCTTTTAAACTTGTCATTTCAAAATATTTTGGTAAAAGATAGTGAAGCCATATGATTTATTTTGACGAAATCTTTTCGAAAAAGGGCGCAAATAAAATTTTATTGCAGAATAAGAAATTCTCAATTTGTACTATTTCAGTTTTTCATAGGAATTCATAGGAAATCTTACACAGTGAAATAAACGTTTGATCAGCAAGTGTCATGAATATTAGATATTATGTAAATATGATTATTTACTACAGCTTTCGTCACAATTATGATCCTGAAACCAACGCAAGCATTTTTCAAAATATAGTTTCAATTCTATCTCACAATGTTCGATAAAGCTTCTTCAAAGAAGAAAATACAGAAAGTTAACGTAAGTATTAATGCTGTGTTTATGTAAAACATGTGTATATAAACACATTTTCTTAATGTTAATCAAAACTGATTGTACATACCATTCACATCCGATTTTTGTGCATTGATAAACTAACTTTGTAGAACAGGAAATATTTAGTTAATCCCTCACTGCTTCCGTGAGTGACGGACTCTTATACAGCCTGCTCTGTGTCAATTTCACAAAAACACTGCTCACATGAAGGGAGATAGAGTTGAAATTCGATATTATTAAAACAAACTTTCTGATGTTCATGCAAAAGGCTACCTACTTTAATTTCTTCCGCGTCTTAAGTATCACTTTGGAGTAAATAGAATACACGAAAATGACATGCTTAGTTCTCAGTATTTTTCACTGATTAACGGCTCTATTTCGTCGTCAGTGTGTTACTCGTTTATGTTTCATGTCATGTTTTATGTTTAATTATCATTTTTTTTAAAAATAGATAAGAGTCTTGATTTCATAATGTTATATGATAACTGATACAATGTGAACTGACCACCGAACATGCCTAACTTATTTATTTCCAAAGACATCATATTCGCGTTTGAATTGGGAATGCTTTATATTAGTCAAAATTGTTTGAACACAGCGGTAAATTTTCGAGTGATAAATGATGTCTTTTTCGAACTTCTTTTTTTCAGAGAAATCATATTCGCTTTTGAATTTTGAATTTTGTTTGGTATTATTTAAAATTTGTTAAAAATGAAGGTCTTTCCCCAGAATTGACTTTTTTAAAACATTTTAAAGGAAAATGTATTCCTTTCATTTAAGACAAGATAAGATCAAACCATATATTAACCATAAATCTACATGTTAAATACTAAACATTAAATGACTAAATGTTACGAAACTTTGATAAAATCATGTTCAGAAGCTTTAAGCAAAATTCAAAATTCATGAACACACGTTGTGTAACTTTAATTTATCATAGTTGCATACCCAATACTACACTTACACTTGGAGTTCATGGGGCAGTAGCACGTTTTTCAAAAGTGTTATTTCTCCCGAAATAACTATATCTATGTTTACGTCAAATGCGTTATCTTCACACGGTCAAACACCATATTACTCAACCCAATTATCTATGTCCGTACAAGAAAGTATAACGTATCTAGCGAAAATTGTTAGCGGCCATTTTATTGTGAACACATTTTGATCGTTTGAGGTAGGGAAATGGACTCGCGTAGATAAACCTAACACATACCCTTCGTTGTGGAACTTGCTTCTTCTGAATTAAAAGATTGCCTTGTAATTGCTTTGCTTTCGTGGGAACCCTTCATTTACCTAAAAATGTGGTATTGCCCCTTTGATTTAGTTTAACTTAATTGAAGAGTGGTTTTCATTCTCGTTGTATGGACCTAACATAAATACAGTAACATATTTTGCCGGTGATTTTTTAACACCAAACTGCTTTGTGCAAAATTTCTTTTAATTGCCAGATTACTAATAAATGAAGTTATCAATTACAGTTATTTTAACGAAATCCTAGTAATCTCAAAATAAAAACTTGCCGACCATTTCCTTTGATATACTCATTGCACTTGAGAAGGTGGCGTCAGCTAATGCCAATAGAAAATTATTACTACAGGTGCATACCAAAAGTTTGTTCACATACCTGGGTATTCAAGTGCAAATAATTTGCAATTTGAGATGCCTTTGAGGTATCGTTGCATTGCGAAAAAGGAAACGTATTATGTTGAATTTTCAATACAGATATGCAGATTCATTCTTCTTTTAGGCAAATGTTTATCATACTCCACAATTAACCGTAACAGTTTTGGCAAGTCATTGAATCGACCAGGGGTCACAATTTCGAAAACACTAATTTTGAATATATGACCCCTTCTGGCTATTTCAAAATGCCAAACATAATTTTTTTTTGCACGAGAGACCAGATGAAAAAAAATCAATTCAAGAATGGCTTTTTCACAAATATACAATGGGTGATCCATTCTCATTTTTGCCGAAGTCATTCGATTGACGTCGAAACGAAGCTTAAATTACATGATATTTGCACTACAACTCAGTGGTAAGTGAACAAACTTTCGGTACGCAGCTGTTCAGTTCGAGGTGGAGACCTGGGGTTTACACTGTGTTGTGGCCTTGGGCAAGGCACTTCCACCCAGTCCAACCTGCTGTACAATTGGGTACCTGATGACGGGTTATGGACCTATATGGTCCTGCGAAGCGCTTAGTAGCTGCATCGAAAGTACAATTCCTTCAAAGTAATAAATGTGTAGCGTTTTGAGCATGTTTTTAGCGCACAATAAGTACCCATTTATTATCATTATTATATCATACTTTATAGCAAAGTGTATGTATTTAATGTGTATCATTATTTTTCATCAGATAAGCAATTGTTTCCTTATAGTCCCCCAGATACATGTCTACGTATTAAACTGTTAGTATGTGGTGTTAAATATGATTAAACAATTTTTTTCAGTCTTTTACCAATTTCTTTTATTCCATGTGACATTGCAACAATCTAATAGCACTTGATTGTACATTCGCACACATCGTGCAGTGTGAAGAGGAGGCCTAGAAAAACCAGTTAAAAGGATTATTCAAACTTTCTATCTAATGTTATATTCTTTTAAACTCTGATTTCGTTGATTATTTATGTCAGTATTTGGAGTTTGTGAAACATTTCTTTAAGGATCAGAGATAATAGAACTTATGACATTTTATTGATAACATGTGCAGATTCAGTTGATCTTTATCAAATCAAAACAATATTTCCTTGTTACCCAACAAATATTATATGACTATAATCGAAATCAATTCCGGTTACTAATACGAGGAAACTTTTAATTTCCGAAATGATTTAGTTAGTAAATTTTCTTCCTTATTTTCATATATTTCAAGGGAATTGCATATTGGTTATAAAAAAAATCTCTTACAAGAAATACATTAACCATTATAAATTTAGAAGTTTGTAGAACACATATGTAATCATTATATTCTTACGCCAGTTATCGATATACACCAATCTTAACCGAAAACGATATATCGAAATTACGTGCGAAGTATGGTTCACCTATTTTCATGCTATGCTATCTTCATCGAAGGAAAGCTATTTTTAAAGAAGTAAAACTTTTTGATAGGCAAAATATTTGTCGTGAAGGCAATTTTTGTTGTTGATATAAACTGTACAGTTTCCTTGTACAGAGAAGCTTTGTTAAGAAAATATCCTACACCGATTTAACTCAAGAATATTATATTGTTTCAAAGGTTGTGGATTGATATATATATATTTATTTTTATAGCTGTTGTTGTTGGTATTATTGTGACAATATGAAAATTTGTCTGTCTCTGTCTCTTGATTTGTATATAAATTTGATATAATATTTTGCTCTTGTACCACCGTTGGTGGCGATATGAGCTTAATAAATGAATCTGAGTCAGACTCTGATACAGGAAGGTAAAAGGTTCGATAAAGAAACGTCGGTACTTTGCAATAGAAGTAAAAATCTATAAGACATGTCAAATTAGATTTGCGATGTCCGATTTCCAATAGAGCAATTTCGTTCCAAAGACAACCCGAAATTCCGGCAAAAAGGATAAAAATATATCGGGCTCAATATACTGAAAGGTACTAGACAAGAGAAGACAAGTTTATTGTATCCATGGTCTCCGGCCTATATACAGATGCTGAACATTTGCTTGTTGCATATAAAATAATCAACT
This sequence comes from Phorcus lineatus, assembly GCA_921293015.1. Classification (NCBI taxonomy): domain Eukaryota; kingdom Metazoa; phylum Mollusca; class Gastropoda; order Trochida; family Trochidae; genus Phorcus; species Phorcus lineatus. The sequence goes on from OV121083.1 coordinate 43,254,401, forward strand.
GCACATTATATAATACAAATTAGTTTGACATAGATACAGACTTCATCACGGCGCACATGCGTATTCATTGATAGACATTTTATTTACATAATAAGTGAAGTATAGTTACATGTTACATATACAAAATGCTGTCAATGTTGTTTTTTGGGGAGATATTCATTTTAGATAAATTTCATTAATAAATTTTCATAACATTAGCAGACACAGACAAAATGTACTTCCTTCTAAATTGCAGAGTTAAATAACTGGCACATTCGTTCATAAAGGTTTAGTATCAAGCTCACTTTCACTAGCTACTAAATCATTTACTCGTTTTAAGAAATAGTATTAAATGGAAGGTCATATAGTATCCTCTATGTATATCAAAATTTATTCATGACATTACAGTTTCAATCGTTGCAATTCCTTCGATCACACTAACATAACAAAAACTTTAATGTCATTTATACGGCAAGATATTGACACTCACACAAATTTTAAACTCTTCGGATAAAACAGGATGTTTTAACTATGAGTCTCGATACAACCTTGTTCTACTGTATTTCATTCGAAATTGACCCTTATGATTTACGTGAGGAGGGTGCACCGTCTAAATCAACAATATCGTTGATTTCCCCAGCTTGTTGAACCCTTTTTGGCGCTTTTGTCCCTTTCCAGTTGACATAACCGCTTCCGTAACCAACGTCGTACTGGTCATCGTACACGCCTTCGTAATTGTGAGTCTTGCTTTTCGTTGGTAGTTGGTGTTCTGGCCTCGCATACCTAGACAATATCTCCTGCTGTATCTCAGACAGGGTTTGAGGTTCGAAAGATTGATTGGCCTCAACTTCACTGCTGCCAGGGTTACTTTGGGCACTTCCAGACATGATTATGTAACCTGTCTTGTCGGTTGCGACTGCTCCCTGGCATACGCTGGGGGTGCAGGGGTTAACGGAATCCTTCATTACGTATCCGTCTGAATTATCGGGGATTGTTGACATTTGACTGTTGCTCCCCGAAACGGCCGAAAGTCCACTGATATTAATCCTATTACTGATTACAGGAAACACTTCGGGTTCACTGCTTTTGATCTGTCCTCTGCTCCCCGGAGTGGCGAAATGTCCACATGCTCTAATCTGACTGACGCTTCTCGGTTTCAGCTTCAGTTCTGCGATGTTGGTTTGTTCACTGCTTACCGGAACGACCGAAACTCCACCTGTGCTTGTTTGACTTCTGCTCCTTCGGTCAAGCCCGCTTGTGTTGGTTCGTCTGCTGCTATTCGGGTATGCCTTGAGTCTACTGGTGTTGATCTGTCCACTGCTCTCCGGGTTCAACTTTATTCCACTGGTGTTGGTCTCTCTCCTGCTATTCGGGTTCACTTTGACTCCACTTGTGCTGGTCTGTCTGTTGCTATCCATGTTTACCTTAGGTGTCCTGGTATTTCTCTGCCGTCTGCTCCGCGGGTCTACTTCGAGTTCAATATTGAAGGTCAGATCGCTGTTCTCAGGATCCGTGTTGAGCCCACTGGTGATGCTCTGCCCTCTTCTCACCGGTTCTACCTCGTGTTCACTATTGTAGGTCGAACTACAGCTCAGTCGGTCGACAATGGGTTTGCAGAGGCTGGTCTGTACACTGTTTTCCGGGTCTACATTGAATTCCTTGCCAATTGCTTGACCACTGCGTCCATGCTTTACATGTAGTCTACTGTTGCCGCTGTGGCTACTTCTCATTGGATCGACAATTAATCCACTTTTGCTGGTCACTGGTTCAACCGAGAGCTCTCCAATGTCGGCTTGGGCATTCCTCGTTAAAGAACCCATCAAAGCTAAGCTTTCTCTGTAGTTCATGTAGCCCGGATAATATGATGATTTTGGCACTGAATACACTGATTCACTATCGGGGAAAGGTTCCCCGTCTTCAATACTTGGATTTGACGACGTTTTTTCGCTCGTATGAAAAATTGATTGAGACTTAAAGTTTGATTGTATCACATAACTAGGTGAAAACGATTCGTAAAAATTGTCTGCGGCTTCTGAGGTCTCCCCGGTTTTGTGACTTTCCTCGTCGTGAAATGTTTCTCCTCGTAGGAGACCAGTAACATCGTACGCGTTGTTACCCTCAGGGTCAAGACCCTCTCTGATTCTCTGATGTGTACAGTACACACTCCTTCGGCCGGGCGGTAATAATGGTATGACGTCATAATTATGTTTATCGTCATCAACATCAGATTGAACAGAACCGAACACATCATCAGAAAGACTGATGGTCGCTGAACACTCATCTTCATTGACGTTGTGGTCTTTCAAGTTGTTCCCTTGAGATGGTTCGTCAATGCTGTCTTCGGACATACCTTCTTTCGAGAATGACGATTGAAGTTGTCCATGGTTTCCGGTAGACTTGGTTTCGAATCGTATTATTGGTGGGAACTTAATTCCCTTGTATTCAAAACCCTTCTCCGAAGTTTCCGTCTTTCCTGATGTTGGCGTTTTTTGTTTCGGGGTCCGCGGGGATTGTTGCGACTCTGCTGATTGATCCTGTTGAAGAGCCGTTGCCTCCTCCGCCTCTCTTGGACTGATGTTTTGTAATTCAGTGTTGCTGCCTACCTCTTCTGGCGTTCTACTCTCTGCTGTAAGTATTGCCGGATACTGTCTCTCTCTCTTCCTCTTCTTGTGACATATACATATGCACCTGTAAAATATACGTTTCATATTGTTAAAGTGTGAATAAAGTTATAAAAAAGGATTTGATGAGGTGTTCTTATCATTACAAGATGTCGCTTTGCATCTAAAAACTATGCAAGTATAAATAAAGGAAATGATTATCTAAAAAGTTGGATATGATCACAAAGTTAATGTTTCAACTTCGGCACTGGTTCAAAATACAAAATGATCTTTCAGTGTTCAATTCTGAGACTGATTCTAAGACTAATGAAATCTTTTGATCGTGAATGAACAATGATTTTTATCATATTCTGCTGGGCTAGCGTACAAACTCGACAATCATCTCGTACTGGGGACATCAGAGGACACATGGATGTGGTTATCTTTAAGATCGAAGCCTGTCTTACTGTGATCAATATTGTATATCTGGAAACATTCTTTCCTGTCAACTACCAGGCACCTACCATATGCAGTGAAGCAGAGCAACGAGCGCAGCACAAGCTGCAGTTGTCATCAGCACAAGGTAGACACATTCCTCAAGAGTCAGGTTCTCGAACATCTGAAAGTACAAACATGCATGAAAATTTAAGAAAAAGGGCCTAACATATTGCTTGCTATTAAGAAAATTCACAGAAACAACATATATATATATTGTCACTGAAACTACTTATAAGCTGCCACAGGACCACCGAATCAATTTATCATAATCCTTATCCTCTGCACCTAGGATTTAAGATTTTTTGGCCTTTGGATTCTGTTTTAAGGCGTTGCCCTTGCGGCCCTTATGAGAGGTCATTCCATTCTGAAAGCGACTATGACTTTTTCATGATGTTTTAGTAGGAGTTTATAACTATTTTCAAAGATGCAACTTAGAAACAACTAGATGCAACTCATTTGTGCCTATTACTTTGTAAAAATTGTTACGTATAGGGACTCGTCGGAGAAAAGGTGAGGCTACATTATCGGTTGCGAACTTGATTAGTCAGTCCTTTGCTTCGGAACAAATACAAGTTATCTCAAAAGTATAATACAGTCATGACGGAAAAATTCTATATTGTAGCACTATGTTCAAAACATCACCTCCAGAAATAGAATATTTTTTGTTGGCTTATTTCAAAATTATTATGATTTCAAATAGCTATAAAAGAAGAGTCTCAAGAAAGTCAACATATATCATATTGCATAACCAAAATGATATATTCTAACACTAAAAGTGATGAGGAAAATGAAAATGAAATCGCTAATTAACCAAACAGGCATTACTAGGGGACGTCAATAAGTTCATGCAAGTGAACATTCATACAGCCCTGAAGACATCATCGTTAAAATCATTATTCAGATAGGTCATCTGACGACACTAAACAGGCATAAACAACCCTTCCCGATCATTTAGTTGAGATTTGCAGCCTGTTTAATACAGGTACCCTCAAATAAGCAAGGGAAGTTCTAAAACTGAGCATCGTGCGGTTATCAAGTTTCTCACGAAAGAAGGGGTAAATGAGACCAAAATACATAAACGTATGATCGATGTGTATGGGCAAGAAACCCCTCAATATTCTTCAGTTGCAAAATGGTCATATTATTTAAGCTGGATCGCAGCTTCTTGGCCTTTTGAAGCCATTACATTATATATTGTTGCACGGGTCCAGGGTTTAATCATGTTCGAGGTTTAATCATGTTCGATCGTAATATATGGGAGGACAAGGTATCTTCAGAGTGCTGCATTTCTCATGGAAGTGTCTGCACCATAATTCATGAGCACTTGCACATGTCCAAGGTGTCTGCAAAATGGGTGCCACGAATTTGAATACACAAGATCGACACCAGGGATATATATCCAGTCGTGAGCTCTTGGACATCAACAAGTTGAACTTTCATTCCCGGTTGGTTATAGGGAATGAGCCGTGGATTCATCACTTGGATCCTGACACCAAGCAAGAATCCATGCAATGAAACAATGAGCACTCTCCTGCACCCAAGAAGTTCAAAGTTCAGCTTTTTACTGGCAAGATCATGGCGACCTTTTTCTAGGATTCATGGGGCGTGACACTATAAACTACTTCAAACTACCTACAATTGAGAGCGGCGATCAAGAAGGGCGCAGCATGTTGACTGCTTGAGTATTGCCTCTTCATGCCAACGCTCCAGTGCACAAGAGTTGCAGCTACTGAGGCGTGGCTGAGGGGCCAGTCATAAGACTTTTACCGCAAGGGCTTAGGCAGTCGCATAGACAAAAGGGCAAAGGGAGATTATATGGAAAAATAAACTTAATGTCTTAACCATTGGCTTTTGTTTTGCATAAACTTCTCTGAAGTTATTGACTTCCCATTGCATACAAATTATGTGGATATTTATAAAGCTCACATTTCCATCAACTATTGTATGTTCAATGTGCTACCAACATTATAACCCTGGTCTAACCCAACCTGACATTCATGTGGCTAGAAGCTCACCATCATCAGCCTGCTTTACAAGGTTCCTATTTCCTGCTGGGTGAACAGAAACACCTTGGGACTAAGTCTCTTGCCCGGGAGGACACCTCAAGTCTATTAACTCATGTCTCAGGGTGGGAAAGTCAATAATCTTTCAAAATGTCAGTTTATGCAGCATTGACAAGACACCCCACCAATCCGACGAGCCAAACCCAATGTTGCTGAACTTTACTGATTATTAACTGAGCTGACGCCTTAATAGTATTATTAGCTCTACTTCTGAAAAGAGTTTGATATTGAAAACTATTTCTAAGCTTGAGAAAACTCAGTTTACCCCATTAGGCATAAATATTTTCCCCAAGTTTCCGAAAGTGAAAACAGTCAGAAATTCTCTTTTTACCTGTACTTCTAGTAACCTCTGGACAACTTCTTTAAGTGCTATTCTAAAACCTTTTTTACACACTGGATAAAAAAAGCTGTATCGAAATGCAGTTAGTCAAACGATGATCATTGAACTTCTTCAGCTACATAGCTTATTTTGATTTAGCATACCATAAGCACGATGGCATTGGTTGCTAGAAAAACAGTGTAATAACAGGTGTAACTAAGAGATGTGTAATAAAAACCCGACAAATGTGCTGATGAGATATTTGAATGGAATGAATATTAAAAACATACGATGGTTTTATCCTAATCAATCACTAGTTGAATTAGAAATGTGTCATTACATTAAGTGTATCTATACCGAAATGTCACACTTTAACAAGAATAACTTGATTCATAGAACCCATTTCTCATTCATCTAACCAACTTCAAATTGCCTCTCAAAGTGGTCTATCAGTTGTATATTAATATGCTAATGGTTATAACTCACCTTTTCAGAGTGCAAAGACGTTTCCTTGTGTGTTTCAAGTTCAATAACGTGACTGATAGTAATAAGTCAGCTGAGATGCATCTTCCTTTAAGATTGGAAGATGTTTAGTTAAATTCTCCAGTTGACGAGACACCGATTCACACTGACTTTGGATTTGAACATAATAAACGTTTATCCTTCTTCAGCGGTGATTAGTTTTGAAGAATATGAGTAAAACCTTTCATCACAAAAGTCACACTGTGGCCCCTGCGATAAAGGTCTAAGAATTGTAGTCCTGGTTATGTTCAATATGTAAGGTTAGTTCCTGGAATAACTCGACTATGGCGCAACGTTGCGGCTCATAGTCGTCGAGATGGAAGATAAGGACGTTTAACTCGTAGTTAGAGACAGGCTGACTCAGAGTGGGTAGTGAATTGGATCAGGTGGAATTATTTCCCTGATATGTGGGCCGCTTTTGTTTTGTGAAGTGGAGCAGTTTCCTTCTCTGATACTCAGCGACCAAGAGTGAAAATTTAGAGGTGAGGTGAGGTGAGGTGAGGTGAGGTGAGGTGAGGTGAGGTGATGTTTAACGCCGCTTTCAAGATTATTTCACTTATATCGCGGCTGCTAGTATTATTGCAGGGAGAAAGCCCGCAACACCATTGTGGCTATGCATTGCGATGAAACCTGCGAGCATCGGCTGGAACTAGCGAACCATGGGTGGTACTGCGCTGAATTTCAGTGTAGCATTGCACCCAAACCTTACTGCGTGTAGAACAGTTCTCTACTGCAGACAAAGTTGCCGAGCCCCTGGCGGGATTTTGGAAATTTAGAAGTAACTGGTAAGGGATACGGCAAAAGTTATATGATTCTGAATACAATAAATAACTCTGTTTATCATTTGCTTCTGTTGCCGAAAATGTGGTATTTTAATTCTTACATTGTTTCACTTGAGGGCTTTTTTTGTGGAGTAAGACCATTGTTACATCGTCACTAAGCAACGGCGATGACGTTGCGATGATTGTAGAAGTGACGTCATACAATTGTACATACGATGTCATCCCTTCTTTGCGACTCGTGATACTATACAACTTTTTTGCCTCACGCGATGAGATAAACTGGTATTTGTCGAGGAAAGAAAAGATTTGATTTTTTAAAAATGATTTTATCGGAAATCGCAGCGTATGTAGGAGTCGGTCCCAGAAATATCCCGTCACTTAGGCAACAACATAACGTCGTTAGCGTGCCATTACGTCAGATTATTGTTTGTTGACGTCAGGTCATTGTTGTTATCATGTTGCTTTCACCAGTGACTGATAACGCGGCATATTTTCACTAATAGATCCCGGTATTTAACCGGCAATCATATATTATCTCTCACCGCTCAGTATATAATAAAACTCATCCTCTCATTGCATATAAAAACCAACAATTATCATTTTCATTATCACTACATCGTCTTCCATTTCATTTTCTAAGAAGAGTAAATGAATTGATTGTAAACGTATTGTTTGGTTACAAGCACGTGGATGAAATGAGATGCAGTTTTGCTCCGGAAGCTCCGTATTACTATATTGCCGTCTTGCCACATCAGCGTATTTGTTTCTGCGATGCTCATATAATTTACTGATATCCTTCTGGCCAAAATATTGTCTTGCCTTTGCTAACATTGTTTTTCTTTGGTTATATTACAAAACGTGCTACTGCTCCTTTTATTCCACAATATTTTCGCTTGTAACCCTGAAAGGTCGTCAACTCTATACAAAATGTCATAATTATATCCATTTATTATTTTCGTGTGTTGTCTTCGTGTACAAATTTGAGGTCGTTGGCATTTGCAACAGATAAATACAGTAACCCTGCTAATGGGGAGTTGGGGAAATAATGAGATTTCTATTTGTGACAGAGTATCTTGTTGGTGTCCAAAATGTCTAATGTTATGTTATTTTATCGAGTAGTAATGACTGTTCCTGAAATATATAATTTATATTATATAAATACTCGGTACAGACAAATAAAAACATATAGATTTGTGACCGAAAATCGGACTATTTTTCAAACGTAATCATAAACAATGGCAAAAAGAAGAAAAAAATTTAATTTTATTGGTCATATTGCTAGAATACATCGAAATGAGACGCAGCATTTCGCCTTCTGAACATTGATGAGGCCTTTGTTTGATCGTCGTTGAACAAGTAAACTCCATTTATTTATAGTTTAACCATTTAGTCAAATTAGATGATTTGAATTAAAATGAAAGTACATATTGTATTTTGGCACTTATCAAACCATATTAAAACTCTTGAAAAGTACACCCTGCTACTTCAATAGGAAGCGCTGGTGTCTGCTATGCTCAGAGGGGCCGTTCTATCGTTTTCGATGGATTCCGCCTTATGGTTTATGTGTGTATTACGCGACATAGATATCAGGGTATTAAAGAAGCGTTGTGGATTCAAATACGCTGATGTAGCGGGAAGGTTTTGTGCACAGGCGCCAGACTCTGAATGTACAATATCATGTAAGTATATACATGTAGCTATATAACATATACAAGGTATGACAAAGGTGTGTCTGCAAGGGAACCGGAAATGATTATATTGGTTTCCTTGCTCGATTACCCTGTGTAAACTTCGTAGACAGATCCCAGTTCCCATTTCCGGTCACCTTGCAGACACGACTGTGCCACACCTTGTTTATGTCATATAGCTACGCCTGTGGTTTTGTGTTTGAATATATGTCCAATATCTGCGTCATATCGTCAAAAAAGTGGCTACAATATCTACCTCAGGAAATTTGGACGTCACAACCATGTATCGATAAGATGAACGTATGAACGGGAATATTCTCAGGTTTTACAAGCATAATCACTGTCTCGTGTTTTCACCTACACTTAGAATTCTGTGTTTTGTAATGATGTTTACGGGAAATAAAGTAAGTCTATGTGCACGACAGCTATCTGTTATACCATATCGACATCTAGGGAAGTTAATCTGATCTAACTTTCTTTATCCTTCATCAAACTCATTTGTAGGCTATCTACTCTGGCCGTATTCTTGTACATAAACTTCTTCCCGCGCATGGCCTTTACTTGCGCCAGCCCAAATGAATTGCTACAATAGGCCTTACTGCATTTCCCAAACCTTTCTGTGCTTGTCGTCCAGGCTGCTGCGGTAGTCCAAGGGAAATTATATGAAAGAGGGCGCTGCACTCGAAACACTTAGTTTTTGCGGTTTGGCAAAAAGTTTTTGGAAATGCAGTGATGCATATTGATTGCCAGTGATAGAAACCGGTGCAACTGAAAGCATTGCGGGGAAAATGGTACATAAACTATTCAAGAAACCGTAATGACCTTGCAGTTAGAGTACATGTATATATTGTTAGTTTCCGGAAACAAGTATATAAGATCTATGTATTATGCATTGCATTGATTGGACTTGCTACCTATGTTCGACACCGTACATTGACATATTGATTGTCAGGATATATTGCCACTTCACAAATGATATCAATCGATTTTACTTCCAATGAGTTAATGTGTGGATGATTTGAATTTGTTTGATGTTTGTATGATCAAACAAGATCAAATCGACTTTGAAGTGATCTGCTGGTGTCTACCAAGTGTGAGTCGATGACAGATATAAGTTTTGAAAACGGAAATATAATTTGAATGCGCCTAAAGCGCACAAAGAGGGAAATGCTAATGTTCACGTAATACGATGCAAATGTATACTAGCTTTAATCAAGAAATGGAAACGGATGACGATATCGTGTAATTTCACATATTCCAATTTACATACGGTTCAAATCGGTGCGAAAAATGTCATTATATTCGAAGTTGTAGCAGATAAATCAAATCTTTAACATGAATGTTTCTTATAACGTTTTGAACGGTCCTTGTAATACTTTAGGATTACCTCTTTATAAGAACACTACTTACTGCCTGTGCGTTTAAACTTGGAAGACTCGTATGACCTTACTAAACTTAAAAACGTAGAGACAATAACCCCTATGTTTAGTCCGTAAATGTTCAGATATTAACTTACTACTTGAAAAGTAAGTTAAGGTGATCAAACGGAACTATATACTCGACAAAGTTAGGGGATTTTGCATTTTTTTGTATTATGGATTCATATTTGATCAAAGTGTCAAGGAGAAAATATAATATTATCTATTTTTAGGACGAAGAAACAGGTCTACCTTTTTCAGCATATAGTATGATTTGAGCATGATTTATTGAATGCATAATATTTTATGAACAAAAATAAAGAAAGTTTATAAAGATAATTTTATTTGAAATAAAATACAAAATTGTTTAACAAGGGTACTTTAAAAATATAAGCTTTACCTTCGGCAAGAGATAAACGCATTTATAGTTGTAATTATATGAACATAAACAGCAATGCAAATACATATGCTTGAATGTAAATCAACAGAATATACAAAAAGTTATGGCAAATAATGTAGGTTTACGCGTTAATTGCTCGAGTTACCATATTATAGGAAGGAAATCGTAAGGAAAGCATCACTAATTCCTTTTTTGCGTTTGTATTCATGACATGATCTGTATATTTTAAACTTACAGACATTGGTATTTTTTTTTCTCAAAAGTAACTGCGGATGACTTATATTTACATAATTTTTTGGAAACAGATCAAAAAGAATATCACTCTTAGAGATAAGTATTTTCCGATAACGTCATATTCAACAATCAGTGAAAATAGCAGTCTTCGGAACTTAGATTGGAACATGAATAACATAAAGGTTGTCATAATTTGTAAGTGTGCAATTGACAATCGAAGCTAAAAATATACTCGTAGGAGTAATGTTATTGCATGAGGAAAAAACATTAAAACATCAAATACCATATTCATACAAAAAGCTATATTTTTAGGTTGAGGATTTCCTTCTTGGTGCACATATGACACAATTTGCTCTCCTCATCCAAATTATTTGTAAAATATAAAGCCTACGTTCGAAAAAAACCCAATGAATCATATGTCATTAATTATTTTAAAATTTTAAACATTTAAAAGCAACAAACATCGACGAGCATCTGTTTCTATTTCCGTGAGGGCTATGTTAATTGGCGTCCAGCCCAATTGTTTCCTAGTGTAAACTTTCGCTTTCGTTTTCAAAGCGAAACTGTTCACTATTCGCAATGAAGTACGACGACTGCAATTAAATATATTATTTTGTCATAAAATAAGAAATATAACGTCCATAAATATGCATTAAGTAAAGTCATCATAATTGAATTTCAGATTAAACTTATGATAGAAAATAATCAAATCGGAAAATAAAAAAGTAAAATGAAATATCGATCAAGCAGGTCTGTTTCTCTCCTTCAGGCTGCTTATTTTCTGTATTCTTATGTTCATCTTATTTCTTCTCTTCATCTGATGTAATCTGTTCATCTGTTTTTTCTTCTTCTGTATTCTTCTGCTCATCTGATTTCTTCTCTTCATCCGATTTCTTCTCTCCTGTATTCTTCTGTTCTTCTAATTGCTTTTGTTCATCGGATGTCTTATGTTCATCTGATTTCTTCTGTTCATCTGATGTCTTCTGTTCATCTGCTTTCTTCTGTTCATCCGATTTCTTCTGTTCATCTGGTGTCTTCTGTTCTTCTGATTGCTTTTGTTCATCTGCTTGCTTCTGTTCTTCTGATTTCTTCTGTTCATCTGCTTTCTTCTTTTCATCTGATGTCTTCTGCTCTTCTGATTGCTTCTGTTCATCTGCTTGCGTCTCTTCTTCTGATTTCTTCTGTTCATCTGATTTCTTCTTTTCATCTGATGTCTTCTGTTCTTCTAAAGTCTTCTGTCCTTCTAAAGTCTTCTGTTCATCTGATTTCTTCTCTGCATCTGATTGCTTCTGTCCATCTGATGACTGTTCTTTGATGAACACAAGTACTGTTTCATAGCAGAACTTGTATTGTGCCTAGAACAAACACAGAACACATTCTAAGTTTGGCTAAACGATTACATTGGCAAACTTAGATCTAAGTGCAAAGACGATTTTCGATATTTAGGCTTTAAATCACAATAGATGCCATTTAAAAGAAGAATGCCCCATAATTGTATGGCTTATTTAAGTAGGGTTTAGTTATGGGACAGTCCTTTTCAAACTTCCCCGTAAGGTGTAAGTTAGGCCAGCCTTCATGACTGGCTAAATTAAGCCTTGTATCATTACCCCAACTTCTCTCTGCCTGCTCTCTAAGCAATTGTGAACTAGTTCGATAGCCAAATACAAATACAAAAGAATGCAACCTTTTACCAAAGACCCTGCACTCAAACCCTGGATTTTACTGCTTAGCAGTAAGGTTTTGATTAGCCAGTGAACGATACTGGAATAGCTTATACCTTGCAGGGCGAGTTGGTCATGTTCATGTGACTGTAATACAAAAGGCCACGTGTTGTTATTGTTTTGTTCTCATTCAAGGACTTTACTAAGGTGGCTGATATTGCTATTTTGCTTTACCTTTGTCTGGATGACCTGTTCGCGGACTGAGCGAGCTCTCCTGATGGCCAGATCCACGGACATCTTGTCCTCAGCGCGCACCTGCTGCCGGACACTATCCACCACACAGAACAGTCCGCTCCGGGTCACGCCGTCTCTGAAACAAGGGTTGTATATGACGAAATTTTAGGAGGTCATTTACCGTTAACATTGTTTGCTTGGTTCACTATAGAAGCAGAAAAATGGCACATGTAGATCAATTTTATTTGATACAGAATATATACATATATACTGTACACAATAATTAAGGGATAGTTTAATTGTTATGAGTGATGTTTTATCAATGTGTTACTGATGATTTCGGGTTATAATTTAGAATTTAGTATTAAAATCTATCCCTAAACGAACTAAATCCAACTTTAGTTGTTTATCGTCGTACACTTGCAACACAACAATCATTACTACAATGGGCATAATGCACTCTCTTTCTCTTTAATCCAGGATTAAATTAAACCTATGAAAATTTCCTTTTTCTTCCTTGGAGGTAAGAACAATTCGACTACGTGTACTCAAACAATCAAATTGCATTTTCATGTCTCATTAACATGCTTGGTACATGCACATACATTTTAGTAAACACTTGGACACGCTTAATTTAACTTCCATTTCATTAGACTTTGGTTTAACTTACATGGTACATGCACATACATGTACATTCGAGTACACACTTGGTCACGCTTGGTTTAACTTTTCATTCTCAAGCTACCAACAGATTTATTTTCAAATGTCTGCCACATTAACATACTCACCTGCAGTGGACCAATAACGGCGCCGAGTCGGAGTTCCACTGAGTCACGTGATCAACCAGTTTTACCAGATCGCTACACTGCACAGGCGTGTCTTTGACTTCATCCCATGGAGCACTGCGAATTCGTTTTACTTCTCTTGTTTCTTCGCCAAGCTTTTCCAAAGGAAAACAACGTTAAATTCACACAAACATATTGTTTGGCAGGAAGGTCTCCATGTATGATGACGCTAAATTGTAGGTCTAACAAATGTCTTACTTTCTTTTCTACCATACCATGAAGGCGATCAATTTCTGAAAACAGTTAAGCCTAATCCTTCAGTTTAAATTCATTAGACCATTTTATAGTCCAACGTAAGGCATTGTGTTATGAAACAAGGTATGTCATGTTGTTTTCCAAATCTCATATCTTGTCACCATATCGTGCTCTGACGTCATGTCAAAGAGCATGAACAAATAAATTTTGTCATATATATAACACACATATTGATAAATTCGTGTATAACACATACGATATAAAACGTATCTGCTGTTAGAAGACTATCTGATATATGTAATTGATAAATGTAAAAAAATATATGGTATCAGAATATATAAGAACAAAGAACTCTGAAAGATTAAACATCGGATGGTTCTGAGTGGATCAATTTTCTTTAATACAGGAATACATTTATACAGGAAGAAAACAATACATTCATATGTTGAACTATACAAGTATACTTAAAAAGACCGATACACTGGTAGAATTGAATTCATCGTATTGTATTAAAGAAGATTGATTCAGTCAGAACCATCCGATTCTTATCATTTCTTATATATAACCATCCTTCGCGTGAGAAATCATTTCTCATTTTTAAATATATATATATATATATATATATATATATGAAAAAAGTTCACCAATTTGTAAAAATGTTGTTTATGTCATCACATGCTCTGGGTGCAATGAAAAATACATTGGAAAAACTGAAATGAAGTTAAGATTACGCATGAATTTACACAGATCTCAGATTAATCATCCAAAAAACCGTACAATTCCATTGAGTAAACATTTAGCTGAGTGTGGAAACGGGCATTTTTCAGTTTTCCCAATGTATAAATTAAATTTTGATAACAGTAAACTTTTAGAAACAAAAGAAAGCAGATTTATCAAAATGTTTTCACCAAGGTTAAATTCTAGAACTTAAATGTTTTGCTGTACATGTATCCTATTGTAACCTATATTGTGACGTATTAATGTAATGACGTCATGTTGTACACGATGACGTTGCTCGGCAACGCATTATCCGTTATATGTATGGCCTGAAGAGGCTCGTTGAGCTGAAAGCGCTAGCCATTAAAATGGATTGTTTTTACTTCTGACTTCGTATTTTTCAATATATATATATATATATATATATATATATATATATATATATATATATATATATATATATATATAGATATATATATTTGCACAGGCTATACATGTACATTGCTCAAACAAGATGATAAAGCTTAACTACCGTGCACTTAAACACGTCCTCCTTTAAATCAGCCTGGTCTTGTTCAGAGACGCGGGAGACGGTGAAGGGTCCAAATGTCACTGGTTCGTTTGTTGTTGGCCAGTACACACCAAAATCCTTCTGTGGGTAAAATATCGAAGTTTGATAAACGTGTCAATGATTTATCTTTAATGATTATACCAGGATGAAAACATCTTATTTTCAAAGTCATAGTAGTGAAGGTGCAATGCTTTTCAATCGACTTGTTATACGATACAAAAAGATATATCCCTACTTATTTGTCCGTTATATACGACGACCTAACTTAGACTAAAAAACGAAGAAATAAGCCACCACAAGATCTTAAAATATTGGATGTCTTTATATAACAAATTATTATCTATTTAATTCAATGTGTTTACAAGCCTTGTACCTCTTTATCGGGACAGTAGTCATCTAACATTAGGATCCTTGTAACGTTGCAGTCGAAGACGAGACGCCAGAAGTCCACGACGGTGTTCTGTAGTGGGCTCTGGGTCACTATGTAACCATTTTTACTTCTGAAGGACTGGCAATGGGTAAAATGAAATCATAAATCATAAATCGTAAACAGTACTTTCAATCTTCTGAAATCAAAGGATAAACAAATCATTATAAATCCAAACGTTGTCAATATTTACACATCACTAAAATAATTTACAGTTCTTGCATTCCTCTGAAACCAAAGGATAAACATATCATTATAAATCAAAACGTCGTCAATATTTACACATCAGTAAAATAGTATTCAGTTCTTTCAATCGTCTTAAACCAAAGGATAACCACATCATTATAAATCAAAACGTCGTGAATATTTACACATCACTAAAATAGTATACTTTCACTCAGACTTCTGGAACCAATGTAGTTTGTGACCACAATGAAGCAGAAATAAATTGTAACAAGTGTAGCAAAAACCTGTTGCATACGTTAACAATTACTACCTATTAATCATTGCAAAACCTTCAAAAACAAATGGTTAAATGCTAGCAGATTGGCTCAAATTTGCTTAAAGTGCCACAGTTAGATTTACCATCACTGACTTAAATCCGTTCTGAAGTAAACTCTCAACATCAATTTTGAACACAACATTTAAAAAAGATTCGATAAGATATATTTTACATGGTGTCCGGTTTGGTCAAAACTATGTTTTTCATTTAATATTGATAAACCTTTAGCCATAAGTCAGGAGTAAATTCATAAATTTATTTAGCAATGATTAACTTACAGACAGATATACAGCATTGATGTAGTCGTTTCGTCCCTCGACTTCAGTCTTCAGTGGAATACGGTCTCGGTCATCTGAAAATGAATAAATTTTCTACACTCATTATCATTGCTATGACAACGTCCTCACAATCTCAGATAAAAAGGTGGAAAGGAAGAGAGATCTAAAATATAGAAAAAACGTTAAATCATAAATCAACGGTAAACAGTAATCATTTTTTGAAAATGTAGAGTCTGAATCGGAACAAAGTAGGGAGGCATCGAAAAGAGATTTAAATAAAGGTGAATTTACAGCAAAATTGTTACTTTACACATTTACATACCTGGGACAATTGAAAAATTCCTATTTTTCTGCAGATTTTCAGCTGACAATGCAACATGTGTATTGGTTACTGGTTTCGGGCAGCTGCATAGTTTCTGTAGAAAAGATATTGTTTTTAGTTTGGGAACTCGATTTGTCGGCACGATTCTAATTTGGGATAAACATCTACATAAATCAGACACCAATATTCCCCATCAAAGTGGAAGTTAAGCTGTACCGATGTGGTAGTTTCGAACCTTCTAAATTCTTGCTGCTAGAATGGCATATTTGAAAATAATGTCTGTAGCGATGATGTATTCAACATATTTGGAAAATACCATAAGTTTTCCTTAAAGGCCTTTAACACTTCGGCAAAAAGCATCAAGTTTTATGTTACTTACAAACCGTTAACGATGCAAAACCGATGATGAAAGCGAAACTGAATGAAACGCAACGTAAAAGAGTCACATATTGTATCCTTACACAAAACATAACTTCAACGAAACCATTTTCAGGCACTCTTATACTTCGAATCTCAACGTAGCTACTGGAAAGAACTAACGTACATAAACATATAATAAATCTATCTTGCGCAATCTATATGATCAGAAAAATAACCAGTACATCTTCAACGATTATAAACATCAGGTCAAGAACGGGATTCCAACCTCGAACTTGGTGTCCAGGAAGCTAGCATCACCAAGAGACTGCTCCAGCGACGTGAAGTCCTTGGTCGAGAAACACGGGGTCAGGTGTACCAGGGCCTCCGAGAGACAATCGTGAAGGAATACATACTGATCCTGATCAGGGTAAGAAAGGAAAGGAAAAAGTACGTTAAAATTGAACCATTGGCTCTGTAGGTCTTTATATTTATTTAGATGACCATGTAATTGTCTAGTTGCTGCTTCCTGTATAGATCAGACAGTCACGAACTGGACAATTTATAATTGACTTACATATTACTAGAAAGCAGTCATTGAAAATATGTTTCATGTAGGACGAGTTTATGTAGTTCATGTAGTTTAGAATATAAAATAAGCTTCAAATGTTCTATCATCTATGTTTTATAATATATATAGAGTATTTTCGGAAACAAAATACTTCTGTAAAAGATTCCGCGGTACCTTCGTGTTAACCATGTTAACACGTTGAGTTCTGAGATCGTCAACGCATGCGTACACGTCGACAGTTTTCTGTATTTCCGCTTCCTCCATAAGCAGGTCGAGAGCAATGTAAGTTCCGGTTCTACCAATGCCGCCACTGAAAAAGCACACATAGGCAAGGTGAAATGAATATCTAATTGGAAATCATAGAAATTTGAAAACCTAAGATGAAAAATATTATGAAATCACGAGGGTTGGAACCACCGTTTAGAAACGAACCAACGTTTTTTTACATGTGAAGATGAACTATGCTGTCATGATACGAAAACTCCCATGTCTCCTGCAGTATGAGAGGAATTCTCTCATGAATTTTCATCATTTTCTTTGACCTATGAAAAAACACTATCTTGCCTCTGACATACAAAATATATTCTCAAATGCCCCTGAACTGTGTGACGAATTCTCGCATTTCCTCTTAAACTTTGAAACGATGTCACTAATCCCTCTTAACTGTGTTATCAACCCATTCGTGAACGCTCCATGGCAAATGTGTTTTCAGAGCAGTGTCCTGATGGATCTGTATAAATTACTCCCTGCTGTAGTCAGCAGAGACAGACAGAAACACTTGTATTCAAGTCTCGCCTCAACATGATACATCGATATAATACATAAAAACATTGATAAAAAATGTTGAGGCTAACATAACTGTCAACAACGTCTAAATTCATACCACCGCAGAAAAATGACATATCAGTTTTAATAACCGAAGCTCCTCTACAATACGTAACCTTAGACTTAGCGCAATTTGCCGTCATTTTGTTACTAACAGTCCAATTATGCAGACACAAAAGCATAACATTTAGAACCCTTTCACATTCAGCAATTAAAACAATATGATCTGCATAAACTAAAATACAAACATAAAAACCATCAATATCAACACCTAGTGACAAGTGCATGAATACTAACAATAACGTCATTAATATAAAAATTAAAAAGGAGTGGTGATAATAGACAACCTTGTTTTAAACCTGAATTCACATCAAACCATTGGGTATACAAAACCCATTAAGGTAAACAGAGCATTTGACATTGTTATAAAGTGACATCATTGTTTTGAACATATTTCCGTTCACTCCGATTGCATCTAGCTTACTCCACAGCAGTGTTCTTTCTATCAATACAATCGTAGGCTTTCTTAAAGTCAAAAAAGACAGTAAAAGTCAATTTAAGTTGTATCTTCCGAGTTTCTATTATAGATGTAAGACTTGGCACGTGTTCAGGAGTTGACCGGCGTTTTTAAAACCATTTTGGATATAATGATATTGATAGTCTATAATTGAGGTTTAGGACGCCAACTAGTATTTTTCAACCGTTTCACAACCACTTTACCTGCCATGCACGAGTACAGGTCCTGAGCTACTGCTCGAGTAGGATCTCACTCTGTTTCTCATCTCGACCACACTGAACGCTGCTCGGGGGACAGCTGTCTCCCCCCATTCCATATACTGCACATGCTTCACACGTCGGCTCTCCCCACCAGCCTTCAAAGCACAGGAACACCATGAGCATGTTTATTGTGAGTCATTTTGCCTTGATTTGGAAAAAAGGGAACACGTTTTCGTTGATATTGATCTGTTCACTGAGAACGTACCATCCTAGCATTCTTTCGTCAACACAGGAATTTCATATTGTTAGCTGTAACAGTCTTGAGGCCACTTCCACACAGCTCTCTTTGACTTAGACGATACTAACCAAGTGTTATAACTATGGTATAGGACACCACAAGCACTAAGGGTTCACCGAGAAATAATGTCCTGGTTGAAGACTTCCTACGATCTAAGTTTGTTCGCATTATGAGTATTGCAATGAAATGAATTTTTTCACAGAAGATTGTACACGTCGTTCAAGTGGGAGCATATAAATTTGTATACATAAATCAAATTTTCAAAACTAATTTACGCTAGAAAATGATCCTACAAGTGGAAGAATTTTAGAATTAGATGTAAAATTGACCTTCCAATACCAGTAAGATAATCGTCAACAAAATTCTGCTACTTTTAAGTTTTGCAGAGGCCTACCCGCTGTATGTTGAGGGTTCTGACAGTGTAGTCAGCAAACTGCAAGGTGTCCGCAATGCTGACCTTCCACTCGTTAAAGCGGACATCTTCCTTATCCGGCCAATATTGCTCACACATGCTCTGTGGACAAAAACGCGTCTTTAATAACATAGTAAGTTCAATGTATATTTTCTCTTAAGCAGAGTATTTATCAATCTAAAGCATAAAACGTATTTCATCTCATCGCCACAACCATTTACCAATATTCCGTAAATATGCTGTCATAAAATATCAATAAAACGGCTCAAATTGTCCTGTGAAATGGTGTATTACCTGTGTGTTTCAAGATAGTTTTTGTTTGTTCTTCCAGTCGCCTGTTCAAAATACCAGATACGTGTTTGGAGCTAGAATTAACGGCTCGTTTTAAAACCATCGTGTCATCTTATTTGCTATCTCTAAAACCGATGAGGATGCTTATGATGATGATGATGATGATGATGATGATGATGATGATTAAAAATAATAATAGTAATAACAATGATGATAATGACGAACGAAAATATTCATAATAATACTATTAATGGTAATTTTAGTGATGATGATGATTATAAAAATACTACTATTACTACTGCTACTACTAATACTAATAATAATATATCATCCTTTTAAAGCGTCATAGTGCATTTAGCACTTATCTTACATGTACCTTATCGTTCTCTTTGACTTTAGTCAGCATAACGATGACAGGAACCTCGTACTGCCAGACCATCTGCAGGAAGTCTTCCACTGTGTCAGGCATTGGACCTGAAGCATACAGAAAAACGTTTAGAATTATAACATTTGAACTTCTACTCACACTCAAGTGTAGAATTCTAACATTGAACTTCTACTCACACTCAAGTGTAGACTAATAACATTTGAACCTCTACTCACACTCCAGTACAGAATTATAACATTTGAACTTCTACTTTCACTCAGGTGTAGAATTATAACATTTGAACTTCTACTCACTCTTACTCACACTCAAGTGCAGAATTGTAACATTCGAACTTCTAATCACACTCAAGTTTAGAATTATAACATTTGAACTCCTACTTTCACTCAGGTGTAGAATTATAACTTTTGAACTTCTACTCACTTCTAGTCACACTCAAGTGTAGAATTGTAACAACTGAACTTTTACAATAAAGCTAAGTTCATTTGTTCAAATCTATTTCTCATGGTCTATGGTTCTACTAAACATCATTAACTACATGCTGAGACGATTATATAAAGGCTCTGTAGAAAGTTTTCTGAACAATATATGACGATCTCACGGAAAGATGTTACCAATTGAAAGACGTTTTTAAGAAATTCAGCTAATACAAAGTTAGTTTGAGTAACGCGAATTCATTTCCCTAACCTAAATGATGAAAAGTTGTTTACACGAAAGTGGCGACACGTGATAACTCCAGATTCCCGAGTTGGGTAATGATATGTTTAACTCTCTGAAGATAACAAAGATTGCATGGATATTCAGGGACTACCATAACACAATGATGGAGGTCATTTATATATCCCCCAAAAAAATCGTTTGGCGGTGGACAACAAAGCTACATGAAAAATACTACAACACTTTTTTGCAACAGGCAAATAATAAAAAAACCAATAAGGATACTGGCATGTACTAATGCCTGTTTAGGTTAATTAACATGAAATATTAACCAAGTCTGAGAGTCTGATATCATTTGCACGATTTCCAACATTCTGCTAAGTGAGACAGAGATCGTATTAATACTTAAGAGAAAAGAACCAACCTTGAGCAGCAATGTAAAGACTTGATCCGCCCGGGCCCTGTAACATGTATATCACAAGGTGTTTTAAGATGCATTTAAGAATTCCAGGATTTCAACATTGTCCGTCCGCGCCATGTAACATGTATATAACAGATGTCTTAGAATGCATTTACGAATTCCAGAATTTTAACTTTGTCCGCCTGCGCCATGTAACATGTATATCACAGATGTCTTAGAATGCATTTACGAATTCCAGAATTTCAACATTGTCCGTCCGCGCCATATAACATGTATATCACAGATGTCCTAGAATACTCTTAAAAAGTCAGAATTATAAACTTGTCCACAAGTCCCAGTAAAATGTTCACAGCAAGATCTCATTTTCATCTAAGAATTTAAGATTTTTATAAAATTGTCCGCTAGGGAAAGTTAACCGTAAGATTTCTAAGAATGCATTTACTAGAATCTAAATTATATAATATTATACAGTAGAGTATATAATATCAACTAATGCATTAAGCACGAAGAGATGGACATATTCAGAAGAGATGGACATATTCCGTTAAAACATTATTTAATATAAATTATCATAGCGGTGATTTAAGCTGTGGATTAGTACTTTGTTCGACTGATCGGTCATTTTGACCAGTCTTGGTCATTGTGATCAGTCTTAGTCATAGTGATCAATCTTGGTCATTGTGATCAGTCTTGGTCATTGTGATCTGTCTTGGTCAGTGTGATCTGGTCAGTGTGATCAGTCTTGGTCATTGTGATCAGTCTTAGTCATTGTGATCAATCTTGGTCATTGTGATCAGTCTTGGTCAGTGTGATCTGTCTTGGTCAGTGTGATCTGGTCAGTGTGATCAGTCTTGGTCATTGTGATCAGCCTTGGTCATTGCGTTACTAATATATGGCTCAAATGAGTTTGATGCTGGCCTTTTTGCATGATAGAATAACTGTCAAAATAATTGGAAAAGGTTACGCTTACAACGCTAAAGACTGGTTCATTGCAGGTACCATTACAAAAATATTACGTAAATAAGGAGTCTCACAGCAATAAAGCTTGCGTTGATGTAGTCACCACGATCACCAGTCTTCTCCAAGCTCACACGGTTGTTGTCATCTGTGAAGAAAAACATTATAACGAATAAGATTATTTATAAAAATCTATAATGATAATTCTTGAAAGAAGGTGGTATGCAACTCGGAGATAGGCCTTTCAGATCATAAAGAAACTTCTGTAAGCTAAACACAAATAAATATAACCAAAGACATTTTCATTTTGGCTAAAATTGTAATGAGACCAAACAATCAGAAAATGAGGTCAAAGATACAAACATAAAAATGCACATTTAACAGTATTTTTTGTCGTTCGGCGTTGGAATTTGCTAGAAAGAAATTTCATTGATCCCGTTGCCTTCTTGCTTGTATGTTTAAAATAAACATTTATTGTTCATAACAATAGTTTTTACTTAGTCTTATGTTTGGGGATGTAGTTTTTAATTTCTTTTTGAATCCCAATGGCACAATAACTTTATCGTTATTCCATGCCAAACAATTGTTACATGTATAGATTCAGATCTCTGAACGCGTGCGGCTTCAGATCAGAAGGTCCGTGGTTCGAATCCCTCCAGGGGTTCGGCCACTTTGTCTGCAGTAGAGAACTGTTCTACACGTAGTCAGGTTTGGGTGCAATGCTTCACTGAAACCCAACCCATGGTTCGCTACTTCCAGCAAATACTCACAGGTTTCACTGCAATGTATAGCCACAATGGTGTTGCGGGCTTTCTCCCTGCACTAATACTAGCAGCCGAGATATAAGTGAAATTATCTTGAAAGCGGCGTTAAAAACCAACTCACCTCACCAGATCTCTGAAACAACTTCAAAATAAAAAAATATGATTGTAAGTAATGTTAACTTACATGGAAAGGTGCTTTTGGATCTGTTCTTGTCGATATTGTCGGGTGCCAGGGCTACTGAATGAGCAAGACACAATCCCTGCTTCAGTTCCTGTCAAAGCAAAGTGATAAATTATATTCTTATACATAAAGGTAAAAGGGACACAGATTATCTTGTAAGACTCAAATATGTCAAACTTCATAACTGGAGTGATTTCATCGAAAAAGTTTTGTTTTCTGAAAATAACCATTTTGATTCTTATCAGTTCAGTATAGAGGCAATAAAGAGGTTCAGGTCGTGATTTATGATCGAAAACAGAACGCTACTAGTGGCGAGCACCAGCGCCTAAAACGTAATTTTGGAATTTACTGGTATTTGATGCAAACACAAAGAGAAATATGGTTTTTTAAAGTATAACCATGTAAATATAATAATTTTGGCATTTTAGAGATGAAAATGTACGCTCTGTGACGTTTTTGAACTTAACTCAAGATATACAGTATTTTGGTTCTTATTTAAGCCACATAAAAAATTCTGTAACGTACTCCGCGTCCCTTTTAAGTCCAAGAAACTATGTCGCCATAAATAATTACATGATTTTAATCAATTTAATTAATTAGATTCAACTGTTTGCAAATAAGAAATATTTTACAGAATTGGATGCAGTTGTAGACATTTTATCAAAGAAAGTTTTGTGCAATCGAAGAACGAATTTGAAGACGGAACTAGTACGTTTGCACTCAGAAATGTTTGCACTCAGATATGTTACTGAATTATTGTTCAAATGAATGAACATTTAAATGTGACATATATGTACACATTTGATTTTCTCAATTATACATTTGTTTTCTCGGTTTATAGGAACGTTATTCATTGTTTAATATCTAATAAAATAAACAAAACAATGTGTTAGTTTCGATAGCAAGATTGCCTTCAATGCATCATTTTCTCAACAGAAGGCATTTAAGCACTAAACCGAATTCCCACTTACCTCGAACTCTGCGCTTAAAGACTCAAGGGCTGATGAGTCACCCGAGAAGTTGGCGTGAAACTGCGAGACATGGACCCGCGAGACCGGATGAATTTTCGGGGACGTGTCCTCACTATCATCCGGGGCCTTGTTCTTTTTCTTGGAAGCTGAAAGTAGATATAAGACGACTTTGACATACTATCGCATTAACAGTATGAAATGTTCATTAAACAACATGTTCTATTCACAAATGGCTTTAACAATGCATTGTGAGAAAATCCCAAAAATAACATGAACAAGCGAAACGCGGGCGGCACTACACGGAATTCAAATGTATAAATGCACCAAAACATTCTTACATGGTTAGACTGTTAATTATATATGTAATTAGGAATGAACAGCGGCTTCTTCACATTAAAATTAGATAAAAGTATTAAGTCTGATAACTATGATGACAGTAAACCTACCTTTCTTACTTGACTTCGACCCTCCCTCTTCGCCATCCTGAGAATATACATGGATGAATTAGTGTAAAAAATACAATGAACGCATAGCCACCAATTGTACGACACATAATTATTTTTATGATTTTTATCAGTCGAATAGACCCACCAACAAACCACAGTTGTGTTTTATACTTTAGTTCAGTGTACAAAATATTGTTTTTGACAGAAGGGAAAAATAAAGATACTATGAAAGTCCTATCCGAGAGTTTTACTTACTATATATATGTGAAAAATGTAACCATTCACGAATCATCATATAGATTTAATCAATAATCAACAAACTGATACTTATTTATGGATACGTGTAATTAATACGTAGCATATTGATTTATGCGTACCAGTGAATTGACTCCACTCAGTGATTGAAAAAACTGCCGTCTAACCTTAGCTTTCTTGCTCTTCCTGGATTTCCCGAAGCTGAATCTGAAGAAACTTCCTCGTTTGCTGTGTCCTCTTTCCTTCTCTGTTGTCTTGTCCACATGGCTTTCTGAATCTACCGCTGATTTCGCTGCAGCTGTAGCAGCTGTTCCAACGGCTGCCATTGCTACAGCTGCTGAAGCTTCTTGCTTCCAATCTCCTGATTTGGTATCCTTGTCACGGTTGGTCTCGGCTTTCTCTTTCTCTTGCTCTTCCTCTTTGTCTTTCTTTTCTTCTTTCTCTACTGCTTTCTCCTTATGTTCCTCACCTTCTTGCTTTCCGTCTTTCACCTTGCTTTCGTCTTTCTGCTCTGAGCCACTTCCGGTCCCATCGTCTGCTTCGACTTTGCTTTTCGTTTCCGTGGCATCACCTCCTTCATCTGTTTTACCCTTCAAGTCGGTCTTAGATTCCTCAGAGCCAGCCTCTTCCTTCTTAACATCTGCAGAGGCCTTCTTGTCTGTTCCCACGTCGTCAGGTCCACCATCCTTATCGAGTTTGACGCCATTGACGTCACCAGCGGCCTCCTTCTCAGTCTTCTCGGTCTCGATGGCAACCTTGTCCTCAGAAGCAACTCCTGTTCCTTTTGTTTCCTTTGCATCTGCTGCAGCCTCCACATCTGCTGCCTTCTCTTCTTTGAAGGATGTCTCATCAACTTTCTCCTTCTCATTGATTCCTGCTTCAGCCGACGCTGTGGACGAAAAAATGTTTGGTTTCACCATGTACCCCACTGTGTACAATCATTCCCGGTGATAGCAGAATTTCGTTTATACTTCGTTGATCTTTTGCAAACACTGGCACACGATATGTGTCCATACAATAAAATGTCATCGTATTAGTGATTGTATGATACACAATGTGGAAATGCTCAAGTGAAAATGCGTTGAAAATGTTAGAAGTCAACATATTTGCGAAGGGTCTATACATTTAACATTTATTGACTAGATTGTTGCATTTTGTTCAAGGAAAAAATAGTTAAAAACATTCATTTCTGTGATAGTTTTTTGTGTATTTTTTTCACTCACCGATATCTAATTTCCTTTTTCTTTGATCACTGCAATATACAAAGTGTAAAACAATTACGATATTAAATTGATACCGTTAAAACAAATATTTGGGAAGTCTTTATTTACTCCATTAAGCTATAAGCATTTCAAAAGCCTTCAATAATTGTTAAATAGACCCAGTTTCAGCGAAGAATGAATTAAAGCAAAGAAGTTCTTCAAATTGCGTTGACACTGGCGCAGGGGAATGTGGCCAAAATAGGGGCCAATGAGTAAAAAAGGAAGAACTGTTAAGCAAAAACCCAAAACCCAGCCCTAAGATTTTATCAAATCTCACCGACACAGCACGACAGATATTGCTATAAGGACGATGAGAAGGAAGACAGCACAAGCTCCCAGATAGTACATGTACACGGGGAGACCTGCCAATAGGGACTGACTGGTTTCTGCTTCTGCAAATACACAACAATTTGATATCATTGTTCACATAACCATACACACATTCACATACAGAACAAAAGTTAATTTACACGATCCTTATACTCATTTATAATTCGCCAAAGGTGAATGTTGCAGTGCAAAAAATATATAGAGAATATTACACGAGGCCTTATTACGTACGAATTATACGAAACGAGTGTCCTTCCGGCGGTATCTGACCGAGCGAAAGCGAGGTCAGATACCAAAGGAAGGTCACGAGTTTCGTATAATTCGTACGTAATGAGACCGAGTGTGGTATTTTATTTATTACCCACATTTTAAATGCCAAAAAAAATGGAAAAATACTGTTATTTTGTAGTTTTCATGTTTTCAAACCGAAACCGGTTTCGTAAAGCGGTTGCGGAGGAATTTCAGATGACCCATGGCCACTGCACTTCTTTTGACCTTCGTGAGTATGAACAACAGAATAGGTTTTTTCAATTAGAAAGAAAACAAAACCAAAGGGGCAACTTAAGAATTTTAATAACAACAAACTCAAGCTTCAAAAGAAGCAAATTTCATTTTTTCATAAGTGAATAGCGTACAACTATTGTTTTTGTCATTTCGCCCCGCACAACGTGACCGGCGTGTGACCTAGTTTAGCATTTGAGTCGGCTCGATCACAGGACGTGTTACGGAATTCTCACGCTTTTCCCCACCCTGCCATTGGTTGCTACAGAAGGTAATGTTTATCGTGCCACCATAGATGGGGGCAGAGACTATCGAGTTCACAAACTCAGGACGAGATTGAGTCGGAGCTAGTGATGGTCGCATTGTGCTGGCAGTGACTGCGTTGGATTGGGGAGGCATGGTTTGCTGAAGGGCAAGGTCACCGTCACAGGAAATGATGTTGCTAAGCTGGCGGTGCTGAACAGTTGTTCACGCTCTGTATATTTTTGTGACCTGAAAACTGCAAGGTCTCAGTGCCAGCAACACCACTCGAACGAAGAGATTGAATCATGGTTTTCCTAGCAGAATGGTTTGTCAAACGTTTACCCGATATGCCAACAGAATTTGCCATCCTCTTCATGATCGATCCAAGTTTATTTTTTCCAACGGGACCGCGTTTGAACCAGGGGTGGTTATTTCTTGGAACGGACTTCGAATTTGTGGCCAGGTAAAAAGGCGTGTCAGAAGAGCAAAAATCCAAAAAAATGCAAATTACTTTTAGTGTCTTCCAAATACGTTTAAATGTGTTTTGTGGTGTATTTATTTCAATTTTACCTGTTCTTGTAATTAGTTTAAGTACTAACGTTCATGCGAGAGTTAACACCCTATGACGTAGTAAAAGTTGTAAAATAAATGAATGCACGTGATGTTATGAATGAAAAAGTAGTTCCGTCAGAACATGACCTAAGTGAAAGGTCAACGGTTATCCAATCAAATCGTTAGAATACGGATCAAACGGTTACGACACAGGTCAATGCGATACTCGTGTGACGTACGGGATTAGTATGCAACTGCCTATACGCTGATCACGTGGCTAATAAACAGGAATACCGTACTTCACTTACGTAGTAACACCGCTGTATATATGACGTCTTCCCAAATACTCGTGTTTCGTTGTATCGTTAACAGTATAGCGTCATTGAATAACATGTTTGACAGATTAGGATTCTCTAAAGCATGTACATTGCAACTTTGTATATGACAATATCTTCATCTACTTAGAACAAGAATCTATATACATTTTTTCAATATTGAAATTAATTCATTCAAACGTAGGTAATATCCTAATGAGAAGCAATAGTAGCCTGGATAATAGCCTTTTAATTAAGTTTGTCGGTTTTGACCGAGATTCAGGTCCGATGTCCGAGACGTAACCGAGGGCCAATACAACGCAAAGAGGACATGTAACTCGGCAATTACGGAAATATTTGATTAATGACAATTTTATTTATCTTACTTGCACCATCGTAACGAGTTCGTTTTCATCAAAATAAAAAATATTAATGTGATGGATGACCTGATGTAACTGATGAAAGTATTGAAGAGAAAGCCTTGCTTTTTCTTCATTCCTGGGTCTGCGCACGCTCAGAATCGTATTGGCCTAATTTGTCTCGTATTGACCCAGTTTTCCCGTATTGGCACAGTTGCCTAATCACATGGTCTAAGACTTTTTATCTCGACTTGCACAGCGTCGGCTACTCATTGATCAAAATCGGTCACGTGCCGTGAATACATTTTTCTATGTTAAACTGGGTCACGCGCAACCCTAGTAACGAGAGATGAGGTACTGCCAATACTTATATGAATTATCTCCCTTGTCCCACTAGGTAAACAATGCAAAGTCAACGCTACGCAGGATTGTTGGACCCTACATTTTTTCACGCTCATTGTATTTTCCCATTCATTAAAGTCATTTCTATTAATGACGATGATGGAACAAATTAGCTCTTTTTTAAATAACAAAACACGAGAGTTACAAGACTTGCCAACAGCCCATCGGTTCACTCGCTCGTAGCGAGGTTGTCCATCAGCGAGCTTGAGATTGGAATTGTGAATCAGAAACCAATCTATACACATATATATTACTCAAGATCATCGCCGACTCTTCATTCATAGTAAACTATCAAACCAACCTGTGCATTCTGCTGTGATGCCTGCTTGTTCTGTGCCTTCGACACTTTCAGACTCTCACGTTCCTTTCACGACGGTCCGCCATAAATGTTAGAAAGCTACGGAGATTTTTAGCGACGCTTCAAAGGTGGAGCGAAAACACGAGGTAATGTGAACTATGAAAACTATAAATGCACCGCAATAGTCGATATGTTCATTTAGTTTCGTAATGCCCGTCTAGTACTGCTGCACGGTACTAGACTATACTTTTTGTGCTTTTTTGTGATATAGAAATCATTTTTGGAAAATCATTAA
This sequence comes from Phorcus lineatus, assembly GCA_921293015.1. NCBI lineage: Eukaryota > Metazoa > Mollusca > Gastropoda > Trochida > Trochidae > Phorcus > Phorcus lineatus. The sequence continues at coordinate 43,283,720 of OV121083.1, forward strand.
TAAAAGAATAACATTGACAAGATCAGCCGCGATTTTGACCAATCCAATCTTATAAGTCATATTCACCGCATAAAATAAGGGTCACCGTCGAGATAAATACGTTACCATGTGTCCGCATGTTTATTATGGAGATTTATCATAAGTCCGAGTTAAATATCAAACTCAGTTCTCGATTGACATTTCACTCGAACACATGATTAACTTACATATAACACTCGCGGACACACGGTAACGTATCATAAATATGCAACACAAGTTTAGCAAAGTAAAAGGAATCTGATCTTAGCTTGACCCAGGGACCGTATAGTCAATCTATACGATCCCTGCTTGACCGTAAGGATGAAAATCAAATTTTCAAGAGCTTTTCTAGCCGAACACATATGCGAGTGGTAATATTCGAATATTGTCCCTTTATGAATAAACTTCTCAGCAAGAAAGTTCAACTAATCTCGCCAGTGACTGAATCATCAATGTCATAGTCGAAGATCCACTCGTGAAATGACAACTGCTGTTAAAACATATGTACACATATGTTATATATGACTCTGGTAATATTTATGTCGACTGCTTTCGCCAGTGACTGAATTATCAAAGTCTTAGTCGAAGATACACTCGTGAAATGACAACTGTCAATAACATATGTACACATTTGTTATATATGACTCTGGTAATATTTATCAATATAGAAAATATCATACTCTTGTCACAAGCAGCACCAGTCCAGGGTGGTATGCAGGAACAGGTGCCATTGACGTGGTGACATGCACCGTCACAGCCCTCGCTGCAGTTACTGTTACATCCTGCACCGTAGGTTTCATCCGGGCACTCTGGATATAGAAGAATTCTTCAAAACAAACATTTTTTTGCACAGTCTTGTCATGAACCCCATATAAATGACTCAGTGTAGATTGTCAGCGTAATTTTTTTAACTTTATACTTGATAAAATGGTTTTATCGAACATGACTTTAGAATTTAGATTGGAGGTCGACAAACCTTGCTCAATGTCATCTCTGGAATCACGTTCCCTTTGTACACATTAAGGTTTATCATGAAAAGTTTGCATATTAAAAAGTTCGGGCCGTGTGAAAGCTCCAGCATTTCTTGGAAGTTGTCTATTCTTGGAATTTTCCGACTGAAACGTATATAAAATATTTCACTCGATTCGAACTTTTGCGAACCCTTCGAAGTTCGTTTATTTCACACGCAATGATTTATTCACTGTGACTTGATATTAGACGGGAATAGACAACGTAAGAATAATTCCTTGCTGGGCGAATAATGATTAAGGAGAAAAGCTGTTCAAAAGTTGATTTCAATACATATGTAAAATACACTACTTTTAAGTATATCCGTTTTGCCCTCATTTCGCCTACACCTCATTTCGCCTACATCTGAAAACCCTCTCATTTCACCTACATTGAGTGCAATGTGCTGTTGTGAATGGTATAACACATGACAGATATGAGCAGGACTTGAGTAGATGAACCAGTCCAGTGGCATACAGGATTACTTTAATAATCTACTTTGAATCTTTTCCTTGTGCACTGTTGTTTGTATAAATTATTTAAATGTATATCTTAGCAATTGCTATTTTGTATTATCACTTTGATCAAGGGAATAGGTTGACAGAACATTGTTAACTTGATAATAAATCAATAATATCTCAATAATGGAAAGGCTGTGTATTTACGATTTCTAAGTTTATGTGTCAGTCTGAAAATGGCACCTCTTCAGAGAGTGGAGTTTGTTACGTCACAGAGAGGTAGTCAGCAATTTCTACATGCTGGGTACCGTTACCGGCTGAATGTCAAGCGACAACTGGCTGTTCACTGGAAGTGTGTGAATACTGGCTGCAATGGAAGATGAAACCACATTTCCTAAACCAAGCCCCACAGTCATCCAACTACCGAGATTAAAGAACACATCCGCATGCTCAACAGATTAAAGGATGCAGGATCGAGGGACTCAAATGACAGCTCACCAATGGCATATTATGCCCAGCTTGTATTTTGATTGATGTATATATGTATCATATTTAGTAAACAAAATCCAAACATCATGGGATGCAAAATAAAATATCACACCTCACAGCTATTCTTTCCTTGTTATCTCTATAATCTTGATGGAAGAGTTCATTATTCTTTAGGGGTCAGGGTGTATCTGTCATGTGCATCCAACTATAACTGTGTAGGCGAAATGAGGTGTAGGCGAAATGAGGACAAACCGTATTTCCGTATTGAATAAGATACGACTCCGAGAGCAATTGTATTGACACGTGACGAACTCAACTTGTCATTTATCCAATACCATAATTACACGGGCACTGTTTAAAGGACTGGAGCGTTAACTTCCATCTTTTCAGTATTGGTCAAGTTGCCACTTAAATAGCCAAGGCAGTGAATACCGTATAAATTTAGTTAAAAGTGATTGATAGTTAACGGGCTAACAATTACAACTTATGTAGAACTAACTCGGCATAATGGTAAAGGGATTATCACAGAAATATTTTTGGATAATGATATATTATTATTATAATTTGGAGAAATATTTGATTATGGATTTGAAGAGACCTAGTGATTGATAATAAATTAGTTTATAATTAAAATGACTTCTATTTTGCAAAAGTGTGTCCTTAATCACAACATGATCACGAAGCAAGGCAAGCTGAAGACTTTATAAGTGGTGATAAAACTGATTATTTAACTCACCATCCACACAGGTTGTTCCAGTATACCCAGGTTTACAGCTGCAGTTTCCATCAGCAAAGTTACATGTGTCACTGCATCCCGTGCTACAACTGCTGCTGCAGTCTTCCCCGTACGTGCCGGTTTGACATTCTGTAAATGGAGTCAACGAATGAAGCAAATAATAATGAATAATTGAATTGAGAGGTATATTGTTTAATATTTTGAAATATATTTGACAGTTGAAATGATTCCTTTCGATACATACGTAGTAAAAGAGTACAATCGCATTTCAATATTCTCCAACGAAATCTCAATTACAAGTAGGTAAATTGAACTTCAGTTACAAAAGCCATTTTTATCCCAATAAAATATCAACGTGTTCAAAGGCAATTGATTAATTAGTTCAAATCTTTGTGTATGAAGCAAGAGTAAGATACAAATTTTAACATAAGGGGAGATTCGAACCCGGAGCTTGTTATTAGTTTTCAGCGGAATATTATTAATGGTGTATAAAAACTTAAATAGGTGCTTATTTTAAATGGATGTCGACGATGGAATAATTATCAAAGACCTCAGATAGATTGATGCGTGTGCTAATTGATATGTCTAGATTCACGTGGCGGATAACTATTAACGGTTCATTATTTAACTCACTATCCACACAGGTTGTTCCATTATACCCAGGTTTACAGCTGCAGCTTCCATCAGTATAGTTACACGTGTCACTGCATCCCGTGCTACAATTTCTGCTGCAGTCTGCCCCGTAGCTGCCGTTTGGACATTCTGAAAGTTTAACAATGAAATGATTTCTGCATCCTGTCAAACGAGTTGCTTTTGTCCTTTATTATGTAAATTTTAAATGAATGGATCAAAACGAAACCGTTCGGCCCCGAATAAAATCGACAGGTATCAAATCTACAATCAAATCACAAAACCTTATATGCATGAGTTTGTCGCCAATTTCGAGGATAAAATAAACCAATAAAATACAAGGATTTTCAAATGTCATGGTAGAATCAATGCTTTATTGCACTCTATATAGTGCAACGGACATGACATCACAGTCAGCATGTCTAGCTCAACCTACGATTTCTAATGCCACGAAGAGCCAAAAGTTCGAACTTGAATGAAAATTGAAAACTTTTCCTTTTCTGGCTTAATTCTATTTACGATGTACATCAATCACTCATAAAAAGTCAATATGTTCAATGTTTTCTTAATGTTTATTCATTAAAAACTAGGTTAATCATCTATGTTATGTACGTCTTTTTGTCAAATGCATTGTTTTTTGTATATTATTATGTTATTTGGGTCCATTGACAGAATCTTTGAATGAACAAATAATTTCTTTTTCAGGAATGCAATTTTCTCAAGTTTTTACTCTAAAAGAATCATCGATCCGGAAAGAAAACCCAGTGAGAATGGTTCAGCTCTAGCTTATTTGTATGCATTATTTAGTCTGCAATACTTTAAAATTCAGAGCAAAACATTTAAAAGTATTTTTACGGTTTATAAGTAAGTAAAACAATTAAACGTTTTGCTAAAACTGCACAGTAATATTGATAAAGTTGAAATCAGATCGTTTTCTTTTTTTTTTACTTGTATTTAGTCTAAGAAATATCCTCAGCCGATTTGATACTGTAGTAGAAACACTTACTTTGATCACATCTCCTGTTGATGTCAGAGTGTATAATATATAATATCCGTGTTGAACCAAGAGATGAATTCTGTCTGGGGTTTACTTTATTGAAGAAATGAATGTTAGTTTTTGTGTTTGAAGTGGAAAATGAAGGATAAAGCGAACCTTTGAGCGGGTTCAAATAAGAATTTAATATAAACATATATTTACATCATTCATTTTTTATTAATCTTTTTAAAAAAACTTTTCAAAACACACAAACTAACATTCAGTTCTAATAATTTCCCACCATTTAAGGAATTGGATAGACGAAAAACACAAATCCTGTCGTAGCCTCTATAAACAAGTGATATTGCAACAGGAAATATCCCTATTTTAGAATTTAATCGTACGTTTATTCATGATGACCCCTGACTTCACAGCTCCAGATACGTTTTTGTACATGATGGTATAGTACAGATACTTTGACAACTGAGTGGTTATTTCAAATTTCAAGTGGGTATTCATAAGTGTTTATACCCACATATTTTTTAAAATCTTAATAAAATCCCAATAAAAAACTAATTAGATTGTGTTTGTTGTTGTTTACTTATAATTTTTTTTCTTTATTTTATTATGGAATAAAAAAGCCCTCGTGTTAAAATCTTCCTCGGAATTGAATACCAAGATTTTGAAAATATAAATTTTTTAAAGACAGAATGAACAAAAGTCGAGGAAGAACCTTTATATTCATGCCTGGTAAAGGTGAACATACAAACTCAGCTATCTTTGAATTTTGAAAGCGTTTATTACTTTTAAACTCAAAACACAACAAGCCAGCAAATCAATGCTAGAAAAGTAAAAGTTAGTTCTTAACTGAGGTACACACTAGTCCGAGCATTAACTTTGTTGCCATCATGACTTTTTAACAAGACAAAATGTTGTATCGAAAATTGTGACATGTATTTATTTGATTGTTTCGGGTAAATACGTAGTGTTATTTTAATGTAGCGTATGTACAATTTTGTGTGTGATATTAGATACGAAGACAGTTATTTCTCTTGCGTATTTCAACTTTTCTGTTGTGCATCATACACAAATACGCTCCTTATATCGCGCTCTGCTGTGATCTTTATATGATACACGCGGCGATAGACATGCTGAAGGAAGCGTAAACAATGATAAAATACCTGTACGCAAAAGGATAGGAGATAAGAGTTACCTCTCTTACTTATACTGTAAAGTCACGACGGCTGTAATTTACTGGTTTGTCTTTGTCAAAATGTGTAAAGAAAAGTAACTATAAAATTAAGGTTTAATTATGTCCAATCGCCTCTTCCTACACTAGTATGGATATATCGAGTAATAGTTGTCTTCGCTTTGCGTCATGATATCCTCTAATTATCGATAATGTTAATTTTATCATACTGCTGTCTGCCGTCTCGTTCAGGTCGTTTCAGTTTATAAGCCACAGACAAATGCGTTGATTCTGCATTGATGATCTTGAAAATCTTACATTGATCACGTGATTAGGTTGAGTTTCCACCTTTTCTTTTATCATGTTGAGTAATGTTTTGGTTAATTCAGATAGTTTCCATAGATACCAATTAATGATGAAAAATGCGTTTCGTTGTTTGGCCGAGAGAGTAGTTCCGCTGAACGTTCACACAACACCAGAATATGAAAGTTTTTTTTTGCGAGTTCATGTGAGACAAACCTTAAAAACCTAGATCACATGGCTGTGCTCTCCAGCAATCAATATTCGGGAATGTTCGTAATTTTCAGAGCGTGAGCTTATGTGTTTTGAAAAGGGTTGATTCCAGCACAAAGCTTTCAAAATCCTATCCGTTGTTACCCATTGAAATGAATGGGGCATTACTGTTTTGACAATTGGGGACAGACAGCGTTATATATTAGTCCAAACGTCAAGTCGTTCTTACAGGAAAGTTGTATTGAAATAAATCATTTTCACTGAATATCCATCATGTGACAAGGTGTGACTTTCAGGAGATCAACTTTAACAATTTTACTGCTAAAGTCTGTCACCGTATCGCAGGATAATGATGTAGGATGTAAGTGATGTATATACCTCATTTACTCTCCATAGGAAGAAACAAGTCAACTGTGAACTATTTATTCCTAGACATGCGCTTCTACCAGAATTCGGTGGTCTGTCAATATACAAGACGTTTACTCACTTTTGTCACAAGTGTCTCCAGTATACCCTGGTTTGCACGTACAGCTTCCATTAATTGAGTCACACGTGTCACTGCATCCTGTACCACAATTGTTGTTGCAGTTGAACCCGTACCTGCCTTCTTGACAAGCTGAAAAGTGGACAAAAACGCTTGATATTACTGAATTTCACAATCTTGACATTAAATAAACTGAGTTCTCAAAATATTGTTTAGTTGATTTTAGTTTCTTGCTTCCTTACATACGTTTTACTTACTTTCATTGCACGTTTCTCCAATGTACCCCCTTGAGCAGTTACAGGTTCCATTAACGGGGTCACATGCGTCACTGCATCCTCTGCTACAACTGCTGTTGCATTCGGCCCCGTAACTCCAGGGTGGACAAGCTTTGAATTTCACAAAAACACTGGATCTTACTGAATTTAACAATTTTGAAATTGACTTAATCGAGCTTTAAAAATATTGATAAGTTAATGTAAGTTTCTGTATTTTCAATTATGTTTTTGAAATAAGATTTGAAGTTTTTGTAAGTGAACTTACTTTCATTACAGGTGTCTCCAATGTACCCAATCGAGCAGTTACAGGTTCCATCAACGGGGCCGCAAGTGTCACTGCATCCCATGCTACAACTGCTGTTGCAGTTCAACCCGTAGTCTCCTTCTGGACAAGCTGTGAATTGAATTAATACACTTGGTCTTCCTGAATTTATATGATATCGAAATTGAAAAGATTTAATTCTAAAATATTGATAAGTTAATTTTAGATTCATACTTCCTTAAATACTTTTTACTTACATTCATTACACGTGTTTCCAATATACCCAATTTTACAGTTACAGATTCCACCAACTGGGTCACACGTGTCATTGCATCCTCTGCTACAAGGGATGCTGCAGTTCAGTCCATAGTTACCATCTTGACAGGCTGTGATATGGAAGGGAAAATATATTTTGATTGCCCTGCGCCATCCTATCGCCGATGTTTCATTCTACTATTTCTCAATTGGATTTAAAATCAACCCCTTTTGCAATCGCTCCCCCAACTAACCGCGGGGCTACTTTGTTGACATTCCTTATCGATATCATGAACCGTAAAGATCTGTAAAGAACTGAATCATTTCCCGATCTTTGTCAAAAGGAACCATCGTGAGCACGTCATCGCCAAAAACTAGCTTTTGGCTAGTATTACAACTCAGTAACTTGGTGAGAACTGATTTGACTTATCTTTTTTAGTTAACTAAAGTACACCAAAATTGAGCAAACATGTCCATTTTGGGTTTTATTTATATAGAGGATATGATATTATATGTGAGTCCATGTCATAATATTTTTTCCGACAGTAGACCTTTATTGTTGAGATCGAGAGATATACCAGTAATTAGCTACGATTATCGGAAACATAGTATGTCGAGGGCACGAATATGAAATGCCGTTAAATATTAAAGTTTCAAAATCAAAGAAAATAATCATAATATATATACTCGAGTCCCAACAAAACATGCCCCCTATTATTTTCAAATAAAAAGCCTAGGTATCTATTTCAATATTGCAAAATATTACGCTCTGAGTTCCTCCCTGCTAATAGATATAAACAAATGTACTGTAGAAAGGTTTTTAAAAAATTAAAATTTTTGTTTTGAGGCACTGGTTTTTAAAATCTTGTCTCACGAAACAAACAGCACTGCACCGTAAACCGGCCATTGGAAAGATTATAACTAGGGGCTCCCATCGTAAAACCTTCCTCAATATGACTGCCCTCGTAATAAACACGGTAAAATGGCAGTAATAGTATACATGTACTTACGTTTACACTTGTCTCCAAAATACCCAGATTTACAGCTGCAGTTTCCATTTATCGGACCACAAGTGCCACTGCATCCACTGCTGCAACTGCTGCTGCAGTCGGCCCCGTAACTGCCGGCTGGACATGCTGAACAATTGATGAAGATATGTTGTACACTTACATTGGTTTGAATATCTAAAATGTGATTTGAAAGAGTGTCTTTACTCAATGTTGGGTGTATAACTGAATTAACTGTAGTATTACTAAATTTACAAAACCAAAAGGTCCCATGATAAAAGGTATCTAGATCAAGCATACTTCTTAAAGCAGAGCATTCTTTATTTCACAACATAAGTAAAAACCATTATTTAGCACCAATATCAAAGTTCGTCGAGGACACGGTGCTTTCAACCAAACATTGCACGTTTCATAAAATGGGTAATTAAGACAGTAATAGGATAATGTCAATTCTCCGGTTGACTTTTACACAGAGTTATTAGCATGATAAATGTACGTACGTTCAAGCTTTACGCATCATTACGCTTTCAATGAATCAACCTCTATTTGTTTAGCGCAAAGTGTTACGCATCACGGACTATGTACACTTGGACCCCAACCTTAGTATCAATGGCAAGATGTTAACGTACACACGTTTTAGTGGTATGCATATGACGTCATGAATTTCGTTCCATGCCATTGTTGACGGTATACCATTAGCAACACAATGTATATTAAGTTACCCTGATGATCTATATATATGTGTAAAAGTTAAATGTTCATGGTTTATGTATCAAATATTCTTTAAAAATAACAAACTGAAGATTGGTCTTCATATAAGTTCATTACCAACCGGTTTCACAACATAGTGATCATCAGGGTAACTTATACATTGTGTTGCTAATAGTATAGCGTTAACAATGGCAAGGGACGTAATTCATGACGTCATATGAATACCACTAAAATATGTATAGTAAATGCGACGTCAACATGATTTAATATTAGTTACAATTCAATTTCGGGGTATATCCATCAATAAAGAATCGTTCTTTAATTTTCCTCAGCTCTTCATTATCTGTGCGCATTTTGTAAATAGGACAGATTGTGAACTGGGGATTGCAATTCTTTGTGCATCCATCTATATGTGCGCTCAGGGGAATACATCTATAATTTGGTGTTTTTTTCTGTTGTTTATGCACTCGGACTCTCGCCCTTAATGTATCCCCCGTTTGACCAATATACTCTTCGCAACAACCAGCGCATGTTATTACATATATTAGATTTCTGGAGGCGCAAGACATGTTTTCCATTATTTTGAATTTTGAATTATTCCTAAAGGTGAATGAATTTAACTCTAAAATGTGTGTACAAGTGCCGCAATTCGGCCTATTATATTTTGTAATACTTCAACCTAATTCAGGTTTTTGATCTTTAAAGCACGCTTTAGATAACAGTTGTTTCAGCTTTTTGCTCTGCCGTTTACTGTTTACTATACATATTTTAGTGGTATGCATATGACGTCATGAATTACGTCCCTTGCCATTGTTAACGCTATACTATTAGCAACACAATGTATAAGTTACCCTGATGATCACTATGTTGTGAAACCGGTTGGTAATGAACTTATATGAAGACCAATCTTCAGTTTGTTATTTTTAAAGAATATATATATATATATAATTACGTTTCAGAATTTCAGAGGATAAAGGTATGTACAAATGAGGGCATACCTTTAAGATACACATATGTATGAATAGTTTACCATTTCATCCTTTCATTGAGCCTAACTTAAATTACAAATATCCAATGAAGTAAAAATACTGTGTCATATTCAGTGATCGCTTTTAGTAGAACTTGCCATTTAAAAATTATTTCTTAACCTGTTTAGAGAAAACCATTCGTAAACCGTATAAACTAAGTATTCAATTTATCATAGTTTTGATAAAACTAAATTATATTCATCAATTTCAATTAAAACTTTAAGAACTGAATACATTTTCAATACGCTTTTCACTGAATAAAGGTCAGATATATTAATGAAATCTCCGTCTTTAAGTATATAGATGTATTGAAAAAACATATCTCGCTTACGTTCGTCACACGTCAGTCCAAGATAGCCAGGTTTACAGTTACACTCTCCAAATATTGATTCACACATGTCACTGCATCCTGTGCTGCAAATGCTGCTGCAGTTGATCCCGTAAGTTCCATTGGAACACTCTGGAAACAAAAATCTTAAACCTCAAATTTCACGAGATATCAGTGAATAACCCTTCTTGCCGTAAAACGCAATAATAATAGCAGCAATGACATATTGGACGATTTTCTATTACTATCTAACGGTCTCAGTTAATTAACCCGACTTTCAACAACAATCTACTTTTCAACCATGACTTAGTCATAGTATATGTTATGTAGTAGTATTTTTGTATTCGTGCCAAATTCCGAGAATTGCGCATTCCGTGGAATTTGACTTCAGCCTGCCCCATTCCCGGGATCGGGGTAAATCAGCATACAGTTTCCTCAAGGATAATTAATTGAGAGACATCACTTACATGATTTACCTTTTTGTAAAATATATAATTTTGTGAAAACAAAATATGTTTACAATGTTACACGTATAATTTATACTTTTAAAAAGTATTCTACCTTGTAGAAATAAATGAAAATCGATTGTTGAGGATCTTATTCCTTATGAAGTGTTTGGTTCAGGTGACATGTTGAGATGTGAAAAAAAACCCTCTTCAATAATTACCTAACTAATCATAGTTTTCAAACAACATTTATTTTTAAAAAAAGATTGGTAAAAAGGCTAACAGCCTATGGTAATACCACTCCCATGCTAAAAAGTCATTCATAGTCATTTAATTTATGTTAATTCGTGATTATGTTAATCAGGGACAAAAATCAATAAATGACGTCAATAGATATTGTATTAAAACAATAATAAATTATCTAAAAAGCGGATTTCAAGGTTTAAAAGTTATGAATAGATTCTACAAGTTTTATCTTCATATCGTTAGAATATTAATTTCAAATATAAAAATTTTAACAGCATTATTAACACTCATTCCAAACAGCGAGATTGAGCAAGTCATCGATCACTGACAGGCCTTCGACAACACTCTTTCTAAAACCACCAGAAATCGGTTATATGAATGCTTCGTATGGTCATGAACGTGTGTACGTGTTTGTCAGTTCGAAAATGCATATCATTGCATAAATTTCCAGTAGCGTGGGGAACATGTGAGGTTTGATTATGTAGGTAGAGAAATGTATGCGGAATATGTACGAAAATACACCTCTGTATGTTTTCGTTTTAGTTGCAAGAACTAACATCTACAAGCATTGGTAGCAATATTGGTTCCCAATCAACATATAAACAAGAAAAAGTTATGAACTGACCCGTATCGCAGTGTTGTCCTGTGTATCCTTCATCACAAGTACATACAGCAGAGGCTCCATTGGGGGTGCATTCTCCATTTATACACGGGTTCCTTCGTCCACATGGGTCTGGTTTGGGAGTTGTCGTTGTGCGTCTTACACTTAGAGTTGTGTCAATCGTAGTTCGTTCAATACTTTGAGTTTTATCAACCGTAGTGCTTGCAATACGTTGAATTGTATCAACCGTAGTGCTTTCGATACTTTGAGTTGTATCAACCGCAGTGCGTCCAATGCGTTGAGGTGTATCAACAGTAGTGCGTCCAATGCGTTTAGGTGTAACAACCGTAGTGCGTCCAATGCGTTTAGGTGTAACAACCGTAGTGCGTCCAATGCGTTGAGGTGTAACAACCGTAGTGCGTCCAATGCGTTGAGGTGTAACAACCGTAGTGCGTCCAATGCGTTGAGATGTAACACTTGTATCGGATGTTAAAGCAACTGAGCTCTCCGTAGTTGTGACAGGAATTCGACCAGGTGAACTGATGACGGTTGTTGATGGATCATCTGAAATGATATGTTCTTTATTGTTGATATTTGATGTTGAGTTTTATTTGGATAAACAACTGCATCGTTTAAGGTTATTAACCACACCCTTATTTATCTCTTAATATGGAGTTGTTCAACTGTCCAAAGTTTCTGAACGGGGCAGAAAAACACACACTCCTATCCTCTTGTCCAGCATCGTTCCCGATTTGATTTTAACAAAAAATCACCAGCAAAGATTAATGGGAATGGTCGACGGTCAGTATGTTCGTCTAAAATCAATCGAAGAAATTCGTATGCTGACTGAACGGAAGATTTGGCAGTGAGTTTGGAACATGAAATGACCATGCGAGACTCGTGAGTAACCATGCCTTTATTAAGTCGAACTTTGATCCGCAAACATCCGATAAATCAAGGTTGACTCTTGTTACCGGGCTGCCAAAATAGCTCTTCGGCAAATGTCCTCCTTAACAATAGGTAATGTTCACGCTGAATTCCAAAGCGATTGATTTACACCCGACACAAAGGCTTTTAAAACAACATCGTATTCTTAGACGACATCGCTGCATTTTTAACAGCAGCGTAACATGTCATGAACAGATAGACCAAACAGGAAGCAGACAGCAAGAATGTTGATACTGAACAATGGATAACATTTTGATTTAGTGGCAAATGGTACGTATTTTATTACCGCACGATATACGTAATCTGGATAGAGCATTATAGTCGGAAGATATTGACAATTATGGCAATACATGTATGTCGGTTAACGTAAGTTAAAGGTAACCTCGTGAAATCGTGACCATGACAGATGTGCAATAGCAGTGTTAGGAACACACATACATTAGTCTTTTTCAATTTTAACCGTAGCGACTCCGTTGAAAAGGAAAAAAACCCTATGAAATGACGATATCGTAGATGTCGGATCGGCACAAGCCGCGGTAGTCTTGTGGGATCGTAGTCAGGCGAAAGGGTGTATAAGCCGATTGGCGTTCCTTTTGATTTATCAGCTGAATCAATGTAAAAAGGAAAAAAAATTATGAATTGAAAATTAGACAAAACGAAAGGAAACGACGGTAGTTTCATGAGACGGTTGTCAGTGGGAAAGATTATAAGCCGATTGAAGTTACTCAAATTTATCGAGAATGAATCTGAAAAGAATCGGCTCGATCGCAATGAACGTGTCCTTTAACGTGTTGAAATGCAGAAATACATACGTATCGTCCCCGAAACGCGACACACACGACCGAATATGAATAACGGCCCGTCATGGATTCCTACGGACTAAAATACATTCCCCTAACGGAGTATTTGCACTTTGCTTTCGACTAAACGGTATCCTAACGAATTGAATAGGTAGAGAATACAGTGCGAACACAATTTCGAGAAAAGAAAAACATGTTTAAAAAAGGAATACAGCAAATGGAAAGATATCAAAATATCGAGACATCACCAAAGCCGAAAAAAATGTTTTGATACGATTGGTTATCATGTGATGTTCTATTACATCAATATATCGTCAAAGAGTACTGGATGGAAGACGTCTATAACTTTATCATGCAATGGGCTAGCATCGTGAGGAATACTAGTACTGTAGGCCAATCAAAAATGTGTTGCCTCAAAACTAAAACATTCCTTTATCCAAACATTCATGATCTTCCATCACATTGTTACCGGCATTTACGTGTAAGTCAAGTGTTTCTTCATAGTTTACTCTCTAAGTATACCGAGAACGTTCAGAAGAAAACTTAAATCGGACTTTATCATTTCAAACTGCTCTATATAATCTACTCACCTCTGAGTTTCAACTGACGATGAGGAACTTCCTAGGCTTTATTTGCAACTATGTTTACAAGCCTCCTTTTCATAATGTTTGAATGAAGGCCCAACCCATACAATAATGTAACAATCTGGATAATGCATTCAAAGTTTTTATATCCTCAGACATTAAGGGATTAAAATGACAATCTTTTACACGGAATACTTATATGGCAACGGTTCCTTACCTCTTGATTTGAAGAGTTTAACATTACAGATCTTCACCTTTTGACCTTCAATTTCCAAGGTTTTAATCAACAGTGGAGGACACTCCATCGTCTTTGTGAAATATTTCCCTTTTTTTACAGGTTTCTTTTTTGTGCACTTGTCAAGAGATACGTCTCCGCCTTGAATCTCGTATTTGGCATTACCATCTAGAATATAATTTTGTATTATGATTATAATTATAAATAAAATCATGAGAAGATGAATGGTATTCGCATTATTAAACATCCTGTTTTTCAGTGATATTTTACGATGCCCGCTGGATATCACGTTTCAACAAACGCTCCTTCGCTGCTTCATAAATGTCAATGAGTAAAAACTACCCATTTAGATATCAAATCAAAATCAGATTTATGACTAGGACAAGCGATTAAAAACAATTGTTTTAAACATTCCATAACATTTCTACATACCAGACGATTTGTGCAAAGTGCTTATGGCCACACACCTCCACAAATGAATCAAAATAAATAAAATTCGTAGAAAATCAATAGGCACTAGTCCTCAACTTGAGCAATGTGTATATAAATTACTTTTAAATAAATACTCGAAGATGAAGATGAAGACGGATTGAAAGATGGATGAAGGGCGAGCGCTGTAATTATCACACGCTTTTTATTTCGTTGGACAATTTTGTGTACAAACTGTAAGTTATCATTCGTTAATTCGAAAAAATGTAACACTCCTGTCCGACCAGTTGAAAGTAGAAAGTGACTGAGTTACCTGTGACGACCTTGAGATCAGTGAAGGTAACTTCGTCGAACGACATCTTAAGTTTATTTGCTCTCACACAGGTTTTATCTTCGCCATCTGCTAACTTTTTCATTTGCTTTTCGTTTAAAGCTTTAGAATTTTTTAGGCCGCGAAAATTTTGAAGATGTAACTCTGAAAAAAATAAATTCTGTGTGACTTGTTTGAAGATAAATAGTAATTCCAATATAGAAATATATAATCATTTGCAAGGCAATTCTCTCCGTCAAAATTCCTATACAGACTACAGTACTACGAGTTCTTCTCGGGCCTCCGGCAGGTTGCCCTAGCGGCAAAAATATGCTACATAAACTGCCTTGCAATATCTCAACCAATGAAAACAGCACATGCGTGGACAGCATATGTTTTCTCACAAGTCTATGTAATGATGCAGCGCTAAATAATTCAAATGTGTTCTGTAAAAAAGACTCAATGTGCAAAGTACAAATTTGAATATAGTTCAGCTTTCCGAAAGTATACTGAAATAACTGCGGTGCTTAGATTGATAACTTTTAAAACGGCGTCGCTGATTGCACAACTAATTTCTTTGCATTCAATCAGGCTTTTACTTTTATACGGAGAAACGCTCGTATTAGGGACAAAGGTTGTATAGGAATTCACAGCTATACAATAATTTATACTTTATACTTCTAACAGGACAACTCAAAGTTAAAGAGCTTCTCCGTGAGTTGTTGGAGTCATAAATGCCAAACTTAATCAATGGTGTCATTTTATCGCGAAGTATCGACTGTTACCAAAAAGACACATTTTAAAGCTTATTGTTTTTTTTACAGTGACAATATGAAGGTGGAACATCGCTTTTATGATCGAAAACCGGACAGTGGCGCGCGTCAAATAGTCAAACGTAATTTTGGAGACTTATCTAAAACAGCCAGGAGGGCAGTTAGGAGTTGATAGTGTTTGTTAGGTTATATAACTAGTATCCATGTATTTTGGGCACGATATTTTCACCTCTGTGCATTAAAAGGCTGTTTAAAGAATTCAATAGAAAACCAGTATTTGTCATATATATTTCTTTTGGACATGGAAAGATCAGATGTTTTGATTTTATATCACCACATATGACAATAAGGTTTGTATCAAAGGTAAATAATATGTTATGGAAAACACGGAGTGGCTCTTTAAACGCCAGAACCATTCGGCTCTCAAGAATACTGAGACAACAAGACACAGAGAGGAGCGTTGATCCTCACAGCGTAGAAGATACTGGATACCTTATCATCTCTTTGACTTAACGGTTGTTTTTATTACCAGACTCTTCGTGGTGCCAATGTTTAATGCTGAATAATCAATAACAAATGATTTAATCACCTCACTTAGAAATTGAGCCGTATTTTATTTCTAAATATTTCGTGCCGATCAAGGTGTCACAGTAAACAATAATCAAATCATTTGCGAATTTCTTGAGAAAATGGGGAGAAAAGGAAGGCATTATCAGACTCTGATAAGAAGGGTAGTGCATGGGAATCAAAAAAAAAAAGAAGAAAATTAGGATATCATTTTTGACAAATTATTTCATTTAAATTTGAAACTTACGAGCAGTCCTTTTCCCCCTTATAGTTCTTTTTCTTACAATTGCCTGACTAGTTATGAAATTTGTTTCCAGTCATTTTTTCCAGTAAGGGGCCTTACCTCCACATACAAGTTATAAACATACATGTATACATATAAAACATAATTACAAAGAGAAAGTGGATTTACAATTTTTATGACAGCTTGTCAACTGAAGTGAATGAGATAACAGTACTGTTTGGACCATACTGTCCAATTACTATAAAGTTTTCTTGAAGTGTAATTATGTCTCTTAATAAGATTTGTATCATCATTTCTGAAAATGCCATGCTGGTTGACGAACTAGAAAAAAACATTGTTGATCCTTGTAGCACAGGTGTGTTCATGCTCGTAATAACGTCTAGCAGAGGAAGATGGAATATAATGTCACCCATCTATAAGAAGATGTATATTATGATGATGTCGAAGATGAATCTAACTATCTTTAATTGTCTCTTTTCACAAACATGTGTCCGAATATTCTGTATTGAAAAGAATCATTTTGTCAATCCAGCATCAGGACGAGTTAGGAACAAGTGTCAAAGAGGAACAAGTGACCAATAGGAACAAGTGACAAAGAGGAACAAGTGTCAAAGAGGAACAAGTTACAAATAGGAACAACTGACAAAGAGGAACAACTGACAAAGAGGAACATCTGACCTTCTGAAAGGCTTTTTTTGGAGTTGTGTTAAGGAAACCAGGGCAACTTTTTCGACAAACTTATCCCACAGGATGAAACATGGACTCATCACTACATGTATGACCCTGAGACAAAAGTTCAGGCTATGCAATGGAAGCACGTAGAATCCCAACGTAGAGTTCAGCCATCCGGCAAGGTCATGCTTACAGTTTTGCTTACAAAGTTGTTAGGACGGATTTCGTGAAAAGCAACCTAGGACTTCTGCAATCAATGTATCTTTGGTTGAATTAAACGTGGGGAAAATTGTCTTATACTTGGTGGTTGCTATGTAGAGAAGGGCTAATATCTGTTCCAACCTCTGTTACACTAAATACACTGCAAGTGGGTCAGGTAATGAACGCTCTTCGTATATGTGCCTCTCATTGTTATTGTTGTTCAAAGTAGACACAACAATTTACTCGCCGTATCCATGCGGTTAACACAGGTCAATATTAGCAGAGGCAATAAGATATCATTTCCGTTTCCTTAGCCAATGAAATGCATGCCGTACGATTCAACCAGCTCATGTATATCCTTGTGATGAAAAGCATAATAATAGGACTTTGGGATAAACACAATGTCATTTACTCAGTGTTCTCTACCTTATTAAACACCGGCGTAAAACACCTGAATCAAAAATACTATTCGTCCCTTCGATATATCACGACCAAGTACCTACACAATATGGAAATAAGATCAGTTAAACAATACTAAATTCTATTACCAATTAATCTGTAAAGAAATAACTAGGGTGGCTTTAAATAGGCAGCACTACGAATTTAAAAAGGTTTATCTCTTCAGAATTTCCCCAATAAACATTATTCTATGCTAAATGTATTATATTCACATTGTAAAAACATCTCATTACTCAAACCGATCATCTGTAGTCGTAGGGAAAATGATTAACAAAAACCTTGTTATCATCTGAGGTAGGGAAATGGATTGAATTTCACATATATAGCTTAACCTATCATTTTACGTTTAGTAAATTTTCTATTTTTGATTTATAAGCATCTTCTTGTAATTGGAAATATCAAATTTCCTTTTCGTGACTTTACTTTATTTATCCCTTGAAACCTGCTATTGCCCCTTTAAAAGTGGGGTTAGACCATGATTTAAGGTGGTGAGGTGGGCTATGATGACCGTTCAGAATGCACAATGCGTGTGAAACCCTTAATTTACTAAAAAGCATGTATATCAAGCTTCCGTTCCCATTATTGACATGGCACGTCGCCTAATACCAGAGGCGAAACTGTGGCAAATTGAAAAATGGTTGGATGTCCCTTTGACAAATCAGGCGTCAGATTGAGCGACATTATTCCATTTCATTTAACTATTAGCAGTTTTTACGGTCACAACAAGTCCCTAGTAGCAGCCCTTTGCTCTATATTATTCCTCTTCTCGCATTTTTATCAATATGCCACTTACCAAGTGCTCAGGTGTCAGAACTCATGGTGCAGTATAAATTTAAAGGTTGACGCCCCACACCCCTTTTATCTTTCTTGCCGTCACTGTTCCTGATCATCTCCCTGTGCCGTATGCAGGGATTTGTCACCAGAACAATGGACACAACTGGAGAGATGCGTAAGGAAATCAGCATGCAAAAGGGAAGTCCATTCCCAGCTACTTTTGACGCCTCTAAGGAGAAGTATTTCGTCCAACGTCTTCAACAGACACCATGGGTCTGGCCAGCCTATCCTCTATATGGCCTACTACGGGCGAATTGAACGTCCCTCCTTTTTGTAATATATCCTCTCACTGAAACGCACTAAACCGCAAGGAAAACATTCGATGGTTTAGACACCCTCTGGCTGGAGGGCATCATCCTGCATTATCCCTATCTTTGCCCTTATCCAGTGACTTTAAGGAGATTTGCACGAAGGCGAGTGAACTGATCCAAGGGTCCACCGTGTGAAAAGAGTCCACCTAGCTTTTTGTCATACAGCATCTTCACAACGTAACAGTTGTTTACCTGTTTAGTTTTTCACACTGTAGATCTACCGAGTGTGTCGTCGATATTTAAACGCACTAGTGTACGCCAATATTTCGTTAACACAACGAATGCACAGATACCGCATATCTCTCGATATTACTCGCTATCCTCATTCTAGTAATCTACCCCGTTAGTTATTTAACAAATATTTACGTATTCAGGTAGTAAAGTGCATTTTTAAAGGCCGGTAGTATTCAATGTTACGTGACATTAAATCCGCATTAACTACGATATCGGAAATATCAAGATTTTTCTCATAACCAGAAAAGCGGAAACGGCAGCCGCTATGGTCAATCTAATAATAATGCTAATACCGTGTTATCAAGTCGGTTAATTTACAACATTGCTTTTATAAGACATATTTAATGATTTGTTCTCAGTTCAGAGTTTAGGTAATACAATAGCTGCACACACAACTAGTTCAGCCGTTCAGCAAGTGTCAATAATTTATCCGTTTTGTGCAACAATAGATTTTTATATGTCCAAGCTGACATCGGCTGTCTTAACGTTTCATTGTTGATTGCAGATCAATTGTAACGAATGTTTAGTATTTCATTGCATCGATAGAAAGTTTCAGTGACATTATTTTTTATTTTTCAAATATTCTTAATCAGCCAATCAAAAAAGTTATTTGTTTTATTAATTCGATTGGATGTCAATAATATGATAATGATTTCTAAACATCTGGTATTAATGATAATAGCCATCAACCTAATGCGTGCAAGGTGATCAAGTGTTTTGATTTTATCATTTCAATGAACATCTTTTGGGACAAGCTCTCATTTTTTGAAGGAATTTTTATCAGTGCACTACAATATTCCAATGGTTATTAATTTAATGCTGTACAAAATGAAGCAAATATGCTTAAACAAGATCAGTAATAACGTAAGAAGAAAGAATGTTTAAAACTATGCAGTTGAGGAACAACTGGACTTTTGTCACAGAAGGGCCACCTTGCCTTGTGTGAGAAGGAGCAAAGGGGCACCTGGTATTTTGTCGTTGAGGAAACCTGTATTTTTTAAGAGGGTCAACCTGAATATTAACTGATATAATTGAATACAGAAATTTATCATCATTATTTTAAATTTTCAATAATGTTTGCCATTGAAATGTATCCAGTTTTAACTTACTCAAAGAAGTAAACATTATTTTATATTTTTCAAATATTCTTAATCAGCCAATCAAAAAAAGTAATTTGTTTTATTTATTTTAATTGGATGTTAATAATATGATACTGATTTCTAAACATCTGGTATTCAAGATAATAGCTATCAACCTAATGCGTGCAAGGTGAACAAGTGTTGCCAAACTGGCCGTTTGTCATAGAGGGGCCACCTTGCACCAGGGGCACCTGGTATTTTGTCATTGAGGAACACCTGTATTTTTTAAGATGGTCAACCTGGCCTTTTATGTCGGGGCCAACTTGACTTCTGTGGAGAGAAACAAAGCGGCAACTAGCCTTTTGTAAGTGAGGCACACCTCACCTTTTAAAGAGGGTCCAACAGCCCTTTTTGTCATAGCGGGGCACCTTGCCTTGTGTGGGGAGGACCAAGGACAACTGGTCTTTTGCAAATTAGGAACACCTGGCATTTTAAAGAGGGACGACCTGGCTTTTTGTCATAGAGGGGCCACCTTGCCTTGTGTTGAGAGGAACAAAGAGGAACCAGGTCTTTGTAATTGGGGAACACCTGGCCTTCTGAAAGGGGCTATCTGGCCTTTTGTTGAGAGGAACAAGGGGACACCTTGTCTTTTGTAATTGAGGAACATCTGGCTTTTTGGCCACCTTGCCCTGTGTGGGGAGGAACAAAGGGGCACCTGGTAATTTGTCATTTAGGAACACCTTGCTTTTTGAAGAGGGTCAACCTGACCTTTATATGGGACCAACTTGACCTGTGTGGTGAGGACCAAAGGGACAGTTGGTCTTTCGTAATTGAGGAACACCTGGCTTTGAAGAGGGACAACCTGGGTTCTTGTCATAAAGGGGCCACCTGGACTTATGTTGAGAGGAACAAAGATGCGCCAGGTCTCTTTTAATTTAGGAACACCTGGCCAAATGAAGAGGGGCCACCTGGCTTATTGTCATAGAGTGGCCCCCTGGCCTCATGTTGAGAGAAACAAAAGGGCACCAGGTCTTTTGTTATTGAGGAACACCTGTCGACCTGGCCTTTTGTCATAGAGAGGCCACCTTGCCTTGTGTGGGGAGGAACAAAGGGGCACCTGGTATTTTGTAATAGAGGAACACCAGGCCTTTTGAAGAAGGGGCCACCTGCATTATTGATAAGAGGGGCCACCTGGCCTTATGTTGAGAGAAACAAAGGGGCATCTGGTATTTTGTAATATAGGAACACCAGGCCTTTTGAAGAGTGGCCACCTGTCTAATTGTCATAGAGGGGCCACCTGGCCTCATGTTGAGAGACACAAAAGGGCACTAGGTCTTTTTTAATTGAGGGACACCAGGCCTTTCTTTAAGAGGAACAAAGAAAGCAATGATATGGAGCAGTAAGGATAGACAAGCAGTCGACAGAAATACAGGAACCTCGTTGTCATTTCGACTTGGGAGGCAATGTGTTTGTGACTGCAAAGTCTTAGAATGTTATGTCGAACCTTCACATTAGGTGATATGAGGACGTGTCAACTCATCACTTCCCCCTTCACTTTACTGTTGGAAAAGAGATACAACTGAACAAAATACAACTGTGAAATACAACTGAACAAAATACAACTGTGAAATACAACTGAACAAAATACAACTGTGAAATACAACTGAACAAAATAAAACTAAGAAATACAACTGAACAAAATACAACTGTGAAATACAACTGAACAAAATACAACTTTGAAATACAACTGAACAAAATACAACTGTGAAATACAACTGAACAAAATACAACTGTGAAAACAACAGGATGACGTCATAAATGTAATTTAATTATTGTGTCTCTGCTTGTTTTCCAAGTTGCTAGCAAGAAGCGAGCATGTTCACAATACTACTACTAATAAGTGTTTTTATAACGCGCACAAATCAAATCATTTAGCAAATTCTCTAGGCGCTACAAACGTTCACTGGACATAACTGGGTGTAGCGTGTGTAGTATTTAAAATATTGCAACTAGATATCAAAGGCTTGTTTAAATAAGAATGTTTTCAGTTTTGACTGAAGACAGGTGCAACGTTGGAAAAACTTCTGTGACCAAATGACTACAACAACAAATACTAACTCTACTACAACTACTACTAATTACTACTGCTATTACTACTACTGCTACTACTACTACTACTACTATTACTACTACTACCACTACTACTTCTTCTAAAACTACTACTGCTACTTCTATTACCACTACTACTACAACTACTGCTAATTCTACAACTGCTATTACTACTGCTACTACCACTACTACTACTACTACTACTACTACTACTACTACTACCACTACTACATCTACTACTACTAAAACTATTACTTCTACTTATATTACCACTACTACTACTACTACTACTACTACTACAACTACTACTACAACATCTACTACTACTAAAACTACTACTACTTCTTCTTCTATTACCACTACTACTACTACTAGATCTACTACTACTAAAACTACTACTACTTCCTCTTCTATTACCACTACTACTACTACTACTACTACTACTACTAGATCTGCTAAACGTAACAATCAATCAATTGCATGTCCAGATTGAAGAATAAATACCGTGAGAATCAATTAATGACTCATCTTCTCTTAACTGTCTAAAATTCGAAATAATTAATAGTTCGGACATTTCAAAATATTATGAAGGGCATACACTTATGAATACCTTGAATGAACAAGTGCACATATCGCTTTTGTCAAACAATACTTTGCTTTCAAACACTTGTCTCAAAACCAATTCAAATGACAGAAAATAATGTGAACTGGAACAAAATAGTAACTGGGATTTCCTTTTAATAATTAACGTGTTCGAGACCATCAAAAATATATGAAAATTAACACGTACAATAAATGCAATGACATTTCTTCAACAAATATTCGTATTCTACACATTTTTAAAAATAATATCTGCATGCATCGATAAGTTGCAATTTATTGTACACAGAAAGCAGTCCTTACCTTGACCGGAAGTGAGAACAGGTAGAGTTACAAAGCAGATGAGAAACGTCAGCGTCTCCATGACGTCCTCAAGGTGGCCCAGAAGTCCAGTAAGAGCACGAATCTCAAGAGAAGTCCCCCGTCAATCAACTGTATCACAATAGTTCAGTAATGAGTTTCAGAATGTAGAAATGATAAAGTTGACACTACGTTATACACTATTTTGGGAGAATAGGGGATCAGAGAAAAGTAAGGTACTCAGCAATTTTGGGGTTTGAAACCGATATAAGAATGCGATCAATATAAAAAATATATCAAAATGTAAACACAATGTAATGTTGAGAAACGCTGAGATAAAGAAATTAAGGGACCGAGATTAAGAAGCAGCAAAAATGCGTTATGTCAATAGAGCTTTAGACCAAGTCTGAATGAGCAGTTTAGTAAGAGAATGAACAGTCTGAGACTTAGTAAGAAACACAATAGTATTGAGACAAATGCTTCATGAGATAGTGTTTGAGTAAACGATATGCATAGCGTAAAACTGACTGAGAAAGTAACTGATTACGACATTGAATGAATAAAAGGCCGAGTAGGAAACTGAATAGGAAAGGGAATGAGTAAATTATTGAATGGCTAAGAGAGTTAAATAGTCGATTAAGTGCTAATAGAAAAATGATATGAGTAAGAGAATGAGTTAGGAACTTGGTGAATTACAGGATTAGAATTTAATTGGATGACTAAGATTCGGAGTTAGAGTTCGAGAATGAGACTGATACAGAAAAGGACTATCAGTACCTTCGATTTGAGTAAGAGTTTAGGTTTGAGCCTGGGTAGGATGCTGAGTGAGAAAGAGACTGAAAAACTGCAGCTCAGATCGCTGTAGAGAATGACCAAGAGACGGACTTACTGTGACTTCCTGAGTTACCAACCGAGTGGAAAACAGAGTTAACGTGTGTAAGAGACACTGTTAAAACAGTCCGTCCTCAGGGTAAGCTCTGGTAGTTGTGGAAGTGGCTTCTTCCCGTTGAAGAGGCAGCTCGCAGTAACAATGATATGTGTTAGTGTCACTTGAAACATCGGTGACTCTAAACCTACCATCAGAGTGATACAGGGGCGAACAATTGAATGGTAGAATAGAGAGAAGGGAATTTTGCGAATGGAGATAAGATAAAAGAATATCAAAGAATGAAATTTGTTTATCAACATAATTTGATCGCCTCATCAACTTAGTCTTGTTTTTTGGTTAAATTGCATTGGTTTACGCTCAGACCTACGTTGTTTATCAAGCGAATGAGTTGAGGTTAATGAAACTTGGATTTTGATTAAGATGCCTATAAGTTTACGAAATGATAAAAGACAAACTTTCTTCTGGAAATTCATGATAAAGTGTTAATCGAATGAACAGCTTGTGCCGAATATCGGACCTCAAGAAACGTCATGTTGACATCAAACCATGTCAAAATGATCATCCAGTTGCAAGTATATCCTTTGAAATAGAACAATGGTAAGATGAGACTCATCAACGAAACGTTACCAAGCGTTACCATCATTTGAAGCATTAACCCTTAACATGCTAGTCTGTGATTGTAGCCAGAACTTTAATTGCTTGGAAACATCACCTTAACTGGACCTGTGCCAATCAAAGGAATGTATGTTCCTAACCTTTAACTTTAAAGAATTATGTCATTGATCATATTCGTTGGATCATAAAATGTGCATTATCCCTACAGTCATGAACCGGCAAGCATACTGCAATAATAATGATAGAGCGAAGACACTTTTCAAGTATGGTTGAAATAATGGTTTTCATGGCATGGCTTTTTAACCAGAGGAGAGTGTTCACAATTATTTTTTTGTTCGTTTCCCTAGTTTTTGTTTCCATGTATTGTGAATTTTCTCTTGACATCAGCTGCATTTTACCCCTGCACTGACTGAAGCTCTACGTTTTCTTGTTCATCGACACCTTAGCCTGATCAACAGTCCATTGTGAAGAATTTGCCTGGAAAAACGTTTACACTTACACGAATCTTAGATTTAACCTATGTCCTGCAACTCGTTGATCACAATTGTAGGTATATTTAGAAAGCTTTTGACAAATCACTTAAATTTACCAAAAAGGAATGGAACCAAATGTCTTATCGACGGCTTCAGAGTCCCGCTAGTCCACTCGGCAGACATTCGTTTAAATTGGACTAACACCAATGCTGACTTCTAGCAGATGTTGACTTCCATCACAACGTACTATGAAAACAAAGTTGTTACTCTAAAATCGATAAATTTGAAATTTGATTTACAAGAGTCACTCAACAGATTGATTTTGGGTTTTCTGTATTTTGGATTTGTTAAATCCAAGATTTAAGATTTTTCTTTGATTTGTTCCTAATTTATCAAATGTCATTATAATTATATTACTACAGTCATTGCCGTTACCTTTTTTTTAAATACCAGATTTGAATTACGGTTTCCCGAACATGAAGGAGGAGAAGATTTCTACTATAAGAGACTATGATTTTAAGAAGACAATTACTTATAAATGATCAAAGAAAATTGAATTGTAAAATACCTTATATCATTTCCTCGCCTGAGGCTCAGTTTGAATTGAGTTCCATTCTACAATGCCTCAACTCGCCTATTTGCACGAAATTCAAGACCAAAAGAAAGAACAATCTGCAAGTTTTCCCACGTCATCACAATTAATGATAATATTTTACAACACAATGCGTTGAGAGTGTGATGAATTTGTATATTTTAGAAAATAATGAAAGAGAGAGAAATGAAAGGAATTTAGTTCCGCATCGTCATAATCTGACAAATCGCAATTCTAATACGAGGGGAAGTCAATAGGTTTATAGAGTGGATATAAAACAGAAGCCAATCGTTGTGCGAATGATTGTGTTTATTCAATATAATCTCCCTGGACCTCGATGCACTACGCCTATCTGTTTTTGAGAATGTTTATGTTCTGTACTTCATGATGCAGGAGAGTGTTGGTGTTCCCATTGCATGGTTTCTTGCTTGGTGACAAGATCTCAGTGATGTATCCATGTTTCAACCCCTGTAACCAGACGGATATTAACGTCATCGGTATTGTAGATGTCCAAGAGCTCACGACTGGATTAAACTCTTTGGTGTCGATCTTGTGCATTAAAGTTTCCTGGCATCCATCTTGCAAACACCTTGGATATGTGTATGTGCTCATGAACTATGGTCCAAAAGGCGGTAAATTTCAAGTCAATTGTCGAGAGGGGTTGTGTATGTAAGTAAACTGTCGTCAGATGGCCTATCTCAATAATGACATCAACGATGATATCTTCAGGGGTGTATACATACTCATTCTTATGTACTTATTGACTTCCCCTCGTGCGCTGTGTGTTAATTGTACTCAACTCGGGATTACTTTTTACTTTTTAACGTAATCCTTTTCTAAAAAGCTTTATTCAGGTTTGATCCATTTTCTGTGCAGATATAAAAGAACAGTAAAAACGAAGACGAACACAAAGAAGACGAAAAAAAAGAGGACGAAGACTATGAAGAAATGAATAAAAGAAAAGGCAGAAGATGATTATCAAGGAGAAGGAAAGAAAGAAGAGGCTATCAAGTAGAAGAAGAAGGGGCGAAGCAGAAGAAAGAAGAAATAAATGAAGAAGAAGAAGGATAATAAAGACCATGAAGAGAAAGAGGATAATGGAAAAAGGCTATTGAGAAGAAAAAGAGAAGACACATGACTATGATAAAGAAGAGGGAAAGGATGAATTCAAAGAGGACGAAGAGTAGAAGACACAGAAGACTTATAAGAAGTTGGTTTATGCTACGGCCATGATTGATTAGTCATTTCTCCTTCCATTATTGCATTTGCATTGCATTGAGAATCAGTAGGAGAATATACAGTCAAAGTCTTTGATGATATCCACGTACATAGCATGACAATAATAGTCGGGAATCGTTTCAGGAATTAGGCGTGTCCAAATTATGCCAAAAATATGGAAAATATATTGTAAATCCTTCATACGTTTACAGTGCTCATGTAACACCATATCAACATTACAACAAACAATGCCACCACTCATATATGCATCTAATACTTAAATACATAACGTCTGATCTAAACGATATGAATTCGCTGAAATACAATAGGATCACAGAGTTGTACTTCAATTTGCATCGGTATCATGTACTGGCTATATTCGTCATATTTCAAGTATCCACTTTGAGATACCATAACCATATCATTTCTAAACAAAGCTTTTGCCACTTAAGTAGTGAGCGTATTGAACATGACTCTCAATGAAAGTACCAGCAAGGGGCTGTATAGTATGACGGAACGACTCTTAACTCTAGGATGTATCGGCGTCCTCTCTTCTTCCTTGTAGTTGGGTTTCATGGCCATGCTTTGCCATCTCTTCGAGCCGTTTTATCATTACGGAAATACACTTCTGTGTAAGAAGAAACTAACTTAGAATTCGAGTCTGATTGTGAACAATGTTACACATTCTCGGATACTGTGTACATTGTTCTTCTATCTTAGTTTTTATAATGTGTTCTTGATTATTTTTTTAAGGAACCGGAAATTAGAACCAAAAGTTTGAATCGAAATCTAAAAAAGAAAAAAACTGAAGGCAAAGCTGTCATTCTTCCCTCTTGTAGCTCCTTTTTGTTGGTCAAAGGTGATTAAAAAAGGAGTCATGTTCAAGAACATGTTATTCCAATATGAATTTGACAATGACAATCCAAAGCGGGATATACCGTAAATAACCTTAGTAGCAATGGTCCACTGAGGTTTGCGTTTTGTGCAATCTAAATAAATTTATATCAACAGTGATTTTTAATATCAGGTCATACGGTAATAACAAAATGTTGAACTGTCCATCTATATTTGTTTCTAGTATATATTATTTTGTGTATATCAACTCCGCTGAAAGCTGTTCATCAAGTTGTAAGAGTTTCAAATAATACAAAAATCCAAAAGGGAAATGTGAAAAATGAGACAAATCAAACACAATAAGATCTATAATGCACGAAGCAAAGGTTTTATTACTTATTACAGTAATGACTTAGTGAACTTTCCTTTCTAGTGTATTGGATGGTTTCATTCATTCTTCCTTATTTACGTCATCGTTTAACTGAGCTGTATCAAGTCATTACGACTTGCACCAGGTCCGTTCTCATAACTAGACTTCCAGTTTCAATCAAACAATAAGCAGAAAGCTTGCAGGAGAAAATATTTTCCTCATGTTTTCTAACATTAATACTTTTTGCTAATACGGAAAGCAGATGGAAGGACTTTCGTTGAATAAAACTTTAAGGTTAACACATGATAATGACGAAATTGAAACTTTCACGGAATATGAAAAGCTTTCAGCAAAACGTGATATAAATGAAAAGAGCACCGAGAGACATCTCTCTTTTACTAGACTTACTTGAGTATCCTTTCATCTACTAGACTGACTGACTTCAATATTTATTTTACTTTATTTCAATAGACTGACTTCGATATCATTCTATTTACCAGACTGGCTTCAATATCCTTTGTTTACTGAACTGACTTCAATGTACTTTTATTTACCAGACTCACTTCACTATCCTTTATAAGCAAGCCTGACTTCAATATCATTTTATTTACCAGACTCACTTCAATATGCTTTGGTTTACTATACTGACTTCACTATCCTTTATAAACAAGCCTGACTTCAATATCATTTTACTTATTAGTCTAACTGCAGTATCCCTTTGCCTACTAGAGTGATCTCAGTATCTATCTATTTACAAGACTGACTTCAGAATCCAATATTACCAGACTTACTTCGATATCCTTATACTTACTAGACTAACATCAGTTTACTAGACTAGAACTATCATTATAATTTCAGGGTATGACTTTAATATCCTTTTGATACTAGACTGACTTGAATATGCTTTTATTTTCTAGGCTGACCGTCATATCCCATTATCTACAAGACTTACCAATATCCTTTATTCCATGATTTGGATATACGGTGGGTCATGAGAGATGCATTATGTTACCCGTGTCTTATTTTCAACGTAATATACCTTCAAGTAAATAGTTTGTAAATTTTATTTTAACAGAAAATAGTATCCTAGACTCTTTCACAGAGCACTTAGGAAATCGTAAATCAGTAACGTTACATCAGCACAAAATATAGAAAATAACATACGACCTTCAATATAATGCTAAATTTACTGAACGATTAATGAGTTAGTACAGAGCGTGAGCGAGATTGATACCCATTTGAAATCATTCACGAGTTATATAAAAAAAGTATCAAGTTTAGCATTCTAACAATTACCGGCCACATAAATCAAGCAGAACTTCCGATAGCGCGATGAAACTAACTTTTCCGCGACTAAGAGGCCATTGTGACGGTGGTGCCGACATTGTAATTAAATTTCACAACGCTTTACGCTTGTTAAACTTCGTTTCGTTTTATTTCCGTTTCGTTTCAGTTTAACAAGCTATATTCCCATATTGATGATGGACAAATGTTAAGCGCGATACGTCATCTGATTTTAATCAGATTGAATGGAAGCCAAGATCATCAACATAATCGTGCCTCTATCTAAACACGCTGCTCACTTTTTTTTTTTACACTGGATGGGACATCATCCCTAGGTGACATTCTGGATTTTCTTATGAGATGATTTTAGACTTTTTGAGGATTTAGAGATTTTTTATTTGATTTTTTCCTTTTTGTCTCAGAATCTTATCACTCTTTACTTTTAACGGTCTTATGTAATATGGATTGACATAAATCTATCGGTTTACTTGTGTACTTGGTCGTAATATATGCATCAGGTGATACATTTGTGAGAGTCGTTTTTCGATTGCCGTGGAATGGTAACAATCTCGCTGTTTGATAAAATCCTGGTTAATTGAACAATAAAACGTCCGTTAGGGAAGAATTGATTGAACTTATGTGGTGATAGATTTTGTGATTCTGAAAGGACTGTTTTGTTCATATGCTATTATCATCATTATTATCATCAAGTTTACTTTTCAGCTGTTATTTCATTTAA
Organism: Phorcus lineatus; assembly: GCA_921293015.1. Classification (NCBI taxonomy): domain Eukaryota; kingdom Metazoa; phylum Mollusca; class Gastropoda; order Trochida; family Trochidae; genus Phorcus; species Phorcus lineatus. Next base: position 43,314,083 of record OV121083.1, read on the forward strand.
ATAAGTATTTAATTGGGAACACAACTCATTCTTAAAGCTCCTGAAAGGCACACGATCACCGAATTGCATTAATTATTCAACTGTTTTGGATACACAAATGATCATCCTTTAGGAGTAATTTAGGGTAGTTTATAATCAAATGAAATAAATAACGATATTGGCGAATCAAAGAGTTTTTAAGATATCGTAAAAATCTGATTGAAAACTTTATAAACCTTTTTGCTTCAAACTTGTTTAAGATCTTCATTTGTAGAAAAATATTGATCCCTTAATGACAAGTTATTTTCAAGAATGTTAAATTTAACGAAAAACCTACTTCCTTGAATTAGGGAAAGGTTTGCAAACTCACGGAAATGTGAACTTGGATTGTAAATAATGCACCACGATCGAAGGTCATGATTCATAATCTTCCGCTGCAGATATGTGTGGTATAGTCAGATGCACATCTTGCAGGTAAGACATTCTTAAACCTATCTTGTTTCTTACGACAAAACGGCAGTGTTATATCTGTTGAGACGAACTCCAAAGGGACCTTTGTAACGGTAAAAACACTAACTGTATGTTCAGGGGGGGGGGGGGGCGGTGTTAATCTATTGAAATTTTGAAAAGGCGGGATTCCCCTTTCATGGATGGTGTAAGAATGTATTCCATGCTTCAGTTTAAAAGAACAGGCCTCATTGTAATCTGTTCTCATACATTGTTGGATGTTCATTATTCTGCAGGCATTGAGGATTTCACTACAAAGAATTTGTTATCCAGAAATTCTTGCTTTTCTAATTGTAATTCTTGTTCTAGGGACAGTCTGATTAAAAGAGAGAGCCCAATTAAACATACACGTATTTCTGAGGGTTGTTAAGTCAACTTACAAGATAGTTTTCATTATTGTTAAATTGGTATTATTGGTAATATTCAATTGACACTTGTTGTTTTCAATAACAGCTGTATTCATAGTTGATATAATTTTGCTCATCAGGATATCATGCTAGAAACAAACAAGCAAGACCGATGGTATGGCCAATGGGTTAACAACGTCAATCGACACATCATCCTCCGAACCCCCGGATACTAATGGTATGTAATGCTTTATACAGTTATGTAATTATTAATGATGTAATTAATTTTAATTGCAACTTGGTTGCTAGTTAATCATAAATTGATTATGTATTTTCATACTGTGTAAAATGTCTTAAATTTTCACATTAAATGTGGGCATGGTTGGGGCATGATTTAATCTTATAGTCAATACATATTTTGCTAAATGCCACACTGAATCAAATGCTGTATCATACAGGTCAAGCCTAAGCTCGCTAGTTACAACGCAATATTTAGCCACAGTGATATGACGTGCTTTTCTCCTGCACAAGGAATAAAGTGAATTTGTTTTACAAAAAGAATAACTTGTTAAGTTTCTATTTCAGATGACGTCAATTTTTCCGAAGTTATTGGTTTCACCGGTTACACGCTCTTTGTCTGTGTCATACTGATATTGATCCTTGCCGGATTGACTAGACTGATAATGTAAGTCTTTTGTTATATTTTTGTTAGCTTTGAACAAAAAAAGCAAAATTTATATTCCTCGTCACCTAGTATCAAGTTACCCTTCCAATAAGATACATAACCATTCATTCCGGTCCAATCTAGTTTTCACAATATATATTCATACCCATTCATAATAATAAAATCTAGCCAAATATTTTCCCTAGTTATCACAATATACATTCATACCCATTCATAATAATAAAATCTAGCCAAATATTTTCCCTAGTTATCACAATATACATTCATACCCATTCATAATAATAAAATCTAGCCAAATATCTTTCCTAGTTATCACAATATACATTCATACTCATTCATAATAATAAAATCTAGCCAAATATCTTCCCTAGTTATCACAATATACATTCATACCCATTTATAATAATAAAATCTAGCCAAATATCTTCCCTAGTTATCATAATATACATTCATACCCATTCATAATAATAAAATCTAGCCACATATCTTCCCTCGTATCGCTTGTTAAATAGCAACATTAGAATACCAATATCCATAAAGTCTTAGGGCCGTATTTGAGAGAGATAGCGATAGGACGATTAGATCGGATTCGAATCAAGAGCTGCGAGTTCAAATTCCTCAAAGGTTTTCGAAATTTCGTCTGCTGTACATATGATTTAACCTTGCAGTAAGATTTCTGTGAAGTGATGTAAAAAAATTCCGTGTAGTGATGTAAAAAAAAAATCCGTGTAGTTCTTCTAATAGTTCGCTAGGTTCACAGGTTTCATGATAGTAAAGAACCGTGATCCTGTTGCGAGCTTTCCCCTCAGCCGTGATATTATAGAATAATTTTGAAGTGGCACTAAGCCCAGGACCAACTCAATTTACCTTAAACTGTTTAATTCTTTCATTTGAAGTAATTTCAATAATTACAACAATATGTTCAAAAACGTCGAAAGTTTGATCTCCAATGGAATATTCATTTAACATTGAGTACTTTTCGAGTCGAATATGTCAACCTTTAAAGATGGCACTATATAGGTGATATATAATTGATAAGTTAGGAAATGAAACGATCGAAAAGCTCGCCAGTCGTTGAAACGTAATAAACGGAATTATTTGTTGCCTGTGTTTGATTACTCAAATAAGAAGCAAACATAGGAACGTGATATCGGCTTCTGTAAATGATAAAGGGGTTGCCCAAATATCAATGATAACCGCTAATCGTCATTAATTGGCATTTGAGGCTGAATGTGGTATCCTTGCGGAAAAGATTTTATAAAAAGAATCAATGGCTCTTTAATCATTGTTTACGTGTAACATTAGAGTGGAGTACTTATTAGGTGACCTCATGATTAGGGTTTTGTTGAACTCTTTACTTAAATTTCAGGTTTGATTTCTTGATTCATGTGTGTTCAATCTTTATTTAAGAAGCCGAAGAAAGAGCCACAACAGAGGACTACGAACCAACACTGTAAGCATCTTCGACTTGGCAACAATCTTCCACGACGATAGAGATCCTTATTGTACGCTTGGAATCGAAGGTACAAGATCAGGTGAAACTCCAAGGTGTCTCGGTACGACAAGGGCGCCATACACGGAACTCACTCCGAATGCAGAGAACACACTCGGAGTTAAATCACAGGAAGATTTAACAGGTGGGAACGACCTTGCAGAGCTGCCCCGGAAATGCAACACTTTGAGCGGGATACTTTGGAGCCGACTGGGTGTGGGCCTTAAGAAGAGCGCAACCCTGGACAGATACCTCACTGCGCAAAGAGGAAGCGCTTCTTCGACTAACGATTATGTCGACAGATGCCAGGAAGATATAAAACCAATACAATACCGACCCAGCTATATGATGATGGCGGATGCACGTGGAACCAACAGTTTTGTACCGGAAGATGACAACTTATGGGAGCGCTGTTCCAGCGACGGAAGTATTGAACACGACGTCCTGCTCAGACAGGATGTGGACCCTAATAGGGTGGACGGGAAGGACAATCGTCTGTCAACCATGTCGGATCTTCTCAGGTCCTCCTGGATAGGGCCAACTACGGATAAAGAGTACTTTAATATCGCTAGATGTGGGTCACAGCTGTCAGAAGACAGGATTGGAGGAGTCTTCATTCCTGAAAGCGACCTGGATCCTCAAATGCAAGACGGAGAGGCGGATATAAACCAAGTATCCCAAAATATCATCGACCTCATTACCGAGAGTTTCTCCGCTAAAATTCAAAAAAGAGAAAGCGATGATTGGAATGTGAGCGTAAATGATTCGATAACTTCTAAAGCGGGACTCGACACAAAGATGCCATCACTTGACAACGTTCTTACGGAGTCAGAGAGCATCGTCGACTCTAACATTGAGCGGACCAACTCCTTCTCACCAATTGCATCTGCCAGTCTGCCAGAAGAGAACCAGAACACTTTTTCTAAGACGTTGCCGAGACCTCAAAAGCGCCCTCTTCCACCTGTTCCACGCAGAAAGACGCCAACATTACCAAAGAACGTTGAAGCGGAGCCATCACATGTACTAAAGCCAGTAAAAACTGCAGATAGTGTCTATGGTTGTACGTCGCCAATGTCTCCTGAGGATAAGGACGGAAGCGGAAGCCATGACGAAGAAGATGATTATGAAAACATGCCTGGTATTATTGTCAGGAAGGAGGCTCCCGCAAAACCGGATTTTAATCCTGCGAAGAAAGTTCCGCCACCTCCACCGCCGAAACCTAAAAAAAAATTGTTCCAGCCTCAATTTTACCAAGACAGCTCACCGGAAGGCACCTTTGCATATATTTCCGGTTCGCAACAGAACGTCCTGAAGGTCACTCAAGAGCTGCAACAGAAGCTGATGTCCCGACGAAAAGATGAAGATCGGGAGGAAGCCGAGAGCGTGAACTAATAATGACTTATGTAGATTAAATTTGTCCAGAGTGTCCAAAGGAATAGGTCACTTATGTTAAACAGTTGTTCTTAACTTGTTAAAATTTAACTTTACGTCGAGTCCGGATACATATCGGCATCTTCAGAGTAAAGCGGCAATCGGCGACGCTTACCGTACCTTCAGCTTTTCTAATGGCCCAGCAAGACCTCGCCTATCAATCAATATTCAAGACTTTAATGTTCAATTTTCAGGCTTAGGAAATGAAATATTGAGAAGTAAATTATGGACAGTCCAGATAAGAGAAACATACAAACGAGTGGCCACGCTTTTTGTTGACATGAAGTATAAACAACCAATCGTTGGCTCTATTTTTATCTATATTTCAAACATTCATTAATGATCTCTGTTTACATCTTCATTATTGAATTATTAGCCATTATCAAATCTGTAATGAATTGAAAGTTATTTTGAAATATTTGTTAATGGGAGACTTATATTCTAGGATACCACTCATGCATGAATACAACTTAAAATCCCAATATAACTTATCATGTTATAGCTGTAATGTTGAGATTAAATATGCCTTTGCTTACATCTTCAATAAACAAAAATGGTTTTAAGAATCGTATTGTTATGTCAAATTCAGGTTTATAGTTTAGTATTTAGGGTAAAGTTCGATAAAACACTCCACCTCAGCTTTAAATTACGTATAAATAACGGATGTGCGACACAGTTGTTTCGAATTAATTTGCTCCTTTTGCTTATGGTGATTGGAAAGTCTGGTAACGCCATGTTTCAATCTCATTAAAATAGGATTTTTCTGCGCTGATTTACTCAGCTGTTATCTGTGTGACGTATCGCAACTATGATCTAATTTCTCAAATCATAGAATTCCGTTTTTTGTTTATTATTCTAAAGCATAGCAACTATAAGTCGGGCTCATCAAAGCGCACGGTTGTTTATTGCAGAAGTATTTATCACTGGCTAATTTAAACCTCGCTGCCAACTTGTCAAAATATGCAATTGTCATATTACTGTCAGTGGACTAGCAATCTCGGCGACAAGCACAGAAAAGTTGGGGAAACGCAGCAAGGCCTCATCTTAGCTATTAAATCATTAGGGCTGGCGCAAGTATACGCCATGCGTGGGAAAATGAGTCCTGTGACCTACCCTTACAGCATGGGGCACTGGTCATAGTATGATAAATGATATAAATTATTGACTAGGGAAACGAAATCCGTATAAATGAAAATGACTGCAAAGAACTTTTGTGGCAAATTAGGACAGTCCAACTACATTTATAAAGTTTGTCAACATCAAGTACATATATCAAGCTGATCTCTAACGTGAACGATTTACGAATGCCAGTCCTCACAGCCTCCGAAGAGCGAAAGACGTCAGTGACCGTGTGGCGTAGGTGGTCCCGTGTTCTAATGTGCCAAACAGATGTTATGTTTATGTAAAGGAGTTATGCCCCTTGAACGGCGGAGTCCCTAATTAGATTGTCCCTGGTATTGTTGAAGGTTCTGTAACATTGCAACAGGCAGTGAATGTACTCCACTGGATATTGCAGTGTCAGGCATCCGCAGACTGGGACTCTGCGGACCATTAAATCTAATTGCTCTGGTCTGGGGCGCAGGATCAGAATTATTGCAGTTTCTTTGATTGACTGCAAGCGTTTAACATGACAATGTCTCAGATTTATACTCACCACTAGGTGAAATTATCTCCGGTTGATAGGTTGCATGTGCATCATGTTGACGAATTTTTCCTCAACATTTTTCCCTGTTTTGCAAAACGATACCCTCCCATGACACCCATGGCCACAGTGGTGAAACATCTACAGTTTTAAACAACAATTGTCATGCAAAACCGTGTATTTAGGTATTTAATAATCACATCATTCAAGGAAAATCCATTTGAAACGTTATTTTAAGATTGTGTTTTGAGTCAAAGAAAAAACATTGATATCCCCCAACAGATAATCAAAAAACGACTGTTACTACGTTGAAAATTCCTAATATAAAAAAAATCACCAGAAGTTGATAATATACTGTATAGATGTGTTATTGAAACCTTAAGAATATTTATACCCCACTTCCGGTCCCGTTGCTATGGTTTCCTTTGTTCTAACTTTAGGTGTATTGACCGATACACCTCTCCAATACACCTATACCTTTTTTTTTATACACCTACTCTTTTTTGTACATCTAAACATAGTCAGGTGAAGAGATCTTCAACTTTGGCAAAAAAAGGGACTTGTTGCAGAGTTGCAGAGCAGAGACTCTGCTGATTGAGCTTCTGAGGATGGATACACTGTAGTACTTTCTGTTGTGTTATGTGTATGTTGTTATTTTCCCCTATATAAGCCTATGTATATCTATATAACTCGACTGGAGTGGTGTATAAGTCAGGTATACCCGCACTTCCCTCGGTGCATCACTCAATTCACCTCCTGTTTGAATCGTGATTCCTCGGCTTCACTACGCTACGCCTCGGAGACCCACGATTCAAACAGGAGGTGTATTGAGCGATGCACCGTGGGAAGTGTGGGTATATCTAATACTTATACCCCACTTCCGGTCTCGTTGCTATAGTTTCCTTTGTTCTAACTGTAGGTGTATTGTTCGATACACCTATACTTTTCTAATACATCTACTCTTTTTTGTACATCTAAACTTAGTCAGGAGAAGATATCTTCAACTTTGGCAACTTGTAAAATTTGCTATTATAAATTTTAGAGAATTATAAGCTAGTATCCTGGGAATCGAACCATGGACCTTGATGTCGCAGAGCAGCGACTCTGCCGACTGAGCTATTGAGGATTGATACAAACAGATATATTTTCTGTTGTGTTATGTATATGTTGTTATTTTTCCCTATATAAGCCCATGTATAGGTACTAGTTTGTACCAATTTTTAATAAAATGAAGTTAATTTATGTTTTTAAACCGTTATTAGAAGAGTAATGTTTATATTCTTTTGATCTAGTTAGGTCAAGACGTATATACATAGAGAAGTATGGAAAGCATTGTTTCGTCAAATATAACTCGACTGGAGTGGAGTATAAGTCATATATACCCACACTCCCCTCGGTGCATCACTCAATACACCTCCTGTTTGAATCGTGGTTCCTCGGCTTCGCTACGCTACGCCTCGGAGACCCACGATTCAAACAGGAGGTGTATTGAGCGATACACCTCGGGAAGTGTGGGTATATCTAATACTTATAGTACTTAAAGATGCAGTCCATTATATTTTGAGTCTTGTAAGTAGGTTTGTTTTGGTTCAAATTAAATCATGGATCTATTTATTCATATATATAAGGCAATTGCATCCAATATCGGTTAATTTGACTTGCAACCATTTGGTAAGCTATCTTTTTCACAGAAACACAGAGTTTGTTTTTGGAGTCAAATATGTTAAACTTTATAAAAGGTGTTATTTTATGGAGAAATAGTGGTTGTTTCTGTAAATCACCTTCTTATTGCTTATTGCATTAAGGAGACAATAAACAGGTTTAGTTGTAATTTATGATCGAAAACCGGACAGTGGCGCGCGCAAATTACTAATAGGTCATTCTGGAAACCTATTTACAGCAGATACAAGGCCAAAGATATGTTGAGAGTGTTAAGTAGGTCAATGAACTAGTATTCATATAAAGTACATGCCAAAATTTGACTTCTTAACATCTATATGGCGTTTTTTCTATCATCATTGAAAATGAGATAATATCCTAACCTAGACATTTAGTGAAACAGATGCTAAGTAATGGGACGATATTTTAATTGAACTCAAGACAGATAGTATCTTGGCTCTAACTTCAGCTAAATGGACATTCATGAAACATACTCTGTTTCACTTTAAGGATTCCAATCAGTCAAAAAGTGAAAAATGTCAAAAGTTTACCGCGCTTCTCCTTAAAAAAATCGATGATAACCACAATACAAAATCAACTAACACGAATCTTACTTATTTATTTGAAACTACGTGCACATGTTAAAAAGATTGTTGTGCATTCATCAAACATGGGGTAGACACGTGTCGAATACCATTGAACTCACAATGATCAACATCATCATTTTTCTAAACATGTTGCTATGAATACAAAGAGACCTCTCAAACACAAATAAAACTGCAAACGTGTACTTGAATCTGACACCACTAGCAAGTGATACTTGTCCACCATAGGCTAAAAATTATTGCAATGGTTGATAAAACACTTCCTTGATGAAGATTTATGCAGAGTCCACATAGTGAAAAACAACTGAGTTACTTCCTTAATTAGGTTTTAATTTACTTTGTCGTGTCGTTCCTAGAAATGCTTACTTCATTATTCTGTTACAGTTTTGTAAAACTTTACACTTAAAACACTGAATAGGGACATTTAGAGAAATCTTCGTGTTCTTACGTTGAAGGCACGTTGAATTACAAAAAGTCTTACTCTACAAAATTCGATTAATCATCACTGCCATAAATGAAAAATAACAAGGAAGTGGAAACTCGTAAAACTTGTTATGTCATTTTTCTTTAAAAATCTCGCCTTATAAAAAGTAAAAAAGACATTTCGTATGATCCGTATTTACGCCGATGTTGGGACAAAATTTTATTGTTTGAATCTGGAATAAACTGGATAACCAAACCCTGAACTTAAAGAGGATTACTACAATGATGTTTAAAGATAAAATTGGAATAAATTAATGATTAATTCATGAAGATTTTCTGTTTTCCAGGGATGCGTTATCGAGTGATAGCAATTTGATCCACCGAAAGTTTACTCTTAAAGGCACTATAGCACGTATTTTTGCGTTCAAGTTGACTGTTGGTGTATCAGAACCTCAAAACCCATAGGACATTTCTATCGATGCAATAAGATACTTATTTTTATATACAATTGAAATGTAATCAATAATGAAAAGATAAAACGGCCAAAGTCACTAAGGGGCTTCATTGGAGTCGTTTTTGGCACCATACGGTTTGAACCAAACGGTTGAACTCGGAGTTTGTGCAGCCTTTAAATACTTTATGCTCTTAACTGAAAACAAAGTATAGAATATTTTTAAAGTTATATCTGTAATTCAACGAGTTCTTGTACAAAGTTTTTACAATGCTGTTTCAATTACCACATCGCTGCCGATCTTGGTCTTTTGAAAGTTCAAGCGGGTTCCGTCTATCAGAATTACTTTATAAAAAGATTATGTCCATGTATCCGAAATAATGGTATATTATCTGAGTTCGCATCGTTTGTAATATCGAGAGCTATGCGTTATAATTTTTCCAATTAAAATATATCTTTTAAAAATCATATAAATTAGATGGAAGCCTTTTAGAGGTCTCCATATTTAAAATATCAATCTCTCAAAGTATTTTCAAATTTTTATTTCACTTTTGGGTTTGGATGATAGACAATGGTCCATCGCACTTGTTAAGATCTCCCATCAACTAAGGTTATCCTAAATCTGTCAAGACTGTATTATGAGGAATAAGAATATAATCAAAATATTGTATCTTCCGGGTTACGAACTTCATCAATCAATGGATCTCGCTGAAAAACGGTCTGATAACAGCCAGTATAGTCGCATGTTCTGACGTATGTAAGGTTAAACAATCACTTTGCCTACGGCAAAGACTTTCGGTGTCAGAGGCTAGGGGCAAGTAACACTTGTGAACCTTTCGTTCTTTATGATCACCGCCATCCTGCTTTTTTAACGCGATGATGTGATTCGTCCGCTAATTTCTTGTGTCTTGTAAATGGACTTGTAACAGAGCATACGCCAATACGGGATGTCGTCAGACCTTAATGACAGGAAACCAACAAACTAGTTTGGTTACCGGTAGAGGCAATATTACGAACCTTTTTAAAAACAGATAACAGATAACAGACTTTTTAGATAAGCGACCTTCACTCACTATTTTCACCATTAAGATGCAATATTAGCAATGTAGATTAAGTCTAGGTCATAAACCTATGGTGAATAAAATTAGTTTTTGTCACAGAAGATGCGCAATTTGTCTGTTAGGTGTAATCCAAATCAAACGGGAAGTAAAATTACACAGTTTAAAGGTTAAGAGTGATGCACACCCTTTAAACGTCGGTGACATAAACGGGAAGATAAAAACGCCGCGAATGGCATTTATCGGCCACCATAGTAAATGATAAGTGGTAGATATGTGGTAAACTGATAACTAAGTTAACTTTTAGAAGAAAGAAGAAGAAGAAGAAGTTTATTCAGTAGTTGTGGCCTCATGGCCAAGAGTACAATCATTTGAAATAATACATATAGTTTGCGGATGGACAGGTTAACAAATGATTATAAAAGCTGTTTTTTTACACAGGCAGGTTACGTTTAAGAAATATCGCAACCGATTTAATTAAATTTACATTTGATGTTGCTAAAAGTTGTTTGAATTTTAATTGTGATGGAAAAGTATGATAATAGCTGGGTATATACAATTTTCTTTGCAAAGAATAAAAGGGACACACAAGTAGAAAATGAAATTCATCTTGTTGAACATTAAAATCACATTTGTCACAAATAAGTGTATCGCTATGTATATCAACATTATATTTATATCTTTGTTGTTGAATGTTTTACCAAGGTTCAGAAAGCCATACCGGGAAGTGACAGTTGATTCGGCAACGTGAGCGCTTGTCATATCGTTTGCAACAAACCAGGCAAACATCCAAACAGGAAATAAATCAGCCCAATCAAGAACTCCGGATTTTGTTGATTATCATAAAGATTGCATCCCACTCAAGTTGTAACATGATACTATACAATATAAACTTTGACGCCTTTTTCTCAGAAATTGACCTAATTTGAAACACATTTTTGCCAATATAATAGAAAACAGCGTCCAAGTGTAATTATCCCTTCCTAATAGTTGCATAATACATCATTACTTTTCTCAGCCCCGTCATCAGCTGCAGAAGTAGTAGAGGGAATTATCAAGTATCAAGCGAAAATCACTCGCGGCCATTTCTGTGTTATATATTTGGTAATCATTTGAGGTAGGGAAGTGGATTTGCAAAGCTTAAAGAGCCACTCCGTGAGTTGTTGGAGTCATATATGCCTAACTTAATCAATGGTGTCATTAGATCGCGACGTATCGACTGTTACCAAAAAGACACATTTTAAATCTTATTGTTTTTTTACAGGGACAATAGGAAGGTAGAACGTCGCAATTATGATCGAAAACCGGACAGTGGCGCGCGTCAAATAGACAAACGTAATTTTGGAGACTTATCTAAAACAGCCAGGAGTGCATTTAGGAGTTGATAGTGCTTGTTAGGTTAGGTTATATAACTAGTATCCATGTATTTTGGACATGATATCTACACCTCTGTGCATTTATAAAGTTGTTTTTAGATTTTCATGGAAAACAAGTATTTGTCATATATATGTCTTTTAGACATGAAAAGTTAAGATGTTTTGATTTTATATCACCACATGTGACATTTAGGTTCGTATTTAAGGTAAATAATATGTTATGAAAATCACTTCGTTTACGTGAGATGTCTTTCTTTAAATCTGTAACAACGTGCTACTGTCCCTTTAACTTCCTTTTCAAATCAATAAGTTTTCCCTATTGGTCTATTGCTATCAATTGCCTTGAAACTTTCATGTCATATGGCAAATCAAACTACAAGATTTTAGAATTAAGTAATTATAAGTTAATTTCACATCATACATAATATTTTTCATGTCAAATACCGAATCACTGTACAACAGACCTACTGCTGCTGGCATCAAGTTATGCGTTTGAGACGGCTTAACTAATGATAAAAATAAGGAACGGTCATCTTGTCAAATTCAAATTCAAATTCTTTATTCTCTTTACAACACCAGCGGTGGTACAAGAGCATATGAATATATACATGAGAGTTAAAGTACATACAATGTAAAGGTCAATTTTTAAAAAAATAAAAAATTTCAGCATTAACAATATTGATAAACTTTGAAAGTTTCTTAACAACAGAGAGCTTATTACAACATAATAATATTTTTAACTTATAAATATTTGGAAATGCATATAGATATTCGGGTATATAAACTTTTCTTTATGTCGGCGAATGCTAAACATCTAAACAGATAGTGGAATTCATCTGCTACTGCTGTGGAGTTACAGAGCGGGCAATTTCTATTTTCACGTGCGATGCCTCTCCAGCGGCCAGTTTTTACAAGACAATGTGTTGGTAGAAATGCAAAAGTTGTTCAATGGAAACACACAGTTTGGCTTCTTTGGAGGAACTTGAGAGTAGGTGAACAAACCCGATGGGTGCAGCATAAACAAGGTTGCTTCATAAGCGAGTATACGTACAAATACGAATTTAACATGTCCATAACATAACGTTTCCTTATTGGACCCGAGTCGAATTAGTTTGACAAAACATTACAACCCAATTACCGTTTTTACTGATTTTTGATAACAATATAAAAATTGTACATATGCGAAAACCATAATTGTCGTCTTTGCCATAAATTTTTCGTTTTCAAAGAACTTATCAAATTTATCATAGCAGTGAATCAAGTTTATCATAGTAATAGATAATGTTAACTGCATTGAATTAGAGACCGAAGCTTTAGATTAATTTACTGACTATCAAAAGAGGCACGGCTAGAGATAAGTAGAAAATGACTCAGCAAGTTAACCAAAGTAGTAGAAAATGACTCGGCAAAGTTAACCAAAGACAGAACTCTTCAGTCTCCAAACAATTTACTTCTCTCAGTGATCAAAGCAATGTTTTACCCTACAGCAATATTTCACCGAATCTCTTCTATAATTTCAAAGTATTTTCATAATATTAATTTTTTTAATGTGCATAAAACTAGTGAAATTGGCTTTCTATTTGATGACCTCCACCACGAATGAGTAGGGGAGTGAGTTATTATTTAGCGCTGCTTGCGCAATATTTCAGCTATCAGCGGCGTACCATGGAATGTGTCATTTCTTTCTTTACTGTGCTTACATGTAAGTGAACTGATTTCAATGTATATTTCTTCACATAAAAGGGATTCATGTTACATGACAACTATAGTTCAGGGATTCTGATCTGTAATTTCTACCGTTCAATAATGTATTCAAACACAACATTGTGAAATTGACTCTGCAATGGAGGGGAGATAACAACGGTACTATAGAACTGCGTTATAATTTCCGTATTTGGTTCGCTGTCAACGCAGTGGACTAATCATATAAACCTCTATAATTACATGATAAGATATATACAGAGACAGGTAGATATCAGTATCACAATACTCCAAGTTTACCTAAAAAGGCTCAAACTTTAAAAAATATTGCAATGGTGTTATACATTTATTAGTGAATATGGAAATATATTCTAATTGTGTTATACAATTATTTAGTATATATGGAACAAAGAGCCAACGTATTTGATTGCTTACATGTGAACATTTAATATGTATTAGATAACATGGGGGTAGTAATCTTCTTCCATTTTTGGACCCCTTCACTGATGTATGAATGAATTGAACAATGCTATAAGGTGTGTAGGAGCACGTGCTTCCCGCGTGTCAAGCGCGATGCACGAAGAACATGTCCTGAGCTCGAGAACTTCGTGGGATCCGTGAACAACCTGCTAGTCAAACTAACAAGTCGTCCATTCCGGTTCAGGTTTTTGAAGGATGAGGGCGGCTTATCATCAAGAATTAGTATTAGACAGTTAAACGTCGAGAGTGGTTTCCAGTTATCAAAACAATTTTATTTATTTTCTCAACCAATATTCATAAGATGGGATGGCTATGATATAGTAAGTTTTTGTAAATGTTCTACATTGATTCAAATATTTTAGTTTGTTTTCTAGCGTCAATGATTTTGCTATATGTATCCTTGAATTAGATATTAGGGATACTTTTGGCACTCCTGATATAGATAATGAACAGGACACATTTAGGAATGGTTGGACAACAAGGTCTAAATCCATTCCGGTTTAGTCCCACAGTGGCCCATCCCATAGTGGGCCGGGTGTTTTCACACCCTCTTAACGAGCTGTTCCAGAGTGGGCCGCGGACATTTAAGCTGAACCATAGTGGCCCACATAAGTTTGATTGCCTTAATTAGCAGGTGTGATTACCTTGTCTAACAGTTCAGTAACAGTGTACTTCCTACTACTCATCATTAACACCTTCTCTGATCTATTGCTCACCTGGTTAATCACCCGTAACACCTTCATTAGTATGTTTTCACAACTAACAACCTCTCCCAGAACGGGCCGGCCTATCACACCTCATTAATGAGCTCTCCCATAGTGGCCCGCCGGTCTGCTCATTACGTAATCGAGTCGTGGCCCACTATGGGATAACACCATGCTTCCTTGGTAATCAGATGTTGTAGTTATAATACATCCTGTATTTGATGTAGTATTATGCATCGAGGCGATTGCCCTTAAGCAAAATGCTTTATCGCAACAGTCCTTTAAAAACCTAAACTTAATCATAATACCTCATCAATAATATTTAATGAAAAAAATGATTTAACGGAAACAAAAAAGATAAAGGTAATTGTTGTGACAACTGTCTATCGTGAAAATGCTAAACTTACTGAAGAGTCTGGTAGGGCAAATTGATTGTTTGATAAGTTTTTTATGTTTTGTGATATCTTTTTAACTTAAATGATCCAATTCACTAAATTATGCATATAAAACTATATATAAACTGTCAGGTGATCAACAGTTAAACAGTGATTGAAGCGTGTATAAAATATGTGTTAGTAGGTCAAGCTGTCCGATGCCTGCATGACTTACAGAGTCTGTTTAAAACTGAGGGGTCACAGGGTCGATTGAAAGGACTGTCAACTTTAGAAAAAATTATTTATGATATCTTTCGATGTTTATTTGGAATTCATAGTGTAATAGCTCATAGCAATAAAACAGCTGACTCGAAATGGCATGGTGTGCATTGTGTGTTTTCATCATAGTTTTAATATATACAAATGTACCTGTAGTTCTGCTTCATGACTGTGTATATAAAGGAGCCTTTTATACAGTCTAGGTCCACATTCAGCAAGTCTAGATTTCAGGAGCCAAAAGAAAAAGAAAGTTATGGATTAAGGAACAGTAAATTATTAAAAAATTTTATAGACAAACTTTTTGTTAAATGTACCAACGGTGCTGATTAAACTGAAATCTAACGTGAATATCCAACCTCAAATGTCAAAAACATGTTTAAACTACGTTTTTGAAAGCCATGTCATTTAGACAGTGGGGTAGTTCAAAAAAATAATATAACGGATTTGATATGTGAAATATGAAGAACATATAAATCTACCATATTAAAATCAACAAAGAAAAGGGCGATTACCTGATTAAGGGAGTAATTACTTGAGAATGATATATAATGATAATAATGATAATAATATATAATATCTTGATTGAAGAAATATATGCAAATCTATCCTACGAATATTTACATTAAGATGTTTTTTCGCTGATTCATCGCAATTTATAGGAACGAGGGTAACACTAGTTTTATATGCAACGAAGAAAACCCAATTCATGTTGATTCTACGCATCTGAACAAACATCCTGCTATCGATTGTCTTAATACGAACCACAAGCCATATTCGAAACCACTTTCGTTCAACAATGTTTTTGTCTAGTGGACGTTAGTGGAACACGAAATCAACAAAGCTCAAGTTTGTAATCTGAACAGTCCAACGATATACTGTCCTTAATCCTCTCACAAAAACCTTCTCTTTGTCTGTAACGCACGTAATATCGAGCCTCCGTTTCACCTTAATCGACCAAGTAAGCTCTGAAAATGGTAATCGTGGCACCCAAAGCACAGCTCCCTGCACCATTCCACTGTGATTGATAGATCCCTCACGTTTCGCGGATTTCTTGTTCTCTTATCGTAACAGACATTGACAAAAACCAGAAACTCTCCCCCATTAATCATTCTTCTTAGAACTGATGATTAATTATTCGAATTAAGTTCCCTGGATATAACTTAGAAGTCACACGCCTTGACATTTGCTACCAGAAACATACATACACACACTATTTGTCGATTCTATAAGAATTTCGAGACTTGGGTCGTTGCGTCTTTCTTCAGAGCTTACTTTTTCATTCTATGTAAAACATTAGGGTATTGTAACTGTCGAAAGAGAATACGAGTGTATTAATTTGATAACCTTCATCACAACTTTAAAATATGTCCACAACGTCATGAACATCACGACAGAAATATCGACTTCAGATAAATGGGTGTCTTTAAGATATTGATGAGATGACGGTAAACAATGACCTCTCTTACAAGCGTTTTTTAATTTCTATGTAAGGATTTATAAAACATTTTTGTTCAAAGTTTGTAACTGATCTCATTTTAACAGACTATATTGAGCTATGAATATGGTTCGTATAATAGACGTATACGCGTTTGAAACACAAACGAACTTCATTGTTCGGTTAATTGTATACCGTCATATTATCATTGTTCTAAAATGTTGCCTTTAATTACCTACTTTTCAGCAAGAGAAGGCGCTTCTCGATCAGTTGACATCACAGATAAAGTTTGACATACATGACTCCAACAATTTAAAGAGAAGCTTTTTAACGTTTCAATTAATATTGAGAATGTTTTAAGCGGGCACATTTGAACTTCATAACTGAATATGAGTTCATGATAAGTAACAGATGGTCATAAGACAGAAGAATCGATCCCATTGCAACGAAATATAACCTATCACTAACCCATCTAAATCAACAGATATCTATTGTAATTTCAACCTATTTACTTGTGGAAAGCATGCCAAATGTATATATTTTTAATTTTCTTAGTTTAGTATCATTTGCTTTATAAAGGTGTTATATGTCAACAACGACACGTCGCATCTTTGTTATAAATAAGTCGTAAATTAATAGAAGTCATATTTCTTCATCCGACCAATATCTTAAATGCCACTTAAAAAGTATCAAAAAAATGATTTTATTCAACCATCTTGATAAAACCATATTCGGATATCATCATTGTAATGATATGTTTCTCATGATGCCGAAGTGTTTCTTTTACCACTTACAGCTTACAATGTACATATCAGACAGTTATATAAAGTATGATAATAATTTTGTTCAACCAATTTAATAATACCATATTCGGATATCATCTTTGTAATGAGATGTTTCATGTGATGCTTTAATGTTTCAAATATCACTTACAGCTTACAATGTACATATTAGACTGTTATATCCCAAAAATGTAAGGGGATGGAATGAGCCGGTGAACAAACTTATGGGATGCATTGGTTAGTGACGGTATTGACCTCACCATGTTTATCCGTTTGTGACATTTACCCAACATTTCGACTAGTCAACATAACCTTTTTTGCTGAACAATGTAACGACGATGGTCAAGTGAAACGGGCTGTACCCTCTGGTCCGTTTAGCAAATACAGCATGTTTCCCCCGCCTGGAGTTGGTTAAATGTTACTTCGGACCTTTTTACGTCAACGCGGAAATGTTTGTAGAAGGAATTCCACTTAATCTACTCTTTTAAACTGGAGCAATGTTAATTACAACAACATCTTGGCAATGCAAGTGAATTATCTGCACAGTTTATCTTGACATCGAGGAAATCGCAATGAGCCGTCAAAGTACAAAGTGATCCGAAACAAATTACCAAGTCTTGTAAAATTTCATAAGTGAGAAGGACATCGACAGAACTGCTGCAAATTTGAAATACTGTCACGCCCTGCCTAAATCCGGCATATCGGGTTTCATATCGCCATTATTGTCCTGGGTGACTGACACGTTTTGAATAGTCGGACTCCGGAGTAAGTCGGCACTATCTTCCTGAACAGACCTTGCAACACTTGTCTCGATGAGC
The DNA here is from genome assembly GCA_921293015.1 of Phorcus lineatus. NCBI lineage: Eukaryota > Metazoa > Mollusca > Gastropoda > Trochida > Trochidae > Phorcus > Phorcus lineatus. The sequence continues at coordinate 43,332,311 of OV121083.1, forward strand.
GCCGGGCCGCGGGAGGATCCGACCCTGAGTCGCTTGCGGAAGAGGGGGGTAGGCTCACATACTCTATTGGGGGGAGAGGTGGATAGTCTCATTGACGCTAGGGGGAAGGGGGATTCGTTTGATCACCCGCTATCTCCAATATCAGGCGGAGTTACAAGCTGCTTAATCGACAGCATATTTTGGCTGATATACCGTGTAACCCGGCACTGACATGTAGAGTTTTCCAACTACATGTAATGGATAAACAACATGGAGAGCGTAGAGGTTTCAATTGAAATTCTTAATCTTTCATGAGCTTTAAACATATATCGGCTGTGAAGATGGATTTACCGACGGATTCAAGGGATCCGAGATCTTAACCACTGTGATGAACGGGTGTTGGAAAATAGGTGTGCCGATCTTAACCACTGTGATTTTCATCAGGTTTACACCATACTGTTAACAAGAAAGAAAGACAAACTTGAGCGAATTAACTACTAAAGTGACTCTCTTCAACATTCAATAGATTTAAACATATGATAAGGGACGTGAAGATGGGAGTGAAAGCGAATTCAATGGATCCTTTATCAGTACCACTTTGTGATCTTTGACACTTTTTAGTTCAGATTGTGTTGTTAACTTGTCATGGAAGTTACTACGGATTCAAACGACGTTTCATACCATTCTGTGATTATTAATGAAAATGATACCATTGGCACCACAGTGGCATCCCCAAGACCTTCTCTGCCCGTTGTGGCGGTACCGACAATCATGTTTATCAGCGGGGTGTTCGGAAACATCGTGGCACTGGTGGTTCTGTATCGGTCCAAGAGAGAACATAAACACACCGTGTTCTACAGGCTAGTAGGAGGCCTAGCGTGCACCGATCTGTTTGGAACCCTGGCACTGTCACCTGTGACCATCACAGTATACGGCACAGGGTTGTCATGGATCGGGGGCCAGCCTTTATGCGATTATTTCTCTTTCATGATGATTTTTGCAGGACTTGCCACTGTCCTGATAGTAGGAGTAATGGCCATTGAACGATACATCGCCATCCTTCATCCTTACCTGTACGAGGAGAAATTCTCTCCAGGAAAAGTTTTATATATTCTGGCAGGTGTTTGGGCCGTTGCCATAGTGATTGGATGTTTTCCTTTAATGGGACTTGGTAGCAACAAGATACAGTACCCAGGGACATGGTGCTTCTTTGACAGCCGTAGCGACAGGACAGCCGACCAACTCTTCACATACATCTACGCCAGTGTAGGTATAATAGTAATCGTGATGACTGGCGTCTGTAATGCAGCGGTCATGTGTGTGCTGGCTCAGATGAGAGCCAAACAGTCCAAGATGACCATGTCCAGCCAGAGGGGTCAACTGGACAACGAGGCTCAGATGATTCTCCTTCTTGCGGGAATAATACTCGTATTCGCTACTTGCTATGCCCCTTTGATGGTGAGCTATATGCATTTTTTTATTTCTTGTGGTCTACTCTGTCAAAGGTGTAGAAACGCAATAAGGCAGAGTAAACAGAATTGTCAACAAATTAAAGTGCAATAACACTGACTTTGCTACCTGCTAAGCTCATTGAGGGTTAGAAAAGTGTTACATGTAAATTTCCATACGTCATGTTTTTAATCATCATTTTCAACAGTGTGGTCTATTAAAACAATATAACTGAATTTGTATTTATTTATATTCGAAATTAACATTGAAAGACTGGGTCAGTTAGTGTTGCATTCTAAATTTGCAATGAGAGGCTAGATCCTTTAATTTGTCTCCGAGAGTCTGAATGATATTTATAACACTATTTATTATGCATGTAAACATGGGTTTTGAATCATAGTTGACTACTGTATATAAAGGATGAAGCTAGAATATTAAAGTTGTATGTCAGTGTCTGTTTCAAAATCATAGTAAACGAACGGGTCTATAATATGAATGAACGGCCACCGTATTGTGTAGTGCGTGAACTGGTAGTTCGAAATGTCAAAATAGCTGAGCTTTCACTCGTGGTTAGTTGGTTTGTATTCACAACACGGGAGGTAATTGCTTCGTTAAACTTTAAAGCGTACATAACCCCCGTTCCCTCCCGCACACTTGCGTGTGGTTTTTGAGTAGGACATGTAGTTATATGTGACATTTTACGTTGCATCGCAAATGCTAGACTAAAGGCAGTCTCGTTGAATTTAATCCTCATCATTGTCTACATTGCTAGATACCAGGTCAAGCCAAAAGCATAAGTATTATTTCATTGTTCGTTTCATAAGTTGCTACATTTTAACAGTCAGAGAGAAAAATCGTCAGTTTGACCGCAACTCTTATCTTAGATTAAATTTATGTAATGGAAATTCATGTTAAAAATGAAATAATTGCACATTTAAAAAAGTGCAAATTGATAAAATTAGACACATAACACTGGACAGGAGCAATAATAGAGTTTAACTTTTCAGTCGTTACGACTTTCATGAAATCGATGTTAGAAAAGCTGAACTCACCAAAATGATCATATATCATATCAGTACATAGGTTATATCATGCACAAATACTGTTATATATGCTTAAATACTGTGAAATAACTTTTATAATGCATGAAACCTCATGCACAAATACTGTGAAATAACTTTTATAATGCATGAAACCTCATGCACAAATACTGTGAAATAACTTTTATAATGCATGAAACCTCATGCACAAATACTGTGAAATAACTTTTATAATGCATGAAACCTCATGCTTAAATACTGTGAAATAACTTTTATAATGCATGAAACCTCATGCTTAAATACTGTGAAATAACTTTTATAATGCATGAAACCTCATGCACAAATACTGTGAAATAACTTTTATAATGCATGAAACCTCATGCACAAATACTGTGAAGTAACTTTTATAATGCATGAAACCTCATGCACAAATACTGTGAAGTAGCTAATACCATGTACAAATGATGTTTGATAGGTTATATCATTCAGAAATACTGATATACATTAACAAATGAATTTAGTTATATCATGCATCATGATTTGAAATAGAATATATCAGTACAGATACTGTGTAATAGCTTTATCATGCACAAATGCTACTAAAAAGGGGAATAGCTTTATCATGCACAAATGCTACTAAAAAGGGGAATAGCTTTATCATGCACAAATGCTACTAAAAAGCTTGTGATATATTCAAATGCTTTGGAGTCGCCTATATTATACAGAAATGTGTTAAATATATTATATCGTGTTTCAGTGCTTTGAAATAGATTGTAACATGCAAGAGATGCTATAACGAAATAGCTAACATCATGCACAATATGCGGTGAAAGAACTTATCCTGTGCTATGGAATTACTTTATTATACATAAATGCTTTAAAAGAGCTTTTATTAAATTCTAAACATATTTACATGAACTGGTCACGATTTTCATATAAAAGCAGATGTATTCTCAAAACCATATTATGAAACTAACATCTGTAGCCATTGTAATCTCGTCGAGGATGAATATCATGTACTCTTAGAATGCCCATAATATTCATAGATTAAACAATATAGCGGTAGATATTTATATGTTTACAACCAAGAAAGGAAAAGTTTAATGTTGCTCATCAACGAAGGATGTGCAGTTGTTAAACACTTTATCACTATTACTTTATCATGTAAACCGTTACAGATCAAGCAACCAAGCTTGTAAACCTTTAATGAAATTATATATAAATGATATAATATTTGTCCTATTACATGTTAGTGCTGTAGCTATTTAGAATAAAATTTCATTACATTGTAAAGTGGTCTCCGGGCCACATAAATCAATAGAATAATTTTATGTTTATATAATGCACCAAAGCTATGAAATAACTATAACATTAAAGGATGTTATGGAATTGTTTGTATAATTAAAAATACTAATAAATATCTAATACTATAATACTAATGCTATGAAATATCTTAAACCATGCGTTAATGCTACTGAATAGTCTTTAATAGATATATATCATGTATCATTGCTATTGAATGACTTATACCAAGCACAAATGCTGTGAAATAGCTTTTGTCATTCTGAAATGCTATCGAATATCTCGTGCTGTATACAAATGATTTAAAATAGCTTATATCAAGCAGAAATGCTGTAAAAAAAGAATATATCACGTACAATTACTTGAAATAGCGTTTATCATGCAGAAATATTATAAAATAGTTTTATTCATTCTAAAAACCTTTTACACAGCTTTTAACATGCAAAAAATGTATTAACGTGCCTATATATGATATGTCAAAATACAAGGAGTTGCCTAAGGCATTGCTACTAAAAGAAATGTTGAGCACATTCTTGCTAAAAGGATCGTATCGAATTATATATTTTTGACTTTACAAGTGATTGCTAATAACATATTTATGATCCCTTATCATTATAGGTACATGTATGATAAACAAAAAGTAAAATCTGGGAAATTTGGATTTTTAAATTATGTTTTTTTTGGGTTTTTTTTTATTATCTTGATTTGAATTATTTTTGACGAAACGCTTTCGGCCCATATACAAGGAATAAGTAATAAGAAATAGTATTTATAAGATTTAGGATAAATGGTGATAATATAGGAAATTGAATACTTCTTTTTAATCAACTGCTGCATGGCAGCTTTGTTTTTCTTAGAGTATAAGAATCGTCCATAAATATAACTGATATTATACTTCTTCAAATCTAAAAATTAATGGAATCATTTTGAGCCAAGTGTCATTTCTTTATACACTGTTGTTGTAGTTGATTTACCCATGACGAACTTGCTGCTTGCAGAGACGAAGAGAAAGTCTAAATAACCTCCCTTGTCATCTTTGCTTTTCAGGTGCGGGTGATTGTCAACCAAACTCAAATGTATCCTGTAAACCATGAGGCGGATCTCCTCACTATCCGATTGGCTTGTTTAAACCAGATATTGGATCCCTGGGTGTACATTCTATTCCGAAAACAGTTTTTCACCCGGATTTGGCGTCTGGTCTGCTGCGATTTCATCAGCAACCGGAAGCAGACGACACAGTCAGCCATTTTGGAAAAGCAAGAATCGAATGTGAAGACACAAACTCCAACTGGAAATGATGTAATGTTGATATGTGACACGAATACTAAATCAGCGAGTGTCAAACTATTAACTGACTGTTGTTCGTCCAAAGCGCCGGGCCCTGAGAGGTCTGGAAGCGTTAAATCGCTGATAATTCCAATGACGCGGTTTGACGGTTACAATACTGGAGATTCTACAGCAGAATCTCTTGTTAAAGCTGAAAATATTGCTATTCCCCAGGATATATAAGAGAAGATGGTTAAGTGAAGACGATGTATTTTGAATAAGGAAAAACTGTGGGAAGCGACATCTGAATGAGTTATGTATACGCAAGAAGTGATATAACTTATATGATAGGAAGAACTGAAAAAAATTGATGATATAGCTTTGTAAGAAGGGGTTATAGATTATTGGTAATATATATATATATATATATATATATATATATATATATATATATATATATATATATATATATATATACAATAACAGCCAAACGACAAATGAGTAACTTATGTAAATGTAAGTGCCAAAGGCTGATGAAATTCGACATTGCCAGGGCTGGGCAACTTTATCTGCAGGTAGAGAAAAATTCTTTATGAAAAAAGGTTTGGGTGCTAAGATACACTGAAATTTAGCGCAGTACCCCCAAAGGTTCGCTAGTTACAGCCGATGCTCGCAGGTTTCCGCGCATGGCATAGCAACAACGGTATTGTTGGCTTTCATACTGCATTCATACTAGAAGCCGTGATATAAGTGAAATAATATTGAAAGCGGTGTTAAACCAAAACCCCCCTTCATGACCACCTCACCTCAACAACGGTCTGAAAGCAACCTCATTGTTCGCACATTGTAATACCAGTTAAGCGCAGGCAAATCCTAGTCATTAGAGGACCAATCACAGCATTGCGACCAAGTTCAACGAAAGGTTAACGGGGGTTACTTGCCCCTGATATTAATACCGAAAGCTTTTGCCGGGGTTTTTGTTTTGGCTTTAGCTTATTGAGACTACGTCAGTAGGTTCGAGCAGCGAAACAGCTTTCAGAACGTTGTTAGAAGGAAAGTCCCTCATAGATTAAGTTCGAATCCTTCTAGAGTTAATTCTTAAAACTTTTTTTCCTCTTGGTAAAAAGGTAAATTTTATTCAGACTTATTATTGATAAGTTAAAACGTTTTAAGTGTTATAAGGAGGGATAATGTTTCGACGTTCATTCATTCTGTTTAATGAGTATTTATGGATCAATGATATAATATTAAATAATGCAATGAGAACAAATGTTTTTCAAGATAAGTTTACTTTTATATGTATTCAATGCTCGCATTGAAAGTCAATGGTCAAGGTCACGAGTCCAAAGAAAAATCCTTGTAAACACGTTAACTTGAAAGGTTTGGTGCTACGAGGTTCTTATAGAGAATGGCAAACATTTTGAAAGCTTTTTGCTTCAATTTGTCCAAGGTCAGGGTTACAGCGAAAAGTGATCATAGATTGGATGACCTTAAATCTCAAAGAGGTTTTGAGAGATTATGATCATGTTCTCTCTTAAATCAAATTTTGAACTAGAAATAGGTATTAAGAACTAGTTAGTAAGTATACCCCCAAACAAGAAATACATATTAAGAACTCATAGTATTTATCACATACCCCTTGGAATTCTTTTCACGTGTTCCTAATCAAGGTCAATTGTCAAAGTCGTTAGTTATAAAACCTTGAAAAATCCTTGTAAACACAATAACCTTAACATTTTGGTGTTATGAGGCTCCAATTTCGAATCTATCAACAACGGAGAACAACACTGACATGCAAGCTGATCATACGATATAGAAAGACATTGGCGTGTATACGAAATCAATTTCCTGAACTTCTATATAGTCTGGCAAGGCAATCGAATTAAAATTACAAATTTCTCCGCTGAGCAAGTCTGTAAATTCTAGTTGATAACAGCATTGAATAAATGAACAACCAAATGATGTGTTTGTCTATTTCTGCTGTCGTGACAAGATCAGAGAAAATCGAAAATCGTGTCTTTTTGATCGCATTTCCCAATAAATACATAGCAAATATTGCCGCTTAAATCCCTTCCTCATTATTCAAGCTTGGTTCGTGCAGTAGAGATAGGAGACGGACAAGTGCCTTATGGAAATGATGACGAGCACGATGGCGTCTGATCTGGAGATGAAGTTAGATACTGATCGGAATAACTTTGAGCATAGGCTGTGTACGATGTATTGACTTCCCGTGCCCCACGGCAACTTAACGTAATATTTGTTAGAATTTAGTCTTCATGTTCTTTAATAAGATTGATCCAGTGAGAACCATCCAATGTTTAGTCTTTCTTACATATAACTTTCCTTTCTTATATATATCTTCTCCCTTTTTAAATATATATATATATATATATATGTAAAAGGTGAAGAAGGTCTCACGTGAAGTAAAAAGATATTTGAAAATAAAATACTTCAGACGACACTTGCTGTAGATATCATTTTAATGATGATTGGATGCGTCGCATTTCGACTTGATAACAAGTCTTTTCAACAGTGTATATATATATATATATATATATATATATATATATATATATATATATATATATATATATATATATATTAACACAAAAAAACTTCTTCATAGTTCAAGTAATAAATAGATAAAAAACAAAAGTCTGGAAATGATTTAAATCCCCGACCGGTTTCACACTATTCATATATATATATATTATAGTCAAATGGTTATTGAATATTCAAATAATACTTTCAACAATCATTTGAATAGGTGCTGACTGTACACTTGAAGTAACTGAATTTCAATAATATATATATGAAGTTAGAAGTAAAAACAATACATTTTGATCATATATGTATGTGAAATATTCTCGTAATGCAAAATTGAAAGATGCGAAAAAGAAAGTACTAGTAAACTATTACGTCACTCCTGGATTCTGCAATTCCGCGATTAATGTACAACTCGTGGAAACAGGCTTCTGCTGCAGAAAATGTTTAATCCGCGGAAAAAGCATGTTTATACAGAATACATGCAGAATCTATTTTTTTCAGCCGCTGAATTTCCTCATTTTGGGTATTGGATTAAAACTTAATAGAAAACAAAACGAAATGGTTGCTCAAGTACAAAATAATGTATTGCTTCTTAAAAACAAAGCGAAATATTGGTCACACAGTATTTTTTCATAACTCTCATAAGATGTTCTTCTCACAAGTTTATCCTTTGAAAACACTTTTTTAGCAATCAGCTCAAAAGCGAGTGTGAATTGTATGAAATTTAAGTATTTAGTCGTTTGTAGAGTATTTTTCAGTGTTAAATTGTAGAATCTTATGCAGGATTTGGAAAATTTTTAATAGGATGCAGAATTGACTTAGATATGCCGCGGAATTATCAATATTCACCAGTGGAAACCAGAAGGAATGTTATCAACAGCCAAATCATGAATTTATCTTAAATAAACATCCTTAGGGAATTATTATTTGAAGCAAAGCAGCAGTCTTGTATAGATTATGTACAACTTGTCTGCCTTTGCAACAGAGTTCACTAAACGTAAGGCAATCAACACAGGCTTGGTGAGTTGTCCCCTCTACGATCAGATTGGCATCATCGAGATGATTCAAATAATTTTCCTGAAGCTGGAATCTAGTTTGTATTTCATATATGTACTTTCATAAATGGGTATCTAAATATATTGTCTTAGACAATCTAAACTTGTAACTGTAATAATTTTCCATGCTTAATATCTATTTGTTGTTATCTATTAACTATGACTAAAGGATCGGTGCTTGTTAGTTACGTAACCACTCCTTCATCCGAGATCCATTCAAGATGGAGACTTATATCCTTCTGTAAAACGTTCCTTTGCCTACTCCTCCCATTTCCAATTAAGTGTTTCAAACAAATTGGAACAGGGCCAGAGCACACCTTCACGGACTCTAGGGTTAATTGGTTGGAGTAGTCTAATTTGGTGCTGGAAATCACCTGTTGAACTTTTCCAAAAAATATAAAGAAAGATGGACAGAGCGTACTTCCTTGACTTGGTCAGTGTAGGAAATGTAGCAGCGATCTATTCATTCGAACCTGTAGCAGGTCAAATTTCTTACAGATGGTAGGTAATTGACTTCATTTAATCTCAACAGGTGAATGTATATCAAACTAGAACAGGTAAGTAGAGATGTATTTAAAAGACTCCACACCTGGATAACCAATTTGTAAGTCACAAGTAGGGTGTTCCTTTTAGAAAGCAGAACAGGTGTGAGTTAGATTTGATAATCAATGATAATAATACAAGTCCTAGACGATAGGAATAAGGATAATGTTGTTTACAATAACACTATTAACATATTATATACATACAAACAAGAATACAAATACAAAAACTGTTGAAACTTGTTAGACAAACGTGTCAATGTTCATAATAGACAAGCGCCAGTAAAATCTTGACAATGTTGCTATAGAATAGGATGCAAGGTTTATTATGTTAAACTCAAAAGCGTTTTTTAGATTCCAAATGTATAGCTCAATTTTAAAAAACTTGCAAGTTTACACAGATTTTGCTTTGATTTAGGTATAAACAGTTTTCACATAACCACTAGAGATGATATCATGATTATTTTCAGATTAAAACATAAGCTTCTAAAATCTTCAGAAATAAAGCCATCACATGAACCCTTCTATTTCGTATTTGCATTCGCACAAAAATTTCTTTCCTTATAAACTTCACTATAAGGATTATTACAAAGTTATGATCACAGTATGTTACACGCAAGATTGAAACAGGTTTTTGTGATATCTATATATGACTTCTTCCAGCCACAGTGAAATAGAAAATTGAGACACAATATACACCTGGATAAAATACTGCAACATCTGCTTTTTCAGTGACTTTTGTGATATAAATCATTAACATATGATTAGTAAGGATCCTATCAATATAACATTTTAGGTTATACCATGCGTGGAGACAGAAAACCCACAACATATTCAATAACTATCCGATCTATCATTAAAAACTGTTGAATTTCCCAAAGTTAATTTTCAGAGTAAAATAATTTAAAAAGTAAAAGAAATATTGTTGTAGAAGAGGTTGGTGTGGATACTAAGCAAAGTATTCAGTATTCAGTATTCAATGTAACCCCCATGAACACAAATGATTGCATTAGAGTGTTACCTCTTGAACTCAACAAGATGCGGAATTTGTGAAAGAGGCCTTTGGTTCGAGATTAATTCCATCTTGGTAATGCAATGTCAGAAGTATTTTTATTTCAACCGGAAAATAAGTTTAATGGGCAACAGAACAAGTAAATATCAAAATATTGCAAAACTTTCTTACTGCTTCATATATGCATATAAAACAACGGGGATGAAAGAATGTTTTGGATGCACATACACGTATGATTTACCGTAAAACGTTTCCAAACCTTTTTTCACTGAAATAATTGTACCTGAAAAAATGTTGGTGACGTCATGCCCATTGCAGCCAATATTTACAATTATGTAAAGGATCGTTCTGTAAAAAGCATTTTTGAAGTATTTGAAGCTCTCATCATCAATCGTGTCTTGAATACGTAGGACATAACAATGCCGTGTTTAAAGTTCTCTTCATGGCATGAGCGTTCGAGCACTTCTTGGAATAAATACTGGGAATTGTAACAAAATTTTCTTGCCATATGTATGTTGGTGGAAGGTAAGTAGGCTAAAATATCATTGTGTGGAAACACTTCTGGTGGTTGATGACAACCAGCTCAGTAACACATTACAGGAATAGTGCATCCAGAAAGATTGTTCACCTACTTAGTGCAAAAATCATGTACATGGTGATTGCACCTCATTGAAACCGAAACCGAGGATGTTATCACCGCACGATACTCAGTTTTACAACTATCCATGAGAACATTAGGGTACCTGTGCTCAACAGGCAAATGCGTCGACTGAATGTACCCTAACCTTGTTTCTTCATAACATCCAACATAACCCAACCTCAAATATCGCCTGAATAGTTTTGGCGACTCTCTGAAAGACCATTGAAAGACTGCCGAAAAGTCCACCTTTTCTCTGTTATAGTGTAAAAATAAAAGCACCGCGAAAAACATCAGTTATGTATTTTCTTTTATACTATACCAATAAACTTTAAATTTGTGTCTTGATATCCATAGAGAAACTATCCAAAATAATATTTCCACCTATTTTGTCTATTTGGTTTCCCAAAACTGTTCTACTGCCTTGATAAACCAGTGATAAGCTTTAGTCATGGTTTATCTTAAATATTGACAAAAGTTTGACCTTTTACAGTGCAGATCGTTATATAACTGACGTCAAAACTTAATTATATTGTATGTTATTTGTACTAAGAAATATCAATAGGTGAATGAAGTAAGTCTTAGTATCAACCTAAAGAAAACGATATGTCCCAAACGGTACGTCGAATTGTTGATTGGCATCGTTATTTTTAACGCATTGACAGTGACCAATCAATACAGTTTGGTTTCTCAATCACCAAGTCCAGATTTTATCGAACACCCCCCCCCCCCCCCCCCCCCCAAATAAAAATCACGATTTTGATAATAAATGGTGTCTACTCAATCCAGTTTTTGAATGAACATATGTATTCCATGTTCGAATTCCATGTTGTACTCTTTTCTATTGTATGTTCTTTTCAACATTCCTTATGCTTTTACATTGCCTGTATGTAACTATATATACATTGGGAACTAATAAAAAAAGCACTTTGGTGGAAAAAAACAAAACAAAACAAAACTTTTCCATAACACAATGGATACATCTGTATTGTCTCTTCAACCAAAGTGAAATATGTTAACTTTTGTTAATGATGAATTAATTGTAGTCATGTTGAAATCTAACATTTACACAAAACCAACTCCAACGGTTCCTACGTATACATGAAATTAAAAGATGAAATGAACATATTATGTATAGATGTTTGATGTTGGAGATCCTGTTGGCAGATGATATGGAGTGAAGTGGAGATGTTTGTTTGGCAATATAATAAGTAGGATTTAAATCTACAACAGATTGTGACAGCCATCATGATGTTCGCAAGTGCCTGTTTGGTATGCCTCTTCGCCTCGTCTTTTGCCGTGCCAGTGCAACGTAGCAAGGCTGGCGATGAGCTCCTCGCAGCTCTTGGACAGGGTACCGGTGCTGCTCTTGGACAGGCAACAGGAGACCTGCTCGCTCATGGAGTGACCACAGCTATTGACACAATAGCTGTGCATAGATGACCACAGTATGACTACACATTTATCACCTTCTTTATATATATTCAGGGATATTGGAACATTTTATGATTAAAACGTTTGTCAAAGAATGATTAAAAATTTTTGCTAATATATATTTTTGTTCAGTATATTAAATGTAATAGAATCAAATACAAATGAATTGTTTCCGTTTCTGATTAAATATAAATAGTTCCTACCCAAGCGGGTACAACAATGAGGTTTATTTAGATTTCATTATGGACATGTGAATGAAAGTTTTTCTAAAAGTAACATGACATCTAGATTTGCTGCCAGAACTACTTTCTATTCATTGTTCAGTGAATATAGCGTTATTTGTCAACGAAACTTCAAAATAAACATTGTTTTTAATTTTGTATGGAGTCCAGTGCAACGAAAATTGTTTATATGTGCTTTGTTTTACAATTCTTTTAATGTAACATTGGTTTACTTAATGTGTTATCCATGAGCACGATATGACTGCTTGGACTACATTTGACTGTGCGAAGGGTGACCATGACAATAACTGTTTGGCACTAGTACTCAAATACATCGTTTAATGACCAGTATTTTTCAAAATACATTATTTATATTTATTTGGTAGTATTCTAAAATAGATGACAAAGTGTGATGCAAAATACATGGGTTGCTCTGATGATAGGAGATAATATGTGTTGTGTTGTTTTTAGAGATATAGCTAAAGGACATTTGCGAACAATTGAAATCTGTGGAGTTGAGAGGAATATTTAAATTGGTTATTACAGTACAATTTATGAAAATTGCAACTTATGTTTCCTTTTATTGTTATTCAGAGCTCACCCCTCTGATCACAAAGGGTATCACATCTGCCCTCGGTTTCCTTGGCAAACGTGAAGAAGACAATGCTGGAGATCTACTCCTCCAAGCTCTTGGCACCAGTGCAGGAACCGCTCTGGGAAATGCAACAGGAGAATTAGCTGGAGATTTGCTGAAACAGGGAGTCGACAAAGCACTTGCAAGTAGGCATGCTTTCATTTTGTTGCCAAAAAATCCCAAGTGTCAATAAAACATGAATAGAATATTCCCTAGTCATATGTTTTAAAAAAATGATTTTATCAATATATTATTGAAAGTAAATATGTTTGACAATGTATACCATGTTTTTCGCAGATTATACAATTATACAAACATTTTTCTTCAAGCTTCGATTTTTGTTATGGTTCCAGAGGGTATTCCGGCGCTCACAAGTGGACTTTCAGCCACCTCCACATAGGCAAACGGAGCACAGAAGAACTTCTCAAAGCTCTTAGCACTATGACACTTCCCAAATTAATCAGTCTCCCCGAAAATCCGTTTCCGCAAACTATTCCAAACCCCCCAAGTAAGCTGCATTTCATACTTCATACTTCAATTCATGGAGTGACATTTCTGTCAGATTCAGTATGAGTTTACATTTCTCGCCACTTTTTATGTGAGGTGTTCTAACTATGAAATAAAATATTCTGCTAAAATTTCTAGCAAATCCATTGTCGACATAATCATTGAAATTATGCCAAATATCTAAAACTTTTTATCAGATGCAGGATATTTTCAAGTGTAAGCAGCAAATAAGAATTTGGCAAAGTGAGGATCTTTGCGGATTTTTTTCAGAGCAAAACTGCTAAATTTACATTAATGGTCGCCGCCTTGTCAACCTTTGTAGGGAAATCTAGTCCAGAAGGTTGGAAAGCTTGTTTTCAGTAGTAGAAGAAATTCTAAATATAATTTATGCTTGAAAAAGCATAAGGAATAATTGAAATGATTGAATGATGTATCTTGATTTTATACTAAAAGTATCAAACTTTCTGGTGATTATATGTTATTTTGTTTTTTTATACTGTTTTCTTTTATTAGAGTAATAGATGATATCTTGGAACAAACTGGAATGATAATTTAAAAGGTGAGTCTATTAGTGTACTGAATTTATAGTTTTACAAGATTCAATGATTCACGCATAAGGATTATTAACAATCATAGAATGAATGTCGAATGAAACTATTTCTGAATGTTTTCCTCGAATATGAAGTTCCGAAATGAACTGAAAACTCCCTATGGTTCTTGTGATAATTTATAAATGGCATATACCTTAATAGATGAAGCTACATGTGCATACATTTTGGACAGAGAAGAGTTAGTTTTAATATAAGTATTAATTTTCCCATCAAATTTCATTTATATAAAACTCATAAAGCTATTTGAAGTTCAAGATTCCATTTTGAATATATTTCAAGGTTTCGGTTACAATACCTACTTTTATTTAGAGCCTTGATGTTGTAACTTTTTTTGTTTTTATCTTGCAGGCCATGGTCATACCTGATGATACGATTTGAGTACTAGTTCCTTTGATAAAATAAAGCCATGACACCATGTGTCGTTTACTTTGAGCAACAGATTTTCCACAGACAAAGTCTTCACGTATAACGACACACCACAAACGACACACCAAAAACCAGTGTAAATAACAAATGACAAGATAAGCCATGACAATACACCTGACAAAATAAGATACTGACAGTACATCTGACAAAATAAGATACCGACAGTACAACTGCCAAAATAAGATACTGACAGTACACCTGACAAAATCAGATACCGATAGTACATCTGACAAATTAAGATACTGATAGTACACCTGACAAAATAAGATACTGATAGTACACCTGACAAAATAAGATACCGACAGTACACCTGACAAAATAAGATACTGACAATACACCTGACAAAATAAGATACCGGCAGTACACCTAACAAAATAAGATACTGACAGTACACCTAACAAAATAAGATACCGGCAGTACACCTGACAAAATAAGATACTGATAGTACATCTAACAAAATAAGATACTGACAGTACACCTAACAAAATAAGATACCGGCAGTACACCTGACAAAATAAGATACTGACAGTACATCTGACAAAATAAGATAATGACTGTACATCTGACAAAAAAAAAGATACCGACAGTACACCTAACAAAATAACATACTGACAGTACACCTGACAAAATAAGATACCGACAGTAAACCTGACAAAATAAGATACTGACAGTACACCTGACAAAATAAGATACTGACAGTTCCTATTACAAAACAAAATAATGACATCCATTGAAAACATGGTTAAAAATAAAAGTTAAAAATTATCAAAACATTGAAGATAATATAACCAAGATGGATTTCACACTGGTCAAATCATTTCCTGTCACTTGAAGTTGTACACTGCAAAGGAAGAACAGTGTTGAATATTTCACTTGAAAGGATTGCTCACTTGTAAAAGTTAACAGATGATTAACCTTATATCAACTAATCTCATTAACTTATACTAACTTATATTTTGAATGAAGGTTTTCAAAAAGGTAAAATTTGATTACCAAACTCTTCAAAAAAAGGAACTTGACATTCATGCGAAATTGATTTTTTCGAAACGGGTCATTTTTTTTCGTGATACATACCTGTAATTCAAAGAAAGGCTTGCTCAAAAGTGTAAATTTACCAAAAACAATGGCCCAAAAAGTTTACGTTGTGTTCAAGGACGCAAAACGAACGATTCGTCCAAATGCATTTTCTGCCAAAGCACGTGCAGCATGGGATCATGAAGGTTTACATGCAGACACGTCTGCTTTAGGGGTATAAAAAGCCATATCAGCCGCTGTTCATTCAGACTAAACAACGGCGGTACAGCATCCTGAAGAATGCCAAGACTAGACAGAGCGCAACGCAACAACGCTATTGGCAGACTGCAAGCAGGAGCGACGCAGCGAGATGTTGCAACACGCTTTGGCGTGTCCAGACAGACCATCTCTTCATTGTGGACCCATTTCAACACCCGAAACAGCGTTGATGATAGGCGAAGGTCAGGCAGACCAAGGATGACTACTCGGGCCGAAGATCGGTACATCCGACTGCTCCACCTTCGGGAACGCACCAGGACAGCAACGTCAACAACAACGCAGATACCAGGGCTGCGTCGAATTTCCGACCAAACGGTACGCAACAGGCTGAGACAGGCTGGACTTTTTCCACGACGACCGGTTCGACGTCCCAATGGAACGTCATCTGGCGGAACGTCTTAAGTGGTGTTAACAGAGGATGAGGTGGGCACGCGCAATGTGGAGAACCGTTCTCTTCACTGATGAGTCCCGTTTTCTGCTTCGACGAAGTGATGGACGAGCACGTGTATACCGACGTCGTGGAGAACGTTATGATGCCAACTGTGTTCAGGAGGTTGTCCCATTTTGAGGTGGGAGTGTCATGGTGTGGGCCGGGATTCGTCACGGTGTTAGGACACCCCTTGTGCATGTTGTGGGTAACCTCACAGGAATACGGTATAGGGACTTGATCCTACAGCCTTACGTTATTCCTCACGTCAAAGTCCATGGTGGTCTCTTTCAGCAGGACAATGCTCGACCACATGTTGCACGTGCGTGTCAAGACTTTTTACAGCGTAACAATGTCCAGACATTGCCATGGCCAGCCAGGTCACCAGATTTGTCACCAATTTAGTATCTCTTGGACGAACTGGATCGACGCGTACGCAGTAGGAATCCACCACCCCAAACACTTCAGGACTTCTTGCAGCACTTCAGCACGAATGGCAGAACATTCCACAGGCTGTGATTGACAACTTGATTGCATCCATGGGTCGTCGGTACCAAGCAATAATCAATGTCAATGTTGGCCATATCCTATACTGACATTTGTGCACCCCTGTGATGTTGAAACACTTGTGCACCTGTGCATTTCAAGACCATGCTTATTCTGGATAAAATGTACTGAACAGAGATTTTCAAACAGCGTTTTAATTTTCACTTCAATGTTTAACTTGCATCAAAATTTCATCTTAGATATAGATGTGCAGAGACTTTGACTGAATAAAACACATGGTAAAATGTTAACTGTTATGATCATTTATCAAAACCATGATCATTTCAAGAGAATGTAAGACAATTAAGATTATGAGATGACTTCATCATATTATATATCACCTTGTTTGTCGTTTGCCAGAACAACTTTCAATTTCTGTAAATTTGAGACTCATATTTGCCTCTTCCAGATAACATTTAATTACAGGATGTTGTTTTCCATGGATTATTTCTGAAGCAATGTACGAGTGATATGTTCGAGCTGATATTAATGAGATTGGCTGTAGATTGACCGGAATAAGAAACTTTGTTAAAACGGATTTAACTATAAACGATAATTTGGTATTTTACGGTTACAATGCGTATTTTTCTGTTCCAGTTCTCTAATAAAATCTCAAAACGGTGTATGAAACCTTCTTTTTACATGAAGCCTCCAATAATAGAAGCGTCTTAAAATCCCTTACAATATCATGTATATCTGTTTTGCTATCAAAACATTGTCCAAAAAGAGATAACGTCTAGCAGAAGTGTAAGGTTTGGTCACATTTTCTTAATCAATTATCGATTGGCCATGAACTCTGCTCCTTGGAATTCAATTGTTTGTGACAAGACTCGATAGGCATTCAAAAAAATTTTATTATCATATAACGGTTTTTGACCAATGTGTGTGTTTTTAACAGTTTTTTAACAGAGAGAAACATTGAATGTTTTAATTCTCAATAACACCGTAGATATTATCACGTAACAGAAACACATCATTGTTGCATTAAGAATTTATTACACAATATGAGTTTTCCGTAGGCATATTTGATAACATTTAAAATTTTACATGAACCGATATGAAATGAAATTCGATCATAAAATATGATAGACAACTATTGAAATATAATACTGCGCATGCATACACATCTCCACATTATCTATAGTGGTTTAGGTATCACTTAAATGTACTTAATGCGTTATCACATTACTATTTCACACACAAAATCAAGGTTGTTATGTTTCTTTAATCATTTTTTTTGAGACAGTGTTTGATATGCGTAATGATGTAGTATAGTTAAACACATAATTATGTGCGTTTTATTCACCTATACATATACGAAACAGATGCGCGTTTATTACACAATAACATATTCATATATCATGCTGAAATTGGTAGTCAGAGGATCTGATATAGACCAAGTGATACTGACAACATTAAGAAGGATGCTAGAGCGTCAAGGAAAGATTTATCATTCTCAATTTGAAGAAAAAGCAACTATGCCTAGAATAACTCTACGGTTTTTACCCAAATAGACGAGTCAGGAAGACATAGAATATTTATCGAATAACTGACTAGTGCCCCTATCGGTTATTAACCTTTAGCTTGCTGGAATGTTTGAGCCTAACTCCCGCTGTCATCTGGATTAATTTCAGCAGAAGCGCCGTAAAATGAACAACGTTGCAGAAATCGGAATTTCTCAAAAACTACAAAAGAATTCTTAACAAAACTGCACACACCTTTTGAGAAAACACTAGGCTATTTTATCATATACTTTTCATGATTCTGCACCCCGAAATGATAAGGTTACGATAAGTGGAAGTGTAAGATGCTACTTTTGACAAAATATGGCAATATTTGAAATCGGAATATGTACATAAAAAACTTTGAAACGAAATAATTAAATTACAAACTCAACATAAAAAATCATATTTCGAATGCAGAGATGTCAGCGATGAAGAACCTACAGTTTTAATTTAATTTGACATCTCTAATAATTACAGCGGTTAATTATGTAACATCGTTAGAACTCAGACGTAAATAGAATAAGTATTATTTAGAAAATATGAGATGCTTTTAACACCTCCGCTTCGAGTGCGATTTTCTCTAAAACCACTGTAATAAAACCTCTGATACTTTATTCTTTGATTTAAAATTAGTTTTTGATTGTACTGTTAATTCATTTCAGGCTGTAACACTTTAGTTTTCAAATACCAAGGCATAGTCAAGCAGATGTCGAGAAATTTGTACATTTCCAAACAAAATGGCGGATTACGCTAACTAGAAGCGTTGTGAGAATTTCTTTGAAGTTAGAGCTTCAAATGGCAACAGAATAAATGTCACCGAAAGTTAAAAATTCAAATTTTAACAACATATGATTTTTATATCTTAAAACGCAAAAATTGCATTAACGATATTGCTGCAAAGTACACTGATAAAAGTTCGTCACAAAACATTTTTCAGTGGAAGAAAAAAATAGGAGTGTATGTAAACAAGTCGTCAAAGTCTAATTCCACATCAAATTCGCTTTTCAACAAGAAATAATTTATATATACTTTTTAAAAAATGCACCTGGTGATTATATATGGCAAAATCATACCTTTGATGGAGAAATTTATTAAAATGATGGCAAACGAAAACTTGATCATCCCGGATGTGACGTTTACACGGAAGTCTCACTATGATTACTTCCCTTTGGAATCATTCAGGAAGTAATTCGATGGAAATAAACCACAAGTGGACTTCAGTATCCTACCTCTAAAAATGGAATTCCACCATTTACCAATTTATATACAATAACATGACGAATACAGCATATCCCTATTGCTAGCGGCAGACGACAGATGAGGGCAGACGTGAGCAGGTGCGCGATTCAAACGTCGTCATTCAGACTGACAGTGATGATAGGAATATTGTGCCAATGTTTTAATCTATATTACGACAAACAAGAAACTATTCAACGTTAGATACTCGAATTAATTGAAAATATTTGTTTCGTTTTATTGATTTCATTTTAGTATTTAAAATATTTATATATAATAATTATCCAGTGTTTATAATAAATATTAAGTTGAACGTATCTGAAAGTAGGATAGGAAGTAGCATAACATTTTTATTTAATCAATATATAGGCCTAGATATTATATTCAGAATACAGAAGATGAAACTAGAAATGAAAACAACAGAGCTTAAAAAAATTCCATATTTATTATATCAACATTTTCTTACATGCAATTAAACCATGCTCACATTTTAATTTATTGATTTCAAGGGAATTATCAATACATAAGAACTTAATTGTAATGTACATGGAACTGTGGAAATATCATGGGATTCTCAATATGAATAGCTAAAAAATAATTAATAATGAAGGTTGAATCTTTAATCAAATTATCTACTATGTTCGTGAATGTTTTTTTATTCATAGTATTTGCTTTACTTGAACTCAAAATAACTTATTTATTGTCTTTTTAAGTTTAAATCTGTCAGGTGATGATAAAATACAATTGAAATTTTGAATAACAATTATGGAGTTCACACTATCAGGCAACACCACCAGCACTGACAATTCCAACAACTTACCCACAGTGGCACTCGACTAAAATTTTGATAGAATATGATTAAATATAAATGACATTTTATGAAATGTATATGTAGCCTCACATGATAAAGGTAATCTCATCTGTTATAAAGAAGTCAATTATTCTAGCTGGAATAGAGATTTCATATCAAACATCAAACTTGATTATTCAAAACCAATTTTAATATATCATATGCAGACCTGAAATTGAATTTTTTAATTTGCAATGCAATAAACTCAATTTAATCTTGAATAAAACAGGAGTTACATTAGAATTAACAGAAAAATTCTTTTCACCTTTTAACTATTTAAATTCATATAACAATATAATTACAAGCGTGGAGGGAAGTCATATTGTACACTTGCCTATTTCCTATTGACTTTGATACCTGCTAATTAGTAACCTCCCAGTCGATAGTAAATTCATCCAAAAGCACCTACTCAACAACATCATCATAACTGTCGATGTCAACCTCATCATTACTTTCGATGTCAACCTCAAGTTCTTCAAAATCATATAGATTGTGATTGTCAATCTCAGAATCTTCAGTACAAAAATTTCAACCAAAAAGCAAAATGAAAAGCTTCCATCATTTAATAAGTGACCACCAAACAATGTCTAACCGATATGCACAGAATGATTTGTCAATATAACTCACAATAAATATTGACACTTATACATGAGGTAATAAGACTTCCAAATTGGGAAATAAATATGAATCAAAGATGACACATAATCTTGAAATATATATTAGTGTAACAATTAAACTATTCAACTTTCAAAAGAGAATGGTAATATGAATATGAATGACAATTTCTTCAGGAAGATTCCTGCCAAAAAACGTCTCGATCAGTTGCTAACAAAGAACACTTTTCCCTCCAAATGGCAATGACAACCTGCAATACATGAATGCAAGATTAAAATGGCTGAATTATAAACAACCTCAAATCACCTGGCCGGAAAAATATTAATAAAAAATCCATGCTTCGCATCTAACAAAAACGATTGCAAGGTTTGCCAGTGTATCATACGATTTTACCTTGATGAAAATATTTGTCATTACGCATATTTCACTCAAAATGTCTCGTCTATAATTAATTGCACATAAAAATAATGAAAAAGAAATACTTACATTTGTCAGTATAGTCCAGAACGTAATTCATGACATAAATCTTGATTTTAATCCACTTCTATCTTCGACCATTGAAGGCATCGCAAGATGGTCACGCCCATCTTGTCACTCACGTGTGCACGCCCACATCTGTCAGTCAAAACCACGTGCCATTGTAAATGGCGTTGAAATGACGAACTAACGTTTTCTATCGGGGACTGTTAATTTCAAACGGAAGGAAAATTTCGAAGACAACATTTTGTTTCTTTTTTATTAACGATTGAGTAGCCTATCGATCTATTTTTGATGAAAACAAAATCAAATGTCGGACAAATGTTGAAATCCGAAGTTCATCGTGTGATGTTAGCAGCCTAGCGACAACTAATCAGACAATCGTAAAAGTCGGTGATGTCAGTTACACCAAATTTATTTTTTGATCTTATACAATTAAAATACGTTATTTATTTTCATTACTATGCCTAACACCAAAGCAATGTAGAAAAAAAAATCATGTAACATGTTTCAACTCATAGGCAAATGTTTTAAAATTATTTTGCATTCGTAATGCACTTCACTCTACTGAAGTACAAAAACCATGTATTTTTGTAGTCTACACGTAACAAAATCAAATAAAACACAATTATCAGACATGCTAGTATATGTTATTGAAAATGTGTGTACATACAGGGTGTATTCTTTGCGATAGACCATAAATAACTGACAGAGTGCTGCTATCATAAATAGTTAGTTTTCCAGGAATAGCATTACTGTGTTTTAGCGCGAATCCAACTGTTTTCCATGCAAGTGTCACTTGGCATCCCAATATTTTTATTAAATTTTGTTCATGTCACTACGATGTCTTGGCTTTCAAGAAAGGTCACATTGCAGCTTCTGTGTATCACTGGATTTCGTTCTAGTGCCATGAAATGGATTATTGAACATGAACGTAACATCGTTGTTTTTTTACCGGAATCCGCCATTGAACTTTCGTCGTAGTGTTGACATAGATGATCGAGTGTGCTTGTAAGTAGATCATAATAATGACACTGCCAGCATTTTTTTTATTGAGAGATATAAACACATTATTTATGTTTTTATTTGTAGTTGTCACTCATTTTAATTTTAAAAGGATGCATATATTTATCGATGTGAAAAATTATGTAGGCCTAGCGTAACGGTTTCTAGCTGAACGAAACAACAACATTTATTTGTTTTTTGACACTGGCTTTTTCCTTTTGAAGAAATACGTAAACAATATCAAAATAACATAATTTTAACTAATATTGTTTTGTGTACATAAAACAACAACACATATTAACTGTCATTGAACAAGAGTTACTTTATTGACAACTTTTTCGGTAACCGTCATTTTTTCATCGTCGGCCAATGTGACAATTTATACCGGAAGTTTTACTTCGCATCGATTGCTTTTTTCCGTAGACCCATGTAACATGAATAACAAATTTCATCACAAGTTATGTAGATCATTGAATTAGTTTTTCATTGTAGACTCCTTTAGTACCATTTATTTCGCTACTCGACGCATTTAAACGTCCGTAATTGTCTTAATTCATAAGAGGTCAAGGGTCACGTTGCTTAGCGCGTGCTATGGCCGCTGGTCGAGCCCGCAGATGCGGAGGGAATGCCACCGATGGCTCGATTTCGAGCCTGCAGCACGCTAGACCTTAAAGCTTTGCTTGAGGATGTAGCTTGTAACCTAATCTCCACTGCATTTCATCCCATATATGCCCTGTGGGATACCGTCCAGGTAAAGTAGCATGACGGTTGTCCAACATAAAATCTTTTCAACCAGGGTATATATTCAAGGAAAAAATTAGAGGATTAAATCAGAACTTGAATATTGACGTGTTTCAATAATTCAAGTAACGGATTTGAAAACTGATAATTGTGAATAACTCCAATTATTCACAAGGCACGAATAACCAAAAAATGACCATTTCATATACTTAAGTTCATTATCCTATGTTTCATTATCATTCTTATGTCTAGAGTATAAATTCATCAATGATCTCTAATGATAACAAGGCATATATTTTGATTTTGATGTACTTTCAAAATACAGGATACATTAAAAGACATCGAAGTTTTGTAGCAAACATGAGACAGTGTGCAGCAACTGTAAACAGAAATAACCCAGGCATACCCAGATGGGATGACTCTGATGTGATGTTGCACATTGTCAAACGCCCTCGTGAAGTCGATATAATCTTCTGAACTAAAGGTATGCCTCAACGTGACCCAGTACCTTATCGTGGCGTAGGTCACGTTACTTCGTTACCCTTGATTGCTACGCCAGCAGGATCGTTAATGTTCCCAGCAACCGATGAACAGGTCAAAGGTTAAATAGGATGCTTTGGAAAGTCAAAATTCTATTGTCTTTTTTTCACTGTCTTTTTTGTCCCCTCTAACTTTCTATTTTTTCCCATCCTCCACTCTTTTCGTGATTGGCAACACCCTCGTGATTAATTGCTGGAATATTGCTGACAGCACATAAAACAGTATTCAGTCACTAGGGAAATAGAGTGAGATTATAGTCATTCCTACACTCGTCTTTAACCATATTTCTCTTCACCAAGGATATTATCATTTTTATGGCAAATATTAATATATTGTTCAGGATGTTTGTGTACATTGAGTTTATCAAAAATCTTCTATCTGTTATCCCTAGGAACTTAATCAACTTCTAAACTGAAAATTTAATATAATATTTTCCATTGTGTATGATGTGGACAAAGGAAATATGGTATGACAGAACACAACAACAGTTTAAGTTGATATCAGTTTTTAAAGTACTACATCTAAAATTGGCCAATATTGAAAAAACATGACATTAATTTCTGTTGATAGAAAACAAATCTTAAAGCAAAGTCTTAAGCTTCCATATAAATGAGGAATAATACTGGCAAATAAAACAACGGGAAACATAACATGGCTACAATTTCTTACAAATGGACATTTGAAAATGTCTTCTGCCAAGAAAAAAGAGCATAAAAAAGCTTCATCTCCACCATATTTTATTGCTAAGTCGTCATCATTACTCGTGTTAATGAAAGGGAAAGGGAATGCTTATATTGAAGATTATCACTCGCCCGTGTAAAATACTGCAGTGTGATATTTATATTGAATTAGTGTAATATCGCTGCAAGTATGACGTCATAATATTTAGTGGTTGTGACTTCACAATGTTAGCACCGCCGTCACAATGGCAGCCGAGTCGCTGAAATGTTTCGTTCAGTACACTTTTGACAATCATGCTTTATTACTGAGGTCAAGAAATTAACTAAATACTAAACTTCCTTCAATAAGATACTATTTTTTTTATTAAACTTGTTAAGGATTTGGTATCAAATTCTCTCTCGCTGGTTTTCTACTAAATCATTAACTCGTTTGATAAAAATAGTATTAAATAGTATTTAGTATCCCCTATGAATGCTCTGATTAAAATACATAAATTTACAAGACACGATAACCACCCAGTAGAAACCATAGTCTTTATAATATTGTTAAGTCTTATAAGACTATCATATATATAGATAGCACATGAATACCAACTCAATTTAAGATATAAATAATGATCATCAACGGTGTATACATGTATAAATTGCAAAGAATATTCCTGTCCTTGATAAATAAGTAAAGTTTGTTGTAACCCAACTTTTGATCTATACCATCTTAAGCTTTATATCTCTTGGGTCTATCCTAACTGTTGATACACCGTTATTCTAAATTGGGATATCCCATCTTAATCTTAAGGTCTACAAACCAATAGTATGATGCTTTTATAATCCCGACTCCAACTACAAATCATTTTCGAAATTTGTTTTGGGAGGAACAAAGCATGAACTTCATTCATGTATTGAAGACTTTCGTACCAGATACAATGGATGTTTTAAATATCATATAACCTCAAAGAGGGTGGGTTTCACAGAAATGGTTCTTATAACAATCAACACTGGAGTAACGAGCGTTCATTCCAAAAGCTTAAAGGCGTCCTTTCCAAGAGGAAAGGGGCACCATTCCAAACTTTCCATAGAAGGAAAGAGGCACACTTCCACACCTTTCCAAAGGCTTAAAGAATGCCCTTTCCAAAGCCTCTTTGGAAAGAACGCACGGCAAGGCGACCTTTCCACAGCCTTTCAAACTAATTAGCACATTACCTGTCTTACCAAGAGTTATGTCCCTTTATTCCGTTTGTCAAATTCGTCATGTTATGAATATCTTTAGAAGCTTTTGATTAAGTTAACCTATAGTTATTTTTACATTTTGAAAACCTTTATTTTGTTTGATTTTTTTAAGACATTAAATTAAATTTACCATTGAAAAAAAACAAATGGAGACTTTAAAATGATGAATCAAATCCTGCATATTATTATTTTATCGCAGAAATTAAATAAATCATTTAACTATTTAAGGATTGACTTACACACATGAGATATATAAGAGATATATAGATTGGAAATTGCATCATTTAAAATAAAAAGATATTTAGAGAAGTGTATACATTTGCATCATAAAAAATGTTAAGAAACAATTTTTGGCAATGATTATCATTTATTTGCAATAATTTGTTTTATTTCAAAGGTAAATGGCGACCTTTTTGAAAGTGAAGTTTGAAAGATTATCAATGACAAAGTACATACCCGTTTCAATCGTCAGAAAAAGTAATCCATGAAATGATTGCAACTTGATCAACTCCCTGAATAATCCTATTAAATTTGGGTACCTTTTCAAATGATCTACTTTTTTCAAGTGACTGTAAGCATCGATAGCATTGCAGAAGATTTTCTTCTCATTGGTTGAACGTATATTCTACAAGTTCATTGGTTTATAATGTTTGTCGTTGTTAAGATGTACTAATTAGCTGTGTAATGCCAAGAGTTATGTCAGTATGAACGGATGTTGACATAAGCCGCCATTTACCAAAGGGTCCAAAGCACAGGCGTGGAAATTAAATAAGTGTTATTAGAGACAATTATCTAACAATGAAATTTGACAGGAAATAGATTACGTAATAGGCACCTGTTAATTATGACACCTTTAGCACCCAGCTATGGACAGTACGCATCGAATCTTATCAGTGTCTTGTGATGTGCAATTGAGTCGCTACATTCTAATCTCAGCATGAAGTACATAATTTGACAAAACCAGTTTCATAAATAATATCAAAACTACAATAGTTCTACAGTGTGGTGTAATTTCATTTTTTTAATTTGGTTTTTCAAAATTCCAAGCTTCATAGGTTCAAAAATCAATTAGATTAGGTAAAAACTATTATGCATACAACAATGAATGATCATATAACGAATAGTTGTACTTAAATGTATGACTACATTCATGCATGTTTATGATTGTTCGATATGTATTTCGAAAAGATATATATGTCTCATATGTTATCATTTCAGGAAAGTAAATTCTAAGGCAACAGCTGGTTTGCCGATCCGTTCACTGTCCAAATTAATGAAACATTAAGATATGTGTATGTAAATTGCAACTTACAATGTTATGTTTAATTATGGCAAAACTTATGATATCAACAACAAAGGGTTGATCTAATATTCATTGTTCATGAGCTTAACATGATAAAGAACATTTTAGAAATAGAATTTAGAAACATACAATCTAATGTTATCGTTTGATAATAACCAGCAAAAGAGAAAAATCTTATAAAACAGATCCACATAAATATATATTATTGAATCTTACATATCCCCTATTTCAAATAATGCACCTTAGGCTTTCTGTGAAAAGAATCGCTCATTATAAACAATATACATCTTGTTAATTTGTCTAGCCGACAATCAAGGTTGCCACTTTGATCTCAAAGCGGTAATTAACTTGAGGCGTTTAGTGTAGAGGCTGGACTAGAAGGGGGAGGTGGCATGAGGGGTGGGGCGTCTGGAAGTGACACTCGCTTGGAAGGAGCGTCTGACAGGATTGCTTTCATTGCTATTTGGCGGTCTATGCTATAGTATTCCCGCTATGCCATTGCCGAGACCTGGACTAACGGATTATGAAGACAGACAGATTGTTTATTAAAGTCTCACCTCAACATAAAAATACATACAATACAATAGATAAATCAGTAAAAGTTGAGTCATCCCGTTAAGGGATTATGAAAGACTAATGTCATTAAAATATTTACAAGAAGCAAAATAGTTGCTTTAAGTGTAGTTATGGTTATAACATTTATAAAAATAAATCTATTAGGCTAAAATCAGGAATTTTATAGATAAAATTGACGTTTTGAAATTGAGTTTCACTGTGAATTGAAATGTGAACTGTGAATATCATATCTAAAATATAGATTTAGCCAATGATCGAGTTTATATTTTATGATGAAAATATTAATTAGGCTATTCATTATTACATTAACAGAGTTTATCATGTTTTAATATATCAAACCCAGGAACCACATATTTGAACCAAAACTCAAATGTCCACAAAAGAATTTTATAGAAGGCTCAATCGGCTCATACATACATTGTAGCTTAAAATAAAGTTTTATGAACAATTCATTTCTGTTGATAGGTTTGCTCATACATGAAACGGTATAAGATTGTTTTCTGATAATTCCTTTATTGTATCAATTCTTTTTAAAGTCAATAAAATGGGGAAATAATTTAAATTTTGGTGTCAAGATTAGAAACACGCGTCAAGTAAAATGATCTAAATATCAATAATATCAAGTCTATTTTTGTAAAAGAACACTGAAAGAGATGTATGAAAACAAATAATTAATGGGTATTTATAATCAACTGACCATACATTATACATAACGATCCTACAATGTGTACACATATGCATTAAAATTGGTAAATATTGTAAAAAAAACCTTCACCTTGCATATTAACGTCTGTTTAATAAGTAAAATTTGGACTTGACATCCATGGTGTGCTAACAGTTTAATGAATGGATGTTTAAGACAATCAACAATGGGTTTCATATCATGTTATAAGATGTCTTACATTTATTTTATTAACTCTCCATGCTCCAGATCTTGCCTCATATGGCTTTCTATGAATGTTGTCCTAGTCATTCAACAAACGGTTTCATACCATGTCACATACATTTTAAATTCAAGCTCTTGATTTTGTCAAATAATCAAGTGTCGCCTCAAGCTCGCTTGTAGTGAATGCAAAAAATATAATAGACATATATCGGACACGCTCAGAAGTTCTTGTGGACACGTACATTGACAAAGTATGTTACATTATCTCTTAATTTGTCGAAACTATAAAATTTTAAGAGCAAATATATTTCTATATTCATGGATAAGATGTAAAGACAGTTCTATACGGTAGTGGCAATTTGAGCTACGAATAGATAGAAACATCCTTAATTCCACACGACTTCATACACAAAAATAAACGATTTTCGTGATTTCTTCAATTACTAAGATTATTTTGAATTTAATTCACGTTTATAACCACGTGCTTCAGTTAAGACAATGATTAGGCATACCCAACAATTTTGAAAATTTGCCCTATGCTTTGTTATTTATATCACAAATATGTTTTCACAAGTTTTTTATTTCTTTAATTCGTTTTTATGTTCTGTATCCATGTATTGTTAAATTTTGTATTTGAACGGCGTGAAAATAGGCCAAATTACTTGTTCGCCAGTCAAAATTTCGTACGAAATAAAAATATGGTTATTATTCAATCTCATACAATTAGATAATACGGCTTACCTTGCTAAGTAACTACACACGTCTCTCTGTCAACTAAGAGAGAGGATGTTGCACAATTTTACTACATGGTAATTAAGCGTTCGTTACCCAGTCTAGCCGACAATCAAGGATGATCTCAACATGACAATAATCTTGTTGCGGGTGTGTGAGGGTCAGCAAAAGAAGTGACACTAAACAGACGTGTTTGACAACAAAGATTAACGAGATCACAATAAGAAGGGAATTAATTTATAGGGCATAGTATGCCAATGGTGGAAAAAAATCTGCCTGTTAAATTTATAAGCATGTGGACATAATTTAACAATTAACTATTTTCAACAGAAGACAAGTTATGATTACCAATGATATTGCTTTTAAATAAAATCCTTTAGCATAGAAAAACAAGTTTGGGCGAAAATCACTACACAATATGAAATAGTGAAGAGTAAATATAATTCTCACCACAAGAACAAACTGATGTGGGAGATATAAAGCGTTCATTTTATATTCATTTAGGTCGCTGCATTCAAGTCGAAGACAGCAATATAGCAATATATTATTTGACAAATTCTGATTCATTTGCAAGTCAAGTTGGCTGTAAATATATGTGGTTTAAACGTATTTATTTTCATGAAATTATACATGATATTGGATTGGTCAACAAGCTAAGAAAAGCTTATTTAAAGACCGCTCCATTGAACATACATATATATATACAAAAGACATCATCATGATAAACTAATGTACATGTATAAAGCAATGGACTTATGTGAATAATATATTGGTAAATGGTCGAATCATGGAGATGTAATCAAACATGATGGTTAAATACATTCATGATACACACAGTCAATGTCGGAGGTAACAGCATGTTTTGGTTTATGAAAATCGGTTGGTTTCAATGATAAATTGATGTACTGACTTAATAATTTGAGATTGATTTGACAGGTTCGAGGTAGGATTGCCGTATAAGATTGTGTCAAGTGAATGGCCACTTGTATAAAACAACTTACTTGATCTTACGGACTCAAAAAGAGAGCATACAAAGAAGTAGTGTCGTGCGTCTTCTATGGCTTGGCCACAAGAACATTCTGCTTTATCGGATATATGTCTGTTAAATTTGTCGGCATTAAGATCGCTACATCCCAACCGTAGTCTACAATGTAGGATTTGACATCGCCTTGTGCCAATATTTTGGTCAAAATATATTTTTCTTCTTTTATGACTCAATGCCTTTTTGAAATCATTTAAGTCGGTGAGTAATTTGATATCTTGTGGTAAAGCATTCCATAGTTTAACTGTATCGGGTAGGAATGAATTGCCATATAGAGCCGTGCGACAGGCTACAGTTTCTAAACTTGATGCATTTTTTAATGAATAGTTGCTTGCATGAGAGACAAGAGAAGGGACAAGTTCGTTTAAGTATTCTGTTAATCTGTTATGATACATTTTGTAAAACATAACGAGCTTACCTATCCTTCGTCTTTCATAAAGAGAAACATGAGATGTTTCACTGTAAAATTTTTCATGGCTTGTACCGCGGACGGCACCGCATATTGTTCGAAGTGCGTCTAGATGCAAGTTCTCTAATAAAGTTGCTTGAGATTTAGTACATTTGTCATATATGGGAAGAATAAAGGAAGAATACATGTGATTTAGGGTTTTCCTAGTGAGTAAATATATGTCTCGTTATTGATAATCTATATTAGAATATATCAGTGATTTGTATTTGGTAGGCATTGATCTAACCAACAAAGGTGCTTTATACTACAAAATAATCTTGATTTAGACATTATTTATGTCAATCACTTACCTCAGAATGGAGATGGTCTGGCGTATTCGGGCTAGTTCCCTTTAAACTTGCTATCCAACAAATTCATAAACACATTACACTCTTGTTTTTGAGCGGCAAAATGTACACGCCCCATTTAAGAATACATATTGTAATAAACTTCCCCTACTCTTTTCTGCAATGTTCTTCTGTAAATTATTGACAAAGGGAAATTAACAAGCATTTAGTTAACAGTAATCCTATTTAAACAACATAGAGATTGACTTATTTATCTAGATCCAAGCTCACTGCCACTACGGGATTCTTCTAAAAGCTTTGTAATCAAAACAGAATTAACAGATCACACTGCATACCCTCTTTACATTAAATAAATGTTTGAAGAAGGTTCCTAAACAAGCATTTAGTTAACAATAATACTATCTAAAACAAAATCAAGATCCATCTAGATCCAAGCTACCTACTGGTTTAAACATATTTTATTACATGAAAGGGATCGGCAAACAAGCCATATGGCTTATGTTAATGCCTCTCCCATACAATACAAAAACAATTGAAACAACACGAGAATGGCATGCAATCTTGATACAAAAGTTCTATAAAACAATCATTAGTATGTAATATATAAAAAGATATCACAATTCTGGTAATCATGTGGCCGTTCATTCATCATTATAAAAACTTTGCAGGGCTCTTAATTTCAAACTGGTTATCTTATATTAATGGCTAATGAAGAGCATATGACAAAAGTTTATTATATCAACTGTTTATATATAAAAATAACTTGATGCATTTTACTTTAAATGGTTTTAATCTATGTTTAATTGTTTATTTTATGAAAAGTGGTACCTCATCAAAATTCCTCTAGCTTAAAACATAGGTCTCTATATTTTAATTTAAGAGGAAATCATATGAAATGTGTGTACTGATCTTTTTTTTAATTTTCAGCCGCTCATATGTTTTGATTTTGTTATTATTATCTATTTATTAAGATTTATGTTCATCCTCTTCTTGCCTCTATTAAAATGATTTTGAGTGGTCAATCTCTTTCTTCTAATCATGCATTCAGTATTATTTTTTTACAGTGAGTCACTTATTTTTCTTAGATCCGCATGGGCAAATTTAGATTTTATTATTTGGTTATTATTGTTATATTGATGCTGATTCAAGAAAAATTAACAAATGTTACGAGTCCTCGTTACCGTCAGATAATACCATTTAGCATCTCAGACCAATAAAACCTATCACACTATGACTAGTTGGCAGCTTCAGGTATTGAGCAGGTGTCAACCGTGCTGTACAAACACATGCAGGTGGCTTGTAGACAAGTGACCATGTATCAGTCTGTTTTGTCAGGACGGTGTCTCTCGTGTCTTGAAACAACAGGATACACTGCTTTACCGCATCCTGTTATCCAATGAAATCTGAGAGGTTAGATAAGAAATTATCAAACTAATTTTGCACCGGCTCTATTTTTCTCATCTGGTCGCCATTATTGTTCGGTCTTGACTCTCAAGCTGAACACACCTCCACAGCGCTCCAGCTCTTGCAGCCCGCCACAGTCTCCCGGAATCTACAGCTTCAGACAGGACGTCCAACGGGACCTCCTTCCCACACTTTAAGGAAAGGTATTTCCATCTTTTTTAATTTAAAACTCTAAATTTTCTAAATACCACTACATCTAAATAATGGCAACCGCAGCCAATTCATCTACAGCACTTTCCACAGAGGCATCCATTTTTGAAGAATTAAATTGTAAAATACAAAACCTAAACTCTTCCAAATTGTCCCCAACCGACAACTCTAATCTAAATGCCCAAACAACGCCTCACTTCCTCCATCAAACCTCAACATCTCCAAAACCTCAAAACCAACTAAATCTAAATTGAAACGAGGAATTTCCTCCTACATCCCCTTTATCTCATCAAAACCCGGTAGGCAACTTTCAAACACCCCTAAGCGCAAGCGCGCCAATTCTCCCCAATCACCTAAAACAACTCTTCAAACAACACCTTCTAAAAACACAGCTCACCAATCAACACCATCTAAACATAACTCACCTCAAAATCTACTTACACCCATTACATTGCTTTTGTTTGCCGCCTCTAAGGAAATCCGCCTATCAAGGGAACTTACCCGTGACAGAGTGGGCACCTTCCTTACTAGCAATGGCATCAAAATCAAACATATTAAACCGCTAGGAACTGGCTTCCAAATTCAATTTCTCAACTCTATTTCGGCCGAAGCCGCCAAAACATTAAAAACCATTTTATCCTTCAATGTATTATTCCAAACTCCCCTATGGGAAACAGAGTCACTTATGAGGATGACGAAGCTCTTCAATACTACCGCTCAGAGGCAAATAAACTTAACCAACCCCAAATCATAAAGGCCCAGCGCCATACCGCAAAATCCTCTGATGGTAGCAAAATAATCCCACTCAAAACCGTGACTCTTTATTTTAATACACCTAATCTCCCTTCTTCCATCATTTTTGGCGCTCAAGCACGCGACGTTCGGCCTACTGCCAAACGCGTAATTCAATGCAGCAATTGCTTAAAATACAATCACACAGCGGCGCAATGCAGGGGAAATAAGAGGTGTGCTACATGCGGACAGAGTGAGTGCCACAGGGACACCTGTGAGCCTCACTGTATTCACTGTAACGTGGATGGACACACCTCCGTCTCCTTTGCTTGCCCCAACAAACAACATAAACATAAAACCTTAAACCATAAACTCTTTCCAAACTACAACCCCCGCACTAGGCGGGAAAACCCACCACCTAAACCTACCCTAGCTAAACCTCCAGCCCCAGCCCCCACAGGATCAGCCCTCCCTTCCCACTCTGTATGGGGTGATCCTATACCCGCCGACCCATCCCCCACCACCCTTATGCCCCCTCCCCCCCAACCATCCTCCCACATCCAACCCACCCCATCTACTTCAGGCCCCACCCCTTCCAAACGCCGCTGCACATCTATCTCAGTAACAGAGGTAGCCCCCACCCAGGAAGAGCCTATGGACTCTGCCACTACCCAACCTGACCCAGCCCTTACAGCTATACCCCAAACCGCCCAAACCCAGCCCAGCAAACCCCGCAAAAGTGTAAGGCCCAAAGCTCCACCCATTCGTCCCCGCCCCACCCCTTCCATCCCATCAACTCCATCCTCCCAAAGCTCCCAAACCAAACCTAAAACTCTTTTTGCTAAACCTCATCTTCCAACGGGCAAGGTAAATCCTAACAGCCCAAAAACTAAAATCCCTCAAAATCTTGCAATCGCAACTTTCATTGCAGCAGCACTCACCATCCGCAACCCAACCCCACATAAAATCTACAAACTGGCTAAAAAATCCAAATTCATCACCATCTCCCTAAATAAATTTAACCAACTCTTGGAGGATATCCTCCAGGATTAAAAACCTAAACCAACACTTCTCCACTTACAATTCTAAATAAACCAAACATGCAGCTGAAACCTATTTCTCTTTTTCCATTTACTCCACTATTAATTTTTCTCATTATGCAAATTCTACAGTGGAATGCTTGCGGCCTTTCTGCTCACGGCCACGAGCTTAAAGCTCTAATCAAACTCCAAAAACTTAACCCCCAAATCATAACCATCCAGGAAACCCATTTCGGCCCTCGCTCTAAATATAACATTCCTGGGTATAAAACGCTACGACACGACCGGCCCAAAACCAATCCTGGTCGAGCACATGGAGGTCTAGCAATTTTTATCCAGGAAGATTTAAATTATAATACCTTTCCGGTAAATACTCCTAACTTAGAGGCACAAGCCATAACTATAACTCATAAAAACCAAAATCTAACTATTTATAATATCTATCATAGGGTTACTCAAAAATTTCAAAGAGAGGACCTTCTGGTCCAACAAAATTTATCCCCTAATCACACAATCTTTTTGGGCGATTTTAACTCCCATCACCCCTCCTGGGGCTGTAAAGATAAGGCCGATGCCAGCGGAGAACTAATCGCCGACTGGATCATAAATAATGATTATGTGCTACATAATCAAAACACTCCAACTAGGTACGCTTGGGGACATCAAGGAATGTCCTCAATCGATTTAACGATCAGCACCCCGGACATTGCTAGCCAGATCGAATGGGCAATCTTCGATGATCCGTGGGGAAGTGATCATTTCCCTATTTATATCACTCTAAACCACTTCCTTCCAAATAAAACTCAGGATCAAAATTGTCCCCAAAATCCTAAATTCTCCTACAACAAGGCTGACTGGGACAAATTCCAAAATCTTTGTGAACTCCTAAAACCAGCAGACCTTGAAAATAACGACCCCCAAATTTTTTGTGACAAATTCACACAAGCTATTATAAAAGCTGCAAAACAATCTATTCCATTAACTAATCCTAAACCCTATAAAGCCTCAGTACCCTGGTGGACTGAGGAAATAAAAACAGCGCGCAAACTCCGCAAAACAGCTTTTAACAAAGCAAAACGCGACATTTCTCACCTACCACACGCAAAACACCTAAAAAATGCAGTGCAAACACTCATTTAAGAAACAAAGAAACAACATTGGGAAAACTTCTCTGAGGAGCTGAATGGTAAAACAAACTCTAAACAAGTTTGGAATAAGCTCTGAGTCATTCGTGGCGGCAAACGCAGAAGTAAACTCCCACCTATAAATAACCACACCTCACCTAAAGCAAAGGCAAACGCCCTCGCAGAGCAGTTTGCTAATGCTAGTAGCAACAACAACAACACGCCAAAATTCCAACAAAACAAGCAAAATTTCCCTTCACCACCTAAACAACAAAACAACAACCAACCCATCAACCAACCATTCACAATGGAGGAGCTTCAATTTGTTCTAAATAATAGGAAAAAGGGTACGGCTCCTGGCCTGGACCAAACTTCCTACCAACTAATTAAGAAGCTACCTCCAAATACCACTAACATACTTCTTAACCTCTATAACCTCATATGGCAATTAGGCACACTTCCCTCCTCCTGGAAGGAAGCACTAATCATACCAATCCATAAACCAAATAAACCCTCTGGGGATCCAAATTCCTATAGGCCTATCTCTCTAACCTCTAATCTATGTAAGGTAATGGAAGCGATGGTAAAAAATCGCCTACAGCACCACCTAAAAATTAATCCATTAAATGAGGACCAGAGTGGCTTCACTCCAGGTCGCTCTACCCTAAACAATCTTGCTTGCCTCGAGCAAGAAATAAAAACCGGGCAATTACACAAACATTACACATTAGCAATCTTCCTGGATTTTTCCAAAGCTTTTGATATGGTGTGGCATAACGGCCTCATCCATAAACTCCTAAATAAAGGCCTAAATGGCAACATAATTAATTTCATCCAGGATTTCTTGCACAATAGGCAAATAACTGTCGGGGTCGACAACCAACTTTCAGAAAATTTCCCCCTCGAAAATGGCACCCCACAAGGCAGCATCCTTAGCCCTACTCTATTTAATATTATGGTAGACGACCTCTTCGAGGGAATCTCCAGTAAAGTAAATACTTCCAAATTTGCAGACGACGGTGCCCACTGGGTCCGTTGTAATAACATTAAAACTTCTACAAAACTACTCCAGTCCGCATTAAATAAGGTCGACCAATGGGCCGACCGAACAGGATTTAAACTAAACGCGGAAAAAAACACTGGAGTAGTATTTAAACATAAAAAAATGCGCCCTATTTCCCCAAGCTTATATCTTAAAAATAACAAAATAAATTTTCTAAAACAAACCAAATTTCTAGGGCTAATCTTTGACGAACATCTCTCATGGGATGCCCACGTCAAAGATCTAATCACTAGGTGCACAAAGGATCTTAATGTCCTGCGTGCCACCTCCGGCACAAGCTGGGGTGCAAATAAGCAAACCCTAATCAACCTATATATATCACTTATTAGGTCCAAATTGGACTACGGCGCCCCCATTTATAATACTCTCAACGCCAAACTTACTGCTAAGCTTAATTCTATACAATACCAATCACTTAAACTAGCAACATGCACACAACACGGGACCTCCCTAGAAGCGCTTCAAGCCCTAACTGGTGAAATACCCCTCAAACTCAGAAGGGACCAACTCACCTTAAACTTCTGGGCCGCTTCTTCGGAGGATACACTAATTTCCAATCTCTTAAACTCTAAACTATCTAAACGCAAAACGGCATTGGCAAACAAACACCCTCTCACATCTCCAATATCTCTACGCATCACAAACCTCATCAACAAAGCAAACCTCAACCACTTCTCACTCCCACAAAACAACATCCTACAATACTTCACACCTCAACTCCCCCCACCCCGCATTAACCTGCATCTCACCAAAATCACAAGCAAACACAACCCACTACATGCTAAATCAACTACACTTCAATACATACAAGACAACTGGCACGATTGGTGCCACATATACACCGACGGATCCAAGGATCCTGAGGCACGCACCACAGCCTTCGGCTACCACATACAGAACACTCACCACACACCCACATCACACAAGCTGCCTAATGACCAATTCGTCTTCACGGTGGAACTTATGGCTATTTTGGCAGCTCTTCAAAATCCAATAATACTCAACCATCCTAAAATTTTAATCCTTTCAGACTCACTTAGTGGGCTGGAAGCACTTAAATCTAAATCTACCAAAAACCACGCTGGCATAATATCCCAAATACTACACACTATACAACTACTTAACCATCAGGGTAAAACCATAAAACTGCTCTGGGTTCCTGCTCACGTCGGCGTTTTCGGCAACGAAATAGCCGACAGAGCAGCAAAAGAGGGCCTAAAACTAAATACCATTACACATCCACTCCCACACTCTAAACAAGAGGTTAAAAGCCTCGCTAAACTACACATCAGGGCCGTATGGCATAAACAATACACTAATTCTACTATTGCTAAACAGACCAAA
Organism: Phorcus lineatus; assembly: GCA_921293015.1. Lineage (NCBI taxonomy): Eukaryota > Metazoa > Mollusca > Gastropoda > Trochida > Trochidae > Phorcus > Phorcus lineatus. The sequence goes on from OV121083.1 coordinate 43,370,327, forward strand.
ACCCTTCTTCCCAAACCACTCACTAAATTCAAAACATACAGCAAAAACACCAACATAGATAGGGCAATCACTAAACTACAAACAGGACACATACAACTAAACGCAAAAACACAACAGACCAGACACAAGCATCCCACATGTCCACACTGCAAACAAACAGAAACAATCACCCATATACTCACACAATGTGCACACTACAATACACATCGCAAAACCCTAAATACCACTCTCTCACAACACAACATCAACCAACACAACATCCAACACATCCTCAACCCACACAACAAACCACAAATATTCCATGCTCTAGGCAAATACATAAAAGATACGGGCCTTCTGGCTCGTATCTAAATACCTCAAAATCATATACCATAAATTAATCCCCCATCCTCCTGCACCCTCCCCTATCCCCAGCCCCCTTCCTTCTAGCCCTCTCTACTAGATATATCATTCCAAATTTCAAAATTTCAAAATTACCCCTTTTGGCACTTGGCTCAAAATTTACCACTCTTTAAACAATTTCGGAACTTTACAAAAGGTCCTAACGGACACAAGTGCGAAATCAGCTGTGCTGGAAGCGCTTGTAAAATCTCCAATCTCATCATCATCATTATTGTTTGAATGTGATAGCTGGATGTAGAGATTGTGTCGTTTAACCATTTAGCCGCTCATCAGTGATGTGTTTATGTTCTGTTCTTAAGCTAAAAAGAACTTGGATATTTATGTTCTTGTGGATACATTCACTGAAAAGGTACGTTTCACATGTTTAACTGATCAACTAACACATGCCTTAATTGATTTATGCAATGAAGTATATGAGGCATCTTTTCACTTTTACTGAACTTAATTAAGCGCTTTGCAAATTCGCTACTTTCAAAGTAATGCACTTTGAGAATGTATTAGTGCGTGGAAAAGTGCCATATAACTATCCATAACATTAGTATAACAAATACGTTATACATTAAATAACTATATAGTAAATCCCTTTAATGAGCTTTATAGACATGTGAACTATGTTATCCAATTAAATATGATACTGTTTCTTTATATATGCAACTTAACCACTCGGTTTAATAAATGTTGAATTACTAACTTAATTCACAATGACTTCTTAACAACTTTTCATTTCCCTTTTCTCCTAGTTAGGAATTTTAAAATAATTATTGAGAATTATCTTCACAGTTTCATGATCTCGAAATTTCATGAAATCAAATTCATGTTTCAAATAAGAAAACCCTTTTCAACCATACTGCTTAGAATTGATAATAACATAAAGTGCGATTTTATGCGCGCTTCATTGACTTAATAGATTTGGAAAGGTAGGCAATGGAAAGGCGACCTTTCTTTTCTATGGAAAGGACGCCTTTCAGTTTTTGGCAAGAACGCCTTGCCAAATTTGGAAAGTTATGGAATGAACGCGCGTTACTCCAGCGTAAGCATATACTTGACATTTTGCAAATTAACCAAAATATTAGGTGAAATAGAATGTGAAATGTCTACGACACTAAATTAAGAATATACAAAAGTTTATCAGTAATAACAGAAAGAATTTCATTGGAATATCCTCTTTTTTATCTGCTTTTCATGAATGAGAAATAACAGCAGACCCTTCCAGATACATATTAATAACACTTCTACATATAGAAAATAATAACGGTGGTTAAAGATATAACATTAATTTTTTAACCTTTGGACCATTTTATCATCCTTTTTTGGCACGTTCATTGGAGTTTTCTGTGTCACAACCTTTTTAGATATTTCATAAACTGTTACCGTATTCGCCGTAATAAGCGCCCAGGGCGCTTAAAAAATTGACTTGGGTGGGCGCTTATTAAAATGATGTGAGTGACGAACGAATAATAAAGACTACTCACGTGGAACTGTGTTTAGGTTGTCTTTGATAATTGATACAAGCATTCAAAACATACTTACACATTATCAAGTTAAAAACAACACATATTGCTGCTCAATGTATCCTTTAATTCCTCAAAGTGAAACAGAAACCACATTGCCTATGGCGGCGGCCATTTTCCCGGAAGTAAACACAACACGTAAACAGGTAAACTGTAAAGGTAAAGTTCTGTCAATCATAAGTTCAGGTGTAAACTGGTAAATCATCAGTGGGAGGGTGAGTCGGGTGAAACGTATTCATCGTCGCTTTCTGAGGTGTCTTCTTCTTCGTCACTCCATTCATTAACAGCGTCAATTTCAAGACGCATGTTCTCAGATTGTTGGACACGAGATTCGATTTCAGCTGACGTTGGCTCATCAAATCCGTCAAATGGGTCATCGTCATCAGACTCGGGTACACTGAAGAGCAGGTAATCCTCGCTCCCATCCAGAGCATTTACAATGCCACATGTAAGATACGATTTCCGAATCACATCGGGTGTCACTGTTCTCCAAGCATCGCGAATCCATGTCAGAATTGTGGACTTCTCCGGGGGCTTTCTGTTGTTCCCCTTGGTCATTTCTACTTTCCCGTTAAAAAGCCAATCATCATACATGCAACGGTAAGCATCCTTCATGGGCTTATTCCAGCTTACATCGCAAGGTTGCAGTTTTGAAGTACATCCCCCCGGGATAATTGCGAAGTCAGTATTGTAAACTGTGCCTCTTCTTTCCTCCATTCATGTACACGTTTACGATCTACTTCAAACTGTCTCGATGCCGCTGAATTCGTCGATGTCTTAGCAGATTCAATAACCTTTAGTTTAAATGCAATATCATATGATTTTACACGCTGACCCTTGTGTGACGATGATGCCTCCATAACGGTATACTATACTGACAGAAATTCTACGTTCCCATTTACATGCCTGTCTTACAGTCACGTGGTCAAAGATTCTAAATTTAGCAGTAACACATGTAGGTCACATGATGTCCAAAACGTCACTTCCTCCAAGCATGGCGGCCACTTACACATGCGAGAGTTCAATCCGAGGTTACCATATTTACCGTGATATCTGGGATCCAATTATTAACGAAGAATTAACAACAGTTCGCGAACCAACAAACCTTCATGATAGATTTGCAGTTGCGGTGCTTAAAAATGAAGCTATTGTAGGACATTTACCAAGAGAAAAAAGTAAGGTGCTTTCTTGTTTCCTTAAACATGACGGAGCGATCACATGCGTGGTGACAGATGATAAATATAGATGTATCATCCCAACTGCGGATCCGCCCGATCTTAAGATGGGACGCGTCCCAACTTAGGATTCCAAGTTGGGACGACCCATCTTAAGATGGGACGGGGCATACTTAAACATGTTAATAATATTCATATTTAAAAACGAATTGTGTCAGTAAAACTTTTTTTTTGGTAATTTAGTTCTATTCTTTTCACACCTACGATGAAAATTTTATTTGATGTTCATTTACTACACTTTCTGACTCGATTTCATCTGTTATCGAGTACGAACGATTCAACACTACTCAAACAATTATTTAAGTCATATTTGAATACTGATTGAATCACATTTGTTAAGCGACATAACAAAATCAGATCAATATATAGATTTATATTTAGATAATATTTTTCAGCATTTTTCAAACGACAAAAATACATGCGTAGATCGAACAGCTGTAAACAGAGAGAAACCAAACGGCTCCACATTTCACAGAGACATATTTGTATCTTAGTTTCTTTACAAAAATGTGGTATAAACTGTTAACAATCAAAGATATGAAGTTATTCTAATACAGATCCAAGTTTTACAATATATATATATTTAAAAAACGTACCTGATACAAAGAAATGAAAAATCCATGCAAAAACCTTCTATAAGCAGAAATTAAGGTACTCTCAAACGTTACAATCCAGCACTGAATAGACTGAATATGTTAATGTGACAGCTTGGCATGTCAGAGGCAATGATTGGGCACCAATTTGCCCACCGTAGGTAGTGTTAGGCTAAAACAACATATGGAGACACCATCAGCCAATGCTGTTTTAACAATTTATTATCTTGTTCACCTACTTGGCTACTTGGAAATTAAAAGTTCCTATTACCAAAGTCTGGTTCCCAAACAATTTACATATGTTCCAGTAGTGCCAACATAGGGCTTGAATATTCCCTAGTAAATCTTATCAATATACTGAAAACTTTCTTAACGGCGACAAACCTTTTTTACAGAGTGTTAACGAATTCCTAATAATATCTGTTTATCATTTCATAAATGATACCAACCGATTTTTAAAGCACTTTCCTAAAATTTGTACCAAATTTAAGGTAGACAAAGTTTAATATAAATTTTAGTTTTGTAAGAATAATTGCAGCTGTATATTTCCATCAATGTCCTTGTTTTATGTTTGTTCCAGGAAAAGAATTTATATAGGCATTTCCTGCCTTGCTCATCCTTTTTCCTTTTTGTATATATATTCTGAATTCTGTGTAACACATGCTTTATGGAAATAAAATACTGTTTAAATCATAGTATTATACTTACTAACCATTATATGCTTACAGATATTGCATATTCTCATACAATGAAATATGATAATATTTTACAACAAGCAATGACAATTTGAATATCAAATTTGTATAAGAAATGACAGCTTCTCTATCAAATTTGTATTAGTAATAACAATATGAATCATTTAGTCCTCTGAAGACATGTTAAGAAGCATATTTAAGATAACAAAACGATTAGTTAAGTAGACTTTCAGCTGTAAAACAACAGTAATACACTGAAATGTATTTCTTTCCTCTCCCCTACTCATCTTATGTGACTCATTTGATTAACTTATTAGCGGTAACAACACACAACAATTATCTCAATTCAACGCTTCTAACAAGCCTAGATAGACGCTTGTACATATAAAAACAACCTTTTCATACTGATCGAAATCACATGTTACCTAGGGTTAAGAACAAGAAATATTTTTATCAACTCTGTACACTGGTTTGTGTCAAAAGGTCTTGTGAAGGTAAACAAAGTTTCTTAATGAACTCAAAGTCAACAAACTCCGTTAATAATCTTCTTTTAGTATTGATAGGAAATGAGGTGAAATATTGTATTTCTGAATTAGCATGAAGAAATTACCTTTGCAATATTGAATATCTTAACCGAATTGTGTTGCAACTGTACATCGTATTGGTTTGACATAACTTTGTGTTGTATGTTGGATGGTTTCAAAATATTATTTTTATTGACGCGGCATTAATATAAGCTTCCAGCTTGCTTGCAAATCTATTTTCTTTTTTTTGAAATGAACAAAATATGTTTAAACCATAATCTTCTTTTGTAAATCTTGGAGGTGAGGTGAGTTGGGGATTAACGCCGCTTTCAAGATTATTTCACTTATATCGCGGCTGCTAGTATTAGTGCAGGGAGAAAGCCCGCAACACCATTGTGGCTATGCATTGCGGTGAGTAAATCTTGGAAACTAAGTTCTAATTTTTTTAAATTATATTAAAAAGCCTGTTTTTTCTCCATAAATAATCAATGGGTGATGTTAGATTTCATTTTGGTTACTTTACATGATTAACTTTCTGTTTATGAAACATACTTTCATCGAATGACAACACAATAACAATAAACATAAACATTTGATCACGTCTGCTTCCTATCAGTGATATTGCCGATAGGGGCCAATGCCTTGATGAATAAGAATGATAATCATTGACTAAAACAACAAACGCTCGGTGTGTACCTCAGTGTTACAAGCATGCTCAATTGGTACCCATTCTTGTCACTAATTGGAAGGTGACACACAGGTATTAGTGTCATAACCGAACCGGATGTTTACCAAAATACCTTCTTTCGGACCCCCCTCTCCCCCCTCCACCCACCCCACACCCTTCTCTGAACTACCAGGCAGGTATCTTTGCCATTTGCACCACGACACTGATCAGATCAGGTTCCATCGGAAATAGGAGGCATAACTGGATATCTTATAAGCATTGACGGGACACCACTTATAGGTTAGTGTTTGTGAATTATGTTTAAGAAACATACAGTCGTCTTAGATTCGACTATCAAACACAATGAGTACATTGAAATCATGCCATGCCTTAAGCATTCTTGTTATTCACTAAGAGTGGGTTTTGAGTGTACATTTCTTTTTTATTAGTTGCTTAACATGCTGTCACAATTAAACATTTTTAAGCATATAATGAAATAATTTATAAAATTTTGTATAAGAGTTACTTTTGAAATCGTATTGTACTATGATGAAAGACTCGTATGCGATGAGAGATAGATATAGCCAATAAGTCATGAAAATCAACATAAAATCAAAATATCTTTCGATGGCCTTAAAGCGCTTATCTAAATGATACATGTTATGATGTTATTTCTAAATTTTACATTAGAATAAGAATATTATCAACATGTTAAAGTATGCGCCGTCCCATCTCAAGATGGGACATCCCAACTTGGAATTCCAAGTTGGGACGCGTCCCATCTTAAGATGGGACGCGATCCCAAGTTGGGATGATACATAGACACTCGACAGTAGCAGGCGGGTTCGAAATTCCCTGTAAACTAAAGTTCAAGGGCTCTCAGCGACTAGTTTCTCGTCTGAAGGGGTTGTTGGATTGAATTTAGGTAAGTACATGGTACATGGGCGGTTATTAGAGTTAATTGCAAAACCCTTTGGGGGGCGCTTATTGGAGGAGGGCGCTTATTACGGCGAATACGGTATATGATTTACGAATGCTCAGTGTATTAAGACAACGCTTAAGGATGTTTTTCAACACTTTAAATCTTTAAAAGAGATACTTAAACCCTAAAACTCGACCCGGCAGTTCAATCAACTGAAGTATAACTTTTATGGCCTATCATGTACTTATTTGAGTACTTATAGAGTGTTGTTTAATTCTATCTCAAGAAATTGCATATAATTCGTGTAGGATAATTAAGGTGAGAATAGTACTTCTGCAAATTGCGTACATATTTCACAAAGCGATAAATTTTCCAAACCTACGGTTTAGCGAGTACGGCGTTTTTGCGTCAAATGCCTACGAAACTGATTGTGACGTCATACTTTTGTAATGACGCATGCGGCGGTTAAGGGAGAATTTAACATCGGAAAGCATACTCTGTACAGATGACAAATTAATTCAAGTTCCGAAAAACCTTGATATTATTGTACATGAACTTCTCAATGCATGTTTTGGAATATCTGAGACCATTTTGGTAAATATTTTAAGCTAAGGGTGCATTCGAGAAGATCGTGTGGAACTGTCCGAAGTTAGGTCAGAACTGTCCGAACTTCGGGCGATTTCATATTGCCAATAAAAACCGTTATTTTCGGATAATTAACGAACACTTCTGCATTTTAAGATAGTAATCCAAAATAAATATTACTTTTTGATAACTTGGTTTGCTCATATTTACATTATTCAAATAATGTTTTATTATGCAGAGTTTCAAAACATTTGGATCGATACAGTGTCCGAACCTCGGTCAGTTTGCCCTGACATCACCATTTGGATACTCGAATGAGCTGTTTTTAGTATTGACTTACCTTACATGCAAATATGATTGTAACAGAAAAGTATCTAAACAAGTTCAATGGATGGATCGTCCAATTAAACATTTTAAACGTATGTTAATGTTGGTTTAAGGCTTTGGAAGAAAAAAACATAAAACCCTGCACACCTTCAATATGAATTTCTAAGTGAATTTCTAAAGATGCTGCCAGTATTGCTTCAAATACGTCATTTGATCGTGCTTATTCAACTTGATTTGTGGTTTACAGTGCGCAAATGAGCACATATGGTTGACTTCCCGTTGGTCCCCGTTCAGGAAGACATATGTCTTTTTATGCTCCATTTAAATTGAACATCTAATCTTGTGGAATTTTTTTATTTTTACGGGTATTCCTTTTGATGACATCCCTAGAAGTAAAATGATGCTATTGCAGACTACATAATTTCATACTGAAATAGCATTTGAATATGTTAAGGTGACCCATTTTATCTTTCATATCTGTATTTCATAAGATTGGAACTTTGACTGCACTAAAGCAAAAATTTTACAAAGAATGTTGACAGAAGGGGTCACATTTTCGAAATTTCAATTTCGTTATATGTCAAATAATATTTCCCACATCGACTCTCTGAGATTAAACCCAACATAGTCACATTGACCTTGTGTTGTGAAACAAACGTGACTATATTTTTAAAGAGGTTGATAACTTACAAAGGATTTTTGGAGAAAAATAAAAATTAGTGTTTTGTCATGCAGCTGTATATTTTCTTTGGCTAACAAATTTATTATCTGTAACCTAGTTTACTGTGCCACATGGTTAGATAAGTATCGTTTCATTTACGAAACAGTTAATTTTGGCACGTGTAGTCATGTCCAATGTCATTAAAAGGTTTATTGAGTTCATATGTTAATTGCACACGCTACCATTTCGACAATATATACTCATCGTTTATTATAGATTCCTAAAATAATCTACTGAAAACATTAGAATGGCGTCATCATAATGGATTAAATTCTACTAATCGGTATAATTGTGAAACCCTGTGAAATCCTAAAGTGAAATAAAAAAAAACCCGGCTCTGCGATGTACTAAATATCTTTCTATATCTATTTCTGTGATCTACTGAGATTCGCTTGTTTAGCTCTGATTTGTATTGAAAAATCTATCGATTCGTCCCATGGTTTGTTTTTTAAAAAAGCATGAAACTTTGCTCCGGGATTACCTGCAATGTGCTTTGATAGATATGAGTTTATTGAAGGAGTTTCGTGGATGTAGCAGGATGTATTTTGAGGTATTAAAAATAGATGTCCACTCTTTGATTGTAACCTGTAGTGTTTTATGTATTTACATTCTAAAGTTATTGTTATGGACCCGTCAATCTGAAAATGACTGCTTGGTACAGGGACAAGTACAATAAGAATACATTGTACATATAAAAGTGAAATACAATAAGAGTACAGATACAAGTATAATACACAAAGAGAACTATGTAAAGACACAATCACAATACAATAATAGTACTTGGTAAAGATACAAGAATTATACATTAGGAGTACTTGGTACAGATACAAGTACAATACTCAATACAGTAATTTATATTCTTACCAATCATTTCAGGATTTGTACTTCATTTTTTTCAACAAGTATTATGGTGTACCTTTCTGATTTCTGTGTTTGTTTTGAAAATATGAATTGAGAATATCAATATTACTTTAAAACAAGTTGGCAAATTTTACAAGTTTGGTCAGTCTCTATAAAAAGATTTTTGAATATTTTTATAAATTGAATATTTAGAATTTATGAAGACAAGTATTATGTAGCAAATTTCAACATAGATATGTGTTTTGAAAGTGTGAGGTCACTCTGCAATATGAATTAGAAATAATAAATTATCTTTATCTTTGAAGGTTAAACATAGGATCTCCTGAGAACTCTGCAAGGTGGACAAGACTATAAAGAGGTAAGGACTAAAGCTCTTCAGCAGTCTGCGTCTTCAAGGTATGTAGCACAATCTGTCACTTCGTTATTGTGTTTTTGTTGTCTTTGGCGTGAGCAAATGTACTTTAAACTGAAAACACTAACTGCAGACTTACCTTAGAGTATGATGTTTTAAGGTTATGTTGTAAATTGTTCTGTAACATAATGACTACAACTTTTGCAGATAGTGTCATTTACTAAAATTTAAGCAATAGTCTTTGTTTGTAATCCCGCCAGGGGCTCGGCAACTTTGTCTGCAGTAGAGAACTGTTCTACACTCAGTCAGGTTTGGGTGCAATGCTACACTGAAATTCAACGCAGTACCACCCATGGTTCGCTAGTTCCAGCCGATGCTCGCAGGTTTCACCGCAATGCATAGCCACAATGGTGTTGCGGGCTTTCTCCCTGCAATAATACTAGCAGCCGTTAAACACCAACTCACCTCACCTCACCTTTGTTTGTAAATGATACATTGTTTATGTTTATGTTATGTTTTTGTTTTTATGGCTCAACTTTGCCATAAAACCTAAAGGTTAACCAATTATTTTAGACCGCTTCAGCAGTTAATGGTCAGGTTGCCTTAACGTCATTACTGTTTGTACCGTATCCGGGTAATTTAACCAGTGACAGTTAATAAGATGCGTAAAGCTGTTCACGAAGAGAGGAATGTATGTAAGGATGTGTGGTCTTCTAGTATGTCTAGATGACCAGCAATTTCTATGAAGAGACGACTGTATATAGATATGTGTAGTCTTCTCGTAAATGTCTAGAGATAGCAAAGACATCTTGACAATTAAAAGCGGTTAGGAAGGAATAACCTGTAGATATTTGTAAAGATATTCTGTAGAAAGTAAGAGCCATCATATTCTGTGAACATGTGATAGTAAGATGCGTAGAGCTGTGGAGTTCAGTGAATGTGTGTTTCAATCCTGCAGATTCTGACAGCCATCATGAAGAATATGCCACATTCGCAAGGGGCGCAACTCTTACCAAAAAAGAAGCGCTAATAAAATCTAACAAGGGCCATAACTCTTTTGACCTTATTGAACCACCAGCAAATTCTTAATTAGGTTCCCTGTGGCTAAATCATGATGTTGTCGAACATGTGTTGTTATATAACTCCACTTGTCAGGGTTGGGGGTTTAACGGTTTATTATCTAAGTAAACACTCGACCCTTTTACTAGTTAATTGAAGGGCAATTCTTTCTTAATTTTGAGAATATATATATTTAATGGGTTAACTACTGTTAAACATCGTCTAGAAATATATTTCAGTCAAGTTAATTGTTTTCATAAACAATAAAAAGCGATTATGTTATGTTTTTGTTTTTATGGCTCAACTTTGCCATAAAACCTAAAGGTTAACCAATTATTTTAGACCGCTTCAGCAGTTATAGGTCAGGTTGCCTTAACGTCATTACTGTTTGTACCGTATCCGGGTAATTTAACCAGTGACAGTTAATAAGATGCGTAAAGCTGTTCACGAAGAGAGGAATGTATGTAAGGATGTGTGGTCTTCTAGTATGTCTAGATGACCAGCAATTTCTATGAAGAGACGACTGTATATAGATATGTGTGGTCTTCTCGTAAATGTCTAGAGATAGCAAAGACATCTTGACAATTAAAAGCGGTTAGGAAGGAATAACCTGTAGATATTTGTAAAGATGTTCTGTAGAAAGTAAGAGCCATCATATTCTGTGAACATGTGATAGTAAGATGCGTAGAGCTGTGGAGTTCAGTGAATGTGTGTTTCAATCCTGCAGATTCTGACAGCCATCATGATGTTTGCAAGTGCCTGTTTGGTATGCCTCTTCGCATCGTCCTTTGCCGTGCCAGTGCAACGAAGCAAGGCAGGCATGTGGATTAGTTATTGTGGGTCTGTTTCAGAGGGTATTCCAGCGCTCTCTAGTGGACTTACCAAAATTCTAAGTCCATACCCAAGAATATGCCACATTCGCAAGGGGCGCAACTCTTACCTAAAAAGAAGCGCTAATAAAATCTAACAAGGGCCATAACTCTTTTGACCTTATTGAACCACCAGCAAATTCTTAATTAGGTTCCCTGTGGCTAAATCATGATGTTGTCGAACATGTGTTGTTATATAACTCCACTTGTCAGGATTGGGGGTTTAACGGTTTATTATCTAAGTAAACACTCGACCCTTTTACTAGTTAATTGAAGGGCAATTCTTTCTTAATTTTGAGAATATATATATTTAATGGGTTAACTACTGTTAAACATCGTCTAGAAATATATTTCAGTCAAGTTAATAGTTTTCATAAACAATAAAAAGCGATTAAAGTTGAAAATTCAAAATTCTAACAAGAAATAAGAGAAAAAATAACAAAAACATGTTTCAGAAGTTTCATGAAGTTATCTGATCAACAGTCATCACTTTAGATAGGTTTCTGTTCTCTTGGTATTTTTTAAAAATTATAATAAACACCTTTGAAAGACGTTTAACATTTATCATAAACATGAATTTTCCCAATTGTAGTGAAACTTAAAGGCACTAGCGCACACAAGTATTTTAGAAGTTATTTATTGAATATGTACATATGCAGGTTAACTCTAAAGATTATTATAAAATATAAGTTTTATTATAAACTATCTGGTAAAAAAATCAACACGTCACATCTTAAAAAATGCATTTTGTTCTTACAAACTTAGAAATATATATTATTTAACAGCCGAAATCGGATTTTTTTAATTTTACAAAGTAAGTCATAAATAGACTGTTGTCTGTCTGTCACTTACTTTCCATACTAATGTGTCTTAATAAAGCAATCATTTAAATGGATATCGTTCTAATTCATATACCCAGTTTCTTGTTTGATATGTTTCTTATTCATAAATATAAGCTTTATATAAGGTGGTCTCCCATAAATAATCTTTTGCCTTGTCGTTTCATATCTGTAGTGGTCAAGTCTATTAAAGGCGTCTATTGTGTACACTCATAATGAGAGTTGTGTTATCGAATTTACAAATTTGTCAAGTTATACCATCTTATATTAGTGTTTGTTACTGACTTAGTTTATAAATAGTTGCTTAAAAACTAAACAAAAAGAAAATGTTTAAAAGTGACATATATTGACTTATGCAAATACATCCTTCAAATAAATTGCCTTCGGAATAATTGAGAATACATGAGTGATAATGATTATACGATTATCCTAATGAAATATCTTGTGTACTTAATCCCATAATAAACAAATATGTTTAAATAGAGAACAAGTTATATGGATTACAACTCATTGATCAGCAAATAACGTAAATCTATCACCTCAGTGCACTGCATGAGACTTGCTAGCATACTGAGATATGGAGCTCATTAGTCCACCATCTGCTCATAATAACCTAACTGACCGTTGCTTAGGGTCAGTGATTGAAGGGAAGCAACTCCGTAAGGGCGATTTCTTACGTATTGTTTTAAAATATACCATTTTTGTTTCGTCTCGCGCAACTTCAGTTTTCAACACACATTGTAGCTGATTAGCAAATTGTATAGACAAGTATATCTGGTTTGGGAATTGATGTTGGATGGGTTTGTAGAACATATAGTTATTCAAGAAATCTGCACTGAAAACGGGAAAATCGTCAAAAATGACCGGTTATATAATCCAAATCCACTAGACAGTACATGTGTATTTGTTATAGCGATGGCAACGTCAAGGCAAAATTATTAAAGGCAAAATTATGAAAAAATACCACCATGTAGCCAAGAATTTGAATTTAGAGATTTGATGTTGGATGGTATCATAGCTGTAAACAATGAGATAATACAGACATTCAAAAAAAGTTCGTTCAGTAATTATCATTATTTTTATGTTTCACTGATTTCTTAGCCAGCCCAAGATGGATCGACGTAACCATTGGTGGCAAGAGAGATCTGGCCCAAGAGGTTGAGAAGCGAGTTCTGAATGGTAGGTGCAGATTGTACTACTACTACTACTACTACTACTACTACTACTACTACTACTACTACTACTACTACTACTACTACTACTACTACTACTACTACTACTACTACTACTTCGAATTCGAAGTTAACACCTCTGTAAACATGAATAGATTGTGGCAAGAATGTTGTAGAGTATAAATTGTTGCTCTCTTAGATTTACCATTGCTGTTTATTGTGAAGGTAACACATATTTACCTATGATAATTTTGGGCAAACATGTGGATTAGTTATTGTGGGTCTGTTTCAGAGGGTATTCCAGCGCTCTCTAGTGGACTTACCAATATTCTAAGTCCATACCCAAGAATATGCCACATTCGCAAGGGGCGCAACTCTTACCAAAAAGAAGCGCTAATAAAATCTAACAAGGGCCATAACTCTTTTGACCTTATTGAACCTACCAGCAAATTCTTAATTGACCATTTTCCAGTTTTGACGTTTAGAGTTATCTGCCCTTGACCGCGGGCAACGTCACGAAGGTGAGAATGGTGAGAAGCATGGGAGCCTACTTACGGGTGTTGAGAAGTTGGCTTTATAGCATAAGAAAGTCGTAGTTTAAAAGGATAAACTAGTATTTAATCTTGTTTAACCATTAATTTGTATATTTCAATTCTTTCTCTCACAATTAAAAATCAAATAAGCCATTTATTGTGATAGCGCCTAACCCTACTTAGGCCTACTAGGGATATAATACCGAGGTGGGATCATGTGTAAGCCTACTTGATCATTCTTTGCCAAAAACAAATTTAAGAAATGATGAACGGGGAAACTGCTTTTAAATATTACACGGTTACTTTCATTCCGACTGGGTTTAAATTATCTAAATGCGTTAAATTATTTCCAACGATTGAAGACGTTCATAAAATTCCTTGTCGATTTATAAAAATTATCCGAAAAATGCATTCATTGCGCATTTTTAGAAATATATAAGCATGGCCATGACTCGTTAGTTTTATAACATTCATTTAGCATGGATAGCCCTACATTGCAGCGGGGAATATTTATCGTACATATTTTTGTTATTTGTAAGAAGATTGTTTAATGTCAAAACATCCCACACACAAAAAGAAAATTAAACCATCAAATATTTAAATTAGAAATACACGTTGCATATTGTTTACGTTGATATTCATATGACTAATATCAATTATTTATTTCACTAATATTATTAAAATCATTAATTGTGCAATCGGTCTGACAAAACATGGATTTAAGTAAATATTCCATTTTTTCACACATTGGCAGTTATTGCGGAAAATGGACTCGTCTTTATTACAATATGAGTATACCGTTGACCGTTGGTCCGAGTGTTAAGAATAATACTGAAAACTTATTCTCCAGAATTTGAGATTGTGATTATTCTTTCAAAATTGCAACCGGCCATTATTTATCCATACTTTGATATTGTAGCGAAGCAAACCTCGTCATGACATACTCAACATCATATCAACACTTGCGGCGAACTGTTGTCATTAGCAAACCATATGATATTATAATTAATCATTATCATTTTAACATATAAGTTAATATTTATTGTGATGTAAGGGTTAATGTTTATTATTATGATTATAATTATGTCCGTCGGTCAACTTTTTCACAAACGGATTAACTTTCCAGATTGGTGTAGAAATGAAGGTCTCCTTAATGACGGCACTAATGGCTGAAATATTGCAAAAGCTTTACATTTGCAAACATTTACATTTTATCAACAGGTTATATAATTAAGACCACGATGATGCCTGTAACAGGTCTAACTCATGCACGAAACCAGATTTGCTATTACATTATTAGTGAAGCAAGTTTTTATCTATAAAACTCAGGTTTAATTCTTTGCATGTAGACTGAGTCTCACATTTTTTACATTTTTGAAGCAAGTTTAAACTGCATGAGGTTCATCATCACTACTAGGTAACGTTCGGCGTTTAAAGTGAAGTGGGCGATTAAAGCTAGTTTATCCGTATGCTTAACTCCGTGGTAAAACTATTTCTCTATTTAAAGAAACAAAACTGACATTGAAACAGATCCAAATTCTGCATTGAACCACGATAATGTAAACATGCTAGGAGGTAGATTTACCATTGATCATGATCGACGTAAAGCGTGTTAAAATAATTAAAATAAATCATGAAAGTGATTATTTCCAACTTTAATCTCTAATCTCAACTGCGTCAATCGATGTCCGAAGTAAGTAGAATGCAGTTTGTTTTTGATTAGTCGGATGCAGAATATAGTAATGAAATGAAGAAAAGTGTTAAACCTTGACAATGTTAAAGAGCCACTCCGTGAGTTGTGAGTCATATATGCCAAACTTAATCCATAGTGCCATTTGATCGCGAAGTATCGACTGTCACCAAAAAGAGACATTTCAAAGCTTATTGGTTTTTTACAGTGTCAATATGAAGGTAGAACGTCGCAATTATGATCGAAAACCGGACAGTGGCGCGCGTCAAATAGTCAAACGTAATTCTGGAAACTTATCTACAGCCAGGATGGCAGTTAGGAGTTGATAGAGTTTGTTAGGTTATATAATTAGTATCCATTTATATTTGACGTGATATCTACACCTCTGTGCAATTATACAGCTGTTTTAGATTTTCATGGGAAACCAGTATTTGTCATATCTATGTCTTTTGGATATGAAAAGATAAAATGTTTTGATTTTATATCACCACATATGACATTTGGGTTCGTATCAAAGTTAAATAATATGTTATTAAACTCACGGAGTGACTCTTTAAACCTCTTTCATTAATTCGGGCCTATGAGTCTTACTTTTTTCTTACTTTTATGATCGTCAAGGGGAGTACATTACTGCTTTTGTGAATATGGCCAGTATATTTCTTTCATCACCGTGCACGCAAAATCTACAATCGCTTTGAATATTCTTTGCAGATTGCAGAATCTGTTCTTTTATAAAAATCCAGAATTTTCTTTCTCGTAGCATTGCATTGTAAGCGATTGTTATAAAAGGCCGAATCTTTTCTATAAGCTTTCAATGCGCTTGATACTTTGAATAAGTTGATATTTTCTATCAAGACCAAACGTGTTTGTAAAATAATTAAAGCTCGTTCAAATGATTTAATTACTTGAAAAAAATTAAATGAAAGCTTGAAAAAAACATCTGTAACGTAAGAAAATATTATTATTATTTAATTATTTAATTTATTTTAATTTCAGCCTATAAGTTTACAAATGTGGAGAAGCCGAATTTTTATTTTGGTCGGATCGTTTGCTTTATCCTTATACACGTTTTAATATTGGTCTGATTATTGAAACTTTAACACAAAACCACACCATGTCTTCTAAAAAATATTATTTAATGTTTTTTGCACCAATAGTTTAATTAAAAATGTGACATGTACCATGTATCATGTCAGTACCACTCTAAATAACAGTTAACCATTTAATAATTATTACGAACATATTCGCCTTCATTGATTTTTTCATGTTAGCTTATACAGTTTTCAATCATTTTTGACCTTCTACAGTTCAAGGGGATGAAAGATAAGGTCTAAGCGAGCGTGAAAAGTAGTTCAAATGAACGTAAGCTTGGACAGCTTGCCCGCGGTCACGTGACTTTTCAAAGGGACGTCACTCTAAACCGACTCGTTTCGCAAAACTGGAAAATGGTCAATTAGGTTCCCTGTGGCTAAATCATGATGTTGTCGAACATGTGTTGTTATATAACTCCACTTGTCAGGGTTGGGGGTTTAACGGTTTATTATCTAAGTAAACGCTCGACCCTTTTACTAGTTAATTGAAGGGCAATTCTTTCTTAATTTTGAGAATATATATTTAATGGGTTAACTACTGTTAAACATCGTCTAGAAATATATTTCAGTCAAGTTGATAGTTTTCATAAACAATAAAAAGCGATTAAAGTTGAAAATTCGAAATTCTAACAAGAAATGCGAGAAAAATAACAAAAACATGTTTCAGAAGTTTCATGAAGTTATCTGATCAACAGTCATCACTTTAGATAGGTTTCTGTTCTCTTGGTATTTTTTAAAAATTATAATAAACGCCTTTGAAAGACGTTTAACATTTATCATAAACATGAATTTTCCCAATTGTAGTGAAACTTAAAGGCACTAGCGCACGCAAGTAATTTGTAAGTTATTTAGTAAATATGTACATATGCAGGTTAACTATAAAGATTATTCTAAAATATAAGTTTTTTTTATAAACTATCTGGTAAAAAAATCAACACGTCACATCTTAAAAATGCATTTTATTCTTACAAACTTAGATATATATTATTTAACAGCCGAAATCGGATTTTTTTAATTTTACAAAGTAAGTCATAAATAGACTGTTGTCTGTCTGTCACTTACTTTCCATACTAATGTGTCTTAATAAAGCAATCATTTAAATGGATATCGTTCTAATTCATATACCCAGTTTCTTGTTTGATATGTTTCTTATTCATAAATATAAGCTTTATATAAGGTGGTCTCCAATAAATAATCTTTTGCCTTGTCGTTTCATATCTGTAGTGGTCAAGTCTATTAAAGGCTCCTATTGTGTACACTCATAATGAGAGTTGTGTTATCGAATTTACAAATTTGTCAAGTTATACCATCTTATATTAGTGTTTGTTACTGACTTAGTTTCTAAATAGTTGCTTAAAAACTAAACAAGAAGAAAATGTTTAAAATTGACATATATTGACTTATGCAAATACATCCTTCAAATAAATTGCCTTCGGAATAATTGAGAATAGATGAGTGATAATGATTATGCGATTATCCCAATGAAATATCTTGTGTGCTTAATCCCATAATAAACAAATATGTTTAAATAGAGAACAAGTTATATGGATTACAACTCATTGATCAGCAACTAACTTAAATCTATCACCTCAGTGCACATACCAACACTGCATGAGACTTGCTAGCATACTGAGATCTAGAGCTCATACAGTGGCGGTCATAAGTCTCTTCCCTTGTCTTGCAGTCTGGATGCAGAATTATCGCAAAATTATCGCGAACGAAATCCGGTCGTATCGCGGTCAAGTCACGCCAATATCGCGTGTCGGTTGCGGGGATTTTGCGAGTCTATCGCAAAAAGCCACGCGCACGGTTCAGTGCATTTACCGAGTAGGCGGAGCTAAGGTCACGTGATTAATTAGCCCCGATGAGGCAATTGCATGAAGGTGTCGTAAATGTATTCGGAAAGGAAAGCTTTCAAGGGTTATCGTATCATCTTCCCTTACCTCTCAACCCGTGGGCTCTGTTGGGTGACTCACATACACCCTCCCCCCCCCCCCCCCCCCCCCCCCGCCCCCACCCCCTTTGTCTGCGACATCTGCAAACTCGGCTGTGTTGATTCCTTATATATCTACTTAATTTTAGTTTACTTATTCTTTCCAAGTTTAATTATGTATCATTAAATGTATTTATAACTTTTAAAATTTTACTTTTTTATTCCCTCTAACTGTTTTTTATATTCACCATTTAGTTCTGTAAATACACATCTAAATTTTATTTCTCTATTTTACCGAGATACATAACAACAACGGACTTTTTTAAAGGGACACGTATGTACCATGTACACTCAAAAAATGAACGAATATTGGAAAGTTTTATAGACATTTAGTAGTGATATGCATAAGGAAGGCAATATTTTCTGAATAAAAACTCACAATAAAGAAGGTGTTATCAACAAAATATGGTGGTCCTTAAGGATAAAAGTAGTTATGTTTCGCAAGTTGTATTTCAGTGTTTTGTTGGTAGAAATGTTGGTAAATGAATGAGAAGAAAAAGAAAAAAGGACATAGAGAGATGTCACCAAATAGAATATTTATGTTAGTATTACTAAAACAATATGTTATTGAAATATATGAAATAAATCTCTTTTTGGATTGGCTACCAAAAAGGGCAACTTAAAACATCAGTTTCGCTAAGATATATTAATATCAAACAATACTTAAACAAACGTCATGTTTTTCTTACAAATAAAAATAATTTACAATCCTTCCAAAATCAAGGACAATATCCCCCTCTATAAACAATATGATCCTATTGTCAATTGATCAAAACGCTCATGCGGTGTTCTTTTTACAAAACAAGTCTACCCTAAAGTCAGTGAATCTCCGCACACATATTATACTGTGCCTCTTCTAACACAATTTAACACTCATCTATTGATATCCTTTGTACTTTAAAAAACAAATTAACAAGCGAATTCAGGAATGACGAGAGCAAGAACTGAGCGGAAGGGCGGGGGAGCGGCTAGCTCTAGTAAGGCAGCGGGAGTAGGGGCTTGCATTACTTAGTTATGTAATGTTAATTGTCGTGTGAGATGCATATCGTTAACGTAAACCAGACTCTCCAATGACATATAACTGTAATTTGCCAAATACCTGCCGAATATCTTGCAAAGAAACTACACCACAAACTAATAGTTGATATGTAAATGGTCATATATTTATACTAGTCTATCATGGTTGTAAAAGAGCTTATGAATCCATACGTAAAAGTTAGGATGATGCGATACCTCTGATATTTCACAGACACGCTGTATTAACCTGCACAAATATTGTAAAAACAATTTTAACTCTAATTTTACTTTTAACTTTAATATTCTGATCAACAAACTTTCCTTAATCAAAATGACAGGTGTACAGTTGAAAATTCTCTTATCTGAGGTGATATATAATGTCTCAATGTACACACGTATTTCTTCATGTTCATGCCGGATCAAATGATTTTGAATATGAATATCAAAAGGAATGAACCAATTATGTGTTGCATATTTTACTTATCTCATATATAACATATATAGATGTATCGAAACACGAGGCGATAGGCGTTTTGGTGAACTCCTTCATTTCAATTCAAGTTTTGGTTTTGAAAATAGCATAGCGTTACTGTATCTGGAAATCGTGAGTTATTTAAATGTAAATTATGATAGTATCAAATTAGTAACGTGACACGTTTTCCTATTGCATGCGCGTTATATGTATAGATTGCCATTTCATTGATAATAATGGTTCTAACGTTAAAGTCGGTAGCCATTCTCAATTATTTTTTGAGATGGAAAAGCATTATGCACATTGGTCGCTCGATACCTAATACTAGTTAACATATGGTAGGGACTTAACATCTTCGTCAGATTATTTTTTACTAAAAAAATTGTTATTATCACAATATGTCAGTCTTATTTCAAACTCGTAATATTTACAATTAACTGAAAATGTCTCGTATTTATCATGTTATGAAAAACAACTCAAATAATTGTTTGCATGTATTTGGTAATATATCACGTTTCAACCTTCTGACAAACTCATTAAAAACACCCTCAGAACCTTTGAGACAACAAGAAGAAAATGATACTACGTTATTATCCTTAACATGATAGAGGTTAAGATCTGAAAACTTACAAATTACAAACTCTAAAATTCAAATTCGTTGACACCGTATTGCTTAAGGATGACTCCACCTAACAATTTTACCGCTTACACTATCAATATTTTGCATGACAAAGATGTCTGATTACCGCATTATTGTTCCGACAAAAGAAGTCCTAAGTAAACATGACTGTCAACAACGTCTTATTTCATACCACCTCAGAAATATGACATATTAGTTTTAACAACCACAGCTCCTTTAGAATGCATAACCTTAGACTAAGCGCAATTAACCGTCATTTTGACACATCGTCATTCAAATGTATACACAAAGATAAGATAATTACCCAAACGAACATTTAATTCACTATATTAACAATGTTAACTGTTCAGAGTGGGCAATGCAGGTAACCGATGCTGGTAATTTCATATTATCAACTTTTAATATATCTGGGATTCTATTCTTTTTTTAACCATGCCTTATATCTTAACGATGTGAAGTCGTTTTGTACAGAAAGGGATAGTTTACAAACAGTTGACTTTCTGTGCGTAAGGATAGCGCATGAGAGTTCTCGGATTTCAGTTTTTTTCTCTTCACTTAGATCCTCAATAAACAATGAGTGCCGCACAAGCTGTTGAATACACACTTTAATTAGCAAGAGATGGACGCGGGATAGGTTAGTAGGCGAGTAGTCATAAAAAGGCTTGGCACACCATAATCGAGGTTATGTAAGTACTGGCGTACCTTTGATAATGAGAGAAAGATTACTTGATTAAATAAAAAGAAATAAGCTGACATCCACCATATTGTTGTCTGACACGATGTGAACCTGCTGTCCATATTCACTGAACATTCTCTTTAAAATAAAATTAACAAGAAATGATATATTTATATTTGTTTCATTAAGATGCATCCCCAGACAACGTTGTTGAATAACAGCTTGCATTGTCTTTCTCTCTGATCAGTTCAGTGCCAAAACAATTTCTGTAGGTTTATTTGGTACGATCTATTTATTTACACTCTGGTGCAATTGATTAGGTAATTGTTTTTAAAATTATAAGATTTGGACTGAGCTTAACTTTACATAACATATTTTCATAAATAGCAGTGATCACGATATAAGAGAACTAAAGGTCGTGACATTAATTTGTTAGACATCACGGGCCCAACATCCTTCCGCTAAGCGCAAAATGTGTTATTAAACTATAAACATTAAAATCACACAAAACCAAAATTAGTGATTTTTTTCATGAAGATCTTCACTCCAATAAATTTCGCAGTGTCATGGGTTGTTTTTCGTTAGTGTAGTAAATACCCGCTAAATAATTCTATTTTATCTCTAAGTCAACAATGCAAAATATACAAGAGTGCGACCAGTGATAAAAGGCGTATTAAGTAGCAGTAGGTTTAGATATAAATATGTAATAATCTCAAAATAACAAATGTCGCCAAATGTCGCCAAAGATAAACCTTTGAACGAGAGAAATACCTTTTTTTAATTTCCAAAATCGGTTCGACCTAATGTCCCGAATAGTAACTCATAGTTATTGAGTCAAGTACCTCAGACAACAAGCTGTAAATTACATCAAAGATACAAATGCTTCCTTGTATCGATTCCGATTAAAGTTATAAGGAACAAAATTATCGATATTCAGAGAACGTCAACATACTATACCACTTATTACTACACCATATTGTACAGGTATTGGTTTACCAATAATCATGTTCAATTAACAGTCGTTTTGAAAACAGAAATATACTGTAATAAGGCGTTGCTAGAATATTTTTTACAACTGCTGTTTAGGCAGTAAACCCCAAATTACCTTGGTATAAAGTTCTACCTCACAAGACAACTATATATATTACGTCACAAGGTACAAGTAGTCGCAGGCAAGGTCATGCTTCATTGGTTTTCACCGGGCTAGTTGAATGCCTATCTTAAAAATGTCATAAATAAGGAGTTGCCCCGATTAGAGTTGAGATTGAACAATGTGATTGCATAATTTAAAATATTCTGTGAAAATGATTAATGAAAACCCTGTACATGACCGCGAGAGGTCGAGTTTATTGAAAAAGTTTTACGTACGTTGAATGTGACGATTATTCCAATTTTACTGATAATCTAACATATCATTTATATTAATTTTCATTCGTATCAAGTAAAGTTACTAACATTGATTTTTAAAATATATCTCTATGTACATATATTCTTAATCATACAATGTTGTATCTCTTTTTCTACATGTCTTTGTGTTTAGTCTCTTTCATCCCTTACAGGGATGACTCAAGTTTTATTGTTTTGTATATATATAAATTTTTTATGTTTGAGATGATACCTTGATACAGGATATAGCTCTCTGTATGGTATTCTTATATTGGTAAATTTTGTCGCGCGTAACATTATCTTTTTACAGAAATACACAACACGAGTTATTCAAAGTTTTAATCACGATGTTAAATAAACGAACGCTATGTCACTGTACAATAGCGAGATCAATTAGCTCAAAGCACCGCTGTTCAACGGAAACTGTCTAGCCTTGTGTCATAAAGTCTTGATTGTTTTATTGTTTCATGAAGATAGATGCAGGTGCTGAATATTGATACTTTGATACTTTACAGAAATATAACATGTGATATTTCACCATTGAATTTTTATTTATTTATTTATTTATTTATTTATTTATTTATTTATTTATTTATTGAGAGAGAGAGAGAGAGAGAGAGAGAGAGAGAGAGAGAGAGAGAGAGAGAGAGAGAGAGAGAGAGAGAGAGAGAGAGAATTTCAACTTTCTAAATAGTAAATAAGAATATATGGAAATGATATTACGTATCATAATATTGTGTGGTTGTGACGTCACAATGTTAGCAGTGCCGTCGCAATGGCGGCCGATTCGCGGAAATGTTTTATTCAATACGCTTTCGGCAATCATGCTTGATTAATGATTTGCTCGTGAATGCTCGTTAATGAGTTGGTATCAAACTCGCCTTTTCTCGGTTATTACTCAATCATTAACTCGTTTAATGAAAATAGTATTAAATGGAATGTCGTTTAGTATCCTCTATATATTGACCAAGTGATATATTCTGTTGGGACGCTGTCAACTCTAAATATGACTTAACATGTGTATAAATCGATTCAATGGCAGACAGGATCGTGGATCTATGAAGCATATTTTAGAATTAAAAAAACCCAATGTATATGCTAAAACTATTATTGTTACAGGACCGCTACTGACCGTGCTTGATATAGGATGCGCTCAGCCAGTTCAATAAAGTAATATACGAACAAACTGTTATAATAATGATAGTATTCAAATTAGGACAACACTGGAGTTCAAAATATTAATTACATGCAATTATCATATTGATAGTTCATGACATGACATTCCCAAAGTGATGCATTCAAGAAGTAAAGGTAAAATCAAAGTGTCACTTACACTAGCCTCAAATTCCTCACAAATGATTTATGAATACATGTACATAAATTTCAAATTTTCCAAATTTGTAACTTAACAAAGACTCCAATCGTTTCATCTGATTTAAAAACCTTCTTTTTAAAGTAATTATTTTCCCCTTCCAAGACCAACATATGCAGAATGTTTTCATCTATCAAACTAAGTATATTTTTGAACAAAGAGCAACGATTTCCTGAGGATAGCATCTTATTTACTTATTTACATCTCATTATACTGACGCATATACGCGGCTCTCGGTGCTAATGTGTTAACGGGACTGATCGTTAGAGTCTTTGCATACCGTACATGTATTCTTCTTGTAAGTTGATGTAACCTTCGTGTTCGGATAAGCAGCCGTATTGTGCAATTTTTCGGAGAGCCCCTCCAAACAGTATGTACATTTTTGTATGTCATACGTCCACATAATATCCCTAACGTACATGTAGTCGTGGCACAAGCCCAAACAATGATCAATACATGAACACTTCTACGTAAGTATGTATAACAAGTGTAGTTCTATCAGGGATCGTATCCCTGGTTCTATGAAACGCGATGACCACACTGTTGGTAATTTGTATTTACTTTATCATGGTCAGTAAGGCCGTATAATAAGAAATAATGATGAAAACTTGGGAAATACACGTTCCTAATTTTCCCGGTAGTCATTTGAAGTACTAACAAACGCCGACAGATTATATTTTACAAGTTTACAGTACATGAACATTTAACAGCTTCGTTAGACCAGCCCACTTTAAAGTTACCCAATTAGCTTGTAGCGGGTCAAATAACGGGTAGATCGGCCCGTATAAGCCCCTCCCACTTTACCGCAATACAGCCCAGGTGTATCGCAGTAGAGACGCAAAATCATCGCGTTGGCGGTGCATTAAATTTGCAGCAATGCTGAGAGCAGCTCCCAACCGTGTTGCGATAGCGTCACAGGAATAATGCAAAATTACTCCCATGACTTATGTCCGCCACTGTAAGTCCACCATCTGCTTATAATAACCTAACTGACCTTTGCTTAGGGTCAGTGATTGAAGGGAAGCAACTCCGTAAGGGCGATTTGTTACGTATTGTTTCAAAATATACCATTTTTGTTTCGTCTCGCGCAACTTCAGTTTTCAACACACATATCAGCTGATTAACAAATTGTATAGACAAGTATATCTGGTTTGGGAATTGATGTTAGATGGGTTTGTAGAACATATAGTTATTCAAGAAATCTGCACTGAAAACGGAAAAATCGTCAAAAATGACCGGTTACATGATCAAATCCACTAGGCAGTACATGTGTATTTGTTATAGCGATTGCAATGTCAATATTAAAGGCAAAATTATGAAAAATACCACCATGTAGCCAAGAATTTGAATTTAGAGATTTGATGTTGGATGGTATCATAGCTGTAAACAATGAGATAATACAGACATTAAAAAAAAGTTCCTTCAGTAATTATCATTATTTTTACGTTTCACTGATTTCTTAGCCAACAGAAGATTGATCGACATAACCATCGGTGGCAAGAGAGATCTGGCCCAAGAGGTTGAGAAGCGAGTTCTGAATGGTAGGTGCAGATTGTACTACTACTACTACCACTACTGCTGCTGCTCCTACTACTACTACTACTACTACTACTACTACTACTACTACTACTACTACTTCGAATTCGAAGTTAACACCTCAGTAAACATGAATAGATTGTGGCAAGAATGTTGTAGAGTATAAATTGTTGCTTTCTTAGATTTACCATTGCTGTTTATTGTGAAGGTAACACATATTTACCTATGATAATTTTGGGCAAACATGTGGATTAGTTGTTGTGGGTCTGTTTCAGAGGGTATTCCAGCACTCTCTAGTGGACTTACCAATATTCTAAGTCCATACCCAAGAATATGCCACATTCGCAAGGGGCGCAACTCTTACTAAAAAAGAAGCGCTAATAAAATCTGACAAGGGCCATAACTCTTTTGACCTTATTGAACCACCAGCAAATTCTTAATTAGGTTCCCTGTGGCTAAATCCTGATGTTGTCGAACATGTGTTGTTATATAACTCCACTTGTCAGGGTTGGGGGTCTAACGGTTTATTATCTAAGTAAACACTCGACCCTTTTACTAGTTAATTGAAGGGCAATTCTTTCTTAATTTTGAGAATATATATTTAATGGGTTAACTACTGTTAAACATCGTCTAGAAATATATTTCAGTCAAGTTGATAGTTTTCATAAACAATAAAAAGCGATTAAAGTTGAAAATTCGAAATTCTAACAAGAAATGCGAGAAAAATAACAAAAACATGTTTCAGAAGTTTCATGAAGTTATCTGATCAACAGTCATCACTTTAGATAGGTTTCTGTTCTCTTGGTATTTTTTTAAAATTATAATAAACGCCTTTGAAAGACGTTTAACATTTATCATAAACATGAATTTTCCCAATTGTAGTGAAACTTAAAGGCACTAGCGCACGCAAGTAATTTGTAAGTTATTTAGTAAATATGTACATATGCAGGTTAACTATAAAGATTATTCTAAAATATAAGTTTTTTTATATACTATCTGGTAAAAAAATCAACACGTCACATCTTAAAAATGCATTTTATTCTTACAAACTTAGATATATATTATTTAACAGCCGAAATCGGATTTTTTTAATTTTACAAAGTAAGTCATAAATAGACTGTTGTCTGTCTGTCACTTACTTTCCATACTAATGTGTCTTAATAAAGCAATCATTTAAATGGATATCGTTCTAATTCATATACCCAGTTTCTTGTTTGATATGTTTCTTATTCATAAATATAAGCTTTATATAAGGTGGTCTCCAATAAATAATCTTTTGCCTTGTCGTTTCATATCTGTAGTGGTCAAGTCTATTAAAGGCTCCTATTGTGTACACTCATAATGAGAGTTGTGTTATCGAATTTACAAATTTGTCAAGTTATACCATCTTATATTAGTGTTTGTTACTGACTTAGTTTCTAAATAGTTGCTTAAAAACTAAACAAGAAGAAATTGTTTAAAAGTGACATATATTGACTTATGCAAATACATCCTTCAAATAAATTGCCTTCGGAATAATTGAGAATAGATGAGTGATAATGATTATGCGATTATCCCTAATGAAATATCTTGTGTGCTTAATCCCATAATAAACAAATATGTTTAAATAGAGAACAAGTTATATGGATTACAACTCATTGATCAGCAACTAACGTAAATCTATCACCTCAGTGCACATACCAACACTGCATGAGAATTGCTAGCATACTGAGATCTAGAGCTCATAAGTCCACCATCTGCTTATAATAACCTAACTGACCTTTGCTTAGGGTCAGTGATTGAAGGGAAGCAACTCCGTAAGGGCGATTTCTTATGTATTGTTTCAAAATATACTAGTTTTGTTTCGTCTCGCGCAACTTCAGTTTTCAACACACATTGTAGCTGATTAGCAAATTGTATAGACAAGTATATCTGGTTTGGGAATTGATGTTGGATGGGTTTGTAGAACATATAGTTATTCAAGAAATCTGCACTGAAAACGGGAAAATCGTCAAAAATGACCGGTTACATGATCAAATCCACTAGGCAGTACATGTGTATTTGTTATAGCGATTGCAATGTCAATATTAAAGGCAAAATTATGAAAAAAATACCACCATGTAGCCAAGAATTTGAATTTAGAGATTTGATGTTGGATGGTATCATAGCTGTAAACAATGAGATAATACAGACATTCAAAAAAAGTTCCTTCAGTAATTATCATTATTTTACGCTTCACTGATTTCTTAGCCAGCCCAAGATGGCTCGACATACCCATCGGTCGCAAGAGAGATCTGGCCCAAGAGGTTGAGAAGCCAGTTCTGAATGGTAGGTGCAGATTGTACTACTACTACTACTACTACTACTACTACTACTACTACTACTACTTCGAATTCGAAGTTAACGCCTCTGTAAACATGAATAGATTGTGGCAAGAATGTTGTAGAGTATAAATTGTTGCTCTCTTAGATTTACCATTGCTGTTTATTGTGAAGGTAACACATATTTACCTATGATAATTTTGGGCAAACATGTGGATTAGTTATTGTGGGTCTGTTTCAGAGGGTATTCCAGCGCTCTCTAGTGGACTTACCAATATTCTAAGTCCATACCCAAGAATATGCCACATTCGCAAGGGGCGCAACTCTTACCAAAAAAGAAGCGCTAATAAAATCTAACAAGGGCCATAACTCTTTTGACCTTATTGAACCACCAGCAAATTCTTAATTGGGTTCCCTGTGGCTAAATCATGATGTTGTCGAACATGTGTTGTTATATAACTCCACTTGTCAGGGTTGGAGGTCTAACGGTTTATTATCTAAGTAAACACTCGACCCTTTTACTAATTAATTGAAGGGCAATTCTTTCTTAATTTTGAGAATATATATTTAATGGGTTAACTACTGTTAAACATCGATTAGAAATATATTTCAGTCAAGTTAATAGTTTTCATAAACAATAAAAAGCGATTAAAGTTGAAAATTCGAAATTCTAACAAGAAATGCGAGAAAAATAACAAAAACATGTTTCAGAAGTTTCATGAAGTTATCTGATCAACAGTCATCACTTTAGATAGGTTTCTGTTCTCTTGGTATTTTTAGAAAATTATAATAAACGCCTTTGAAAGACGTTTAACATTTATCATAAACATGAATTTTCCCAATTGTAGTGAAACTTAAAGGCACTAGCGCACGCAAGTAATTTGTAAGTTATTTAGTAAATATGTACAAATGCAGGTTATCTATAAAGATTATTCTAAAATATAAGTTTTTTATAAACTATCTGGTAAAAAAATCAACACGTCACATCTTAAAAAATGCATTTTATTCTTACAAACTTAGATATATAATATTTAACAGCCGAAATCGGATTTTTTTAATTTTACAAAGTAAGTCATAAATAGACTGTTGTCTGTCTGTCACGTACTTTCCATACTAATGTGTCTTAATAAAGCAATCATTTAAATGGATATCGTTCTAATTCATATACCCAGTTTCTTGTTTGATATGTTTCTTATTCATAAATATAAGCTTTATATAAGGTGGTCTCCAATAAATAATCTTTTGCCTTGTCGTTTCATATCTGTAGTGGTCAAGTCTATTAAAGGCTCCTATTGTGTACACTCATAATGAGAGTTGTGTTATCGAATTTACAAATTTGTCAAGTTATACCATCTTATATTAGTGTTTGTTACTGACTTAGTTTATAAATAGTTGCTTAAAAACTAAACAAAAAGAAAATGTTTAAAATTGACATATATTGACTTATGCAAATACATCCTTCAAATAAATTGTCTTCGGAATAATTGAGAATACATGAGTGATAATGATTATGCCATTATCCTAATGAAATATCTTGTGTGCTTAATCCCATAATAAACAAATATGTTTAAATAGAGAACAAGTTATATGGATTACAACTCATTGATCAGCAACTAACGTAAATCTATCACCTCAGTGCACTGCATGAGACTTGCTAGGCTACTGAGATCTGGAGCTCAGTAGTCCACCATCTGCTTATAATAACCTAACTGACCGTTGCTTAGGGTCAGTGATTGAAGGGAAGCAACTCCGTAAGGGCGATTTGTTACGTATTGTTTCAAAATATACCATTTTTGTTTCGTCTCGCGCAACTTCAGTTTTCAACACACATTGTAGCTGATTAGCAAAATGTATAGACAAGTATATCTGGTTTGGGAATTGATGTTGGATGGGTTTGTAGAACATATAGTTATTCAAGAAATCTGCACTGAAAACGGGAAAATTGTCAAAAATGACCGGTAATATGATCCAATCCACTAGGCAGTACATGTGTATTTGTTATAGCGATGGCAACGTCTATATTAAAGGCAAAATTATGAAAAAATACCACCATGTAGCCAAGAATTTGAATTTAGAGATTTGATGTTGGATGGTATCATAGCTGTAAACAATGAGATAATACAGACATTCAAAAAAAGTTCCTTCAGTAATTATCATTATTTTTACGTTTCACTGATTTCTTAGCCAACAGAAGATTGATCGACATAACCATCGGTGGCAAGAGAGATCTGGCCCAAGAGGTTGAGAAGCCAGTTCTGAATGGTAGGTGCAGATTGTACTACTACTACTACTACTACTACTACTACTACTACTACTACTACTACTACTACTTCGAATTCGAAGTTAACACCTCTGTAAACATGAATAGATTGTGGCAAGAATGTTGTAGAGTATAAATTGTTGCTCTCTTAGATTTACCATTGCTGTTTATTGTGAAGGTAACACATATTTACCTATGATAATTTTGGGCAAACATGTGGATTAGTTATTGTGGGTCTGTTTCAGAGGGTATTCCAGCACTCTCTAGTGGACTTACCAATATTCTAAGTCCATACCCAAGAATATGCCACATTCGCAAGGGGCGCAACTCTTACCAAAAAAGAAGCGCTAATAAAATCTAACAAGGGCCATAACTCTTTTGACCTTATTGAACCACCAGCAAATTCTTAATTAGGTTCCCTGTGGCTAAATCATGATGTTGTCGAACATGTGTTGTTACATAACTCCACTTGTCAGGGTTGGGGGTCTAACGGTTTATTATCTAAGTAAACACTCGACCCTTTTACTAGTTAATTGAAGGGCAATTCTTTCTTAATTTTGAGAATATATATTTAATGGGTTAACTACTGTTAAACATCGTCTAGAAATATATTTCAGTCAAGTTGATAGTTTTCATAAACAATAAAAAGCGATTAAAGTTGAAAATTCGAAATTCTAACAAGAAATGCGAGAAAAATAACAAAAACATGTTTCAGAAGTTTCATGAAGTTATCTGATCAACAGTCATCACTTTAGATAGGTTTCTGTTCTCTTGGTATTTTTTAAAAATTATAATAAACGCCTTTGAAAGACGTTTAACATTTATCATAAACATGAATTTTCCCAATTGTAGTGAAACTTAAAGGCACTAGCGCACGCAAGTAATTTGTAATTTATTTAGTAAATATGTACATATGCAGGTTAACTATAAAGAATATTCTAAAATATAAGTTTTTTTATAAACTATCTGGTAAAAAAATCAACACGTCACATCTTAAAAAATGCATTTTATTCTTACAAACTTAGATATATATTATTTAACAGCCGAAATCGGATTTT
Source organism: Phorcus lineatus (assembly GCA_921293015.1). Lineage (NCBI taxonomy): Eukaryota > Metazoa > Mollusca > Gastropoda > Trochida > Trochidae > Phorcus > Phorcus lineatus. The sequence continues at coordinate 43,401,685 of OV121083.1, forward strand.
TTTAATTTTACAAAGTAAGTCATAAATAGACTGTTGTCTGTCTGTCACTTACTTTTCATACTAATGTGTCTTAATAAAGCAATCATTTAAATGGATATCGTTCTAATTCATATACCCAGTTTCTTGTTTGATATGTTTCTTATTCATAAATATAAGCTTTATATAAGGTGGTCTCCAATAAATAATCTTTTGCCTTGTCGTTTCATATCTGTAGTGGTCAAGTCTATTAAAGGCTCTTATTGTGTACACTCATAATGAGAGTTGTGTTATCGAATTTACAAATTTGTCAAGTTATACCATCTTATATTAGTGTTTGTTACTGACTTAGTTTCTAAATAGTTGCTTAAAAACTAAACAAGAAGAAATTGTTTAAAAGTGACATATATTGACTTATGCAAATACATCCTTCAAATAAATTGTCTTCGGAATAATTGAGAATACATGAGTGATAATGATTATGCGATTATCCCTAATGAAATATCTTGTGTGCTTAATCCCATAATAAACAAATATGTTTAAATAGAGAACAAGTTATATGGATTACAACTCATTGATCAGCAACTAACTTAAATCTATCACCTCAGTGCACATACCAACACTGCATGAGACTTGCTAGCATACTGAGATCTAGAGCTCATAAGTCCACCATCTGCTTATAATAACCTAACTGACCTTTGCTTAGGGTCAGTGATTGAAGGGAAGCAACTCCGTAAGGGCGATTTGTTACGTATTGTTTCAAAATATACCATTTTTGTTTCGTCTCGTGCAACTTCAGTTTTCAACACACATATCAGCTGATTAACAAATTGTATAGACAAGTATATCTGGTTTGGGAATTGATGTTAGATGGGTTTGTAGAACATATAGTTATTCAAGAAATCTGCACTGAAAACGGAAAAATCGTCAAAAATGACCGGTTACATGATCAAATCCACTAGGCAGTACATGTGTATTTGTTATAGCGATTGCAATGTCAATATTAAAGGCAAAATTATGAAAAATACCACCATGTAGCCAAGAATTTGAATTTAGAGATTTGATGTTGGATGGTATCATAGCTGTAAACAATGAGATAATACAGACATTTAAAAAAAGTTCCTTCAGTAATTATCATTATTTTTACGTTTCACTGATTTCTTAGCCAACAGAAGATTGATCGACATAACCATCGGTGGCAAGAGAGATCTGGCCCAAGAGGTTGAGAAGCGAGTTCTGAATGGTAGGTGCAGATTGTACTACTACTACTACCACTACTGCTGCTGCTCCTACTACTACTACTACTACTACTACTACTACTACTACTACTACTACTACTACTTCGAATTCGAAGTTAACACCTCAGTAAACATGAATAGATTGTGGCAAGAATGTTGTAGAGTATAAATTGTTGCTCTCTTAGATTTACCATTGCTGTTTATTGTGAAGGTAACACATATTTACCTATGATAATTTTGGGCAAACATGTTGATTAGTTGTTGTGGGTCTGTTTCAGAGGGTATTCCAGCACTCTCTAGTGGACTTACCAATATTCTAAGTCCATACCCAAGAATATGCCACATTCGCAAGGGGCGCAACTCTTACCAAAAAAGAAGCGCTTATAAAATCTAACAAGGGCCATAACTCTTTTGACCTTATTGAACCACCAGCAAATTCTTAATTAGGTTCCCTGTGGCTAAATCATGATGTTGTCGAACATGTGTTGTTATATAACTCCACTTGTCAGGGTTGGGGGTCTAACGGTTTATTATCTAAGTAAACACTCGACCCTTTTACTAGTTAATTGAAGGGCAATTCTTTCTTAATTTTGAGAATATATATTTAATGGGTTAACTACTGTTAAACATCGTCTAGAAATATATTTCAGTCAAGTTGATAGTTTTCATAAACAAAAAAAAGCGATTAAAGTTGAAAATTCGAAATTCTAACAAGAAATGCGAGAAAAATAACAAAAACATGTTTCAGAAGTTTCATGAAGTTATCTGATCAACAGTCATCACTTTAGATAGGTTTCTGTTCTCTTGGTATTTTTTAAAAATTATAATAAACGCCTTTGAATGACGTTTAACATTTATCATAAACATGAATTTTCCCAATTGTAGTGAAACTTAAAGGCACTAGCGCACGCAAGTAATTTGTAAGTTATTTAGTAAATATGTACATATGCAGGTTAACTATAAAGATTATTCTAAAATATAAGTTTTTATATAAACTTTATATAAAAAAAATCAACACGTCACATCTTAAAAAATGCATTTTATTCTTACAAACTTAGATATATAATATTTAACAGCCGAAATCGGATTTTTTTAATTTTACAAAGTAAGTCATAAATAGACTGTTGTCTGTCTGTCACTTACTTTCCATACTAATGTGTCTTCATAAAGCAATCATTTAAATGGATATCGTTCTAATTCATATACCCAGTTTCTTGTTTGATATGTTTCTTATTCATAAATATAAGCTTTATATAAGGTGGTCTCCAATAAATAATCTTTTGCCTTGTCGTTTCATATCTGTAGTGGTCAAGTCTATTAAAGGCTCCTATTGTGTACACTCATAATGAGAGTTTTGTTATCGAATTTACAAATTTGTCAAGTTATACCATCTTATATTAGTGTTTGTTACTGACTTAGTTTCTAAATAGTTGCTTAAAAACTAAACAAGAAGAAATTGTTTAAAAGTGACATATATTGACTTATGCAAATACATCCTTCAAATAAATTGCCTTCGGAATAATTGAGAATACATGAGTGATAATGATTATGCGATTATCCTAATGAAATATCTTGTGTGCTTAATCCCATAATAAACAAATATGTTTAAATAGAGAACAAGTTATATGGATTACAACTCATTGATCAGCAACTAACGTAAATCTATCACCTCAGTGCACTGCATGAGACTTGCTAGCATACTGAGATCTGGAGCTCATTAGTCCACCATCTGCTCATAATAACCTAACTGCCCGTTGCTTAGGGTCAGTGATTGAAGGGAAGCAACTCCGTAAGGGCGATTTGTTACGTATTGTTTCAAAATATACCATTTTTGTTTCGTCTCGCGCAACTTCAGTTTTCAACACACATTGTAGCTGATTATCAAATTGTATAGACAAGTATATCTGGTTTGGGAATTGATGTTGGATGGGTTTGTAGAACATATAGTTCTTCAAGAAATCTGCACTGAAAACGGGAAAATCGTCAAAAATGACCGGTTACATGATCAAATCCAATAGGCAGTACATGTGTATTTGTTATAGCGATTGCAATGTCAATATTAAAGGCAAAATTATGAAAAATACCACCATGTAGCCAAGAATTTGAATTTAGAGATTTGATGTTGGATGGTATCATAGCTGTAAACAATGAGATAATACAGACATTAAAAAAAAGTTCCTTCAGTAATTATCATTATTTTACGTTTCACTGATTTCTTAGCCAGCCCAAGATGGCTCGACATACCAATCGGTCGCAAGAGAGATCTGGCCCAAGAGGTTGAGAAGCTAGTTCTGAATGGTAGGTGCAGATTGTACTACTACTACTACTACTACTACTACTACTACTACTACTACTACTACTACTACTACTACTACTTCTACTACCACCACTACTACTACTACTGCTACTGCTGCTTCTACTACACTACTACTACACCACCACTACTACTGCTACTACTACTACTACTACTACTACTACTACTACCACAACTGCTACTACTACTACTAATAATGATATTGGAATATCTACATAAGACATATATCCATGTCAGTTTCATATTAAAATCGCACCAAAAAAAGAGATCAAGAGTTTTCATATTTTCATTGTAGATAAAGTAAAGTAAAGTTTAATAGAAAATCTTTGTTGATATAAAAAGTCTCAAAATTTCAAGAAATGTTCTTGTTTTTTTCTTTGACAGCAATAGAGAAGAAGCTTGAAGAAAAACTGAAACTGTAAAAGGTGAGTCGGGTAGACTTTAAATGTAATAAGAATTAATAATTCTAAATGGTATTTTAATCATTAGTTACCAGTTTAATTAACAATTAGAGAAATTGTATCAAAATGATATGTTAATGATTTCGTAGTTTATGAAACACTGAAGGCGACCTCCTGCATATCTAACCTTTTTTTGCAAGACACATATAGTCAGAATTAATAGGCAGTATGTAATTTATAACTGAAGACTTAATTTTGAATATATACACCTCGAAAAAATAATGCACCAACAAGTTATTCTTGATTTCTTCCTATGCTCTGCAACCAATCTAAACAAATCGGTCATATTTTTAGCTCTTCTGACAATTGCATCACCAAAGCGGTATGGATTCTACCAAATTCGACTTTCGAATGTTGTTGTTTTCCAAGCGAATCTTGATGACTGTTCTTAAAATGATAAACTCTGTAATTACTTAAGGGTTTGCTGGTTTTCATATCTTAAGACGTCGTTTTACCTAACAAACACTTTGATTTGAATAAGTTCTTTAACAATCGAATACCAAAGGTTTTAAAATAATGGGGCATTGAAAAAAACAGGCATTGCAATACTTTTATCGAGGCGTATATTTTAATGCTTCCACTTATAATACAATTATTTTGTTGAGCAATAGCTTAGAAGCTTTGCATTCCTTTTTGCAGGTTGGAGTCACATCGTTGTATCATGAGTTACCTAATAAAATGAAATGACTGATACCATGCTTTAAGTCTTTGTTTGAAAAACATCTTCGAGTTTTATTGCACACCAAGGTCGATGTAAATGAAAAAAATATATAATAACAATAAACAGAAGCTCTGTTCACTTTAAAATATTGAAGTGAAATTTTATTTATATATATTAAACGTTTTCTGTTGATCGCTTTGATTGGATTTCTAATGATTTATGAAACTAAATAAAAATCACCTTACATATTTTACATAATAATTATATGACACATTAAGAGGTTTTAAGAGGTTACTTGTGTCTCTTGAGCGCTTATAGACCTTATAATTATGATGAATAAGGTGTTCAATGATTAAAATACAATTACTATTTACTAAGGGTGCGCGGTATTATCGGTATATCGGTATATTGCAATGCAGAAACACCCCGATTCGTACCGGTACAGTGTTCTGAAAATATCCAATATATTGGAGGTTTAAGAATTAACAATTTCCGTGTAAAATTGTCGACAAAAATAAGAAAACACCCTATGATTTTACTGAAAGTCGTAGACAAAGTGTGAACTTGCAAAATGAAAATAGCACAGACATGTTAAATGTAAGAAACCAGTCACTCAATGGTCTCTCTTTTCAAAAAGACGTCCAGTTGAGCATTGATAACTGTTCTAATTGCTGTTATTTAATCAAGAGAACATGGAAATAGTAAAGTATTAAAATTACCAATATATTTCAATACGTATTGCAATACGTCTTTCTGTATCGAAATATATTGCGATATTGAAATGAGAACCAATACCCATCCTTACTATTCACAAACAATTTCCTTGTCTACTTTATGAAATGTTATTAGGTAGTGAATTTAATTATGATTTATAAAGTTTCAATATATTTTAGATATAACATAGTTAAATGACCTTATTGAATGTGGAAAAATGTTAACCCCTTTGATTTCGTTCCCCCATTAACAGAAATATTATGAGAAAAGAATACATGTAACACTTGAAATTATTAGGAACAATGTCGCATCTCTGAACCGTTTTTTTTTCATTTAAAAAAATAAATGTTGAATGTTTTGAGAATGGAGAGCTCACTAGTTTCAGGCCTACCAAGGTAACGGATCAAATAACCTCCTAATGGAAAAAATAACCGCATGAATTAGATAACCTCAAAAACGGTACTAATAACCTCGTCAGTGGTATTAATAACCTCAAAACGGAACTAATAACCTCCAAACGGATTCAATAACCTCGATTTGTGCAGCGCATCCGTACGATCTACCCAGTTTGAGTGAAGGAGCCCAGTCTTCTGTTTATGTTTACGTCAGCAGCTGTCATTTTGCCAGATAAAAAAATATTAAGGTATTTAGGGCTACTTGAATTAAAAAATAACGGGATATCAATAATGACCGACCAAATATATTTCTAAAATTTGGAAATATGTATTGTGGTTTACGAGTATCAATTTTCCAACAAAAATATTGTAACGATATTAAATATTAAATCGAAGTGCTGATCAAGAATAGGCCTATATATATTTGCAAATGGTGTAATAAATGAATGAACCAAATGCAGAAGTATCTAGAAAGTTTTTTATAAAATTAATTATAAAAATTAAATATCACACTATTTTTCTCTGAAGTTCGCTGGTTTGAAGTCTTCAATGTTATTTCCATGTTGGAAAGATAACTTTATGTGCCTAACTTGAAAAAAACATTTTTTCTTTATAAAATATGACCCGTTTAGCTTGTACTTTTGTTTATGATCAGCTGGATGGTCAATGGAAAATGCATTAAAGGTTTCTATATGTGTTGAATGTAACATTCTACCACACATATAATAACTAACTCCAAAAATTAATGTTTACGCAATATATAAAGAGGATATCAAAAGGTATAGAATTTTATTTTAAAAATCTTGTTTCATCATAAAGATAGAATATAGTGAAGTACAATGTTGACATTGTTCCGAAATAACCAAACTTGAATATCATCAAAAGATTTAATATTTTTAAAAAAACAATTTCTCTGAATGAATTATTTTCTTTCTAAATATTGTAATTGTTTCTTCTTAATTTTTCTGATATTATTCAAAAGCTAGTGTCGATGAATGAAATGAAAATATTTCACAAGTGAAAACTCTGTAGATCTACTAAATTTTTCAAAATCGGAGTATTTGTCAATAATCATTTAAAAATAGTTTTTACATCATTTTGTTCAGAATAATTTTTTTTATCAGAAAATAATTTAGGTGCATTTCGGTCCAGCAAGCAAGGACTGGTTATGCATTGAAAATGAGAAAACAAATCAAGGTATTTCGCAGCAGTTGATAATTCTTACTGAACGCTGCAAATTTACATTCGTGCTGATAATATTTCAAACAACGGATCAATCGTTACAATATAAAATTTACCCGGAAGTGTAGGAAATCTATTCACCTTTAGGCCTATATGGTCCAGATACAATATCAATTTATAATATCGATTATTTCTTATATTTGAACGTCCATCTCTCATTGTAATTGCCAAACCAGGGATAGACGATCGTATGTCTATACGATCCCTGGCCACACAAACCGGATAAAAAAGTCTGTACATGTATGAGCCGCAGTTACGCCGATCAAAGAGGTCTTCAAATCAAGATATTGAGAAATTATTTTCATATTGTACAACTTCCATTTAAAACTAAAGAGAGTATACATTTTTGCAGCTTAGAGTTGAAGGACTCTATGAACTTTTGATCTCGAATAGTCATGAAATACAATCTAACATCAGCTAGGGAACGCATCGGGGAAAGTGTCAACAAACTCACTTGATGTCTGCGCCGGTCATCATCAGACCCATATTTTGCGTGTGTAGCAAAAGTCAAATTCGCCGCAATACAAACTCAACTAAAACTAGACTATCAATTGATTACAGTGTCACGTCATATCCAACACCGTTGATGCATGCAATTCGAACACAGTTACGATTTAATTTTCAGATTATCTGGTCGAAAATGTCTTCTAGTTTGATTGTAGGGCTATATGGAAATCACATAAATTTCACAAAATCTACTCACAGGGACTTTATTCGTGATCGAATTCTGTTAGGCCTGCGCGATCGCTTGGCCTACATTATGCAAATTATGACCCCATCGGGTCAAGGACAGTAAATGAAACACCGCTGTTAAGATAAAATTACGACATTATAATAATTATAATAATTTAATTTTGATTTATGGGGGAAAACTTCACTGCTAGCGTAACTTAAATTGACAGCTGCTGGCGTAAACATAAACAGAAGACTGGGCTCCTTCACTCAAACTATAGGTAAATCGTAGGGATGCGCTGGGCAAATCGAGGTTATTGAATCCTTTTTGAGGTTATTCGTTCTGTTTTGAGGTTATTAATACCGCTGACGAGGTTATTAGTACCATTTTTGAGGTTATCTAATCCATTCATGTGGTTATTTGTTCCATTTGGAGGTTATTTGATCTGTTACCTTGGTAGGCCTGAGTTTCATTTAACATTTTCAAGCAGTAAACAAACGGGATTGTATCTTTGCGTTTGTTTACTATAGATAATCTCACCAAAATTAGTTCGAGTATGTCCCTCGTACCAGGCTGCGTTTTTTCTGAGTGGTAGGTTGTATCTTATCATAATTACAATGACTTTAGCTGGACGGGGTTAATCAACTACATTATAACTGACGACGAAGGATAGAAAGGCAAATAACGTTATGGTTAGACCGAAAGTATGCTTTTCATAGGCTCAGCAAAATATCCTGGTTAACAACTTCTCCTGAAATACACTTACTCCTTCATCTAAGGGGATGAAAGAATACGCATATACTGTACTCCAAAACGTCTTATTATCTAGTAAATCTCGTTATTCTTCATCTTCCTACGCAAAGCTTAACTATTGCCAGTCTCGAACTGGCAATAGTTAAGCTTTGCGTAGGAAGATGGTTATTCTTATGCATGCACATTCTAAATTCTCTTGAAAGATTTGCTTTTCTTTCACAATACAGTCGCATTTCGTTAAGTAAACGTTAGATAAGGAAAAACCATGAATTTGTAAAAACTGTGTCCCGGCCCCGCGATTAATTTGGAAACAGAGTTGATGTTCCTTAAAGAGCCACTGTGTGAGTTGTTGGAGTCATAAACTTGTATGCCAAACTTAATCAATGGTGTCATTTGAAGTATCGCGAAGTATCGACTGTTACCAAAAATACACATTCAAAAGATTATTGGGTTTTTTACAGTGATGATATGAGGGTAGAACGTTGCAATTATGATCGAAAACCGGTCAGTGGCGCGCGTCAAATAGTCTAACGTAATTTTGGAGACTTATCTAAAACAGCCAGGAAGGCAGTTAGGAGTTGATAGGGTTTGTTAGGTTATATAATTAGTATCCATGTTTATTGGACGTGATATCTACACCTCTGTGAATTTATAAGGCTGTTTTTAGATTTTCATTGACCATCAGTATTTGTCATGTATTATTATGTCTTTTGGACATGAAAAGTTTAGATGTTTTGATTTTATATCACCACTTATGACATGTAGGTTCGTATCAAAGGTAAATAATATGTCATGAACATCGCGGAGTGGCTTTTTAAGGAACGATGGAAGAAATAATTTTGAGCTTTCATGGTCCTGTGAAATTTTCTTGAAAGAGCTGCGGCTGTACATCGAAAGCAAAACTGACGACTTGTAAGGATTTTACGGCTGAATTATTTCTTTTCCTGAATACATCTGTCATTAAATCTAAAAAATGGTACGAAATCTTCGTTTCAAGAGTCTACTACATGGAAACGTCGTAAAATCAACTACAACGTCATGTTTCAATTTAGTGCTCATAAAGATTGTTTTCTTTAATCAACATTTGCAGCATTTAAAAAATATTTGTTATATATTCTGTGATCCATGTGTTCATGTTTTAAAAAAATTCGTGAAAGTTTACAAGTGCATGTTTGTTTTAAAAAAGTATGCATAAATCAATCATTGTAACATAAGTGATTGTACATTATTATATAAGCATAATAGTAATAACGACATTTCGGTGAATTACACAAAGAGGAAATTAGCGTAGACGTCTGCCATTGGTTTATGTAATATAAGTAATTGGTTTTATATGTATCACAAAAATATCAAATATTTAAGTACCTCAACCCTTGAGCCAGTGAATATAACAGATGTCAAACAAAGAGAGTAGAAGCCTGGTATATAAATTCAACCACTGACGATGGGTGTTCGGTATTAGAAGCCTGGGCCTAGACTTTCGAAGTTCTCTTGGTGCAAAGACAGTCGTAGGCCAATGTTGATTGATGGTACCTAGTGCTGAGATCAAGCCCTGATTCCTGTTCAGTAGATGATCTCCAAATTTTGAAATCGCGAAGAAATGCACCTTAATACAGTTAAGGTTCAATCACACATCCCTGGCAGGTGCCTACTATACAAATAAACAGTAAATGGTGAGGTGAAGCGACTTTGGGTTAAGAACCGTTTTCAAGAATATTTCACTAATATCTGGGCCGCTAGTTTTATTGCAGGAGGAAAGCCCATAACGCCCTTGTGACTAATATGCATTGCATTGAAACCCATGAGCATCGGCTGGCTATTGCGATTTATGGCGATCATCCTAGATGTTTAACATTGAGAAGACGGTGTATATACTAAGCGAGATTCTCTTAGAGAATAGATGCTGAAAAATATGGTCAGCTTTTAATTAAAAACTAATAACTAATGATTTAAACATATTTTATTCATGAAGAAACGGATTGGGAACAAGTTCTCCAAATTAGGATACCCTCTCCTTGGTATTTACAATATATGATAAAATGATGACAGATACTGAACAAGAAAAAGTTGTAGGAAGAAGAATAGCAAAGAAGAAAGGATCAATGAAACACTAGTTTGTTAAACAAATCGTTTGGTAGCATAAATATACAATTGAACAAACTCAAATATATTAACATTTTGACAAAATGACAGGTCTGCACTTCCCTCTAACAATCCTGAAGAGTAACTGAAATACATAATGTATGAAGTATGCGCTTTACTGATGACATAAGGTTTTCTCTCTCATTTTTGTACAGAGAACATTCAAAGAAAAAATGATAAGAGTTCTCAACATAATGTCCACAAGTACAATTTGTATCAGGCTTCATTCCAAATTTGTATAAATCACAATTCAATGAACTGACAGCATAACGCAATTTAATAATAACTAATTGTATAGGTACAGAAGTCTGTAACCAGTTTACTTATTCACCAATGATTTTACTGCGATTACACCATATGACAAATATATATATTTGTTCAGGGTGTTTGTAATAATAACTTGTCCTAACATAAAACCACAAATCTATATTGAAGAATTTATGAAAACAACAATTTCTTTACATTGAATGATATATCTGTTGTCCAATATTTTTTTAATTCCTTGTCTTTAGTTTGTAAAATTGCATCGTCGTCAGTCCAAACGACTTCATCTACTTGTATATCGTTCAGTTCGTGTTCATGATTTAATAATAATTTTCTATTCAATTGAAATCAAATCAACAAAATATTTCTTACTTTAAAGTTGTCGATTCAGAATCAAACCTGCTGGTTGAATGTGAAGTTCTTAAAGCTGCAAACCCCTTTAATATTTGAACAAGAGATATCAACGTTAAAATAAGATATTTTCTCAAAAGTAACATTTTAGTTCTAGACTGATTGAAATTGACCATCTTCCGAGGTAGAAATATTTGAAAATGTTGCCTCTGCCGAATACGAAGTCCTTCGGGGTTTCCTTTCAACACGGTCTGAGGGCAGCCCGTATATAGTGATGTTCTGTTACAGGTTATCTAATCATTAGCGGGCCACTCATATCGTCGCCTTTAAAACTTTCGATGTTGGGGATCATTGAGAAAAAATGTTTTTCAGCAGCTACTTACCTCTAACTTCTGATTCTGAAAGGTTTTGCCTGCAACCCTGTCATTGGTTAACCAACTTATGTAAGAACACGGAGGACACTTCCTATTGGATCGAGTTCGTCCATTGAAAAATCCTGACTATAGATTGAGAAGAAGATGGAATGATCACATTCAGAAACATGATCCCGCAAAGGATTCGTTTTAGTAGAAAAGTAAAAATTTTCCAAAAGCACTCTGCAAAAAAGAGAACTCCCTTTAATCGACCTGTAACAATTTACCGTATGATTTCGAAGAGGTTTGCACATGTGGAGAAGTGAGCGACCAAATGCATTTACTAACTAATCTTTAGAAGTGTTTTTCTGATCACACAAGTAACATTAAGTTTCAACATATTTCATAAAATTTTCAAACATCAAATCATGCTCATCTATCTTTCAAGCACTTTGATCAACTGCTACAATACAATTTTAGGTTTTCAGTTTTCTGCACAAATTTGTTCAGCTACAGAACACTTACTCTATAAAATCATTAAAACTTTAAGATGGATATAAGCAAAGCATGTTATAAATAAAACCATATCACTGGAGTAAAGCGCGTTCATTCCATAACTTTCCACATTTGGCAAGGCGTTCTTGCCAAAAACTGAAAGGCGTCCTTTCCACAGTAAGGAAAGGTCGCCTTTCCGTTGCCTATCTTTCCAAATCGATTAAGTCAATGAAGCGCGCATAAAATCGCACTTTATGTTTTTATCAGTTCTAAGCAGTATGGTTGAAAAGGGTTTTTTAAATTTCTTATTTGAAACAGTTGATTGCATGAAATTTCGAGATCATGAAACTGTGTTAATCCTGGACGTGGAAAGATATTTCTCAACGATTATTTTAAAATTAATAACTAGGAGAAAAGTGCAATGAAAAGCTGTTAAGAAGTCATTTTGAATTAAGTTAGTAATTCAACATGTAATCGAGTGGTTGAGTGGCATATTTAAAGAAACAGTATCATATTTAATTTGGATAACATAGTTCACATATCTATAGAGGTCATTAAAGGGATTTACTATAGTAACGTATAACGAGTTTGTTATAATAATTGTATGGATAGTACGACAGATATTTACATGGCACTTTTCCACGCACTAATACATGCTCAAAGTGCATTACTCTAAAAGTAGCGAATTTGCAAAGCGCTTAATTAAGTTCAGTGAAAGTGAAAAGATGCCTCATATACTTCATTTCATAAATCAATACAGCATGTGTTAGTTGATCAGTAAAATGTTGTTGTTGGGTTTGAGTTTAACGTCTGCTTCCGCCTCTTGGTGATTTCGCCGACGTGGCTATGTTACTTATTAAATTAGTAGGGGGAGTGATAAGAATTAAGTAACATAGCCAAGGGAAGTGTAATTACTAAGAGAGGGGGAGGGGAAATGGGAGTGGGGAGTGGAGGTAGGGGGTAGGGGTGGGGGTAGGGGCGAGGGGGGGTGGGGGGAGGGATGGTGGTGGAATAGTAGATTTGTACTTTGTGAATCGACACAGCCAAGCCGACAGTGTGGTCCTCCTTTGGCGGTCCCAAGCGAGCAGCAGCACAAGGCAGCAGGTAAGTACGGCCTCCCCCGGGGAGGTCAGGCACCCCACAGGGACAGGAGGCCTTAACAAAAAAATGATAAAGTAAAAAATAACAAAAGGGAGGGGTGGGGTGCTGACTAAACAGCAAAAGTAAAGGGGGCAAATCCTATAAGAAAAATAAAGAAGAAAGAAGTGGTGGGGGGGGGGGGGGGGGGAGTTGAGGCTGTTTATAAGTTATAGTTCCAGAAAGAGGATGTAGGATGCTTTAGTGATTATGTCCTTAGGTAGTTGCTTAGGTCTTTCGTAGTGGAGGTATCTTGCTAACACTTTTTGTTGGAACATCATTGGGATGTGGTGGTCCTCCATGATTTCCAGTAGATGTTCACAGTTGAGTGCTGTGATGTGTTGTAGTCTGTTATCAGTGTTGAATTTTTTGGTTAGAATAGTGAAGTGGCCAGTGATTTCCGTTAGTGGTGGGACATAGAAGTTTTTGCCGTTGACATTTCTTATAGCTAGTAAGTCAGTAGTTTGATGTCTTTGAGCTGCATCCATAAGTGCTTGATGGGCCTGGTTAGTTTTATTCGGTCGTCCAAATCCTCGAGAGGTCCGTGGTTGCTGGGTAGTGGCAGTCGGTAGAGCTGTAGCGTTAGTAGATTCCGGATCGAGATCAGAGTTGGAGTGAGTAGCGGGAGTTGGTCGAACTGTAGAGCTTGCAGTTTGTGGATCGAGTTGGGAGTTAGAGGCAAGTTGCTTAAGTTGAGTTTGTTGATTTGGATCCGCTTTTGAGAATTGATTGTTTTGATTGGCTGTTGGGGGGGTGGGTGGTAGAGGTTGCGAGGGGGGTAGGGTGGATTGTCTGGGGGGTGAGGTTTTAGCTGGAGATTTGGTTATGGCTGAGGGTATGGCTGTTTGGGGTGAGGCTTCAGTTTGGGTTTGAGCTGGTGGTGGGTTTTGTTCCATGAAGGTGAAGGAGTAATGGCTTAGATTTGAGAAATTACTGGGGGTGGTGGATTGAGGTCGGGCTGGAGATGGGGTAGATCTTACCCGGGGTCTTTTGGTAGTGGGTTTATTGCTGTTTAAATTTGGTTGGACGGAGGGTTGATCCTGTGGGGGGGGGGGGGGGGGGGGTTATGGGTGGATGGAGAGAGGGTGAGTCATTATGGGTAGGTAGAAAAATAGTGGGTGGTTGGCGAGGTGGGTGAGGGTTGGATTGGGTGTTGGTGGTTGGGTTTGGTGCAGTATGGGTTGGACGGGAATTGAACTTACTCTTGTGTTGTGACCGATCAAAGTTAATGGTGACAGTTATCCTGTTGGTTTGATAGTCTGTGTTGGAGTTAAAGTCCGCTACACGGTAATGGAGACAAGGTTGAAGAGTTTGAATCAGATGTCGGGGTAGAGTTTTATCTAGTGAGATGAAGTCCATGGCTTGAGGCTTGAGGTGGTGATAGCTGGAACGTGCGTGCGTTGCGAGAGGGGCGGGAATTGAGTCCGCGGCGGCAGTGTGGTCTCTCTAAACCGGTGCTCGTGAGAGCTGTAGAAGGCGTCCGACCAGTGTGAGAGCTCAGACGACTGTGATCAGTAAAACATGTGAAACGTACCATTTCAGTGAATGTATCCACAAGAACATAAATATCCAAGTCCTGTTTAGCTGAAGAACAGAACATAAACCCATCACTGATCAGTGGCCAAACAGATAAACGACACAATCTATACATCCAGCTATCACATTCAAACAATAATGGCGACCAGATGGGAAAAAGAGAGCCGATGCAAAATTAGTTTGATAATTTCTTATCTTACTTCTCAGATTTCATTGGATAACAGGATGCGGTAAAGCAGTGAATCCTGTTGTTTCAAGACACGAGAGACACCGTCCTGACAAAACAGACTGATACATGGTCACTTGTCTACAAGCCACCTGCATGTGTTAGTACAGCACAGTTGACACCTGCTCAATACCCGAAGCTGACAACTGGTCATAGTGTAATAGGTTATATTGGCCTGAGATGCTAAATGGTATTATCGGACGCTAACGAGGACTCGTTGTTTTAGTAACATTTGTTAATTTTTCTTAAATCAGAACAACATAACAATAATAAAATCTAAATTTGCCCATGCGGATCTAAGAAAAATAAGTCACTCACTGTTAAAAACAATATTGAATGCTTGATGACAAGCACACACATCTCATATGATTTCCTCTGAAATTAAAATATTTAGTGATATTCTGAATTTTACCATGAGTTTATAAAAACATGCTGTTTTTTCTATTTTGCTTGAGGTATCAAGTCAAAACATATTAATGAACATAGAAACCTATGTTTTAAGGTAGAGTAATTTTGATGAGGTACCACTTTTCATAAAATAAACAATCTAACTTAGAATAAAGCCACTTAAAGTAAAAGGCATCAAGTTATTTTCATATATAAACAGTTGATATGATAAACTTTTGTCATATGCTCTTCATTACCCATTAATATAAGAAAACAAGTTTGAAATTAAGAACCCTGCAGAAGCAGGGAGCTTGGATCTAGATGGATCTTGATGTTGTTTTAAATGGGATTATTGTTAACTAAATGCTTGCTAAGGACCCTACTTTAAGAACTTATTTGATGTAAAGTGGGTATGCAGTGTAATCTGTTATTTCTGTTTTGATAATAAAGCTTTTAGAAGTATTCCGGTGTAACAGTGAGCTTGGGTCTAGATAAATAAGTCAATAGGATTAGTGTTAACTAAATGCTTGTTAATGACCCTTTGTCAATAATTTACAGAAGAACATTGCAGAAAAGAGTAGGGGAAGTCTATTACAATATGTATTCTTAAATGGGGCATGTACATTTTGCTGCTCCAGAAGCAAGAGTGTAATGTGTTTATGAATTTGTTGGATAGCAAGTTTAAAGGGAACTAGCCCGAATGCGCCAGACCATCTTCATTCTGAGGTAAGTGATTGACATAAATAATGTCTAAATCAAGGTTATTTTGTTGAATAAAGTACATCTGTTGGTTAGATCAATTTCTACCAAATATAGATCACTGATATTCTAATATAGATTATGAATAAAGAGACATATATCTACAGCCACCTTGACTTGCAAGTGAATCAGAATTTGTCAAATAATATATTGCTTTATTGCTGTCTTCGACTTGTATGCAGCGACCTAAATGAATGTATAATGGACGTTTTATATCTCCAACATCAGCTTGTTCTTGTGGCGTTAATTATGAAGACTCTCTTCATTATTTCATATTGTTTAGTGATTTTCGTAAAAACGTTTTTTTTATACTAAAGGATTTGATTAAAAGCAACAGTATTGGTAATCATAACTTGTCTTCAGTTAAAAATAGTTAATTGTTCAATTCAGTCCACATGCTTATAAATTTAACAGGCAGATTTATTTCCAAATAATGTTCACATGACTTACATGTAGTCATGTGGATGACCCAAAGCATATGAATTTTTCTAGTTGAATAAAGACAATCATTGAAATAACCTTTTCAATATTCGAGAATAATTTAATGATTTTATTTTTTTTATCCTAACAACAGTTTCTGAAGAATGAAGAATGACGTAAAGACTAATACATATTATTATATTTTTTATGAAACCATTGGCATACTTGCCCTATTAGTTCACTTCTTAATGTGATCTCGTTAATCTTTGTTGTCAAACACGTCTGTTTAGCGTCACTTCTTTTTTCCCTCACAACCAACATTAAAATTTGATCAACTCCCTGAATAGTCCTATTAAATTTGTGTACCTTTCCAAATGATCTACTTTTTTCCAGTGACTGTAAGCATCGATAGCATTGCAGAAGATTTTCTTCTCATTGGTTGAACATATATTCTACAAGTTCATTGGTTCATAATGTTTGTTGTTGTTAAGATGTACTAATTAGCTGTGTAATGCAAAGAGTTATGTCAGTATGAACGGATGTTGACAAAAGCCGCCATTTACCAAAGGGTCCAAAGCACAGGCGTGGAAATTAAATAAGTGCTATTAGAGACAATTAATGTAACAATGAAATTTGACAGGAAATAGATTACATAATAGGCACCTGTTAATTATGACAACATTAGGACCCGGCTATGGACAGTGCGCATTGAATCTTATCAGTGTCTTGTGATGTGCAATTGAGACACTACATTCTAATCTCAGCATGAAGTACATGATTTGACAAAACCAGTTTCATAGATAAATATCAAAACTACAAACGTTCTACAGTGTGGTGTAATTTCATTTTTTAAAATTTGTTTTTTTTAAATTCCAAGCTTCATAGGTTCAAAAATCAATTGGATTAGGTAAAAGCTATTATGCATACAACAATGAATGATCATATAATGAATATTTGAACTTAAATGTATGAATAAATTCATGCATGTTTATGATTGTTCGATATGTATTTCGAAAAGATATATATGTCTCATAAATCATAATTTCAGGAAAGTAAATTCTAAGGCAACAGCTAGTTTGCCGATCCCTTCACTGTCCAAATTAATGAAACATTAAGATATGTGTATGTAAATTGCAACTTACAATGTTTATATGTATAATAATGGCAAAACTTATGATATCAACAACAAAGGGTTGATCTAATATTCATTGTTCATGAGCTTAACATGATAAAGAACATTTTAGAAATAGAATTTAGTAACATACAATCTAATGTTATCGTTTGATAATAACAAGCAAAAGAGAAAAATCTTATAAAACAGATCCATATTATTGAATCTTACAAATCCCCTATTTCAAATGATGCACCTTAGGCTTTCTGTGAGAAGAATCGCTCGTTAAAAACAATATACATCTTGTTAACTTGTCTAGCCGACAATCAAGGTTGCCTCTTTGATCTCAAAGCGGTAATTAACTGGAGGCCTTTAGTGTAAAGGCTGGACCAGAAGGGGGAGGGGGCATGAGGGGTGGGGCGTCTGGAAGTGACACTCGCTTGGAAGGAGCGTCTGACTGGATTGCTTTCATTGCTATTTGGCGGTCTATGCTATAGTATTCCCGCTATGCCATTGCCGAGACCTGGACAAACGGATTATGAAGACGGACAGATTGTTTATTAAAGTCTCACCTCAACATAAAAATACATAAAAGGGATTTAGGGATTATGAGAGACTAATGTCATTAAAATATTTACAAGAAGCAAAATAGTTGCTTAAAGTAAAGTTATGTTTATAACATTTATAAAAATAAATCTATTAGGCTAAAATCAGGAATTTTATAGACAAAATTTACGTTTAGAAATTGAGTTTCACTGTGAATTGAAATGTGAACTGTGAATATCATATCTAAAATATCGATTTAGCCAATGATCGAGTTTGTATTTTATGATAAAGATATTAGGCTATTCATTATTACATTAACAGAGTTTATCACGTTTTAATATATCAAACCCTGGGACCTCATACTTGAACCAAAACTCAAATGTCCACAAAAGAATTTTATAGAAAGCTCAATCGGCTCATACATAGCTTAAAATAAAGTTTTGTGAACAATTCATTTCTGTTGATAGGTTTGCTGATATGTGAAACGGTATAAGATTGTTTTCTGATAATTCCTATAATGTATCAATTCTGTTTAAAGTTAATAAAATGAGGAATGATTTAAATTTTTGTGTCAAGAATAGAAACACAGCGTAAACTAAAATTATCAAAATATCAATAATATCAAGTCTATTTTTGTAAAAGAACACTGAAACAGATGTATTAAAACAAATAATGAATGGGTATTTATAACCAACTGACCATACAATATACATACCGATCCTACAATTTGCACACATATCCATTAAAATTGGTAAATATTGTAAATAAAAACTTCACCTTGCATATTAACGTCAGTCTAATAAGTAAAATTTGGACTTGGCTTCCATGGTGTGCTAAGTGACTGGATGTTTAAGACAATCAACAACGGGTTTCATATCATGTTATAAGATGTCTTACATTTATTTTATTAACTCTCCATGCTCCAGATCTTGCGTCATATGTCTTTCTGTGAATGTTGTCCTAGTCATTCAACAAACGGTTTCATATCATGTGATAATGTGGCACACATTTAAATTGTCAAATAATCAAGTGTCGCCTCAAGCTCGCTTGTAGTGAATGCAAATAATATAATAGACATATATTGGACACGCCCAGAAGTTCTTGTGGACACGTAAATTGACTAAGTATGTTCATGGATATGATGTAAAGAGTTCTGTGCGGTAGTGGCAACTTGAGCTACGAATAGAAACATCCTTAACTCCACACGACTTCATACACAAAAGTAAACAATTTTCTTGATTTCTTCAATTACTAAGATTATTTTTAATTTAATTCACATTTATAATCACGTGCTTCAGTTAAGACAATGAAAAGGCATACCCAACAATTTTCAAAAGTTCCCCTATGCTTTGTTATTTATATCACAAATATATTTTCATAAGTATTTTATTTATCTAATACGTTTTTATGTTCTGTATCCATGTATTGTTAAATTTTGTATTGGAACGGCGTTAAAATAGGCCAAATTACTTGTTCGCCAGTCCAAATATTCGTACGAAATAAAAATATGGTTATTAAACAATCTCATACAATTAGATAATACGGCTTACCTCGCTAAGTAACTACACAGGTCTCTCTGTCAACTAAGATAGAGGATGTTGCACAATTTTACTACATGGTAATTAACCGTTCGTTACCTAGTCTAGCCGACAATCAAGGATGTCTCTCTCTGATCTCAACATGACAATAAATTAAACTTGTCGGGCGTGTGTGAAACGCAGGGAGAGTCAGCAAAAGAAGTGACACTAAACAGACGTGTTTGACAACAAAGATTAACGAGATCACAATAAGATGTGAATTAATTTATAGGGTACACCCCCTCACCCCCCTCCCCCCCCCCCCCAAGTGTGCCAACGGTTTCATAAAAATATAATAATATATATAAGTATTTACGTCATACTTTCTTCAGAAACTGTTGTTAGAATAAAAAAAATAAAATCATAAAATTATTCTCGAATATTAAAAAGGTTGGTTATTTCAATGACTGAATTTAACAATTAACTATTTTCAACTGAAGACAAGTTATGATTACCAATGATATTGCTTTCAAATCAAATCCTTTAGTATAGAAAAACATGTTTTGGTGAAAATCACTACACAATATGAAATAGTGAAGAGAGTCTTCATAATTATCGCCACAAGAACAAGCTGATGTGGGAGATATAAAACTTTCATTATATATTCATTTAGGTCGCTGCATTCAAGTCGAAGACAGCAATATAGCAATATATTATTTGACAAATTCTGATTCATTTGCAAGTCAAGGTGGCTGTAAATATATCTCTCGTTATTGATAATCTATATTAGAAAATCAGTTATTTCAATTGTTTTTGTATTGTATGGGAGAGGCATTAACATAAGCCATATGGCTTGTTTGCCGATCCCTTTCATGTAATAAAATATGTTTAAACCAAAATCAGTGATTTATATCTGGTAGGCATTGATCTAACCAACATAGGTACTTCATACAACAAAATAATCTTTTTTTTAATTTTTTTTTATAACTTTATTCATTTTTGTTCATGTATATACAAATTCAAACATGCATATCAATAGAGAACAGACATTTCAACATAATAATGGACAAACAAATTAAATGGACAGAATGTATCAGAATGACAAAAAAAACCCAAAATATTCATTTATTGGGATTTTAATCTGTGGATGTACATGATACTTTTTTCATAATGATGTCTTTTTGAAAAAATCGCTTAAAACGAGAACAAATTGTGACATGATGACCAGAATTTCATGAATTTTGAATAACTACATTGAGTATATGCAGAATATTTGTCTATGTTATATATATTGCGAATGTCGTTTTTAATGTATGGGATGCTTGGTAGTTTATTTTGTTGTTTTGATTTAAAGATATTGTATTTTATTATTATCAGAATCAGATTTAGAACATTATTTCTGTGTTGTGGGTATCCGAAGATGGCAGTTTGATTCGATAAGTTTAATTTACACTGTGTTTTTGATTCGATCCAATTTGTCATTTCTAACCATATATTTTGCGAGATTTCGCAATCATAAAACAAATGGAGCAATGTTTCAGCGCTTTCACCACAGAAGTCGCATTTTTCATTGTCTTTATAACCCATTTTTGTCAATAAAGTATTTGTAGGTAGGATTCTGTGAATCAAACGGTATTGGAACCATATATGGTTACTAGCTGAATGGCATTTGTGAGGGGATTGGTGTATTAATTTCCATTTATCTTCTGTGATAGTACAGTCTAGGTCTTTTTCCCACTTTATTTTGTATCTTAATTTTGTGTCGTTTATGTTTTCAAGTTGCAATATATCGTAAAATTCCCTACATCCAGTTTTATTCCCTATTACATTTTCAAGGAAATATGGTAATATAGGATATGGCTGCTTACAGTTTATAACAATATTTTGTGATTTTGTGTATTGTTTTACTGCTGCGATGATACCTGCGTATTGAAGAAAATTTGTCTTAACGTTAAACGTTTTTATGAAAGTATCTAAATCAAGGTACTTTCCTTTTGAGTCGATGAGATCGTTAACATACTTTACACCTCCACTTTCCAGTCTTTCAACGTGTATGGATTTTCCGTTTACAGTAATATTAGCGTTATGCCACAGCGGTTGGGTTAGTATATCATTAGCAGTTTTTGTTTTCTTTCCTTTAACTGTTAAGAATTTCCCCCCAGGCTTTTAGTACATCTCTCCAAAAGGCATTTGTCCTCACTGTCATTACCGTTTCACTGATATAAGATTCACTTTTTTGTATCATATTTGATAGGTTAGTTGAGATATTTTTATTGAACATATTTATTTGACAATTACTTGCTGAGTTATGCAGCCGTCTTATCCATGAAAGTTTCTGTGACATGATGATGTTCTTAATGTTAGGCGCTCTGATACCTCCCTTTTCGAATGTGTTAGTCAAAACACTTCTTTTTATCTTATCTGGTTTATTTTTCCATATGAATTTATAACATAGTCTATTTAGTTCATTTATAATTTCGTCGCTAGGATTAGGTAATGATGAAAAAAGGTGATTAAGTTTTGGGAGCAATAGGCTCTTCAACACAGTGTTCCTGCCTAGTGGTGTTAAATCACGTGCAAGCCACATGTTCATTTCAATTTTTATTTTCTTTAGTTTATCTTTGTAGTTTCTTTCAACCATTTCTGCCAAATTATGTGTGAATGTTATTCCTAAGATTTTGAAAGAAGTTTGTGACCAGTCTAGATTCCAATTATCACAGAGAGAGCGTTTTTCATACCTTTTTGACCCTATCCACATCACTTGTGTTTTTGAAGGGTTTATCTTAAGACCTGAGAATTCTGAATACAATTTTAGGGTTTGCAGGGCATTTTGTAGACTTTTTTCGGTTCCGTCCAATATGAGGGTAGTATCATCAGCAAATTGAGATGTAAGATATTCAACTTCACCAATCTTTATGCCCTTTATCTTTTGGTTATTTCTAAGCATGATGCTAAGTATTTCTGCACATAAGATGAAAATATAAGGAGAAATTGGATCACCTTGCCTGCATCCCCTTGATAATTCGAAAAAGCTAGAGCCGAAGCCATTAACGAGAACGCTTGACTTTATATCTTTATAGAATGTGTTAATCCATTTTATAATTGATGACCCAAAATTAAAATACACCAGAACATTTTGAATGAAACTCCAATCTACCGAATCGAAAGCTTTTTCAAAGTCTATAAAAACCAATAGTCCCGGTATTTCCATACATTCAGAATAGTCAATGATGTCGTAAATCAATCTTGTACATTCACCAATATATCTCTTTGGTATGAATCCCTTCTGATCTTCATTGATTATGTCTGGTAAAACTGACTTGATTCGATTAGCAATGGTTGCTGATGCGATTTTATATGAAACATTTAAAAGTGATATAGGTCTCCAATTTTTCAAGTGATGTTTAGCTTTGTTAGCTTTTGGTATACAAGTTATCAAACCCTGTTTCTGGCTTACAGATAATTCTCCTGTACGGAAGCCATAGTTTAATGAGCGTAGAAGATATCTGTTCAAATCGTGCCAAAAAAACTTATAAAACTCAACTGTAAATCCTGATGGACCTGGACTTTTTTCATTTTTCATTTTTTTCAATGTATTTAATACTTCTTCATATTTCAGCTCTCCTTCCAAATCTATTTTTTGTAATTCTGTTAGTTTTGGAATATTTAGTTTCTGAAACATATTTTGCAAATCGACATCTCTACAAGTTTGTTTAGTATACAGACTCTTATAGAAAGTTTTCGTCTCGAGTAAGATATCTTTAGTTTTCGTTGCTACAGTTCCATTCTTTTTTTCCAATTTACATATTGCTTTATTGAGAAAGTTTCTATTTTCTAATGACAAAAAGTATTTTGTTGGTTTCTCACCTTTTTCCTTCCAGTTGGATTTTGATCGAAGTATTATTCCTTCAGTTTTAATATTATTAATAGTTTCTAGTCTGTCATTGGCTAGTTTAAGATTTTCAGACAACTCTTCCTTAGTCTCTATATTTTCTGTTTTATCTAAGTCATTATGCATTTTCTCTATTTCATCACGGAGTAATTGCTCTTCTTTTTCTCGAGATTTCTTCTTTTCGGATGAATATTTTATAGTAAAACCTCTGATCATCAAAAGCAAAGTTTCAAAAAAGAGTTGGTCATCAATACTTAATTTTATACTACCATCTTCATATTGGCCTATTTTATATTGATCAGTTGTTGATTTGATCACATCTTTTATACGCTTCACATAAATTTCGTCGTGTAACAATGAATTATTAAATTTCCAAAAACCTTTGCCTCTTTCAATATCACTTATTTTCAATGTAAGCCAGATTGCTGAATGGTCTGATCGATATGCCGGGTCTATACCTGCCTTAACAATTGAATTCTCTAAATCTCTGGATAGAAGAAAGAAATCAAGTCTAGCCTGCTTAATTGGTTTAGATTTCCTCCAAGTGAAACGTTTACAATTTTTGTTACATTCTCTCCAAGGATCAATGAGGTTTTCCTCCTCTATAAATTCTAGAACAACATCTCTCGCTTCAGGATTATTTACATGTTTGTAGTTATACAAATCAATTTCTGGGTTTTGGACTAAATTCCAATCTCCGCAGATAGAAAAGTGGTCTGAATTAAACTCTTTTATAATTTGTATTATTTCTTCATAGAACTTTGGAGAGTCACCATTTGGTCCGTATACTGAGATTAAAGTCAATGTTTTTCCGGTACTAATTTCTATCTTAAGCGCGAGAAAATTTCCGGTTTCATTGTCCTGAATTTCCTGTAAGAGTTTGAATTCAAAGTTGTTTTCGAATATAATCGCAACACCTCTTGCATTACTTTTATATGAACTAAACCAACAGTGGTCAGTTTCCATTTCCGTTTTGATTGAGTTTTCTAGATCTTTAGTGAAATGAGTATCTTGCAGACAATAGATATTGGCATTTTTGGTCTTGAGATTTTGAAACACGTCTGTTCTTTTTTTCCTATTATTCAGGCCTTGACAATTAGAAGAATATATTTTAATATTATCACCCATTGTCAATTTGTTTGCATTTTGCAGTTATCTTTTTAAGTCCAAATTTATATGTAGCATGTTTGAATTGTGTATTGACATGAAGATATGAAAGTGACAAACATCTTAAAAAGAAAAAGTGTGAACAAAAGTGAAGAGTAAATATGTACAAGTGAATAGCCATAGTCATTTAGTTGACTCGACTAGTTACATTATGCAATGTGATGCAGTTTATGTTGTAATGATGATTGTCTCAAGATTTTAAGCCGCGTTGGATTCAGCGTAGCAGCGCTACAAAGCTGTCGTACATGTTAGGTGTGCGGTGCGTGCAATCCGTGCTTCAAATCATGTATGTTACCTGATTGCTTTTTGTTGGCTTGTACCCTAAGGTGTCTATGCATGTTAGCTTTATATAATTCATAATGTTGGATGATGTCAAAATGGGATTACTAGATGCGTCTAAAACTGATGTAAGTATTTGAATTGTATATAACAGTAATATGTGTGTGTTATTAATTTTTTTCTTTATTGTTATCGTCACAATTTGTGAGAGATTTTTAAAATTTGGTTATGTCTTTCATGTACATTCTTTAAACAAAATATAATTTCATATAATAGTATTTCGTATCAATATCATATTCTAGATTAACAATTGTTTTTGTAATGAATGCACCAATAACAAAATAACAAACTGCGCACAGTCAGTAGGATTTAAGTAAGCAACAATGGATATACCTTTTTACACTTAACAACCAAAATAGCCCCAAAATACCCCCTCTTCCCCTTAATAAATGTATATTTTTAAATTATATTATTTATAATTTGGTGGGTTTATTTCCAATTAGCAACATCATTCATTCAAAATTGTTTTGGTCACTTCATATTTTGTATACCAAACCTCTATTCAACATGTATTACCATATTGATTGTAGTGATATGAAATACTTTTCTATATAGTATCTTTTAATTTTAAGAGGAGGAGAAGGCATTTACACACATTACATACAGGCACAGTACCATTTGGATGGCAATTTAACTTAGTTATTTTCTAAATCTAAAAAACATTGTGTTCTGAAATGTCCAATCTGAAAATAACTTCATATCATGCAACACTATACCGATCATAATCAAATGAAGTATTGTTTTTAGAGTCATTTCCATATTATGCTGTTGTTTCGTAGTTTAAATTTTATCATTTTTATATATTTGTTGTAATTGTTCACATACAACATGACATTACATGTTTGCATGTGCATGTCATGGTGAAAGAAAAAAAAAAGTCCAATCTAATTGAAACCTTTTTGGAAATATCATATATCATACTTGATATAATTTCATAATAGACCTATAGTATTATTATCATTTGTATTGATTTTTATGGTATCATTTATATAATCATTAGGTGGCATTTTGTAACATGATATTTCTAAATTGTTGCCACATAACTGAAAGATGATTTTCCTTCAAATTGATAAGAATTCTAAAATGTTGTTATGTTTTTTTCTATGATCAGATACACACACATTTACATGATATACCTACATATGCATACCCACATTCTTACATATTTACATATTTACATACATGCTCACACATACATTCAACAAAAGCTTACCCATACTTGTACATAAACATACCTGCACATATACATATATTAAAGCATATGCACACACATATACACATACACATACATACACATGTACATACATACACATATATACATATATATATATATATGTATAAACACATATACACATATACATACACATATCCACATACATACACACATACACATACACACATACATACATGTAAATATATATGCACCTTCACCTACATATACACCCATACATGTACATATTCTCATACATACTAACACGTTTACATATAAACTCCTATATACATTTACCTATATTTATTTATACACATGTTGTATGTTTGTCTACATTGTCGTAATCATCAGAACAAGTAGTATAATTTCTATATAACTCATACCCAGGAATTGCACCTTTGAAAGTTTTTTTTTAGTTCTTTCCTTATATATTCATATCAGGATTTATACATACTTGTCAGTATTGTTTGAGATCTTCCGGAATAGGTACACTTACTCGTCTCCAAGCGGTGTTTGGCTCGTCTGGACCCTTCACCTCGAGTACCATGTCTATACCCTTTGGTCTTACCCGTGTGTACAAATTGTCCTTTTGACGTATTTCATACGCTTTCTTGTTTAGAACGGCTCTAATCTTCTTCATCGAGGGTGGGAGATCCGTTTGAATGTTCATACCAGTCTGGTAGAGCTTCTTTCGCAGTTCAAAAATGTTATTTCTGTCCTTCATTTTAGCAAAAGATGCAATGATTGTGTTGGGTCTTGGGTTTTGCTGTTCCCTCACACTATACCTTGGTCTACGTAATCTGTGAACATCTCTGAACATGATATCCTGGGCATACTCCTGGGCGACTCCAAGGGTTGTTTTCATAAAGTTTTTCAATGTCGTTTCTGTGTCTTCTTCAGTGTCCTCGGGTATTCCGTTGAATATTAAGTTTTGTCTCCTTTCATGTAATTCATTATTGATAATGTTTCTGTGTATCATACCGACCTTAAGGTCCACATCAGCTTCAGTAGTTTTGAGGCCACGTTTAAGTTGAACTAACTCGTCCGAGTTCATGTCGGCCATTGCTTCAACTTCGTTCACTCTCGATTTCAGCTCATTCACATCCTGAACAACTTTGTCGATGGACTTTTGTAAATCGACAGCTGTGTTCTCTATCTTAGCACCGATACGGCTTTCTGATGCTAGTATTAGTTCTCTAATGTCTTCCAGACTAAGAGTTGATCGAGTCGAGTGTCCACTCTCCCGCACTTTACTTTGAGACATGGCTGACGTGTACACCGATATGTACCTCACTTGATTTAATGACAAATGTGTGATATCTTAGTTGAAGCTGGGTCACCAATCAAACTATGAGAGTCAGACAATTGTTTTGGCATATGCTGCTACTCACTTTTTGTCATTTAAGCTTTTCAAATCACATAAACTGCATCACTATTGCGGGAGCGATTTCACCTGCGTCCACACTTCATGGCGACCTTGACCTTTTTCCAAAATAATCTTGATTTAGACATTATTTATGTCAATCACTTACCTCAGAATGAAGATGGTCTGGCGTATTCGGGCTAGTTCCGTTTAAACTTGCTATCCAACAAATTCATAAACACATTGCACTTGAGGTTTTAGAGTTATCTTGACAATAGAAAACAATGTGTTGTAATCAATGGATTTCAGTCTGATAAAAAAACTGTCTTTGCAGGTGTACCCCAGGGTTCAGTTTTAGGACCACTCCTATTTATTGTAAAAGGATATAGTTGAGGGTATAAACAGTATTATACGTCTTTTTGCGGATGATACATCTTTATACGCGATTATTGATGACCCCGACGAAACAGCCATAGACAGAAATGACGACTTGAAGCGAATTGCGGAATGGGCAGAAAAATGGCAAGTATCATTCAATCCGAATAAGACAGAATCGATTCGTTTTACCCGCAAAGTACAACCAATTCAGATGCCAGATCTAACCATGAATGACAATGTTATTGAATCAGTACAGAGCCATAAACACCTAGGCCTTATATTCCAACATGATTGTTCTTGGAGCAATCAAATTCAAGACATTGTTAAAAAGGTAACCCCGATGATAAATTGTCTTAGAAGCCTCAAATATCGATTAAACCGGAAAACGTTGGAAACCATGTATAAACAGTTCATTCTACCTGTATTCGACTACTGTGGTCATATATGGGATAATTGTACAAAGCACCAAGCTGATATGCTTGAAAAACTTAATCTTGATGCACTTAGAACCGTCTGTGGTGCCGTTCGGGGTACCAGCCATCATAAGATTTATAAAGAAACAAAGTGCAAACCATTATGTCATAGACGATACGTTCATAAAATGATGTTGTTCTATAAAATGGTAAATCACAATACACCCAGCTATCTTGGTATCTTGGTACTTCAGCAACTTGGTACCTCCTAAAATATCGGATGTCGTTGATTACAATCTTCGTGATGATTCGAAACTCCAGACCATAGATTGTAAATCTGTAAACTATGCGAAATCTTTCCTTCCTGACGCTGTTAAACTTTGGAACTCATTACCGATAGAACATAGAAATTCGCCATCTTTGTTGACTTTCAAAAATGCTTTCCTCCATGATAATGAAACATACAGTAACTTTGACCTAAATATGGCAGCAGATTTTGTCAAATCATACATACTCGTCTAAGACTTGTGCAGCACACAAGTATGAAAGATTCATATCACAATCACCCGTCTGTGCTTGTGGCCATTGTTATGAGGATTCAACTCACTTTTTCTTCATATGTCCTCTTTACAGCACTATAAGACACAACATGTTTTACTTTCATAGAGGTTTTGATGTAAAATCAGTTTGATTCGGAAACATAAATTGTTCCGCTACCAAAAATATGGAACTTTTAATATCAGTGCACGAATTTATAAATTTAACAGGCAGATTTGCAAAATGACTTATTGATTGATTATATTTCAATGTTCTGCATTATTTGCATTGGTAATGACCTTTTGGCGTTTGGAAAAACAGATTAGCACTCAATTTTCAATTTTCTGCAATCATTGCGTTTGTTGTAATTATAATGAACTGTTGTTTCTGTATATTGTATATTGTAAAATCACCATGATATGTATCATATTTGTATCTTGGAGCGGTATTTACATAAGCCTTTGGCTTGTTTACCAATCCAATTCATCTTTTTGAAATAAGTATGTTTAAACCAAACATTACACTCTTGTTTCTTGAGCGGCAAAATGTACACGCCCCATTTAAGAATACATATTGTAGTAGACTTCCCCATCTCTTTTCTGCAATGTTCTGTAAATTATTGACAAAGGGACATTAACAAGCATTTAGTTAACAATAATCCTATTTAAAACAACATAGAGATTGACTTATTTATCTAGATCCACGCTCACTGCTACTACGGGATTCTTGTAAAAGCTTTATTATCAAACAGAATTAACATATTACACTGCATACCCACTTTACATTAAATAAATATTTGAAGATGTGAGTGAAGAATCTTGTGTAGGTGTCTCGAGTCTTGTTTGGAAGCAGGGAAATGGCTATAGGATACATCTTGCCAGACACCAGACAGTGAACAGCATACATCTGGTGCCACAGACTTAGCATTTTCAATTTTTGATATATTATAGGGATAAATTGGATCTTGCAGTTTCATTTTGAATTGTTTTACATTTAGTGTTCGAATGTATGTCACTATAGCTCTTTTTACTGATTCATATGTTAAAAAATTTGTTTTGATCGAAAATGTTTTGGAAAATTCATCGTATGTTAGTAGTCTGCCCTCTTTGTGAAGCAGGTCATTCACAAAAAGTACACCTTTTCTATACCAGTCAGTGTACATAAAAGGAAGTCCATCAATTTTAATATCGTTGTTATACCATATTGACTGACATTGTATATCTTCTTCCTTTACAATTTCCTTTTTGTCAACTGATAAATAGTTAACCCATTCCGTCAGTACGTCTTTCCAAAACTGATTGGTTAAATTTCTAATTATAAAATCTTTTATGAATAAACTACCAGCTAATAAGAACGAGATTTTGACTTTTAGTTGATTAGTAAAGATAAATGTCCACTTTAGGTCGTTATTACAAATTCTTTTCATCCATTTTAATTTTTGTGCTGATATAATCTTTCTTATATTCGGAGCCTTTATTCCCCCATGCTCCGGGTTTAACATCAATACATCTCTTTTTATCTTATCAGGTTTCATTCTCCAAATGAAACTAAAACATTTTTTCTGGAGTCTTGCAATCGTACTTTGTTTCGGAGTTGGTAGAGATGAGAAAAGATGATTAAGCTTTGGTAGCAGAAGCGATTTTAAGACAGTATTTCTACCATAAGGTGTTAACGTAGGTGCAGACCAAATATTCATCTGTCTTTCAATCTTAGATAATTTTTCGTTATAGTTTAACTCGACCATATTGTCAAGGTCAATGTCGAAATGAATTCCGAGAAGAGTGAACTCTGTTTGAGACCAGTCGAAATTCCATTCTTTACACATCTTATACCGAGATCGCTTTTTGGAACCTATCCATATTAATTTGGTTTTGTCGATATTAACTTTTAGTCCTGAGAAACGGGAAAATTGTTCTAAAGTATGTAATGCTGCATAGAGACTTTTTTCTGATCCATCTAATGTGAGAGTTGTATCATCTGCAAATTGTGATAACAGATATTCTATATTTCCTAGTTTAATACCTTTAATGTTTTTGTTGTTTCGTATCATTAAACCTAGAATTTCTATGCACAATAGAAATATATAGGGCGCTAATGGATCACCTTGGCGGCAGCCCCTACCTATTTCAAAAGCGGACGACGCAAATCCATTAACAAGTACTCTTGATTCAATGTCATTATAGAAAGTGTCTATCCATTGTGAGATGCTGGGTCCAAAATTAAAAAACTTTAAGACATTCCTAAGATATTTTCTATCTACTGAGTCAAAAGCTTTTTCAAAGTCAATGAGAAGAAGTAAGCCTGGTATCTGGCAAGTTTCGGTCTGTTCCATTAAATCGTATACAAGTCTAGTTACCTCGCCTATGTATCTTCCAGTAACAAAACCCTTTTGATCTTCATTTATTATACTAGGTAGTATATTTTTAATTCTGTTTGCAATTGAAGTATTCAAGAGTGAGATCGGGCGCCAATTTTTAAGGAATTTCTTTGGTTTATTAGCTTTGGGAATACATGTTATCAATCCTTGTTTTTGAGAGATTGACAGTTTTAGGTTTTAATAGCCATAGTTCAGGGATTTTAGTAGAAATTCTCCTAAATCCTTCCAAAAGAACTTAAGAAATTCGGTGGTAAAACCATCTGGTCCTGGACTCTTATCATTTTTCATATTTTTAAGAGCACATGTTAACTCATTAAGTTTCAAAGTACCTTCAAGGCTACTTTTCTCATTTTCGTTTAAAATTGTAACGTTATCGTTTTTAAATAGATCTGTTAGATTTACATCAATATGCTCTTGAGCAGTGTACAGTTTCTGGTAAAAATGTTTTGTTTCTTGAAGCAGTTGTGCACTTTCCTTTATATTTGTTCCATCATTTCTTTCGATTACACAAATGACTTGTTCAAGAAGTTTTTGGACTCTAGCTTTAGAAAGTATTTGGTTGGTTTTTCACATTACAACATCTTCATGCAATTGCCTCGTCGGGGCTAATTAATCACGTGACCTTAGCTCCGCCTACTCGATAAATGCACTGAACCGTGCGCGTTGCTGCTAGCCATAGGCTCGCAAAATTCCCGCAACCGACACGCGATATTGGCGTGACTTGACCGGGACACGACCGCATTTCGTTCACGAGAATTTTGCGATAAATCTACAGCCAGACTGCGAGACAAGAGAAGTGACTTATGACCGCCACTGTATACAGCATAAAGTTCATTCATCATCATAGACAAAACACAATTAAACAAAAACAGTAAAATATTTAACTAGAAAAGCGGTTTGTATGGGTAAAATAGTCATGAACAGATTCTAAAACATAAATATCTATGTTTTGACTTGATACCTCAAGCAAAATAGAAAAACCAGCATGTTGTTATAAACTTATGGTAAAGTTCAGAATATCGTTAAATATTTTAATTTCAGAGGAAATCATATGAAATGTGTGTACTGATCTTTTATATTTATTTCAGCCTCTCATATGTTTTGATGTTGTTATTATTATTTATTTATTAAGATGTATGTTCATCCTTTTCGAGCCTCTATTAAAAATGATTTTGAGTGGTCATTCTCTTTCTTCTAAGTCATCATGCATTCAATATTATTTTTTACAGTGAGTGACTTATATTTCTTAGATCCGCATGGGCAGATTTAGATTTTATTATTTAATTATTATTGTTGTGTTGTTCTGATTTAAGGAAAATTAACAAATGTTACGAGTCCTCGTTAGCGTCAGATAATATCATTTAGCATCTCAGGCCAATAACACCTATCACACTATGACTAGTTGGCAGCTTCAGGTATTGAGCAGGTGTCAACCGTGCTGTACAAACACATGCAGGTGGCTTGTAGACAAGTGACCATGTATCAGTCTGTTTTGTCAGGACGGTATCTCTCGTGTCTTGAAACAACAGTATACACTGCTTTACCGCATCCTGTTATCCAATGAAATCTGAGAGGTAAGATAAGAAATTATCAAAGTAATTTTACACCGGCTCTATTTTTCTCATCTCGTCGCCATTATTGTTTGAATGTGATAGCTGGATGTAGAGATTGTGTCGTTTATCTGTTTAGCCACTCATCAGTGATGTGTTTATGTTCCTTTCTTAAGCTAAAAAGGACTTGGATATTTATGTTCTTGTGGATAAATTGACTGAAAAGGTACGTTTCACATGTTTAATTGATCAACTAACACACATTGATTTTTGAAATGAAGTATATGAGGCAGCTTTTCCCTTTTACTGAATTTAATTAAGCGCTTTGCAAATTCGCTACTTTCAGAGTAATGCACTTTGAGAATGCATTAGTGCGTGGAAAAGTGCCATATAAATATCCATAAAATTATTATAACAAATACGTGATACATTAAATGACTATATGATAAACCCCTTTAATGGCCTTTATAGACATGTGAACTAGGTTATCCAATGATACTCAACCACTCGATTTAATACATGTTGAATTACTAACTTAATTCACAATGACTTCATTTCATGTTTCAAATAAGAAATAAGAAAACCCTTTTCAACCATACTGCTTAGAATTGATAATAACATGAAGTGCGATTTTACGAGCGCTTCATTGACTTAATAGATTTGGAAAGGTAGGCAACGGAAAGGCGACCTTTCCTTACTATGGAAAGGACGCCTTTCAGTTTTTGGCAAGAACGCCTTGCCAAATGTGGAAAGTGATAGAATGAACGCGCGTTACTCCAGTAACGCCGTTCCAATACATAATTTAACAATACATGGATACAGAACATAACAACGAATTAGAGAAATAAAAAAACTTGTGAGAACATATTTGTGCTATAAATAACAAACATTGGCTTAACTGAATTAAATTCAAAATAATCTTAGTAATTGAAGAAACCACGAAAATCGTTTACTTATGTGTATGAAGTCGTGTGGAATTAAGGATGTTTCTATTTGTTAAGTAGCACAAATTGCCACTACCATATAGAACTGTCTTTACATCATATCCATGAATATAGAAATATATTTGCTCTTAAAATTTTCGACAAATTAAGAGATAATGTAACATACCTTGTCAAATTACGTTTCCGCCAGAACATCTGGACGTGTCCGATATATGTCTATTATATTTTTTGCATTCACTACAAGCGAGCTTGAGGCGCACTTGATTATTTGACAAAGTCAAGAGCTTGAATTTAAAATGTATGCGACTTTATCACATGGTAAGAAACCGTTTGTTGAATGACTTAGACAACATTCACAGAAAGACATATGAAGCACTTAAGATCTGGAGCGTGGAGAGTTAATAAAAGAAATGTAAGACATCTTATAACATGATATGAAACCCGTTGTTGATTGTCTTAAACATCAATTTAATTCACTGTTAGCACACCGTGGAAGTCAAGTCCAAATTTTACTTATTATACAGAGGTTTATATGCAAGGGAAGTTTTTATTTACAATATTTACCACTTTTAATGGATATGTGCACATATTGTAGAATCAGTATGTATATAGTATGGTCAGTTGATTATAAATATCCATTAATTATTTGTTTTCATACATCCGTTTCAGTGTTCTTTTACAAAAATAGACTTGATAATATTGATATTTTGATAATTTTACTCTACACGGTGTTTCTACTCTTGACACAGAAATTTAAATTATTTCCTTATATCATTAAATTTAAAAAGATTTGATACAGCATAGGAATTGTCAGAAAACAATCTTATACCGTTTCACATATGAGCAAACCTATCAACAGAAATGAATTAATCATAAAACTATATTTTAAGCCATGTATGAGCCGATTGAGCTTTCTATAAAATTATTTTGTGGACATTTGAGGTTTGGTTCAAGTTTGTGGTTCCTGGGTTTGATATAATAAAACGTGACCTCCGAAATAAGCCCTGTTAATGTAATAACTGATAACATTTTTGTTCTATATTCACTTATTCAGAGATATTTGAATACGAAAGGTTCTAAATTCTATGTTCTCTTTGTAGATTTTGCATAAGTTTTTTTATTCTGTACATAGAGAAAAGTTATGGACTCTTCTTGACAATCATTCCTTAAGCAGTAAAATGAGTATACTTTTAAGAAGTATTTATGATAATGTAAAGATGTGCGTGAGAAACAATACTCTTATATCTGAAACTTTTGAAAGCCAAATAGGAGTTAGACAAGGGTGTATCTTGAGTCCATTTCTATTCTCTTTCTTTATGGTTTAAACATATTTTTATTTCGTATGAAATTTGGATTGGCGAACAAACCATGTGGCATATTTTAACGCCGCTCCAATACAAAAATCTTCAAACTGGATACAGAACAAAACGAAATCAATAAATATAAAACTAATGAAAACATTTTTGTGATATAAATATCCTAAGATTATGAAGCTTATCAAGTGTTGTTGGGTATGCCTAGTCATTGTGTAAACTGCAGCTTAAGATTATAAAACGATAATTAAATTCAAAGTAATTTTAGTGCTTGAGGAAATCAGTAAATCGTTTACTTTTGTTGATGAACTAATGCAAGGAGTTAAGGATATTACTGTTCGTTAAGTAGCTCAAATTGCTACTTCCGTATAAGACTGTCGTTACATCATATCCATGAATATAGAAATACATATTTGTTCTTAAATGTTGATAGTTCCGACAAATTAAGAGATAATGAATCACGTCTTCATTTTCGTGTCCGCATGAACATCTAGACGTGTCTGATATATGTCTATTATATTTGTGTGCATTTAAATCGCTACAACCAAGCTTGAGGCGACAATGGATTATCTGACAAAATCTAGACCCTGAATTTAAATTGAAATGATTTTGTGCTCCTGATCGATTTATCATACTTTTGAATTGATTCAGGGAAGGGGCGTGAGTGGTTTCAAATGGCAGGGAATTCCACAGCGTTATGGTGCTTGGTAAGAAAGAATGAGAATATCTTTGTGTTCTGCAATTAATTTCTTGGATGGAAAAACGGTTTCTGAGATAATAGTCACTTTGTTCAAATACTCTTCCTGGTATGAGATCTTTCAAATAGTCTGGAGCCATATTATGATACATTTTATAAAAAGTAATGAGTTTAAATCGATACCGCCTGTCCTTTAGAGAGCTGTAGTTGGTTTCTTCATATATTCTACCATGGTTTGTGCCACGTACCGCGCCGCAAATAGTTCTTAATGCATCCAAATGTAAATTTTCTAATAACGCGGCCTTTTCATTTGTGCAGTTATCCCATATATGACAGCAGTAATCAAAGAGTGGTAAAATAAAGGACTTAAACAATGTGTCTAGCGTTTTTCGAGATAGACGATATTTCAAGCTACTCAGGAAATTGATCATTGGACTAATCTTTTTTATATTTTCATGTATATGCACTTTCCAAAAACAATCCCTTTGAAGTGTTAAACCTAAATGTTTGTGGTCTTCAACCTCTTTGATAGTTTCACCGTTCATTGTAAGGTTCGGTCTGAAATAGTTTTGAGTTTTTCGGCTGAACGTCATGCTCTCAGTCTTACTAGGATTGAAACTAACTTGCCATTTTTTAGCCCACTCTGCAATTTTTGCTAGATCGTTATTAATAGTTGCAGCAGCTGTTATATGATCATCTATTATAACATATATTGATGTATCATCAGCAAAAAGACGAATGTTACTATCTAACCCGTCTACAATATCATGTATATAGATAATGAACAAAAGTGGCCCTAACACGGAACCCTGCGATACGCCTGCTTCTATGGAACTAAAATTTGAGCTGTAACCATTTATTAATACTTTTTGTCTTCTGCAATCTAAGTAACTTTTAAACCATTCTAAAAGTTCTCCTATTATACCGTAGGCATGAAGTTTATGAATGATGCCTTTGTGCCAAACTTTATCGAAAGCTTTGCTTATATCGCAAAAAACTGCCCTGATTTCCTTACCTTTGTCCACTGCACTTGCTATGAAATTGTAAAGATATGTTAGTTGATTTACCGTGGAGTCACCAGGCATAAAACCTGATTGTAAGTTTGATAATAAATTATTATCCCTAAAAAAATTGAAGGCGTATTTGAAAACGCATTTTTCAAAAACTTTCGCAACACAACTAGTTAACGCAACAGGTCTATAGTTAGAACAATCATGTACGTCACCTTTCTTATGGAGCGGAATTACCGAGGCTATTTTCCAACTTGATGGGAATGTCTTATTACGAAGGGAAAAATTAAATAGTTTGGCTAACAATGGTGTTAAGGAAGGTGCGGTTAATTTCAGTACGTTATTTCCAATGCCATCGGGGCCAACAGATTTCGATATATCTAGACTCATTAAAATATCCCAAACGTTCTGATCAGTTATCGTCACTATTGACAAGACGTTATCGTTTTCACGAATTTCGATATCCGGTAGATTGGCATCAGGTTCAGGAACTTTAGATTGTTCTACAAAAAATGTATTTAGCACATTAGCAATATCTTGAGCATTATCATAAACTACGTTATTTGAGACAATCGACGGAAAAAACGCTTTTGCATACTCATTTGATTTCAGGTAGTGTTTTACTAATCGCCACCACATTTTGGTACCACGAGTGTTATTTAAAGTATCATCGACTTTAGTATCAAACGCACGCTTTGCATTACTAACTTTAGAAATTACTTGGTTACGAAGTGTTCTGAACTTACCCCAATCAGTAGCACGGTGTAGTGTAGTGTAGTGTACGATTGCGCTTCCTTATCAATGATCAGATTTCGTTATTCATCCACGCTGGATCTTTTGTTCTTATTGTTACAGTCTTATTGGGGATGAACTTGTCCATAATATTCTGTATAAATGATGTAAAGTTTTCAGTGATATCATCTACGTTACCAAGAGATATAAACATGTCGGAATTCAGCTTTTTGATGCTCTCATTCATATCATTGATATCAGCTGAAGAGTAATCGTATATTTTCCTTTCGAATGAGAGAGTATTTCGCATATTTTCTGCTATGTTAACATACACCGGACAATGATCGCTACAAATAGGATCTAATACACTAGACGTTTTAACATCATCACTGTGCGATACAAATATCAAATCAATCAAAGTTTTACTACTTCCAGTTATTCGAGTTGCATCGGTTATTATCCGTCGAAGGCCGTACATACT
Source organism: Phorcus lineatus (assembly GCA_921293015.1). Lineage (NCBI taxonomy): Eukaryota > Metazoa > Mollusca > Gastropoda > Trochida > Trochidae > Phorcus > Phorcus lineatus. The sequence continues at coordinate 43,439,759 of OV121083.1, forward strand.
TTGTATATAATCTATCTTCGGATTTTTTATGTGAAGAATATCAATATTGAAATCACCAGTTATTACGGTGTGCATGTTGCGATCAATGGCGTTGCCTATTGATTCATCAATCAAATTCCAATATTCAGAACTCTTGTCAGAGCGATAAAAAGTTCCAATCAAATAATTTCTAGTTTTACATTTTATTTCTATCCATATCGCCTCAAGCCCGACTTTTTCTAATTCGAATATCCTCGACGCGCATATTGTGTCTTTTACATAAACTGCTACACCACCGCCGCGACTTGGTCTGTCTCCACGAAAAGGTAAATGGAAACCGGGGATTCCTATGTCAATACTGTTCATATCGAAAGTTAACCATGTTTCCGACAGACATATTACATCAAAGTGTCCGAGTTCAATTCTTAATATATCTAATTTTTCTTTGAGACTACGTACATACAAATGTACAATTTTTAAGTCTTTCAGGTATTTAGGTCCCGGATTAGTTTGAACGTCTCCACATAACAAAATCAATAAGGAAAGCATTAGTGAAACACAAGGACTGTATATGCAACGGAATTTGAAAACATATGAATAAAAGATAAATTTAGCAGATTATTCGGAATGAAATGCTGCAGCAAAAAGACCCACTGCCTGTCTATATTGTGATAAATCAACCGACATAAAAAATTCTTAACTGACAATCAAAGAGGCAGGCAGTGAGTCCTGGTATTATATTATTGAGAAGGCATACACTAACAACAAACATAATTTCCAACAACAAGGTTTCTGATTTCATTACATATCAAATAACACCAAAGTCAACCAAAAAACAAAACATTGAAATAACTGAAACCAAACAATCCATTACCACAACTGAGAAGAGTCTATACAAAAAAAGAAAAAAGAAAACTTTGGGATATAAAACATATATATATATGGTCTTATACTTATGTTCGCGTTTATATTTTCATTGGTATATCCGTTGAATGATTACAGTAAAAAACTTCCATACCAGTGTGTTACCTAAGAAATTAACTGATTACTCACATTTGTACTGCACAAAGTCACACAGGCAGTTGAATGAAATATGTTAAATAGTGATAGGATAACAGCTAAGAATACTCACATTTGGCTGTTTTCACCTTGTAAACAAGAAATAAATCCATTTGTTGCTGTTCTAACAGCAAGAAGTATCCTGTTTGAGCACAAACACTTATCAGTCTGATAATCCCTGAACAATGCATAGTTTCAACAAAATTTAATGCAAATCATTTCACTTAGATATCTTGTCTTTGACACATTTCTTGGTATTATCTATTCAGGTTCAACCAACATGTTCTGTGAAGTGACTCATTGTAGTATATCTTGTAAACATAATTCACACTGTTCGTTATTGAAGTTTTTTAAAACACATCTCCAGCTCCATTTGAGATAGCTACAATCCTTCTTGTCAATTTTTACTTCCATTCTAAGATTTAGATGAGTGGAAAACATATTATCAATAGGTAACACTGGATGATGTTTATCTAAAGATAGTCGATTTCACATATTCACCATCACTTATTTTCTTGACTTAGAGTTATCACCATTTTAAGTCTGGTTTCCTCGCGGACTTCATTAAGCTGCAAATTATTGGAAACTTTCCTCAGTTTACCATCTTTCATTTTGACAAGAATAACTCTCTTTCTTTATTAATGAACTAGCAATCCAGATTCATGAAAATTGTTCAAATGGTATTCAATTACACCCAGACATAGTGCAGTTATTTCTTCTTTTATTTGCAGATGATATAATACTCTTCTCAAGCACGATACGGGGGTTACAAACAGAAATTAATGAATTGGAAAAATATTGTAAGGAATGGAAACTAACAGTAAATAAAGGTAAGACAAAAATAATTGTTTTTAAAAAGGGAGGTAAACTTGCTGCAAACGAAATATGGTACTATAAAGGCGAAAAGATCGAAACAACCACATCCTACAAATATTTAGGAGTTTATTTTACAAACCATTTATCTTGGTCATTACATGTCAAAAATGCTGCAACGCAAGGAAAGAAAATATTACTAGGTATCATGAGATACATCCATATCTTGGGCGATTTACCTTTTAAAACGTTTTTTTTAGGTTATTTGATTCTAAGATTAGCCCAATACTACTTTATGGTTCCAAAGTTTGGGGATTTAAAAATGTTGATGTTCTGGAAAGGGTTCATTTATTTGCAATAAAAAAATTCTTAGGTGTGAAACCTACTACCTCAAACATAATGGTCTACGGCGAATGTGGCCGATTTCCACTATATGTGGAATCAAAAGTGAAAGCAATAAAATACTGGATAAAAGTATTGACTATGCCATCTTATAGATTACCGAAAAATGTTAAAATATGATGATGTTGTATGATGAAAATGGAAAATATAACTGGGTATCAGATTTTAAACATTTGTTGTGTTCAGTAGGATTTGGTAATATATGGCTAGAACAATGTATAGATTTGCAATCGAATTTTCTCATGTCCTTTAAACAACGATTGCAAGATATATATCTACAAGACTGGCTCAACAAATTATCAGTTTCAAATAAATGTTTCTATTTCAGAATGTTCAAACAATCTATATGCAATGAAAATTATTTATCATTGTTGAATGTTAGGAAATTTAGAATTTCGCTTTCAAGATTTCGCTGCTCCTCTCATGACTTATTAATTGAAACCGGTAGGTAGATTGGTTTGGAAAAAGAACATAGACTATGTCAAATGTGTAATTTAAATGAAACTGAAGATGAGTATAATTTTCTTTGTGTCTGTCCAGCCTATCTCGATTTGAGGCATATGTATATAAAAAAATATTATTTTACGTATCATAATATCTATAAATTCATATCATTACTAAGCTGTTCTAGCAAAATGCATGTCGAAAGTCTAGCAATGTTTCTGTACCATGCCTTTAAACGTAGAACGAATGTACTCTCTACTGCCTAATGTGTGTTTTTAATATGTACTATAGGCCTGTGGCCTCTTTCAGTGCAAATAAATAAAGATTGGGACTGCTATTGATACAAATGAAATTTCCATAATTTCTAATGTAATAATGAATAGCCTAATATTTTCATCATAAATTGTAAACGCGATCATTGGCTAAATCTATATTTAGATATGATATTCACAATTCACATTTCACTTCACAATGAAACTCAATTCATAATCCGTTAGTCCAGGTCTCGGCAATGGCATAGCGGGAATACTATAGCATAGACCGCCAAATAGCAATGAAAGTAATCCTGTCAGACGCTCTTTCCAAGCGAGTGTCACTTACAGACGCCCCACCCCTCATGCCCCCTCCCCCTTCTAGTCCAGCCTCTACACTAAACGCATCCAGTTAATTACCACTTTGAGATAAAAAAGGCAATCTTGATGGTCGGCTTGACAAATTAACAAGATGTATGTTTTTTATAATGAGCGATTCTTTTCACAGAAAGCCTAAGGTGCATTATTTGAAATAGGGGATATGTAAGATTCAATAATATATTTTTGTGGATCTGTTTTATAAGATTTTTCTGTTTTGCTTGTTATTATCAAACGATAGCATTAGATTGTATGTTTCTAAATTCTATTTCTAAAACGTTCTTTATTATGTTAAGCTCATGAACAATGAATTAATATTAGATCAACCCTTTGTTATTGATATCATAAGTTTTACTATAATTATACATGACATTGTAAGTTGCAATTTTCATACACATATCTAAATGTTTCCTTAATTTGGACAGCGAACGGATCGGCGATTGAACTAGCTGTTGCCTTAGAATTTACTTTCCTGAAATGATGATTTATGAGACATATATATGTTTTCGAAATACATATCGAACAATCATAAACATGCATGATTAATGTAGTCATACATTTAAGTAAAAATATTCGTTATATGATCCTGTATTTAGTTGTTTTATATAAAAGTTAACGATTGACAAGGGATATTGTCATCTTCACAATGCTCTTTTTACATCAACATTCTATTTTCCTTTTAAAAACTCATTCATACATTCATGTATGCATACTAGTTTTTACCTAATCCAATTAGATTTTGAACCTATGAAGCTTGGAATTTAAAAAAAAAAACAAATCAAAACACTTTTTTAGTTTTGATATTTATTTATGAAACTGGTTTTGTCAAATTATGTACTTCATGCTGAGTTTAGAATGTGGCAACTCAATTGGTTATCACAAGACACTGATATGATTCAATGCATACTGTCCATAGCTGGGTCCTAATGTTGTCATAATTAACAGGTGCCTATTATGTAATCTATTTCTGTCAAATTTCATTGTTAGATTAATTGTCTATTAGCACTTATTTAATTTCCACGCCTGTGCTTTGGACCCTTTGGTAAATGGTGGCTTATGTCAACATCCGTTCATACTGACATAACTCTGGGCATTACACAGCTAATTAGTACATCTTAACAACGACAAACATTATAAACAAATGAACTTGTAGATCATACGTTCAACCAATGAGAAGAAAATCTTCTGCAATGCTATCGATGCTTACAGTCACTGGAAAAAAGTAGATCATTTGGAAAGGTACCCAAATTTAATAGGACTATTCAGGAAGTCGATCAAATTGCAAACTATTCATGGATTACTTATTCTGACGATTGAAACGAGTATGTACTTTGTCATTGATAATCTTTCAAACTTCACTTTCAAAAAGGTCGCCATTTACCTTTGAAATCAAACAAGTTATTGCGAACAAATGATAATCATTGCCAAAAATTGTTTTTTAACATTTTCCATGATTAAAATGCATACAACTTTCTAAATATCTTTTTATTTTAAATGATGCAATTTTCAAACTCTATATCTCTTATTCATTTCATGTGTTTATGTCAATCCTTATATAGTAAAATAATTTTTTAATTTCTGCAATAAAATAATAATATGTAGGATTTAATTCGTCATTTTAAAATCAAAGCCTTCTTTTGTTAATAGAAATTGGGATGAAAAACGTTTTTCATTCTTTTTCAAAGGTAAATTAAATTTCATGTCTTAAAAATCAATCTTTCAAACAAAATAAAGGTTTTCAAAATGTAAAAATAACTATAGGCTATCTAAATAAAAACTTCTAAAGATATTCATAACATGACGAATTTGACAAACAGAATAAAGGGACATAACTCTTGGTCAGACAGCTAAGGTGCTAATTAGTTTGAAAGGCTGTGGAAAGGTCACCTTGCCGTGCGTTCTTTCCAAAGAGGCTTTGGAAAGGGCGTCCTTTAGACCTTTGGAAAGGTGTGGAAGGGTGCCTCTTTCCTTCTATGGAAAGTTTGGAATGGTGCCTCTTTCCTCTTGGAAAGGACGCCTTTAAGCTTTTGGAATGAACGCTCGTTACTCCAAGAAAATAAAACAAGATTTGTTTTAAAGGTTAACGCGAACACTGGTCACATCTTTTCCTGTCAAATAAAGTTTTACACTTAAATGACAAAGAAGAACACTGATGAAAACATCACTTGAAAGGACGGCTCACTTGTAAAAGTTAACAGATAATCTCTACCATATTTATAAACTTATACTAACTTATATTTTGAATGAAGGTTTTCAAAAAAGAATATTGGTAAAAGATTACGTGACTATTTACATAAGAAGTATTTCCTTCTCTGGTAACTGATATACTTGACAGAGGTAACATACTTTTTAAAAATTGTTTTATATCTTTTGAATAGGAAAGTATTGAACATTTTATCTTTAATACAGATATACAGAGAATTTGATTGAATAAAGCACCTGGTAAAATGTTAATCTTTATGATTTAATTGTTAAAAACCATGAATATTTCAAAAGAACGCAAAGCACTTCAGAATATGAGATGACTTCATCATATGTCTTTGATCAATAGATATGTTTCGTCAAGATTGGAATTCGACTTCAAGCTCACGATTTGAATTTTATAGGTCATTTAACCGGAAAAATATCTATCAATAATTACAACATATCATTTAAGAAGAATGTTTGTAAAATATCGTTTTGGTTTGTTAAGTTTGATGATATATGAGGGAAGAAAAGCTTCTATCGAAAATGAAAGTAGGTGTTGTCCTTTATGTAACCGAGGTATTGAGAATGAAATTCATGTGACATTTTTATGTTCTTCATATGTGGATTTATGAGAGAAATATATACCATACCACTTTCTAGAAAAACAACCAATAGATGCATTTATATCTTTGTTACAAACTAATAATGAAGACATTATTGTACAATTGTCTTTGTATCTAAAGCATGCATTAGCTAAAAGAGACCTTCTCATTAAATAAATTATTAACCTTTAATTACCGTTGTAAACAGGATGAATGTTGCTATGTTAACTTGTACACTACCATTTGTATATGCTGTAACTCTTATGTTTATGGACCGGAGGCCTTTTATACAATAAACATCTTTTGACTTTGATATGTCTTTGACCTTGTTTGTCGTTTGCCACAGAACAACTTTCAATTTCCGTAGAATAGAGACACACATTTGCCTGTCCCACATAACGTTTATCTACATTTGTTTCTGTTCGGTAGCATCTCATTAATATCTTAGTCAAACAAAACGTCTACCTCCATGCATTATTTCTGCAGCGAAACGAGGGATATGTTCGAGCTGATATTAATGAGACTGGCTGTAGATTGACCGGATTAACGAAATTTTCAAAAACTGATATCGCAGTTTGGATAGGCAGATGGCCTAAGGATTAAACTATATTAATTTCATGGAATATTGAAAGATATTCTGACATCAATTTGGTATTTTATGGTTTCCATACGTATATCTCTGTTCCATTTCTCTGATAAATCGCCAAATTATGTATGAAACCTTCTAACATCAAAGCTCCAATAATACATTCTCTCCCAACAGAGGTAGCTCCGTCATAAATTCCTATACTACCTCTGTCCCATTTCGAAGGTTTCTTGTGCTTTAGGCATATGCCCCTACCGGCGCGATATTGCAACTTAAACTACCTGGCAATATTTCAACCAATGAAAACACCGAATGCATGAATAACATATTTGTTGACACACAGACCTATGTAATGATGCAGTTGCAAAAATGAGACGTTTTTGTTCTATAAAGAAGACTCAAAGTGCCATCTGCATATTCGGAAAAAAAATTGCTTTTGGAAAGCTTACGGAAATAATTTAGACGATTTAAATGATACATTTTGAAACGGCGTCGCTGATTGCACAACTAACTTTGATTGCATCCAATCAGATTTCTACATTTCGTGCACAAGAAACCTTCGAAATGGGACAGAGGTAGTATAGGAATTTATGACGGAGCTACCTCTGTTGGGAGAGAATGCCAATAATATAGCGTCTAAAAATCCCCAACAATATTTTACATGTCAATCCTGTCAGTTTGAATTGAACTTTCTCACATCCTGTTGATTACAGCTCTGGTCACTGGACAATATCTAAATCTCTGAAGTCAGGATATTTATCTCGTGAATGTCCATGATATATCGATATATCCCGACAAGAGAAAATATATCCCAATATATTATTTACCAACTTTGTTTTTAAAATGATAACTGTATCGTCTCGCCGTTGTAAACTGGAATCAGGATATAAGGCACATGTCTGTAAGGTTAGGAGAAAGTTCTGATGCCCAAGAAGGTACTTGCCCCGTTTTCCCTTATACACTGGGTATCGTCTTAACTTATCAAATAGATTTATAAATATTTGGTTAACAAAACTTTAACCTAGCTTACCGTAACATATGGTAAGATAAGATAAACTTCCGAAAGAGATTCCTTTGGCACGTGTACACATTTTAAATGTCATAAAAGAGTTTATTAAGTCCATCTGTTAACTGCAAGTGCTATCAGTTCGCTAGACTATTCCCATCGTTAATCATACATTCTTGAAAATAATCTACTGAAAACGCAATAGACGTCATGGATTTAATCCTGCTATCATCTATAAATCTGTGATATACTGAATATTCTATTTCACTAAATATTCGATCTATGATGAAGAATTGCATTTTGGAATCTTTTTCTGAGATCTTCTGGGATATGCTTGCAATGCTCTGTACTGTAATGAAACATTTATCAATGCTAACCCTCTGGTTTGATTTTTAAAAAAGTATGAAACCTTGATGAACTATATGTGCTTTGATAGACATCAAGTTATTGAAGGAGCTTCGTGGATGTGTTTTTAAGGGTATTTGAAATAGATGTAGACTCTTTGATCGAAACCCCTAAGTTTACAGTATTATTCATACTATGCAACACAAAAGTAAACATTATAGCACAGCGCATTTTAAACAGTAGAGAAAGAGTAAACATCGGATGGTTCGGACTGGATCAATACGATGAATTCATTTCGACCAGTGTGTCGGTCTTTTCAAGTATAGTCGACAAATGGAAGTATACACATATTTATACAGGAACAAAACAATAAATTCATACACGTGAATCGGTAATTGGGGAATAAGTCATTGGTTTCCAATCACCAAATAGTTGCCTCAAGCACCCCGTGTTTAATTACACTTCTCTGTCACTCAGTGATTAATGCGACGATGCAGAATAATCAATCCTGAACAACCCCTTTGTTTTCGAGTCACGCCAAATAAGGGGTGCTTGAGTAGTTGCTACAGATACAAATACACTACAATAAAATTAAAGTACTTGGTACAGATACACTTGCGATTCAATAAGAGTACTTGGTACACGTACAAGTTCAATACAATAACACGGTAATATTTCGTTATTTTTGCAAACCATTTAGGATATTCATAACAATTGGCTACCATAGCTTTAAAATGTACCTTTCTGATTCTTGGTTTGTTGTGAAAAGATAAACTGAGAAAGTTGATATTACCTTTCAACAATCTACTTACATACACATTTCAAGATTGATATATTCACCCATAAGTCAAATATGCCTCTTTGTTGAAACTGAATTACAAAATCTTCATAAATTTGAAATTGAAGTGGCGCAATCTTACAAGTTATGTCAAAATGATTTATGAATATTTCACCTTTTTTTATAGATTAGATGTAAGACATTCCTTAGAGGATAAAAACTTTAAGGTTACGTATTAGAGTAAATTCTTCTGTAAGATACTTCAACTACAACTTTTTCAGATAGTGACTTTAACTAAAATTCAACCATTGATTAATGAATGGTTTATGACTCCAATTTGCCATGACACCATGACAAGACGTTTCATGAACTACTATTTCAGACAGCTTTAGCAGTTAATGGCGATTGGTCATGTTGCCCATACGTCATAATAGCTGTTTGTACTGTATCAAGGTAGTTTAACAAAAGAGTTAAACACCAAGATGCGTAGAGATGTTCGCGAAGAGAGGACTGTATGTAAGGATGTGGCCCCAGTGAAAGAGGTGGTTCAAATATGGAGTTCAGTGAATGCGTGTTTCAATCCTGCAGATTGTGACAGCCATCATGATGTTCGCAAGTGCCTGTTTGGTATGCCTCTTCGCCTCGTCTTTTGCCGTGCCAGTGCAATGTAGCAAGGCAGGCGATGAGCTCCTCGCAGCTCTTGGACAGGGCACCGGTGCTGCTCTTGGACAGGCAACAGGAGACCTGCTCGCTCATGGAGTGACCACAGCAATCGACACTGCCGTGTCCAGTATGAAATAACATTGATTTAATCTTTTTCCATGAAATATCCTATATTATGTTCCGACTTAATGCGATAATTGACTGTGCATTATTTAAAAACTAGATAGTTTTCACGTGTAACGAATATCAGCAAACGGGAAGAACTAAACTCTGACTATTTATCACCTAAGGGCTTCATTGCTAGCATATTATGCCTTCAAGAAAAACCTATTTTTCTATTAAGACGATCCTCAATATTATATGTCCTGTTACACTAGTGTGTAACTCATTTAAAAAAAGATGTGACTAGTGACCACATAACTATCGTTAACTAAATGATTACCTGTAATTTGAAATATTTTATTTATTAAGTATTAATTATTAAGAGTTGATACCCTGTTTTTTTATTTTGTCCTGTTTGTAATTCAGCAATGTTACCAATTTAACTTCTTATAGCTTTCAAATTTAACACTGTTTCGGTTTAAACCATGTCCGTTTTACTCATTTCTACACAGATAATACTTAGATAGAATTAAAGAGACCGAAATGAATATTTCACAAAAACACTGTTGTCTACCAGAAGGCTTAAACAGTTCAACTAAAGAACTCAACAACACATCTGTCATCTGTTTAAGGTGATTAACCTCTGACAAATCTTTGCCAATGATGAATATTGCTTTATGTGCTTGTTTCCGATGTTACCCAGAGCTCACCCCTCTGATCACAAAGGGTATCACATCAGCCCTCGGTTTCCTTGGCAAACGTGAAGAAGACAATGCTGGAGATCTACTCCTCCAAGCTCTTGGCACCAGTGCGGGAACCGCTCTGGGAACTGCAACAGGAGAATTAGCTGGAGATTTGCTGAAACAGGGAGTCGACAAAGCACTTGCAAGTAGGCATGCTTTCATTTTGTGTCAATAAAACATGAATAGAATATTCCCTAGTCATATGTTTTAAAAAAATGATTTTATCAATATATTATTGAAAGTAAATATGTTTGACAATGTATACCATGTTTTTCGCAGATTATACAATTATACAAACATTTTTCTTCAAGCTTCGATTTTTGTTATGGTTCCAGAGGGTATTCCGGCGCTCACAAGTGGACTTTCAGCCACCTCCACATAGGCAAACGGAGCACAGAAGAACTTCTCAAAGCTCTTAGCACTATGACACTTCCCAAATTAATCAGTCTCCCCGAAAATCCGTTTCCGCAAACTATTCCAAACCCCCCAAGTAAGCTGCATTTCATACTTCATACTTCAATTCATGGAGTGACATTTCTGTCAGATTCAGTATGAGTTTACATTTCTCGCCACTTTTTATGTCAGGTGTTCTAACTATGAAATAAAATATTCTGCTAAAATTTCTAGCAAATCCATTGTCGACATTATCATTGAAATCATGCCAAATATCTAAAACTTTTTATCAGATGCAGGATATTTTCAAGTGTCAACAGCAAATAAGAATTTGGCAAAGTTGTTGAGGATGTTTGCGGATTTGTTTCAGAGCAAAACTGCTAAATTTACATTAATGGTCGCCGCCTTGTCAACCTTTGTAGGGAAATCTAGTCCAGGAGGTTGGAAAGCTTGTTTTCAGTAGTAGAAGAAATTCTAAATATAATTTATGCTTGAAAAAGCATAAGGAATAATTGAAATGATTGAATGATGTATCTTGATTTTATACTAAAAGTATCAAACTTTCTGGTGATTATATGTTATTTTGTTTTTTTATTCTGTTTTCTTTTATTACAGTAATAGATGATATCTTGGAACAAAATGGAATGATAATTTAAAAGGTGAGTCTATTAGTGTACTGAATTTATAGTTTTACAAGATTCAATGATTCACGCATAAGGATTATAAACAATCATAGAATGAATGCCGAATGAAACTATTTCTGAATGTTTTCCTCGAATATGAAGTTCCGAAATGAACCAAAAACTCCCTATGGTTCTTGTGATCATTTAAAAATGGCATTTGTCACTATACCTTAATAGATGAAGCTACATGTGCAAACATTATAGACAGAGAAGAATAAGTTTTAATATAAATATGAATTTTCCCATCAAATTTCATTTATATAAAACTCATATTTGAAGTTCAAGATTCCATTTTGAATATATTTCAATGTTTCGGTTACATTACAGACTTTTATTTAGAGCCTTGATGTTGTATCTTTTCTTGTTTTTATCTTGCAGGCCATGGTCATACCTGATGATACGATTTGAGTTCCTTTAATAAAATAAAGCCATGACACCATGTGTCGTTTACTTTGAGCAACAGATTTTCCACAGACAAAGTCTTCAAGTATAACGACACACACAAAAACCCAGAGTAAATAACACATGACAAGATAAGCCATGACAGTACACCTTACAAAATAAGATACTGACAGTTCTCATGACAAAATAAAATACTGACAGTTCCCACGACAAACTAAGATACTGACAGTTCCCATTACAAAATAAAATACTGACATCCATTGATAACATGGTTAAAAATAAAAGTAAATAATTATCAAAAACCTTGGGGATAATATAACCAAGATAGATTTCACACTGGTCAAATCATTTCCTGTCACGTGAAGTTGTACACTGCAAAGACAAGGAAGAACAGTGTTGAAAATTTCACTTGAAAGGATTGCTCACTTGTAAAAGTTAACAGATGATTATCCTAATATCAACTAATCTCATTTACTTATACTAACTTATATTTTGAATGAAGGTTTTCAAAAAGGTAAAATTTCATTACTATTTACATAAGAAGAATTTCCTTCTCTTGTAACTGAAATACTAATGAGATTATTATTATTGTTTTTTTTCTTTTGAATAAGAAAGTATTCAAAATTTCATCTTAGATATAGATGTGAAGAGAATTTGAATGAATAAAACACATGGTAAAATGTTAACCGTTATGATTTCATTAATCAAAACCATGATCATTTCAAGAGAATGTAAGGCAATTAAGATTATGAGATGACTTCATCATATTATATATCACCTTGTTTGTCGTTTGCCAGAACAACTTTCAATTTCTGTACATTGGAGACTCTTATTTGCCTCTTCCAGATAATATTTATTTACAGGATGTTGAGTTCCATGCATTATTTCTGAAGCAATGTACGAGTGATGTTCGAGCTGATGTTAATGAGACTGGTTGTAGATTGACCGGATTAAGAAACTTTGTAAAAACGGATTGAACTATAAACTTCCATGGTATATTTAAATAAAATACTGACGCCAATTTGGTATTTTATAGTTACCATGCGTATTTTTCTGTTCCAGTTCTCTAATAAAATCTCAAAATGGTGTATGAAACCTTCTTTTTACATGAAGCCTCCAATAAAAGAAGCGTCTTAAAATCCCTAACAATATCATGTTTATCTGTTGTGCTATAAAAACACTGTCCAAAAAGAGTAAAAGTCAAGTAGAAGTATAAGGTTTGCTTACGTTTTCTTAATTAACTATCGATTTGGCATGAACTTTGCTCCTTGGAAAATGTGGAAGATTTCCCATTCAATTGTTGGTGACAAGACTCGATAGGCATTTCCAAAAAATTATTATCATATAACGGATTTTGATCAATGTTTGTGTTTTTAACAGTTTTTTAACAGAGGGAAACATTGAATATTTTAATTCTCAATAACACCGTAGATATTATCACGTAACAGAAACACATCACTGTTACATTTACAAGCTAGGACATGCATTAAAACACCAGAAAATCAAATTTTACATGGACCGATATGGAATGCAATTCGATCAGAAAATATGATAAAGACAACTATGCAAATATAATACTGCGCATGCATACACATCTCCGCATGATTTATATTGTACATACATTAAGGTATCACTTAAAAGTACTTAATGCATCATCTTCCTACGCAAAGCTTAACTATTGTCCAAGTTAACCCTTGCTGCCGACACAAGACTTTCTTGTGCTAGCTCTCTAGCTCACTGCAAAGGAATTAGATAGTCCAATCAGAAAGCTCCAAGCAAAAGCTACATCCGGGGACTCGAACAAACATGGCTGCGCCCATGTCGTAGTCCGTCGACTGAAAGATTTGTAAAGAGAAAGTGCCGCCTGCAAAGCGATGAACGATATATTCAAGTTCATTTATGTTTATAGTCAATTTGCGTTATTATTGTGCTACAACCCTGTAGCGGACAGCGGCCTGTCAAAGGATTTATTCTTAAAATGCTTTGGTAAACTAATCAATGTCGATCAAATTGACCATGATTTGAAGCACCGACTCGATGCACTACGCCCGGCAAGACTTTATCTCCTGTCATCGCACAATTGTTTTATCATTTGTGCTTGCAAAAACTTTATTGAAAACCCGTTGAACCGAAATATTGAAATTTTACATAAATTAACCGATAAAATTTTAACATATCTCGATGTCTTCACAGGGGCGTGTATCGCTTAGAAATAGCTTTAGAAAGACATATATACCTATAGACCCTACCCTACTACTATATAAAAAACCTGACTTTGTTTGAGCATGGGGTGGTTTGGTCGTTACATTCCTTTCCTTTTATATAGTAGTAGGGTAGGGTCTATAGGTATATATGTCTTTCTAAAGCTATTTCTAAGCGATACACGCCCCTGTGGATGTCTTAACACTCGAAATTAAGTAGCCTGCGACCTCGTTGTCTCGCGGTAGTAAATGATTCTCTCAACAAACTTTACTTCTTGCAGTAAAAAACCAGGTATTTTTATGTGTACCATTTAAATATCATGTCGTCAATAAAAAATCAAAAGAGTAAAACAATTGTTATATTTTCCTCCATTTTCACTGATTTCACTGGGTCATTTTCATGTTTGATTTTAATTATTACTGCATGTGCCTTGATATAAAAATCATTCTCTCTCCATGAAATATTGCCCGTTTGGCTTGTACGTGTGTTTATGAGCAGTTGGATAATAACAAATGAGACTTGTGCACATGATAAAGATATATATAGTGTCAATGCTTACCAACTAAAAAGGTGTGCCCGGTAAAAGTAAGACACTTTTATAGTAATTGTACCAGAATATGTTTCGTAGTTTTGCAAATGCTTTTATCTAATCTTAATATCAACTAAAATTAAATTAAATTTATTGTAATGATAATATTACTTTGTTTCGTTCACATATATTAATTTATCAATTAATCATAATTACCCTGAAAATAGGGACACCTTTGTTAACATACACTGCATAGACAATATATACTTTTTATTATATGTCTTAAAATATATGCGTCCATGATAAATTTGATTTTCACATATTTTCCAGGATAATTGTGTATAGCTATTGAAAAATAAACAATGTGTAAACTGTACTTATTTGATGAAAAAATTCGATGATATAATGCTAACGCCTACGATAAATGGACCTACATACTTCCCTTTGGGGCGCAGTCATATGTTATTTATTTACCAAAACCGGTCCTAATAACAACAAAAACATCTTTTCCGTCCCTCAATAATTTTATAATCTCAATCTTCTTGTTTGAAAGGTTTGCAATGCCAAATTCTTAGTAACCTGATCAAAAAGGTCACTTTCAATGGACGCGGCCATTTTGGTTATATCGCAAATGACACGGCGTCACCGATTGGCCATGGTAAGGGAGGTAACTGGAGGTAACTAAAAGTCGCCAGAGAGGGCGCTGGTATCAAGCACAGGAAAGTCTTGTGTCGGCAGCAAGGGTTAACTTGGACAGTTCGAGACTGGCAACAGTTAAGCTTTGCGTAGGAAGATGTTAATGCATTAACACAAGACTATTTCACAAACAAAATCAAGGTTGTTATGTTTCTTTAATCTTTTTTTTTTGAGACAGTGCTTGATATGCTTAATGCTACAGCATGAATAAAACACAAAATTATGAGACGTTTCATCCATCTTAACATACACGAAACAGATGCGCGTTTTTACACATTTGCATATTCTTATATCATGTTAAAATCAGTAGTCAGAGGTTCTGATATAAACCATGTGATACTGACAACATTAAGAAGGATTCTAGAGCGTCAATGAAAGATTTATCACCTTTAATTTGAAGAAAAAACAACTATACCTAGAATCTGTCTACGGTTTTTACCCAAATAGACGAGTCATAGAATATTTATTGAATATTTATCTATCTATCAGTTCTTGAAACTTTGCTCGAGGATGTAGCTGGTAACGTAATCGCCACTGCATTTCATCCCATATATGCTCGGTGGGATACCGATCAGGTTAATTCGCATGGCGGAAGTTCAACAATATTCTGCTGCATTAAATCTTTTCAACAAGGGTATATATTCATGGAAAAAATATTAAATCAATGGATTAAATCAAAACTTGAATATTGACGTGTTTCAATAATTCAAGTGACGGATTTGAAAATAGCATTATTTAGAGTAGAAATACTCAAATGTTAGAAGTTCGGTCATGAATTTTCCAATGACTATGACGATGATATGTGTTGTAATTAGGCAAACACATCATGTTCTAACAGATTTTAACGATATTGGGTAGGCATATCTTAACTACTACAGTTACAAGTTCATCATTAAAAATTCTTATAATTTGATTTCTGGTGTAAAACGTACATCAATTTATGATTTGAATATAGTCAGATTATTGTTTAGCAAATCACGAGTCTCGCATTTCACAATTCACAAACCACCAAACAATGAACAGTTAACTAAATAATGATCATAAGTCAATAGATTACGACTTGATGGTGATCGCACCTCGTAACTCACATTTATTTAAACCACATAATGAGGGACATAGTGCATGATTAGGTTAAATACGTCAAACATATATATATATATATATTATGAAGCAGTACTAACCTATTGCTCTGAACTGCCATTTAAGTTCTAAAGGGTTTATCAAAGTGAAAATAAAACGTATAGGGCCCTAAATTCTGATTGATAACTGGACAGGAGTGAAAAATAAGTAAAACGGTATTTTTGGAAACTTTTTGTAAATAAGGCAAGCAGACAACAATGGGTTGATAATGTTGAATAGGCCATAATTAGGAAGCGGAGTTTCGGTTTGTGAACATTGATAATAGCTTTGATCGATTATCATTTAACAAAAGTGAAAGTATTTTAAGTTGGGTATCCAAGTTAAGTTAAATCAGTTATATTTTTATATTTTGAAACATGCCAATGACAAATACAATTTTATGAACGATCCTTTATGTCACTTCATCTCAAAATTTAACACAGTTAAGGTAAAAATGGGATTTTATTGAAAATTGATAATAGTGAAGAACTCCAATTATTCACAAGTCATGAATAGCTAAGAAATGACCATTTCATATACCTAAGTTCATTGTCTTATGTTTCATTATCATTCTAATTCACCTATGTCTAGAGTATAAATTCATCAATGATCTCTAATGGTAATAAGGTATATATTTTGATTTTGATGTACTTTCAAAATAGTTCGGAGTACAGTAAAAGACATCGAAGTTTTGTAGCAAACATGAGACAGTGTGGACATGAAACAGAAATAACCTTTCCGATTAGGATTGGGATGACTCTGATGTGATGTTGCACATTGTCAAACGCCCTCGTGAAGTCGATATACACACACACACACACACATATATATATATATATATATATATATATATATATATATATATATATATATATATATATATAAACATAATCTTCTGAACTAAAGGTATGTCTCAACGTGACCCAGTACCGTATCGTGGTGTAGGTCACGTTACTTCGTTACTATGCTGGATAGCTAACCCTGTCCACAACATTAAGGAAGAACAAGACGATTCCATCGTGAAGTGGACAACCACAAAGTGGATTTATTCGGGTGAAAAGCTGTAAACAAAATTACAGTCATAAGTCACAGTCCAAAAATATACAAATTCAATGAAAATTCCCGAAAGAAACAATGTATAAACATTAAGTAAATACACTGATTAATCCATATATCTTATAGAAGATTACTGAACAAATATTAATCCATAAGAAATAGATGTTTACCAAATGAATGAAAACACTGACAAACATCACTTAAATCAAGGGATGCAACTCTGCAGTTACAATATTTAACTAGGGGATAAATGGATATTTTATCAGCGCTTCAATTTTACTCTTCCGAAAGGATGGATTTACATAGAAAGAATTCTGCACATAAATTACAGCCAAAGTTACTTATTTGTTGCCTGAAGTTAATTTAACATGAAATACATGTAGAAAACCTACGTAATAACTAATATTGGGCTACAATAGCAAAATGAAACTACGCATGAAACAATGCGAGTAAGATACATGAAATTACAGTAAGTTAGTTTGATACAAAGCTATGAAAATCCTACAGAGATTGCAGAAACATAATAATATTATACATACACTTTGGTGGCTGTATCCTTCCATAAAAAGAACATATTCCTGAAGTACATTGCTGGCCGTGATAGCTCATTCCGAAAAACTGCCAGAAAAAATGGCTGCGCTCTGGAGACAGCTCCATGCAGCGACACTTTGCTCGTGATGCACGTGCAATACAATAACCGGAAGATCCAGCAGATAAATTGGATTGTTTTCGTAACCAAATTACATTTCGCGTACTGGAAGGCAGCACACTCCCCACCTAATATCTTGAACAAAGATATTACATTCCAAAAAATTACATAACCCAAAATAACATTATTCAAAAAGTGACAAAAATGTTCCAAAATGACAAGTAATCCAAAAAGTGACAAATATACAGGTACCTGTTGCAGAAAATATCCTTTCTACAATCCAAAATATGAAACATACACAGTATGGTTTCAAACATTTCTGAAAATGCCCAAAAAATATTGTGATCACAAATACCAAAACTTCAGCAGTGCAACTGCTCCAAAACTCAATATTGCTTAAATAACAGTACATTGAACATGAAATATACTAATCTGCCAGATATGACACTACTTGTTTCACAGATCCAAAAAGTTTCAAAAATGTAATACAAAAGTCATACATCCAATCAATACTCTATCTACATACAAAAGTCTGAAATCTGAAAGAAAACAAGCAGTTAGTTTTCTGAAAACAGGAGGATCATCTCTGTAATTGGACGAGTGAGATGTGTCACTTTTCCATCCCTGATTATTCGAACAACTGCTTTCCGCACCTTTCCGTCACTACTTGTTAAAGCATTTTCAACAATTCCCACTGGCCATTTATTTCTGTGAATGTTTTTCTCAGAAAGTAAGACAAAGTCTCCATTCTTGATATTAGATTTCACCTCATTCCATTTTCTTCTTCTCTGGAGAGTATGCAAATATTCATCCCTCCATCTCTTCCAGAAAGTGTTTGAAAGACTCTGTACTTGTTTCCATTGCACTTTATATAAAGCCCTGATATCATCATCAGTTAAAACAAATGAATCTAGTCCAGTTCCTGTTTTCTGGGTCAACAGAACCGATGGAGTCAATATGAAAGGATTATCAGGGTCGGTTGAGACTGGTACAATAGGTCTGCTATTGACAATAGCACAAACTTCTTGCATCAAAGTGCTTAACAACTCATGTTTGAATTTCCTTGGTGAAATATCTGCTAACAT
The DNA here is from genome assembly GCA_921293015.1 of Phorcus lineatus. Lineage (NCBI taxonomy): Eukaryota > Metazoa > Mollusca > Gastropoda > Trochida > Trochidae > Phorcus > Phorcus lineatus. Next base: position 43,458,911 of record OV121083.1, read on the forward strand.
GCTGTCTAGAATGCGTCGAACTGTTCCTATCATCCTCTCCCAGGCACCACCCATATGAGAGGAATGGGGTGGATTAAAAATCCATCTTGTCTGATTGTCACTTAGAAATGTTCTGACCTCTCCATCCTCTACATTCAACGAGTGAATTCCTAAAATATCTGAAGATCCAACAAAATTAGTTCCCTTGTCTGAGCAAAACTCCTTCACCTTGCCTCTAATTGCCGTGAAACGTCGCAGTGCATTTATGAAAGATGAAGACGACATTTCTTCTACTAGCTCAATGTGTATTGCTCTGCAGACTAGGCATGTAAACATTATTGCCCACCTTTTACTCTGAGCTAGTCCACCTCTGGTTTTCCTTGACGCTACAGTCCATGGCCCAAAAGCATCAACACCTGTGTAAGTGAATGGCGGTGCTGGTGTCAATCGATTACTTGGTAAATCTGCCATTATCTGGGTCTCTTGTTTACCTCGTAACTTCCTGCATTTCACACAGCGATGAATAACGGAAGAAATCAGGCGTTTTCCACCAATTATCCAGAATCCCGCTTCTCTGATAGCACCTTCGGTAAAATGGCGTCCTTGATGTTTGACGAGATTGTGGTAATGTCTCGCCAATAGCTTGCCAAGATGATGCTGTCTTGGAATTATGATTGGGCTCTTCTGCCTGGTATCAATTTTCACATGTCGAAGTCTACCGCCAACACAAACCAGTCCATTTTCATCCAGAAATGAGTTCAAAGTGACTATATGACTACTTCTTGGCAATGGAGATCCATTCTGCAGACATTCAATTTCTTTCCTGAATACATCTTTCTGTACCTCTCTGATAATGAAAAACTCTGCATTCCTGAAAGCATCTATATATGAAACTTGCTGCTTGTTGCGCCCAGATATGAACCTCTTCAGAGTAGTAATGGCTTTGACGAGTTGTTTCCATTCCGAGAATCGTTCGAACCTTTTAGATCCTAAACCTTTGCAGATTGATACTTTAGTTGATGCCACACAAACTGTTTCCTCAATGTCATCATCCATATTCATGCTTATAGATTCTTGGGGAGGTAAAGTTCTGTTCATTACTTCAGGTGAACTTTCAGGTTACTTTCAGTGAAGTTGAAAGTCGACATGGGTCTAGTCGCGGCGTCTGCTGGATTCTGACTGGTCGGCACATAAGACCACTGACTTGGGTCTGAGAAATTCCTTATCTTCTGCACCCTGTTTGAAACATACACCTTAAATCTCTTTGTTGTGTTGTTGATATACCCAAGAACTATTCTACTGTCAGTGTAATAATGAACACAGTGTGGGGGCAAGTCAAGATGATTAGTAACTAAACCACCTACTTCTACAGCTAAAACAGATGCACAAAGTTCTAAGCGAGGAATAGTATGTGCATGATTTGGAACAACCTTGGCTTTCCCAAAAACAAATCCTGTATGTGAAATCCCATCCTGGTCTGTGATCTTCAAATAAGCTGAAGAGGCTATGATCTTCTCAGATGCATCAGAAAAAACACACAGTTCTTTAGAGTATGATTCTCTGAAAGATGTAGGTACATACATTCTAGGTATCTCAATGTTCTCAAGAGCAGTCAGGGAGTCCCTCCATTTCTCCCACTCCAGTTTCTTGTCAGGCTCAAGCTCTTCATCCCAGTCATACTTGTCTTGAACTAGTTCTCTGAAAAATACTTTTCCTTGAATAACAATGGGTGCTATAAATCCAAGAGGATCGAAAATACTGTGCACTGTTGACAATACTCCTCTCCTGGTGCAAGGTTTCACATCTTTTGAAGTTTGAAATACAAAAGTGTCTGTATTTATGTTCCATAACAGTCCTAAGCTCCTTTGCAGAGGATATGTATCTGTGGTCAGATCAAGATTCATTAGGTCCTTGGCTAAATCCTCTTGAGGGAATGCAGTCATAACAGCAGTTCTATTTGAGACAACTTTGTGTAATCTCAGACATCCATTTTCCTGAAGTGATTTCTGCTTCCGCTTTAGCAAATCTACCATTTCCCCTTCGCTGGGACAAGATGATAATCCATCGTCTACATAGAAATTCTTTTCCACAAATTCTCTCGTGTCATGTCCAAACATCTCTTTGCCTTCAAAAGCTGCCTTCCTCAGACCATAAGTTGCAACAGCAGGCGATGGTTTGTTTCCGAAAACGTGTACTCTCATTCTGTTCTCTACTAGTTCCTTTGAAGGGTCATTATCTTTGTACCAATAGAAACGAAGATAGTTCCTGTGTTCCTCTTTAACCTGAAAGCAATGAAACATGCTCTGAATATCAGCCATGGCTGCCACTTCTTCCTTCCGAAATCTCATTAACACTCCTACTAAACTGTTCATAAGGTCAGGCCCTTGTAGCAGAACATCATTCAGGGATACACCGTTGTATGCTGCGGATGAGTCGAACACAGCACGGATCTGTCCAGGCTTTTTGGGGTGATAAACTCCAAAGATAGGTAGATACCAATGTTCCTCTTCATGTTTTAACTCAGGTGCAACTTCAGCATGCCTAGAATCTAGCAATTTCTTCATGAATGCCACAAAGTGATTCTTCTTTGTTTCATCTCGTTTGAGACTTCTATCCAAGCTGTAAGCTCTCTTCAGTGCTTGTGATCTGTTGCTTGGTAAGCTTGGTCTTTTCTGTTTGAAGGGTAGAGGTGCAACCCACTGTTTCTCTGGTCCCATTATCATCTCTTTGTCCATAAGCTCAATAAAGTCCAGGTCTTCTACTGAGTAGGCTAATTGTTCATCATCTTGAGTTACTGCAAATATCTCCTTTAGATTGATGTCATTGGTGCATGGCTTCAATATTGTAGCACGTTGGTGGTTCTTGTTCCTGTACAGATAGGTCTTGTTCACTGTCACATGGTTAGGTTGATGTACTCTGCCGAGACATGATTCGCCAATCACCACCCATCCAAGTGGTAGTTGTTGAGCATATGGTGATCCAATCCTTTGGTCCAAGACATGGTGAGCCTCGATTACATCTCTTCCTATTAAGAGCAAAATGTCAGCATCATTATCATTTGGGGGAATACTGATGTTCTGTAGGTGAGGGAAATTGTTTACAATCTCAGGTGTAAGTATCTCATCTCTTAACTCTGGAATCTGAGAACATTCAATAACATTAGCAATACCAAGAGTGTTGCTTCCATCCAGTGATTCCACAACTAAATCAGAAACCTTCCTGCCATAGCTTTCTGTATGGCCTCCACAAGATGAGATTGTGTACTGAATGCGTTCGCCATCAATGTTCAAAGCATCGAAAAGTTTGGGACGAGCTAGGGTCACATTACTTTGATCATCCAATATGGCATATGCTTTCACAAATCTGTCTGGCCTACTCCTATGAAACACTTTTACCAACACAGTTTTGGCGCATGATTTACCTCCGAATGTCTGTCCGCAGATCTGGGTACACTTGGAAGTGACTGGTCCTCGAGGGTTCTCCCCACCATAGTTTGACGCTGGAACAAACTGGTCAACATGAAGAAAAGTTGGGTGTCTAGAATGTCCACACAAGTTACATTTTACAATTTCCTTACAGTTCTTAGCTAAATGTTTGTTACTGGCACAACATCTGTAGCAATAACCATTCTTCTTTAGAAACTCCTTCCTGTCACCATAACTCTTTGAGCTTAATGATCTACACTGATTCAAAGAATGTTTTGTGGAAGCATGGTAAGGACCGTAATCTGCTCCAACATGATAATCAACCTCAGTTTTCTTGGTGAATACCTTACTAGTTTTGAAGGTTGTCTGCTTACTCAGATTCTGATCAGTCTTGCCAATGGTCTGCTCAAACAAGAAGCTTGGGTCATTCCTAATCCTGCTGAGATCTCTGATGAACTTCACGAAGAAGGTGAACGGAGGAAAAGGCACGTTGTGGACTTCTTTGTATCTGAAAGCTGCAGTTGTCCACTTTTCCTGTAAACTGAAAGGCAACTTACATACAATAGGTGAAACACCACTGGCAGAATCAAAATATGCTAACAATGATCTATATTGCTCACACATCTTAATAGCTTCAACCTCTGACAATAAATCTGACAACTCATACAATCTCTTATTGTCCTTCATTGTTAACTTAGGGAAATTATCTAGTTTCTTTCTTAAAGTGTTCTCAACCATCTCTGGTGAGCCATAGCGCTCATCAAGTCTCTGCCAGATCTGTTGAAGCCCTCGTGTAAAATCGCTGAAGTTTGATGCCCTCAGACTTAGCGCTTGCTTTGACGACTCTGGTCCTAGCCACTTGATAAGAAGGTCCATTTCTTCACCCGGTGTAACATCAAGCTCTCTCATTACACTGAGGAAGCTAGTTTTCCACACTGCATAGGTCTCTGGTTTCTCATCATATGTCCTTCAAGAGGAACTTTCCTAGTTCTTCCGTTGGATGGACGTGTTGAAACACTGGTGCGTGAGGATTCAGTTCATACCTTGCCTTCGGTGTGTCTTCTGCTGCTGTAGATTCCTTATGCTGGGATCCATCTTTAGGAGTTGGCAAGTTTTCCAACTTCTGAATGTAGTGTCCTGTTCTCTCTATTGCATCCTGTGATGGTATGTTGATAGATCTGTGAGGTAAGTTGTCACCTAGATCACCTTCCTCTGCTACCAAAACCTCGGCTTCAGCTACAGCAACTTCCTTCTCAACTTTCAGCACTTCAATTTCTGCTTCAAGTTCTTTCTTTTTCCTTCTTGCCTGTGCAAGACAAATTTGTTCCTCTTCCTCAAGAACAGCTTGCTTAATCTTCAGTTCATTTTCCCTAACCAAATACTGAAGATGTTGTTTGGCAGCATCAGCCTTGATGCGGGCCTTCAAAGACAATTGAGATCTACCACCACAAGAATCACTTCTAGATTTCTTAACAGTGTTCAAAATATGTTCATTTTCCAGTTGATGAATGATGAATTGTCTCATCCACAATAATTTTTACTCTTTCAATTTCTGCGTAACGCTCATCATACATAAGTAAATAGTCCTGCAGATCATCTCTACTCTCACTAGTGTATGTCCTTTCTAGAAAAAGCTGATAATTAGTACACACAGCAAGATATTTATCAACCTGCCTCATAAATGTCTTTTCCTGGTCACGGAGACGTAACAGGCCACAATCTAAGTCCATTTGAAAATTAATTTCATTCCATAACTGTTCAATATCATTTAAATGTCGATCTCTAATTGACTCATACATAGCCTGTCCTGCTTGTGTCTTTTTCCTGATCCTCTTATCTTCACCACCTACAGCTCCGTAGTCGTCCGACATTATGTGTAGGCAGTCCTAGTTACAGCTGAAGTCAAAGTCTTTTCACTATGCTGGATAGCTAACCCTGTCCACAACATTAAGGAAGAACAAGACGATTCCATCGTGAAGTGGACAACCACACAGTGGATTTATTCGGGTGAAAAGCTGTAAACAAAATTACAGTCATAAGTCACAGTCCAAAAATATACAAATTCAATGAAAATTCCCGAAAGAAACAATGTATAAACATTAAGTAAATACACTGATTAATCCATATATCTTATAGAAGATTACTGAACAAATATTAATCCATAAGAAATAGATGTTTACCAAATGAATGAAAACACTGACAAACATCACTTAAATCAAGGGATGCAACTCTGCAGTTACAATATTTAACTAGGGGATAAATGGATATTTTATCAGCGCTTCAATTTTACTCTTCCGAAAGGATGGATTTACATAGAAAGAATTCTGCACATAAATTACAGCCAAAGTTACTTATTTGTTGCCTGAAGTTAATTTAACATGAAATACATGTAGAAAACCTACGTAATAACTAATATTGGGCTACAATAGCAAAATGAAACTACGCATGAAACAATGCGAGTAAGATACATGAAATTACAGTAAGTTAGTTTGATACAAAGCTATGAAAATCCTACAGAGATTGCAGAAACATAATAATATTATACATACACTTTGGTGGCTGTATCCTTCCATAAAAAGAACATATTCCTGAAGTACATTGCTGGCCGTGATAGCTCATTCCGAAAAACTGCCAGAAAAAATGGCTGCGCTCTGGAGACAGCTCCATGCAGCGACACTTTGCTCGTGATGCACGTGCAATACAATAACCGGAAGATCCTAACAGATAAATTGGATTGTTTTCGTAACCAAATTACATTTCGCGTACTGGAAGGCAGCTACGCCAGCAGGATCGTTAATGTTCCCAGCAAATGCAACCAATGAACAGGTCAAAGGTTAAATAGGACGCTTTGGAGAGTCAAAATTCTGTCTTTTCTTCACTGTCTTTTTTTTGTCCCCTCTAACTTTCTATTTCTTCCCTTCTTCCACTCTTTTCGTGATTGGTAACACCATTGGTAGCACATAAAACCGTATTCAGTCACTAGGGAAATAGAGTGAGATTATAGTCATTCCTACACTCGTCTGTAACCATATTTCTCTTCACCAAGGATATTATCATTTTTATGGCAAATATTAATATATTGTTCAGGATGTTTGTGTACATTTAGTTTAACAAAAATCTTCTATCTGTAATCCCTAGGAACTTGTTTTACTTCTGAACTGAAAATTTGATATAATATTTTCCATTGTGTATGATGTGGACAAAGGAAATATGGTATGACAGTAAACAACAACAGTTTAAGTTGATATCAGTTTTTAAAGTACTAAATGTAAAGTTGGCCAATATTGAAAAAACATGACATTAATTTCTGTTGATAGAAAACAAATCTTAAAGCAAAGTGTTAAGCTTCAATATACATGAGGAATAATACTGGCAAATAAAACAACAGGAAACATAACATGGCTACAATTTCTAACAAATGGGCATTTGAAAACAGCACAAAAACAACTTCATCTCCATCATATTTTATTGCCAACTCGTCATCATTACTAGTGTTAATGAAAGGGAAAGGGAATGAAGATTATCACTCGCCCGTGTAAAATACAGAAGTGTGATATTTGTATTGAATTAGTGTATTATCGCTGCAAGTATGACGTCATAATATTGTGTGGTTGTGACGTCACAATGTTAGCACCGCCGTCACAATGGCGGCCGAGTCGCTGAAATGTTTCGTTCAGTACACTTTTGGCAATCATTCTTGATTACTGAGGTCAAGAAATAAACAGAATACTAAACTTCCTTCAATTAAATACTATTTTTATTAAACTTGTTAATGATTTGGTATCAAATTCTCTCTCGCTCGTTTTCTACTAAATCATTAACTCGTTTGATAAAAATAGTATTAACAAGAAGGTCGTTTAGTATCCCGAATGAATGCTCTGATCAAATTTACAAGAAGACACGATAACCAATTAGTAGAAACCATAGTCTTTATAATATTGTTAAGTCTTATAAGACTATCACATTTATAAATAGCACATGAATACCAACACAATTTAAGATATGATCATAAATAATGATCATCAACGGTATATATAAATTGCAAAAAATATTCCTTTCCTTGATAAATAAGTAAAGTTTGTTGTAATCCACACTGCAAAAATGGTGTTTGGATATTAAACACAAACCCAAACACATATCTTGTCCTGTTTTTTAAACACATGGAATTTCAAAACATGTTTAAATCCCAAACACGTTCCGTAAAGTGTTTAATATCAAAACACATTTGGGTTAGAACATGTTGTAGAAAGTGTTTTGATTTTAAACATGTTGTGAAAAGTGTTTTGATTTTAAACATGTTGTGAAAAGTGGTTTGGTATTAAACATGTTGTGAAAAGTGGTTTGGTATTAAACATGTTGTGAAAAGTGTTCTGGTATTAAACATGTTGTGAAATGTGTTTTAATTTAAAACATGTTGTGACAAGTGTTTTGGTATAAACCATGTTGTAAACTATAAACTAAATACTTTCTAAGATATTCAAGACCTTAAACAAAAAAGAGATGTAATATTTAGCAAACAGACAACAATCACAAACGGCAATGAATTGAATATTAGTTTTGCAAGTTTTCTTTAGTTCATAAACAACCTTCTAGCACCTCACCATATGATAGAAAGAATATTAATACATTTTGATGAAACAAGTTCTTTTAACACCTTAAATACTTGAAATCAATAACTGATAACCGATAATTTTATGAGTAATATATAATTTGATTTTGTTTCAAAAGGAATCTAAAGTTAGTTAAAAACATTATGCAACACTATATGAAGTAACTTGCAAATGTGAAAATATGCTAAAAACAAAGAATAAATGAAGATATAAGACATATGATAGGTTCACAATATTTATTTGTTTTACGGCCAAATTTGACCTGATCAAAAATTAGAAAATTACAGATGGATAGCGAAACAAACTGTGGCTCTTCAAGTTGTGCATGATTACATGATGATCAAAATAGGTGAGGGATTTGTTGGTGATAATCAGTAGTCTGGGTGCTTCCTTGTGACAGCTAGTCAGGTCATCATTCTTCAACTAAAAAGAAAAGTGAGAAATGCTACACTAACTGTTCTACTGAATTTAAGTGAAGAACTTCAAATTAGGAATTTCATCCAAGTGTCTTCTGCTATCAAATATAATTATCGTCATCAAAAAATTAATTATCTGAGGGGTTTTTGGTAGCCAGTTTGGTAATAACTTTGCCACACAAAAATGGAAGTTTAAATATAATTCCAAAGCCGCATACGATTCAATCAGTAAATATATAAAGTTGTTGCCAATGCTTTGGTTATGACCCCATACAAATGCGAGCAGCAAACGAAACCTTAAAAATTAATGGGTTTTAGAATAATATCAAGCGATAACTTACATAAAATTTTGAGATCATGTTCGGTGAGGCCTTTTTGCTGTTTCTTGGGACTGTCATAGCTATTGTTTTCCTCAGTCAGCATGGTCATTTCTAAAACAGCATCGGTGGTGTCGCATTGTTATTAAGATCTTCATCCTAAAAACAAAGTTAACAAAAGGTTCCTTGAAATCGTATCATATCGTGCTTTCTTCATAAATAATCAGCATTATTTCCAAAGACTGACTAAACATGCTAAAAAGGAATGTAGGGTCTACCACTTTGTTTAAGATGGAAAATGTGATCTCAATAAAACAAAATTAAATGTTTCAAATTGCAAGACAATGTTTTTTTCTAATCTCAAGAAACATTTTTAAATCAACATACAATGTTTGGTTAAGCTATGATAATCCATTATTATCCATTTCACACAAAAGGCCGCAACTGATTATTTCATGATACTTGAATATTTTTCTAGGACAACATATGTTCGGGTTGTGTAACGTAAAGTTTTTACCGTCCGGAGACAATACATTCGGCATAGACTTATGTTTCTTTGGAAAAATTGAAGGAAAAATCCTTTCAAAAAACGTACTACTGTTCCTTTAGCGTAGCATAAATAATTTTCATGAAATAAGTTATTAATGGATCAGCATAAAACATTTAAACAATTTAATTGAAATCCCCATAGCTTTAAGTACACAACTTACTAATTGATTATTTGGTCAAGTGACGAAATTAAAATGTTTACAATATTTATCTAATGCATACAACAATTATCAATATGAATATATTTGTAAGAGAAGCCTGTAATATTTGAATGGTAGCTTTGAACAAGTATTGTTATTTGCTTCACGGTATGTCAGGTCGACAAAACGCTCTTTTATTTGACCTTTATTTTCATTATTATCTGAATTCGTTATAGCATCATAATTTCGTGACGTCTCGTGTATTGAACCAAATCTTACCTTGCAAAATGTTGATTCCTTGGTCTGAATAGTTCATTTGTCGAAGGAATTCAAGCACACCTTGTACCGTTGAATCTTCGTTCAAACTTTGAACACTCATGTTTGGTGGTATTTTCCGTTTTCAGTGTATATAACAAAACGTATCAAACAAAGGAACAACTTCGCGCAATAATTATAATCAAGGGGCAAGTAACTCTAATTGAACGCTGAATTCCTTTGTTACGAACCACGTGTAATGCGTTCGAAACAAAGAGAACTGAAACTTTACTTTTGTTTCCTATCATACACACAAGCTTTATCTTGTTTTCATATATTTATTTAAAATCAATTTATGGGGGGAAATGTGAAAACAATTTTGGTAAAATTTTAACTAGTAGTAGTAAATTTAGATTTTTTAAAAGTACACCGGAGTAACCTGTTTTCGTGGTATTTACAATGATGTCTGTTGTCTCAAACCCCTTACCGCTCCCAGCCAGTTAACGCTTATTTTATTGACCAGTTTTGAAAATCATTGACATTTCGTGCTTGTTTTTTTAAACGTTTATTGTAAATCTAAAACATATATACATATTTTTGCGAAATTGTTTTCCAGTTAACCACTGTTATTCTAATCCTGTTCGAATTACCTGACTTTTGAATATAATACCTGTTCAATTGATAGATATGAAAGATATGAAAGTATAGAATTTTTTGACTATTTTGTATGACTTTCCGGTGCAAGGAAAATAATATAAGTTTTTTTAACAGTTTGCTTTGCTTGCTCATCTTTAATATTTAAGTACACGAAATTCAAGGTGTTTGGTGACAAAAAGCTCTTCTGATACTATAAATAAACTCTAAGCAGCCGAATGATTTCTTTACTTTACCAGAAATAATTTAAGACATACTTTGCAAAATATTTGTGAAAATGAAATAATTCAATGACCATGTAAATATTTTAAACACATATCAACATCAATTCAAATGCTAAACGTACACTATCGATCTGTGTTTTTAAAAAAACATTAACAATTTGAAGTTGTGGCATGTGTTGTATTGTCATAAATTAAATTTATAGAAATAAAATGAAAACGGGTGACACCAAATATAATGGTGAAAATTGTCAACTGTTTTTAAAATGTCAACAAGATTTAACAAAAGAATAAAACAACTGTTTATGTATCATGAAACAGTGAAAAGATATGTACTTGTTCACTTTATACTGTTCAGGACGTATGTGATAATCGGCATTATTATATGAATGGATTATTTCCGTCATTCTGATTATCCTACTTGGTCACATGACAGCAATGACGTCAAGCGATGTCAACCTGTGTGGATCGCGAGAGGTTGATATAACAATCCAAACACCTCCGGTGGATAAAAATAGATTTCGAAAATCCCGGTCTACCGGAAATATAAGAAGAATGGTAATCCAAGACCTAATTCATATAATAAAACAATTATAGACTTCAGACTCGGTTGATCCAATGATTTATCGACCTTGTACATGTGATATTCACCTCGGCTTCGCCTCTGTGAAGATCACATGTCCAAGGTCGATAAATCGTTGGATCAACCTCACTTGAAGTCAATAATTGTTTAATAACACTAATACAAGTGGAGTTCTTTATACCCTTAACAAGTAACAAGAGGGTAATTTATTCTGTTGATTCTTCGGGTGGTAATAATAATGATGAAATTAATAATGATGATTACAATAATGACAACAAAAACAATGATAATAATATGATCATCATCGTCGTCGTCAACTTTAATATAAATGTAACTCCTACTGATATAATAACATATTGTGTTTTTGTGACATTCAGAAAAAGGATATAATATCTATAAAAGCAAACATTATAGCAACATGTATACGCATTCAACATGTTATCACGACTACATGCTTTCTTATACTTAACTAATATGAGAATAATTTGTGGGTAGTACAATGTGGTTATATTTGAAACATATTTTGATGTGTTTAGCATTTAAACACATTTCGCAACACGTTATGTGTGGAACATGTACGCAACGTGTTTAAAATCACAACGCTACTTTTGAAGTAAAGTGCAATGTGTTTATATTTGAAACATGTTTTGATATACAACACATGATAATTTATGTGTTAAGCATTTAAACACATTTCGCAACATGTTTTGAGTAAAACATGTACGCAACATGTTTAAAATCAAAACGCCATTTTTGCAGTGCAACTTTGGATCTATACCATCTTATGCTTTATATCTCTTGGGTCTATCCTAACTGTTGATACCCCGTTATTCTAAATTGGGATATCCCATCTTAAGGTCTACAAACCGATAGTATGATGCTTTTTATAATCCCGACTACAACTACAAATCATTTTAGAAATTTGTTTTGGGAGGAACAAAGCATGAACTTCATTCATGTATTGAAGACTTTCGTACCAGATACAATGGATGTTTTAAATATCATACAACCTCAAAGGGGGTGGGTTTCACACAAATGGTTCTTAAAACAATTAAGCATATACTTGACTTTTTGCAAATTAACCCCAAAAAATAGATAAAATAGAACGTGAAATGTCTACGACACTAAATTAAGAAGATACAAAAGTTTATCAGCAATATCAGAAAGGGGGTTTTGCGTACCAATTCTAAGAATTTCATTGGAACATTCTCTTTTTTATCTGCCTTTCTGAAAAACCAACATTCTCTGAGGCTATTCATAAATGAGAAATTACAGCAGACCCTTCCGGATACATTTTAATCACACTTCTTCATAAAGAAAATAATAACAGTGGTTAAAGATATAACATTAATTTTTGAACCTTTGGACCATTTTATCATCCTTTTCTGGCACGCTCCTAGGAGTTTTCTGTGTCACAACCTTTTTAGATATTTCATAAACTGTTATATGATTTACACATGCTCAGTGTATTAAGAAAACGATTTCAGATGTTTTTTCAACACTTTAAAACTTTAAAAGAGATACTTAAACCCTAAAACTCGACACGGCAGTTCAAGCAACTGAAGTATAACTTTTACGGCCTACCATGTACTTATTGATAACAACACTATCCAACTAAGACTCTATCCTTACTTCAATTTTCAGCACATAACGAATGAATAGATTCATATTCTTGATACATCAAGTAATAATTACGTTATTCAAGTAGTAAAAGGGTAGTGTGAGGTTTATTTCTATCTCAAGAAAATGCTTATATTTCGTGTAGGATAATTACAGTGAGAATAGTACTTCTGCAAATTGCGTTTATACCTGACATCACCATTTGGATACTCGAACGAGCTGTTTTTAGTATTGACTTACATTACATGCAAATATGATTGTTACAGAAAAGCATTTAAACAAGTTCAATGGATGGATCGTCAACGCCGCGAATGGCTGAAATATTGCCCAAGCGGCGTTAAACAATAACTCACTCACTCACTGGATCGTCAAATTCAACATTTTAAACGTATGTTAATGTTGGTTTAAGGCCTTGGAAGAAAAAAACATAAAACCCTGCATACCTTCAAAGATGAATTTCTAAGTGAATTTCTCAAGATGCTGCCAGTATTGCTTCAAATATGTCATTTGATCGTGCTTATTCAACTTGAATTGTGGTTTACACTGCGCAAATGAGAACATATGGTTGACATCCCGTTGGTCCCCGTTCATGAAGACATATGGGTTTTTTTATGCTCCATTTAAATTGAACATCTAACCTTATGGAATTATTATTTTATTACGGGTATCCCTTTTGATGACATCCCCAGAAGTAAAATGGTGCTATTGCAGATTACATACTTTCATAACGAAATAGCATTTGAATATGTTAAGGTGACCCATTTATCATTCATATCTGTATTTCATAAGATTAGAACTTTGACTGCACTAATGCAAATATTTTACAAAGAATGTTAACTCTTATCACAGCAAATTTTATTTTTCACATCTTCCCATTTTTCTGACACTTCTGCGAATTCGTTGGCTTAAAAGAGCCTTTAACACAGCTCTCATTTGAAAATTAGTTCTTTAAATTCAAAAGTCATATTTCAGGAAGAAAACCATCGAGAATGAATTTAAGAATGTATACATAAACAATATGTGATCACACACAAGTGAAGCTTTACTTTGACCTGCCAATCCTAAATCATAGTGACATATATTTTCTTTGGATAACAAATCTGTAACCTAGTTTACTGTGGCACATGGTTAGATAAGTATAGTTTCATTCACGAAACAGTTTATTTTGGCACGTGTAGTCATGTTCAATGTCATTAAAAGGTTTATTGAGTTCATATGTTAATGACACACGCTACCATTTCGACAATATATACTCATCGTTTATTATAGATTCCTAGAATAATCTACTGAAGACATTAGAATGGCGTCATCATAATGGTTAAATCCTGCTAATCGGTCAAATTGTGAAACCCTGTGAAATCCTATGGTGAAATCATCTAAAAATAAACTTGCTCTGCGATGTAGAATATATCTTTCTATATATTTTTCTGTGATCTACTCTGATTTGTATTGAAACATCTATCGATTCTTCCTAAAAAAAAAGCACGAAACCTTGCTCTGTGATGAGCTGTAATGTGCTTTGATAGATATCAGTTTATTGAAGGAGCTTCGTGGATGTAGCAGGATGTAATTTGAGGTATTAAAAATAGATGTCCACTCTTTGATTGTAACCGGTACTTTTTTTTATGTATTTACATTTTAAAATTATTGTTATGGACCCGTCAATCTGACAATGACAATAAGAGTACAGATACAAGTATAATACACAAAGAGAACTATGTAAAGACACAATGATAATACAATAAGAGTAATTGGTAAAAATACAAGAATTATACATTAGGAGTACTTGGTACAAATACAAGTACAATACTCTAATACAGTAATTTATATTCTTACCAATCATTTCATGATATGTATTACAATTGTTTCAATGAGAATTATGGTTTACCCCTCTGATTCCTGTGTTTGTTTTGAAAAGATGGATTGAGAATATCAAGATTATTTCAAAACAAGTGGCCCAATTTTACAAGTTAGGTCAGTCTCTATAAAATGATTTTTGAATATGTTTATAAATTGAAAATTTAGAATTTATGAAGACAAATATTATGTAGCAAAGTTCAACATAGATATGTGTTTTGAAAGTGTCACGTCACTCGGCACTGTGAATTAGAAATGATAAATTATCTTATCTTTGAAAGTTTGGCGTAGGATCTCCTGAGAACTCTGCAAGGTGGACAAGACTATAAAGAGGCAAGGACTAAAGCTTCTTCAGCAGTCTCCGTCTTCAAGGTATGTAGCACAATCTGTCACTTCTTTATTTTGTTTTTGTTGTTGTTGCTGTGAGCATATGTACTCTAAACTTAACTGAAAACATTAACTGCAGACTTACCTTAGAGGATGATGTTTTAAGGTTATGTTGTAAATTGTTCGCTAACATATTGACTACAACTTTTGCAGATAGTGTCATTTAGTAAGATTTAAGCAATAGTCATTGTTTGTAAATTATAAATTGTTTATGTTTAAGTTATGTTTTTGTTTTTATGGCTCAAATTTGCCATTAAACCTAAAGATTAACCAATTATTTTAGACCGCTTCAGCAGATAATGGTCAGGTTGCCTTAACGTCATTACTGTTTGTACCGTATCCGGGTAGTTTAACCAGTGACAGTTAGACACGTAGAGATGCGTAGAGCTGTTCACGATGAGAGGAATGTATGTAAGGATGTGTGCTCTTCTAGTAGACCAGAAATATCTATGAAGAGACCACTGTATATAGAGATGTGTGGTCTTCTGACTAGAGATAGCAAAGACAACTTGACACTTAAAAGCGGTTAGGGAGGAATAACCTGTAGATATTTGTAAAGATGTTCTGTAGAAAGTAAGAGCCATCATATACTGTGATCATGTGATAGTAAGATGCGTAGAGCTGTGGAGTTCAGTGAATGCGTGTTTCAATCCTGCAGATTCTGACAGCCATCATGATGTTCGCAAGTGCCTGTTTGGTATGCCTCTTCGCCTCGTCTTTTGCCGTGCCAGTGCAACGAAGCAAGGCAGGCGATGAGCTTCTAGCAGCTCTTGGACAGGGTACCGGTGCTGCTCTTGGACAAGCAACAGGAGACCTGCTCGCTCATGGAGTGACCACAGCAATCGACACTGCCGTCTCCAGTATGGCTAACATTGATTTAATCTTTCGTTTTTAGACTATTCTCAATATTAGATGTCCTGCTACACTACTATGTCAATCATTTTTTAAAAGATGTGACTTCATAACAATGTTAGCATTTGAAATAATTTTGTAAATTGGAATAATGTTTGTATCAGGTACTACTAAGACTTGATGACGAGTAATTCATTTTGCTTTTTTGTAATTCAACACTATTGCCAATGTTATTTCCTACGGTCTTCAAACATAACCTATTCATCTTTAACTGTTCGGTTTCAATCATGCTCGTTATAGACATTTCCACGCAGATAGTACATCACAGCTAGAATATTTCACATCTAGTTGTGTACCAGGAGACTTTAACACCTCAAATCAAGTGGAACTCAATAACTCATCTGTCATGAAGAATTAGCGTCGTTTAAGGTGTTCACCTCTCACAAATGGTGTTGCTATAACTGCTTGTCCTCAATGTCTTCCAGAACTCACCCCTCTCATCACCAAGGGTATCACATCAGCCCTCGGTTTCCTTGGCAAACGTGAAGAAGACAACGCTGGAGATCTTCTCCTCCAAGCTCTTGGAACCAGTGCAGGAACCGCTCTGGGAACTGCAACAGGAGAATTAGCTGGAGATTTGTTGAAACAGGGAGTCGAAAAGGCCCTTGCAAGTAGGCAGCATTTCATTTTGTTGCACAAAACCACAATTTGTTTTACCAGATTACACTTTAATGAACACAATTATTAAAAGTCTGGAAGTTATTGCATTTTTTTAGGATTCAAATTGTAGATGTAAAGCCCACATGCTAATCAACATTTCTTTTAAAGGTTTGATAGGAGATAATGAGATTTATAGTTTTGGGTAAAGATTATGTGGATTTTTTATTGTGGGTCTGTTTCAGAGGGTATTCCAGCGCTCACAAGTGGACTTTCCAGTGCTCTCAGCCACCTCCACCTCGGCAAACGTGACAATGCTGGTGATCTTCTCCTCCAAGCTCTTGGAACCAGTGCAGGAACTGCTCTGGGAACTGCAACAGGAGAATTAGCTGGAGATTTGTTGAAACAGGGAGTCGACAAGGCCCTTGCAAGTAGGCAGCATTTCATTTTGTTGCACAAAACCACAATTTGTTTTACCAGATTACACTTTAATGAACACAATTATTAAAAGTCTGGAATTACTGCATTTCTTTATGATTAAAATTGTAGATGCAAAGCCCATATACTAATCAACATTTCTTTTAAAGGTTTGATAGGAGATGATGAGATTTATAGTTTTGGGTAAAGATTATGTGGATTGTTTATTGTTGGTCTGTTTCAGAGGGTATTCCAGCGCTCACAAGTGGACTTTCCAGTGCCCTCAGCCACCTCCACTTCGGCAAACGTGACAATGCTGGTGATTTGTTGACAGAGGGAGTCGAAAAAGCACTTGAGAGTAGGCAGATTTTCATGTTTTGTAAAAATATGTAGAACTCTCTTTAAAAGTATTAATTAATCATTGAAATTTCAGGTCAGTCAACTTCGAAGTTGCTAAAGTTACCACCTTTTTCCATTGCAGTTTACTGTTGAAGTTCTTAATTCTTAATTAGGTTCCCTGTGGCTAAATCATGATGTTGTCGAACATGTGTTGTTATATAACTCCACTTGTCAGGGTTGGGGGTCTAACAGTTTATTATCTAAGTGAACACTCGACCCTTTTACTAGTTAATTGAAGGGCAATTCTTTCTTAATTTTGAGAATATATATTTAATGGGTTAACTACTGTTAAACATCGTCTAGAAATATATTTCAGTCAAGTTAATAGTTTCTCATAAACAATAAAAAGCGATTAAAGTTGAAAATTCGAAATTCTAACAAGAAATGCGAAAAAAAATAACAAAAACATGTTTCAGAAGTTTCATGAAGTTATCTGATCAACAGTCATCACTTTAGATAGGTTTCTGTTCTCTTGGTATTTTTTAAAAATTATAATAAACGCCTTTGAAAGACGTTTAACATTTATCATAAACATGAATTTTCCCAATTGTAGTGAAACTTAAAGGCACTAGCGCACGCAAGTAATTTGTAAGTTATTAAGTAAATATGTACATATGCAGGTTAACTATAAAGATTATTCTAAAATATAAGTTTTTTATAAACTATCTGGTAAAAAAATCAACACGTCACATCTTAAAAAATGCATTTTATTCTTACAAACTTAGATATATATTATTTCTTCTTTGATATGTTTCTTATTCATAAATATAAGCTTTATATAAGGTGGTCTCCAATAAGTAATCTTTTGCCTCGTTTCATATCTGTAGTGGTCAAGTCTATTAAAGGCTCCTATTGTGTACACTCATAATGAGATTTGTGTTATCGAATTTACAAATTTGTCAAGTTATACCATCTTATATTAGTGTTTGTTACTGACTTCTAAATAGTTGCTTAACAACTAAACAAGAAGAAATTGTTTAAAAGTGACATATATTGACTTATGCAAATACATCCTTCAAATAAATTGCCTCCGGAGTATTGAGAATACATGAGTGATAATGATTATGCGATTATCCTAATGAAATATCTTGTGTGCTTAATCCCATAATAAACAAATATGTTTAAATAGAGAACAAGTTATATGGATTACAACTCGTTGATCAGCAACTAACGTAAATCTATCACCTCAGTGCACATACCAACACTGCATGAGACTTGCTAGCATACTGAGATCTGGAGCTCATTAGTCCACCATCTGCTCATAATAACCTAACTGACCGTTGCTTAGGGTCAGTGATTGTAGGGAAGCAACTCCGTAAGGGCGATTTCTTACGTATTGTTTCAAAATATACCATTTTTGTTTCGTCTCGCGCAACTTCAGTTTACAACACACATTGTAGCTGATTATCAAATTGTATAGACAAGTATATCTGGTTTGGGAATTGATGTTTGATGGGTTTGTAGAACATATAGTTATTCAAGAAATCTGCACTGAAAACGAGAAAATTGTCAAAAATGACCGGTTATATGATCAAATCCACTAGGCAGTACATGTGTATTTGTTATAGCGATGGCAACGTCAATATTAAAGGCAAAATTATGAAAAAATACCACCATGTAGCCAAGAATTTGAATTTAGAGATTTGATGTTGGATGGTATCATAGCTGTAAACAATGAGATAATACAGACATTCCAAAAAAGTTCCTTCAGTAATTATCATTATTTAACGCTTCACTGATTTCTTAGCCAGCAGAAGATTGATCGACATACACATCGGTCGCAAGAGAGATTTGGCCCAAGAGATTGAGAAGCCAGTTCTGAATGGTAGGTTCAGATTGTACTACTACTACTACTACTACTATTACTAACTACTACTACTACTACTACTACTACTACTACTACTACTACTACTACTACTTCTACTACTACTACTACTACTACTACTACTACTACTACTTCGAATTCGAAGTTAACGCCTCTGTAAACATGAATAGATTGTGGCAAGAATGTTGTAGAGTATAAATTGTTGCTCTCTTAGATTTACCATTGTTGTTTATTGTGAAGGTAACACATATTTACTTATGATAATTTTGGGCAAACATGTGGATTAGTTATTGTGGGTCTGTTTCAGAGGGTATTCCAGCGCTCTCTAGTGGACTTACCAATATTCTAAGTCCATACCCAAGAATATGCCACATTCGCAAGGGGCGCAACTCTTACCAAAAAAGAAGCGCTAATAAAATCTAACAAGGGCCATAACGCTTTTGACCTTATTGAACCACCAGCAAATTCTTAATTAGGTTCCCTGTGGCTAAATCATGATGTTGTCGAACATGTGTTGTTATATAACTCCACTTGTCAGGGTTGGGGGTCTAACAGTTTATTATCTAAGTAAACACTCGACCATTTTACTAGTTAATTGAAGGGCAATTTTTTCTTAATTTTGAGATTATATATTTAATGGGCTAACTACTGTTAAACATCGTCTAGAAATATATTTCAGTCAAGTTAATAGTTTCTCATAAACAATAAAAAGCGATTAAAGTTGAAAATTCGAAATTCTAACAAGAAATGCGAAAAATAACAAAACCATGTTTCAGAAGTTTCATGAAGTTATCTGATCAACAGTCATCACTTTGAATAGGTTTCTGTTCTCTTGGTATTTTTTTAAAAATTATAATAAACGCCTTTGAAAGACGTTTAACATTTATCATAAACATGATTTTTCCCAATTGTAGTGAAACTTAAAGGCACTAGCGCACGCAAGTAATTTGTAAGTTATTTAGTAAATATGTACATATGCAGGTTAACTATAAAGATTATTCTAAAATATAAGGTTTTTTTATAAACTATCTGGTAAAAATCAACACGTCACATCTTAAAAAATGCATTTTATTCTTACTAACTTAGATATATATATATTATTTAACAGCCGAAATCGGATTTTATTAATTTTACAAAGTAAGTCATAAATAGACTGTTGTCTGTCTGTCACTTACTTTCCATACTAATGTGTCTTAATAAAGCAATCGTTTAAATGGATATCATTCTAATTCATGTACCCAGTTTCTTGTTTGATATGTTTCTTATTCATAAATATAAGCTTTATATAAGGTGGTCTCCAAAAAATAATCTTTTGCCTTGTCGTTTCATATCTGTAGTGGTCAAGTCTATTAAAGGCTCTTATTGTGTACACTCATAATGAGAGTTGTGTTATCGAATTTACAAATTTGTCAAGTTATACCATCTTATATTAGTGTTTGTTACTGACTTAGTTTATAAATAGTTGCTTAAAAACTAAACAAAAAGAAAATGTTTCAAAGTGACATATATTGACTTATGCAAATACATCCTTCAAATAAATTGCCTTCGGAATAATTGAGAATACATGAGTGATAATGATTATGCGATTATCCTAATGAAATATCTTGTGTGCTTAATCCCATAATAAACAAATATGTTTAAATAGAGAACAAGTTATATGGATTACAACTCATTGATCAGCAACTAACGTAAATCTATCACCTCAGTGCACTGCATGAGACTTGCTAGCATACGGAGATCTGGAGCTCATTAGTCCACCATCTGCTCATAATAACCTAACTGACCGTTGCTTAGGGTCAGTGATTGAAGGGAAGTAACTCCGTAAGGGCGATTTCTTACGTATTGTTTCAAAATATACCATTTTTGTTTCGTCTCGCGCAACTTCAGTTTACAACACACATTGTAGCTGATTATCAAATTGTATTGACAAGTATATCTGGTTTGGGAATTGATGTTGGATGGGTTTGTAGAACATATAGTTATTGAAGAAATCTGCACTGAAAACGGGAAAATCGTCAAAAATGACCGGTTATACGATCAAATCCACTAGGCAGTACATGTGTATTTGTTATAGCGATGGCAACGTCAATATTAAAGGCAAAATTATGAAAAAATACCACCATGTAGCCATGAATTTGAATTTAGAGATTTGATGTTGGATGGTATCATAGCTGTAAACAATGAGATAATACAGACATTCAAAAAAAGTTCCTTCAGTAATTATCATTATTTTATGCTTTACTGATTTCTTAGACAGCAGAAGATGGCTCGACATAACCATCGGTCGCAAGAGAGATCTGGCCCAAGAGGTTGAGAAGCCAGTTCTGAATGGTAGGTGCAGATTGTACAACTACTACTACTATTACTACTACTACTACTACTACTACTACTACTACTTCGAATTCGAAGTTAACGCCTCTGTCAACATGAATAGATTGTGGCAAGAATGTTGTAGAGTATAAATTGTTGCTCTCTTAGATTTACCATTGTTGTTTATTGTGAAGGTAACACATATTTACTTATGATAATTTTGGGCAAACATGTGGATTAGTTATTGTGGGTCTGTTTCAAAGGGTATTCCAGCGCTCTCTAGTGGACTTACCAAAATTCTAAGTCCATACCCAAGAATATGCCACATTCGCAAGGGGCGCAACTCTTACCAAAAAAGAAGCGCTAATAAAATCTAACAGGGGCCATAACGCTTTTGACCTTATTGAACCACCAGCAAATTTTTAATTAGGTTTCCTTTGGCTAAATCATGATGTTGTCGAACATGTGTTGTTATATAACTCCACTTGTCAGGGTTGGGGGTCTAACGGTTTATTATCTAAGTAAACACTCGACCCTTTTACTAGTTAATTGAAGGGCAATTTTTTCTTAATTTTGAGAATATATATTTAATGGAATAACTACTGTTAAACATCGTCTAGAAATATATTTCAGTCAAGTTAATAGTTTCTCATAAACAATAAAAAGCGATTAAAGTTGAAAATTCGAAATTCTAACAAGAAATGCGAAAAAAAATAACAAAAACATGTTTCAGAAGTTTCATGAAGTTATCTTATCAACAGTCATCACTTTAAATAGGTTTCTGTTCTCTTGGTATTTTTAAAAAAAATATAACAAACGCCTTTGAAAGACGTTTAACATTTATCATAAACATGAATTTTCCCAATTGTAGTGAAAGTTAAAGGCACTAGCGCACGCAAGTAATTTGTAAGTTATTTAGTAAATATGTACATATGCAGGTTAACTATAAAGATTATTCTAAAATATAAGTTTTTTATAAACTCTCTGGTAAAAATCAACACGTCACATCCTAAAAAATGCATTTTATTCTTACAAACTTACATTTATATTATTTAACAGCCGAAATGGGATTTTATTAATTTTACAAAGTAAGTCATAAATAGACTGTTGTCTGTCTGTCACTTACTTTCCATACTAATGTGTCTTAATAAAGCAATCATTTCAATGGATATCGTTCTAATTCATATACCCAGTTTCTTCTTTGATATGTTTCTTATTCATAAATATAAGCTTTATATAAGGTGGTCTCCAATAAATAATCTTTTGCCTTGTCGTTTCATATCTGTAGTGGTCAAGTCTATTAAAGGCTCTTATTGTGTACACTCATATTGAGAGTTGTGTTATCGAATTTACAAATTTGTCAAGTTATACCATCTTATATTAGTGTTTGTTACTGACTTAGTTTCTAAATAGTTGCTTAAAAACTAAACAAGAAGAAATTGTTTAAAGGTGACATATATTGACTTATGCAAATACATCCTTCAAATATATTGCCTTCGGAATAATTGAGAATACATGAGTGATAATGATTATGCGATTATCCTAATGAAATATCTTGTGTGCTTAATCCCATAATAAACAAATATGTTTAAATAGAGAACAAGTTATATGGATTACAACTCATTGATCAGCAACTAACGTAAATCTATCACCTCAGTGCACTGCATGAGGCTTGCTAGCATACTGAGATCTGGAGCTCATTAGTCCACCATCTGCTCATAATAACCTAACTGACCGTTGCTTAGGGCGATTTCTTACGTATTGTTTCAAAATATACCATTTTTGTTTCGTCTCGCGCAACTTTAGTTTTCAACACACATAGTAGCTGATTATCAAATTGTATAGACAAGTATATCTGGTTTGGGAATTGATGTTAGATGGGTTTGTAGAACATATAGTTATTCAAGAAATCTGCACTAAAAACGGGAAAATCGTCAAAAATGACCGGTTATATGATCAAATCCACTAGGCAATACATGTGTATTTGTTATAGCGATGGCAACGTCAATATAAAAGGCAAAATTATGAAAAAGTACCACCATGTAGCCAAGAATTTGAATTTAGAGATTTGATGTTGGATGGTATCATAGCTGTAAACAATGAGATAATACAGACATTCAAAAAAATTTCCTTCAGTAATTATCATTATTTTATGCTTTACTGATTTCTTAGACAGCAGAAGATGGCTCGACATAACCATCGGTGGCAAGAGAGATCTGGCCCAAGAGGTTGAGAAGAGAGTTCTGAAAGGTAGGTGCAGATTGTACTACTACTACTACTATTACTACTACTACTACTACTACTACTACTACTACTACTACTACTACTACTACTACTACTACTACTGCTACTACTTCGAATTCGAAGTTAACGCCTCTGTCAACATGAATAGATTGTGGCAAGAATGTTGTAGAGTATAAGTTGTTGCTCTCTTAGATTTACCATTGTTGGTTACTATAAAGGTAACACATAATTACTTATGATAATTTTGGGCAAACATGTGGATTAGTTATTGTGGGTCTGTTTCAAAGGGTATTCCAGCGCTCTCTAGTGGACTTACCAATATTCTAAGTCCATACCCAAGAATATGCCACATTCGCAAGGGGCGCAACTCTTACCAAAAAAGAAGCGCTAATAAAATCTAACAAGGGCCATAACGCTTTTGACCTTATTGAACCACCAGCAAATTCTTAATTTGGTTCCCTGTGGCTAAATCATGATGTTGTCGAACATGTGTTGTTATATAACTCCACTTGTCAGGGTTGGGGGTCTAACGGTTTATTATCTAAGTAAACACTCGACCCTTTTACTAGTTAATTGAAGGGCAATTCTTTCTTAATTTTGAGAATATATATTTAATGGAATAACTACTGTTAAACATCGTCTAGAAATATATTTCAGTCAAGTTAATAGTTTCTCATAAACAATAAAAAGCGATCAAATTTGAAAATTCGAAATTCTAACAAGAAATGCGAAAAAAAATAACAAAAACATGTTTCAGAAGTTTCAAGAAGTTATCTTATTAACAGTCATCGTTTTGATAGGTTTCTGTTCTCTTGGTATTTTTTTAAAAATTATAATAAACGCCTTTGAAAGACGTTTAACATTTATCATAAACATGAATTTTCCCAATTGTAGTGAAAGTTAAAGGCACTAGCGCACGCAAGTAATTTGTAAGTTATTTAGTAAATATGTACATATGCAGGTTAACTATAAAGATTATTCTAAAATATAAGTTTTTTATAAACTACCTGGTAAAAAAATCAACACGTCACATCTTAAAAAATGCATCTTATTCTTACAAACTTAGATATATATTATTTAACAGCCGAAATCGGATTTTTTTAATTTTACAAACTAAGTCATAAATAGACTGTTGTCTGTCTGTCACTTACTTTCCATACTAATGTGTCTTAATAAAGTAGTCATTTAAATGGATATCGTTCTAATTCATATACCCAGTTTCTTCTTTGATATGTTTCTTATTCATAAATATAAGCTTTATATAAGGTGGTCTCCAATAAATAATCTTTTGCCTTGTCGTTTCATATCTGTAGTGGTCAAGTCTATTAAAGGCTCTTATTGTGTACACTCATAATGAGATTTGTGTTATCGAATTTACAAATTTGTCAAGTTATACCATCTTATATTAGTGTTTGTTACTGACTTAGTTTCTAAATAGTTGCTTAAAAACTAAACAAGAAGAAATTGTTTAAAAGTGACATATATTGACTTATGCAAATACATCCTTCAAATAAATTGCCTTCGGAAGAAATGAGAATACATGAGTGATAATGATTATGCAATTATCCTAATGAAATATCTTGTGTGCTTAATCCCATAATAAACATATATGTTTAAATAGAGAACAAGTTATATGGATTACAACTCATTGATCAGCAACTAACGTAAATCTATCACCTCAGTGCACTGCATGAGACTTGCTAGCATACTGAGATCTGGAGCTCATTAGTCCACCATCTGCTCATAATAACCTAACTGACCGTTGCTTAGGGTCAGTGATTGAAGGGAAGCAACTCCGTAAGGGCGATTTCTTACGTATTGTTTCAAAATATACCATTTTTGTTTCGTCTCGCGCAACTTCAGTTTTCAACACACATTGTAGCTGATTATCAAATTGTATAGACAAGTATATCTGGTTTGGGAATTGATGTTGGATGGGTTTGTAGAACATATAGTTATTCAAGAAATCTGCACTGAAAACGGGAAAACCGTCAAAAATGACCAGTTATATGATCAAATCCACTAGGCAGTACATGTGTATTTGTTATAGCGATGGCAACGTCAATATTAAAGGCAAAATTATGAAAAAATACCACCATGTAGCCAAGAATTTGGATTTAGAGATTTGATGTTGGATGGTATCATAGCTGTAAACAATGAGATAATACAGACATTCAAAAAAAGTTCCTTCAGTAATTATCATTATTTTACGCTTCTTAGCCAGCCCAAGATGGCTCGACATAACCATCGGTGGCAAGAGAGATCTGGCCCAAGAGATTGAGAAGCTAGTTCTGAATGGTAGGTGCAGATTCTACTACTACTACTACTACTACTACTACTACTACTACTACTACTACTACTACTACTACTACTACTACTACTGCTACAACTTCTGCTACTACTACTACTACTACTTTTACTTCTACTACTACTAATACTACTACTACTACTACTACTGGTACTACTACTAATACTACAACTACTTCTAATACTACTACTGATACAACTACTGCTACTGCTACTACTACTGCTACTACTACTACTACTACTACTACTGCTACTACCACTACAACTTCCACTACTACTACTACTGCTGCTGCTACTACTACTATTACTACTACTACTACTACCACTACTTCTACTACCACCACTACTACTGCTACTACTGCTACTGCTTCTGCTGCTTCTACTACTACTACTACTACTACTACTACTACTACTACTACTGCTGCTGCTACTGCAGCTGCTGCTTCTACTACACTACTACTACACCACCACTACTACTGCTACTACTACTACCAATACTGCTACTACTGCTAATAATAATGATATTGGAATATCTACATAAGACTAAATCCATGTCAGTTTCATACTAAAATCGCACACAAAAAAGAGATCAAGAGTTTTCATATTTTCATTGTAGATAAAGTAAAGTAAAGTTTAATAGAAAATTTTGTGAAGTTAAAAAAATCTTTGTTTATATAAAAAGTCTCAAAATTTCAAGAAATGTTCTTGTTTTTTCTTTGACAGCAGTAGAGCAGAAGCTTGAAGAAAAACTGAAACTGTAAAAGGTGAGTCGGGTAGACTTTTAATGTAATAAGAATTAATAATTCTAAAAGGTATTTTAATCATTAGTTACCAGTTTAATTAACAATTAGAGAAATTGTATCAAAATTATATGTTAATGATTTCGTAGTTTATGAAACACTGAAGGCGACCTCCTGCATATTTAACCATTTTTTGCAAGACACATATAGTCAGAATTAATAGGCAGTATGTAATTTATAACTGAAGACTTAAATTTTGAATATATACACCTCGAAAAAATAATGCACCAACAAGTTATTCTTGATTTCTTCCTATGCTCTGCAACAAATCTAAATAAATCGGTCATATTTTTAGCTCTTCTGACAATTGCATCACCAAAGCGGTATGGATTCTACCAAATTCGACTTTCGAATGTTGTTGTTTTCCAAGCGAATCTTGATGACTGTTCTTAAAATGATAAACTCTGTAATTACTTAAGGGTTTGTTGGTTTTCATATCTTAAGACGTTGTTTTACCTAACAAACACTTTGATTTGAATAATTTCTTTAACAATCGAATATCAAAGGTTTTAAAATAATGGGGCATTGAAAAAAACAGACATTGCAATACTTTTATCGAGGCGTATATTTTAATGCTTCCACTTATAATACAATTATTTTGTTTAGCAATAGCTTAGAAGCCTTGCTTTCCTTTTTGCAGGTTGGAGTCACATCGTTGTATCATGAGTTAACTAATAAAATGAAATGACTGATACCATGCTTTAAGTCTTTGTTTGAAAAATATCTTCGAGTTTTATTGCACACCAAGGTCAATGTAAATGAAAAAAATATATAATAACAATAAACAGAAGCTCTGTTCAAAACACTTTAAAATAGTGAAGTGAAATTTGATTTACATATATTAAACGTTTTCTATTGATCGCTTTGATTGGATTTCTAATGATTTATGAAACTAAATAAAAATCACCTTACATATTTTACATAATAATTATATGACACATTACTTTTAAGAGGTTACTTGTGTCTCTTGAGCGCTTATAGACCTTATAATTATAATGAATAAGGTGTTCAATGATTAAAATACCATTACTATTTACTAAGGGTGCGCTGTAGTATCGGTATATCGGTATACTCCAATGCAGAAACACCCCGATTCGTACCGGTACAGTGTTCTGAAAATATCCAATATATCGGTGGTTTTAGAATTAACAATTTCCGTGTAAAATTGTCGACAAAAATAAGAAAACACCCTATGATTTTACTGAAAGTCGTAGACAAAGTGTGAACTTGCAAAATGAAAATAGCACATACATGTTAAATGTAAGAAACCAGTCATTCAATGGTCTCTCTTTTCAAAAAGACGTCCAGTTGAGCATTGATAACTGTTCTAATTGCTGTTATTTAGTCAAGAGAACATGGAAATAGTAAAGTATTACAATTACCAATATATTGCAATACGTATTGCAATACGTCTTTTTGTATCGAAATATATTGCGATATTGAAATGAGAACCGATACCCATCCTTACTATTTACAAACAATTTCCTTGTCTTCTTTATGAAATGTTATTAGGTAGTGAATTTAATTATGATTTATAAAGTTTCAATATATTTTAGATATAACATAGTTAAATTACCTTATTGAATGTGGAAAAATGTTAACCCCTTTGATTTCGTTCCCCCATTAACAGAAATATTATGAGAAAAGAATACATGTAACACTTGAGATTATTAGGAACAATGTCGCATCTCTGAACCGTTTTTTTTTCATTCAAAAAAATAAATGTTGAATGTTTTGAGAATGGAGAGCTCACTAGTTTCAGGCCTACCAAGGTAACGGATCAAATAACCTCCAAATGGAAAAAATAACCGCATGAATTAGATAACCTCAAAAACGGTACTAATAACCTCGTCAGTGGTATTAATAACCTCAAAACGGAACGAATAACCTCAAAACGGATTCAATATCCTCGATTTGTGCAGCGCATCCTTACGATCTACCCAGTTTGAGTGAAGGAGCCCAGTCTCCTGTTTATGTTTACGTCAGCAGCTGTCATTTTGCCAGATACAAACAAATATTAAGGTATTTAGGCCTACTTGAATTAAAAAATAACGGTATATCAATAATGATTTGGTCACCGACACAAAATATTTCTAAAATTTGGAAATATGTATTTTGGTTTACGAGAATCGATTTTCCAACAAAACTTTTGTAACGATATTAAATATTAAATCGAAGTGCTGATCAAGAATAGGCCTACATATATTTGCAAATGTTGTAATAAATGAATGAACCAAATGCAGAAGTATCTAGAAAGTTTAAAAAAAATTAAATATCAAACTATTTTTATCTGAAGTTCGCTGGTTTGAAGTCTTCAATGTTATTTCCATGTTGGAAAGATATCCTTATATGCCTAACTTGAAAAAAAAACATTTTTTCTTTATAAAATATGACCCGTTTAGCTTGTACTTTTGTTTATGAACAGCTGGATAGTCAATGGAAAATGCATTAAAGGTTTCTATATGTGTTGAATGTAACATTCTACTACACATATAATAACTAACTCCAAAAATTAATGTTTACGCAAAATATAAAGAGGATATCAAAAGGTTTAGAATTTTATTTAAAAAATCTTGTTTCATCATAAAGATAGAATATAGTGAAGTACAATGTTGACATTGTTCCGAAATAACCAAACTTGAATATCATCAAAAGATTTAATATTTAAAAAAAAACAATTTCTCTGAATGAATTATTTTCTTTCTAAATATTGTACATATATGAGTTTTCCGTAGGCATATTTGATAACATTTACAAGCTAAGAAATGCATTCGAACACCAGAAAATAAAATTTTAAATGAACCGATATGAAATGCAATTCGATCAGAAAATATGACAAAGACAACTAATCAAATATAATAATGCGCATGCATACACATCTCCACATTATCTATATTGGTTTAGTTATCACTTAAAAGTACTTAATGCGTTAACAGAAGACTATTTCACACAAAAATGTTGTTATGTTTCTTTAATTTCTTTTTTAGAGACAGTGTTTGATATGCGTAATGATGTAATATAGTTAAACAAAAAATATTGGTACGTTTTATTCATCTAAACATATACGAAACAGACGCGCGTTTTTTTTACACAATAACATGTTCATATATCATGCTAAAATTGGTAGTCAGAGGATCCGATATAGACCAAGTGATACTGACAACATTAAGAAGGATGCTAGAGTGTCAATGAAAGATTTATCATTCTCTATGGTTTTTACCCAAATAGACGAGTCAGGAAGACATAGAATATTTATTGAATAACTGACTAGTGCCTCTATCAGTTCTTGAAGCTTTGCTCGAGGATGTAGCTGGTAACCTAATCTCCACTGCATTTCATCCCATATATGCTCGGTGGGATACAGATCAGGTTAATTCGCATGACGGAAGTTCAACATTAAATCTTTTTAACCAGGGTATATATTCAAGGAAAAAATTAAAGGATTAAATCAAAACTTGAATATTGACGTGTTTCAATAATTCAAGTGACGGATTTGAAAATGGCATTATTTAGAGTAGAAATACTCAAATGTTAGAAGTTCGGTCATGAATTTTCCAATGACTAAGACGATGATATGTGTTGTAATTAGGCAAACACTATCTAAATTGGAACATCTTCATATTCTAACAGGTGTTAACGATATTGGGTAGGTATATCTTAACTACTACAGTTACAAGTTCATCATTAAAAATTCTTATAATTTGATTTCTGGTGTAAAACGTACATCAATTTATGATTTGAATATACTCAGATTATAGTTTAACAAATCACGAGTCTCGCATTTCACAATTCATAATCACCAAACAATGAACAGTTAACTAAATAATGATCATAAGTTAATAGATTACGTCTTGATGGTGATCGCACCTCGTAACTCACATTTATTTAAACCACATAATGAGGGACGTAGTGCATGATTCGGTTAAATACGTCAAACGTTATATATATATATATATATATTATCGAGCAGTACTAACCTATTGCTCTAAACTCCCATTTAAGTTCTAAAGGGTTTATCAAAGTGACAATAAAACGTCTAGGGCCCTAAATTCTGATTGAAAACTGGACAGGAGTGAAAAATAAGTAAAACGGTATTTTTGGAAACTTTTTGTAAATAAGGCAAGCAGACAACAATGGGCTGATAATGTTGAATAGGCCATAAATAGGAAGCGGAGTTTCGGTTTGTGAACATTGATAATACCTTTGATCGATTATCATTTAACAAAAGTGAAAGTATTTTAAGTTGGGTATCCAAGTTAAGTTAAATCAGTGATATTTTCTTATATTTTGAAACATGCCAAATCCTTTATGTCACTTCATCTCAAAATTTAACACAGTTAAGGTAAAAATCCTTGAAGTAAAATATACTTCATCATAACAACTGGGATTTTATTGAAAACTGATAATTGTGAATAACTCCAATTATTCACAAGGCACGAATAGCCAAAAAATGACCATTTCATATACCTAAGTTCATTATCCTATGTTTCATTATCATTCTAACTCCCCTATGTCTAGAGTATAAATTCATCAATGATCTCTAATGATAATAAGGCATATATTTTGATTTTGATGTACTTTCAAAATAGTTCGGAGGATACAGTAAAAGACATCGAAGTTTTGTAGCAAACATGAGACAGTGTGCACCAACTTTTTACAGAAATAACCTTTCCGATGAGAAGGCATACCCAGATGGGATGACTCTGATGTGATGTTGCACATTGTCAAACGCCCTCGTGAAGTCGATATACTCTTCTGAACTAAAGGTATGCCTCAACGTGACCCAGTACCTTATCGTGGCGTAGGTCACGTTACTTCGTTACCCTTAAGCCCAACTCACACTACGCACGATTGCACTACGATAACATTACGATTCGATCGTACTGGTATCGTATTGTGTTTTTTACGATCTGTTATGTGAACACGGTTTCTGTGCGTGAGGTACACGATGTGGGGACAATTATTACACGAAAGATCACGTTTCTAACACGGTCGAAACACAATCAACACAAACTTGACACAACGCTTTCACGATGCAATCACGAATGGTGTAAGACTAATGCGCGATTTTAAAGAGCAACTCCGTGATTTTCATAACATATTATTTAACTTTGATACGAATCTAAATGTCATATGTGGTGATATAGAATCAAAACATCTTAATTTTTCATGTCCAAAGACACATGTATGACAAATACTGGTTTTCTATGAAAATCTAAAAACAGCCTTATAAACGCATTGAGGTGTAGATATCACGTCCAATAACCATAGATACAAATTATATAACCTAACAAACACTATCAACTGCCCTCCTGGCTGTTTAAGATAAGTCTCTAAAATTACGTTTAACTATTTGACGCGAGCCACAATAAAATATAAGATTTAAAATGCGTCTTTTTGGTAACAGTCGACACTTTGCGATCAAATGACATCATTGATTAAGTTTGGCATATATGACTCCAACAACTCACGGAGTGGCTCTTGAACTTTCCATGTCCAAAAGACATATATATGACACATACTGGTTTTCAATGAAAATCTGTAAAAGCTTCATAAATGCACAGAGGTGTAGATATCATGCATGTTCAATACACTTGGATACTAGTTATGTAACCTAACAAACACTATCAACTCCTAACTGCCCTGCTAGATAAGTATCCAAAATTGCGTTTTACGTTTTACGCGCGCTACTGTCCGGTTTTTGATCATAGTTGCGAGGTTCTACCTTTATATTGTCACTTTAAAACAAAAATAAGTTTTAAAATGTGTCTTTTTGGTAACAGTCGATACTTCCCGATCAAATGACACCATTGATTACGTTTGGCATATACATGTATGACTCCAACAACTCACAGAGTGGCTCTTTAAATAATTTGTGCAAAGGCAAAAGAGGTTAACCATTGCTTTTTATGATCAATGTAGAATTGTTATTCATCCTGTGATGCATTGCAGCAATGAAATACAATGTCATTGCGATAAAGACAGGAGGGCATATATTAACAATTGTAACATTATCTTCGGACAATCTTCCTGAGTTTTTCTCTCATCTTCTGACTTTCTGCAAATAACTACCGACGGTGTTTCACAGGCATTAGTTCTGGTGGTTAAAATAAGTTGTGCTCATCGGGTATTAATTTGGTCTTGTAACTGGATTTCTACCCTAGTGTAAAACATTCATTATGTTTGAGTTTTATATTAGAAGTGTCAGTGTGAGAAAGTTTCGTATTTTTCTTAGTAGGTTTCGCTGCTCTTATCACAATTTGATGGTAGAATACGGTAAGTATATAGGTTTTAAAAGGGACGATCGCCTTTGCTCACTTTATATTATACCTTATATTGAAAACGAATACCATTTTTGTTTAGAATGCTCTTTTAATAAGAAATTAAGAATGATATTCTGCACAAATATTCAGAACATTGCCTTCACGAACAAAGCTGGCCCAATAATTTACATCAAAGTATATTTTTGTCATTAACTGTCTCGCAAAATAATTATTTCTTGTAATGAAAACAGAAATAGATTTCTGTCAAGTTTTGTAACCGAGACTAACTTACTAGTTGACAGTGTTGTGTTGATAATGTATCATGGTGATCTTATGTATACCCAAATCCTGTATGACTTCGTGTATAATGGGCCTGTGGCCCCTTTACTGACTAAACTCTATAAAACTAATATCGTGTAACGATTGTATCGTGATCGTACATTAATCGTGTGACTCAGTGTTCTACACGAGCAGTCATCGTGGTCCTAAAGTTTAGCACTATAAGGGTTAATTTAACATGAGTACGAAAAGAGTACGATTGTAAGAGGGACAATTTATCGATCGTGTTGTGGTTGTGTGGTGGTTGTGCTGTTATCGTGTCCTAAGGATGAAGCACGATCAACACAATCACAACACATACACTACACAATCACCATACAATCACTACACGATCGACACACACACAACACGATTTTCTGAAATCAGGAACATGTTAGCGATTTGAAGAAATCGTGTTGGACAAATAGCACGATCACTGTACGCACTGTACGACCACCACACAATAACAGCACAATAACCACACAACAACAACACGATGACTATACGACACTTTCGTACAGCGATCGTAGTCGATCGTACGTAGTGTGAGTTGGGCTTTAATTGCTACGCCAACAGGATCGTTAATGTTCCCAGCAAATGCAACCAATGAACAGGTCAAAGGTTAAATAGGACGCTTTGGCGAGTCAAAATTCTATTGTCTTTTTTTCACTGTCTTTTATGTCCCCTCCAACTTTCTATTTCTTCCCTTCTTCCATTCATTTCTGATTGGCAACACCCTCGTGATTAATTGCTGGAATATTGCTGACAGCACATAAAACCGTATTCAGTCACTAGGGAAATAGATTGAGATTATAGACATTCCTACACTCGTCTGTAACCATATTTCTCTTCACAAAGGATATTATCATTTTCATGGCAAATATTAATCTATTGTTCAGGATGTTTGTGTACATTTAGTTTATCAAAAATCTTTTATCTGTAACCCCTTGGAACTTATTTAACTTCTAAACTGAACATTTAATGTAATATTTTCCATTGTGTATGATGTGGACTAAGGAAATATGGTATGACAGAAAACAACAACAGTTAAAGTTGATATCAGTTTTTAAAGTACCACATCTAAAGTTGGCCAATATTGAAAAAACATGACATTACTTTCTGTTGATAGAAAACAAATCTTAAAGCAAAGTGTTAAGCTTCAATATACATGAGGAATAATACTGGCAAATATAACAACAGGAATCATAACATGGCTACAATTTCTTACAAATTGATATTTGAAAACAGCACAAAAACAACTTCATCTCCATCATATTTTATTGGCAACTCGTCATCATTACTCGTTTTAATGAAAGGGAAAGGGAATGCGTATATTGAAGATTATCACTCGCCCGTGTAAAATACTGCAGTGTGATATTTATATTGAATAAGTGTAATATCGCTGCAAGTATGACGTCATAATATTGTGTGGTTGTGAAAAGTCGCTGAAATGTTTCGTTCAGTACACTTTTGGCAATCATTCTTGATTACTGAAGTCAAGAAATAAACAGAATACTAAACTTCCTTCAATTAAATACTATTTTTATTAAACTTGTTAAGGATTTGGTATCAAATTCTCTCTAGTTCGTTTTCTACTAAATCATTAACTCGTTTGATAAAAATAGTATTAAATAGAAGGTCGTTTAGTATCCCTTATGAATGCTCTGATCAAAATACATAAAATTACAAGACACGATAACCATTCAGTAGATCTGGATCTGTACCATCTTAAGCTTTATATCTCTTGGGTCTATCCTAACTGTTGATACACCGTTATTCTAAATTGGGATATCCCATCTTAAGGTCTACAAACCGATAGTATGATGCTTGTATAATCCTGACTCCAACTACAAATCATTTTCAAAATTTGTTTTGGGAGGAACAAAGCCTGAACTTCATTCCTGTATTGAAGACTTTCGTACCAGATACAATTGATGTTTTAAATATCATATAACCTCAAAGAGGGTGGGTTTCACAGAAATGATTCTTATAACAATTAAGCATATACTTGACATTTTGCAAATTAACCAAAAAATTAGATGAAATAGAACGTGAAATGTCTACGACACTAAATTAATAATATACAAAAGTTTATCAGCAATAACAGAAAGGGAGTTTTGGGTACCAATTCTAAGAATTTCATTGAATTATCCTATTTTTTTTTTATCTGCCTTTCTGAAAAACCCACACTCTCTGAGGCTTTTCATGGATGAGAAATAACAGCAGACCCTTGCTCATTTTTACATTATTCAAATAATGTTTTATTAAGCAGAGTTTCAAAACATTTGAATCGATACAGTGTCCGAACCTCGGTCAGTTTGCCCTATACCTGACATCACCATTTGGATACTCGAACGAGCTGTTTTTAGTAGTGACTTACCTTACATGCAAATATGATTGTAACATAAAAAGTATTTAAACAAGTTCCATGGATGGATCGTCAAATTCAACATTAGAAACGTATGTTGATTTGATTTAAGGCTTTGGAAGAAAAGAACATAAAACCCTGCACACATTCAAAGATTAATTTCTAAGTGAATTTCTAAAGATGCTGCCAGTATTGCTTCAAATATGTCATTTCATCGTGCTTATTCAACTTGATTTGTGGTTTATACTGCGCAAATGAGCACATATGGTTGACATCCCGTTGGTCCCCGTTCAGGAAGACATATGGGTTTTTTTATGCTCCATTTAAATTGAACATCTAATCTTATGGAATTATTATTTTCTTACGGGCATTCCTTTTGATGACATCCCCAGAAGTAAAATGATACTATTGCAGACTACATAATTTCATACTGAAGTAGCATTTGAATATGTTAAGGTGACCCGTTTATCATTCATATCTGTATTTCGTAAGATTGAAACTTTGACTGCAAATATTTTAAAAAGAATGTTAACTCTTATCACAGCAAGTTTTATTTTTCACATCTTCCCATTTTTCTGACACTATTGCGAATTCGTTGGCTTAAAGGAGCCTTTAACACAGCTCTCATTTGAAAAATAGCTCTTTAAATTCAAAGGTCATAATTCAGGAAGAAAATCATCGACAATGAATTTAAGAATGTATACATAAACAATATGTGATCACACACAAGTGAAGCTTCACTTTGACCTGCCAATCCTATATTTTCTTTGGATAACAAATCTGTAACCTAGTTTACTGTGGCACATGGCTAGATAAGTATCGTTTCATTTACAAAACAGTTTATTTTGGCACGTGTAGTCATATTCAATGTCATTAAAGGTTTATTGAGTTCATATGTTAATTGCACAAGCTACCATTTCGACAATATATACTTATCGTTTATTATGGATTCCTAAAATAATCTACTACATTAGAATGGCGTCATCATAATGGTTAAATCCTGCTAATCGGTCAACTTATGAAACCCTGTGAAATCTAATGGTGAAATCGTCTAAAAATAAACTTGCTCTGCGATATACTATATATCTTTCTATATATTTTTCTGTGATCTACTCTGATTTGTATTGAAACATCTATCGATTCTTCCTAAACAAAGCATAAAACTTTGCTCTGTGATGAGCTGTAATGTGCTTTTATAGATATCAGTTTATTGAAGGAGCTTCGTGGATGTAGCAGGATGTATTTTGAGTTATTAAAAATAGATGTCCAATAGATTGTAACCGGTACTTTTTTTATGTAATTGCATTCTAAAATTATTGTTATGGACCCGTCAATCTGAATGACTGCTTGGTACAGGGACAAGTACAATAAGAATACATTGCACATATAAAAGTGAAATACAATAAGAGTACAGATACAAGTATAAAACACAAAGAGAACTATGTAAAGACACAATGACAATAGAATAAGAGTACTTGGTAAAGATACAAGTACAATACTCTAATACAGTAATTTATATTCTTACCTATCATTTCAGGATTTGTACTTCATTTTTTTCAACAAGTATTATGGTGTACCTTTCTTATTCATGTGTTTGTTTTGAAAAGATGAATTGAGAATATCAATATTACTTTAAACCAAGTTGGCCAATTTTACAAGTTAGGTCAGTCTCTATAAAATGATTTTTGAATATTTTTATAAATTGAATATTTAGAATTTATGACGACACCTATTATGTAGCAAAGTTCAACATAGATATGTGTTTTGAAAGTGTGACGTCACACGGCACTATGAATTAGAAATGATAAATTATCTTATCTTTGATAGTTTGGCGTAGGATCTCCTGAGAACTCTGCAAGGTGGACAAGACTATAAAGAGGTATGGACTAAAGCTTCTTCAGCAGTCTCCGTCTTCAAGGTATGTAGCACAATCTGTCACTTCGTTATTATGTTTTTGTTGTCTTTGGCATGAGTACTAACTCTGTTGTGTGCCAAAGCCTGTTTTAACATTTTACCAAGAAGAAGCTGGTGTTTATTTAAGTAACAAATTAATATCTGTATATCACCTTTTTACAGTTTATCGTTTTATTCCCAACGATGCTTGCTGTTAATTTTGATATAATTTCTGTCATACATTTGGTGTTTAACTTTCAATTATTATTTTTGTCTCTCATAATTCCTAAGGATTGGCTTGTGTATATTTTATTGATATAATAACCTTTATATATGTTTTGTATACGCAAGGTGAGACGTAAATAAAATATCTGTCTGTCTGTCTGTACTTTAAACTTAAGTGAAAACATTAACGGCAGAGTTATCTTAGAGGATGATGTTTTAAGGTTATGTTGTAAATTGTTCTGTAACATATGGACTACAACTTTTGCAGATAGTGTCATTTACTAAAATTTAAGCAATAGCCTTTGTTTGTAAATGATACATTGTTTATGTTTATGTTATGTTTTTGTTTTTATGGCTCAAATTTGCCATAAAACCTAAAGGTTAACCAATTATTTTAGACCGCTTCAGCAGTTAATGGTCAGGTTGCCTTAACGTCATTACTGTTTGTACCGTATCCGGGTAGTTTAACCAGTGACAGTTAATAAGATGCGTAGACCTGTTCACGAAGAGAGGAATGTATGTAAGGATGTGTGGTCTTCTAGTATGTCTGGATGAACAGCAATTTCTATGAAGAGACAACTGTATATAGATATGTGTGGTCTTCTCGTAAATGTCTAGAGATAGCAAAGACATCTTGACAATTAAAAGCGGTTAGGAAGGAATAACCTGTAGATATTTGTAAAGATGTTCTGTAGAAAGTAAGAGCCATCATATTCTGTGAACATGTGATAGTAAGATGCGTAGAGCTGTGGAGTTCAGTGAATGTGTGTTTCAATCCTGCAGATTCTGACAGCCATCATGATGTTCGCAAGTGCCTGTTTGGTATGCCTCTTCGCATCGTCTTTTGCCGTGCCAGTGCAACGAAGCAAGGCAGGCGATGAGCTTCTCGCAGCTCTTGGACAGGGTACCGGTGCTGCTCTTGGACAGGCGACAGGAGACCTGCTCGCTCATGGAGTGACCACAGCAATTGATACTGCCGTGTCTAGTATGGCTAACATTGATTTCATCTTTTTCGATAAAATGTCCTAATATTAAATACAAACCTATTACGATAATTGATTGTAAATGCTTGTCAAAATAGTAAGTGTGTACATGATACAAATAATCAGAAAAATGGAGGAACTAAACGCTGACTATAAATTACTTATAAACTTCATGACTAGCAAATTAACACTTCCGGAAAAGGGACAAATGTAGATGCAACTTTGATTATTCTTTCGATTTTAGACGATTCTCTATATCAGAAGTCCTGCTACACTACTATTTCAATCATTTTCTAAAAGACGTTACTTCATAACTACGTTAGCATTTTAAATAATTTTGTAAATTGGAATAAAATGTTTCAGGTACTATTGAGAGTTGATGACGAGTAATTCATTTTGCTTGTTTGTAATTCAGCACTATTGCCAATATTATTTCCTAGGGTCTTCAAACATAACCTATTCATCTTTAACTGTTCGGTTTCAAGCATGCTCGTTATAGACATTTCCACGAAGATTATACATCACATCTAGAATATTTCACATCTAGTTGTGTACCAGGAGACTTTAACACTTCAAATCAAGTGGAACTCAATCACTCATCGGTCATGAAGAATTAGCGTCGTTTAAGGTGTTCACCTCTCACAGATCGTGTTGCTATAACGGCTTGTCCTCAATGTCTTCCAGAACTCACTCCTCTCATCACCAAGGGTATCACATCAGCCCTCGGTTTCCTTGGCAAACGTGAAGAAGACAACGCTGGAGATCTTCTCCTCCAAGCTCTTGGCACCAGTGCAGGAACCGCTCTGGGAACTGCAACAGGAGAATTAGCTGGAGATTTGTTGAAACAGGGAGTCGAAAAGGCCCTTGCAAGTAGGCAGCATTTCATTTTGTTGCACAAAACCACAATTTGTTTGACCAGATTACACTTTAATGAACACAATTATTAAAAGTCAGGACGTTACAGCATTTCTTTATGATTCAAATTGAAAATGAAAAAGCCCACATTCTAATCAACATTTCTTTTCAAGGTTTGATAGGAAATGATGAGATTGATAGTTTTGGGTAAAGATTATGTGGATTGTTTATTGTGGGTCTGTTTCAGAGGGTATTCCAGCGCTTACAAGTGGACTTTCCAGTGCCCTCAGCCACCTCCACCTCGGCAAACGTGACAATGCTGGTGAGTTGTTGACAGAGGGAGTCGAAAAAGCACTTGAGAGTAGGCAGATTTTCATGTTTTGTAAAAATATGTATAAATCTCTTTAAAAGTATTAATTAATCATTGAAATTTCAGGTCAATCAACTTCGAAGTTAACGCCTCTGTAAACATGAATAGATTGTGGCAAGAATGTTGTAGAGTATAAATTGTTGCTCTCTTAGATTTACCATTGCTGTTTATTGTGAAGGTAACACATATTTACTTATGATAATTTTGGGCAAACATGCGGATTTTGGGTCTGTTTCAGAGGGTATTCCAGCGCTCTCTAGTGGACTTTCCAATATTCTAAGTCCATACCCAAGAATATGCCACATTCGCAAGGGGCGCAACTCTTACCAAAAAAGAAGCGCTAATAAAATCTAACAAGGGCCATAACGCTTTTGACCTTATTGAACCACCAGCAAATTCTTAATTAGGTTCCCTGTGGCTAATTCATGATGTTGTCGAACATGTGTTGTTATATAACTCCACTTGTCAGGGTTGGGGGTCTAACAGTTTATTATCTAAGTAAACACTCGACCCTTTTACTAGTCAATTGAAGGGCAATTCTTTCTTGATTTTGAGAATGTATATTTAATGGGTTAACTACTGTTAAACATCGTCTAGAAATATATTTCACTCAAGGTAATAGTTTCTCATAAACAATAAAAAGCGATTAAAGTTGAAAATTCGAAGTTTCATGAAGTTATCTGATCAACAGTCATCACTTTAGATAGGTTTCTGTTCTCTTGGTATTTTTTAAAAATTATAATAAACGCCTTTGAAAGACGTTTAACAGTTATCATAAAC
Source organism: Phorcus lineatus (assembly GCA_921293015.1). Lineage (NCBI taxonomy): Eukaryota > Metazoa > Mollusca > Gastropoda > Trochida > Trochidae > Phorcus > Phorcus lineatus. The sequence continues at coordinate 43,499,790 of OV121083.1, forward strand.
ATGAATTTTCCCAATTGTAGTGAAACTTAAAGGCACTAGCGCACGCAAGTAACTTGTAAGTTATTTAGTAAATATGTACAAATGCAGGTTAACTATAAAGATTATTCTAAAATTTAAGTTTTTTATAAACTATCTGGTAAAAAAATCAACACGTCACATCTTAATTAATGCATTTTATTCTTACAAACTTAGATATATATTATTTAACAGCCGAAATCGGATTTTTTTAATTTTACAAAGTAAGTCATAAATAGACTGTTGTCTGTCAGTCACTTACTTTCCATTCTAATGTGTCTTAATAAAACAATCATTTAAATGGATATCGTTCTAATTCAAATACCAAGTTTCTTGTTTGATATGTTTCTTATTCATGAATATAAGCTTTATATAAGGTGGTCTCCAATAAATAATCTTTTGCCTTGTCGTTTCATATCTGTAGTGGTCACGTCTATTAAAGGCTCCTATTGTGTACACTCATAATGAGAGTTGTGTTATCGAATTTACAAATTTGTCAAGTTATACCATCTTATATTAGTGTTTGTTAATGAATTAGTTTCTAAATAGTTGCTTAAAAACTAAACAAGAAGAAATTGTTTAAAAGTGACATATATTGACTTAAACAAATACATCCTTCAAGTAAATTGCCTTCGGAGTATTGAGAATACATGAGTGATAATGATTATGCGATTATCCTAATGAAATATCTTGTGTGCTCAATCCAATAATAAACAAATATGTTTAAATAGAGAACAAGTTATATGGATTACAACTCATTGATCAGCAACTAACGTAAATCTATCACCCCAGTGCACATACCAACACTGCATGAGACTTGCTAGCATACTGAGAACTGGAGCTCATTAGTCCACCATCTGCTCATAATAACCTAACTGACCGTAGCTTAGGGTCAGTGATTGTAGGGAAGCAACTCCGTAAGGGCGATTTCTTACGTATTGTTTCAAAATATACCATTTTTGTTTCGTCTCGCGCAACTTCAGTTTTCAACACACATTGTAGCTGATAAGCAAATTGTATAGACAAGTATATCTGGTTTGGGAATTGATGTTGGATGGGTTTGTAGAACATATAGTTATTCAAGAAATCTGCACTGAAAACGGGAAAATTGTCAAAAATGACAGGTTATATGATCAAATCCACTAGGCAGTACATGTGTATTTGTTATAGCGATGGCAACGTCAATATTAAAGGCAAAATTATGAAAAAATACCACCATGTAGCCAAGAATTTGAATTTAGAGATTTGATGTTGGATGGTATCATACCTGTAAACAATGAGATAATACAGACATTCAAAAAAAATTCCCTTAGTAATTATCATTATTTTACGCTTCACTGATTTCTTAGCCAGCAGAAGATTGATCGACATACACATCGGTCGCAAGAGAGATCTGGCCCAAGAGGTTGAGAAGCAAGTTCTGAATGGTAGGTGCAGATTGTACTACTACTACTACTACTACTACTACTACTACTACTACTACTACTACTACTACTACTTTAAATTCGAAGTTAACGCCTCTGTAAACATGAATAGGTTGCGGTAAGAATGTTGTAGAGTATAAATTGTTGCTCTCTTAGATTTACCATTGTTGTTTATTGTGAAGGTAACACATATTTACTTATGATAATTTTGGGCAAACATGTGGATTAGTTATTGTGGGTCTGTTTCAGAGGGTATTCCAACGCTCTCTAGTGGACTTACCAATATTCTAAGTCCATACCCAAGAATATGCCACATTCGCAAGGGGCGCAAGTCTTACCAAAAAAGAAGCGCTAATAAAATCTAACAAGGGCCATAACGCTTTTGACCTTATTGAACCACCAGCAAATTCTTAATTAGGTTCCCTGTGGCTAAATCCTGATGTTGTCGAACATGTGTTGTTATATAACTCCACTTGTCAGGGTTGGGGGTCTAACGGTTTATTATCTAAGTAAACACTCGACCCTTTTACTAGTTAATTGAAGGGCAATTCTTTCTTAATTTTGAGAATATATATTTAATGGGTTAACTTCTGTTAAACATCGTCTAGAAATATATTTCAGTCAAGTTAATAGTTTCTCATAAACAATAAAAAGCGATTAAAGTTGAAAATTCGAAATTCTAACAAGAAATGCGAAAAGAAATAACAAAATCATGTTTCAGAATTTTCATGAAGTTATCTGATCAACAGTCATCACTTTAGATAGGTTTCTGTTCTCTTGGTATTTTTTAAAAATTATAATAAACGCCTTTGAAAGACGTTTAACATTTATCATAAACATGAATTTTCCCAATTGTAGTGAAACTTAAAGGCACTAGCGCACGCAAGTAATTTGTAAGTTATTAAGTAAATATGTACATATGCAGGTTAACTATAAAGATTATTCTAAAATATAAGTTTTTTATAAACTATCTGGTAAAAAAATCAACACGTCACATCTTAAAAAATGCATTTTATTCTTATAACTTAGATATATATTATTTAACACCCGAAATCGGATTTTTTAAATTTTACAAAGTAAGTCATAAATAGACTGTTGTCTGTCTGTCACGTACTCTCCATACTAATGTGTCTTAATAAAGCAATCATTTGAATGGATAATGTTCTAATTCAAATACCCAGTTTCTTCTTTGATATGTTTCTTATTCATAAATATAAGCTTTATATAAGGTGGTCTCCAATAAATAATCTTTTGCCTTGTCGTTTCATATCTGTAGTGGTCACGTCTATTAAAGGCTCCTATTGTGTACACTCATAATGAGAGTTGTGTTATCGAATTTACAAATTTGTCAAGTTATACCATCTTATATTAGTGTTTGTTAATGACTTAGTTTCTAAATAGTTGCTTAAAAACTAAACAAGAAGAATTTGTTTAAAAGTGACATATATACAGACTTATGCAAATACATCCTTCAAATAAATTGCCTTCGGAGTATTGAGAATACATGAGTGATAATGATTATGCGATTATCCTAATGAAATATCTTGTGTGCTTAATCCCATAATAAACAAATATGTTTAAATAGAGAACAAGTTATATGGATTACAACTCATTGATCAGCAACTAACGTAAATCTATCACCTCAGTGCACATACCAACACTGCATGAGACTTGCTAGCATACTGAGATCTGGAGCTCATTAGTCCACCATCTGCTCATAATAACCTAACTGACCGTAGCTTAGGGTCAGTGATTGAAGGGAAGCAACTCCGTAAGGGCGATTTCTTACGTATTGTTTCAAAATATACCATTTTTGTTTTGTCTCGCGCAACTTCAGTTTTCAACACACATTGTAGCTGATTAGCAAATTGTATAGACAAGTATATCTGGTTTGGGAATTGATGTTGGATGGGTTTGTAGAACATATAGTTATTCAAGAAATCTGCACTGAAAACGGGAAAATCGTCAAAAATGACCGGTTATGTGATCAAATCCACTAGACAGTACATGTGTATTTGTTATAGCGATGGCAACGTCAATATTAAAGGCAAAATTATGAAAAAATACCACCATGTAGCCAAGAATTTGAATTTAGAGATTTGATGTTGGATGGTATCATAGCTGTAAACAATGAGATAATACAGACATTCAAAAAAAGTTCCTTCAGTAATTATCATTATTTTTACATTTCACTGATTTCTTAGCCAGCAGAAGATTGATCAACATAAACATCGTCTAGAAATATATTTCAGTCAAGTTAATAGTTTCTCATAAACAATAAAAAGCGATTAAAGTTGAAAATTCGAAATTTTAACAAGAAATGCGAAAAGAAATAACAAAATCATGTTTCAGAATTTTCATGAAGTTATCTGATCAACAGTCATCACTTTAGATAGGTTTCTGTTCTCTTGGTATTTTTTAAAAATTATAATAAACGCCTTTGAAAGACGTTTAACATTTATCATAAACATGAATTTTCCCAATTGTAGTGAAACTTAAAGGCACTAGCGCACGCAAGTAATTTGTAAGTTATTAAGTAAATATGTACATATGCAGGTTAACTATAAAGATTATTCTAAAATATAAGTTTTTTATAAACTATCTGGTAAAAAAATCAACACGTCACATCTTAAAAAATGCATTTTATTCTTATAACTTAGATATATATTATTTAACACCCGAAATCGGATTTTTTAAATTTTACAAAGTAAGTCATAAATAGACTGTTGTCTGTCTGTCACGTACTCTCCATACTAATGTGTCTTAATAAAGCAATCATTTGAATTGATAATGTTCTAATTCAAATACCCAGTTTCTTCTTTGATATGTTTCTTATTCATAAATATAAGCTTTATATAAGGTGGTCTCCAATAAATAATCTTTTGCCTTGTCGTTTCATATCTGTAGTGGTCACGTCTATTAAAGGCTCCTATTGTGTACACTCATAATGAGAGTTGTGTTATCGAATTTACAAATTTGTCAAGTTATACCATCTTATATTAGTGTTTGTTACTGACTTAGTTTCTAAATAGTTGCTTAAAAACTAAACAAGAAGAAATTGTTTAAAAGTGACATATATTGACTTATGCAAATACATCCTTCAAATAAATTGCCTTCGGAGTATTGAGAATACATGAGTGATAATGATTATGCGATTATCCTAATGAAATATCTTGTGTGCTTAATCCCATAATAAACAAATATGTTTAAATAGAGAACAAGTTATATGGATTACAACTCATTGATCAGCAACTAACGTAAATCTATCACCTCAGTGCACATACCAACACTGCATGAGACTTGCTAGCATACTGAGATCTGGAGCTCATTAGTCCACCATCTGCTCATAATAACCTAACTGACCGTAGCTTAGGGTCAGTGATTGAAGGGAAGCAACTCCGTAAGGGCGATTTCTTACGTATTGTTTCAAAATATACCATTTTTGTTTTGTCTCGCGCAACTTCAGTTTTCAACACACATTGTAGCTGATTAGCAAATTGTATAGACAAGTATATCTGGTTTGGGAATTGATGTTGGATGGGTTTGTAGAACATATAGTTATTCAAGAAATCTGCACTGAAAACGGGAAAATCGTCAAAAATGACCGGTTATGTGATCAAATCCACTAGACAGTACATGTGTATTTGTTATAGCGATGGCAACGTCAATATTAAAGGCAAAATTATGAAAAAATACCACCATGTAGCCAAGAATTTGAATTTAGAGATTTGATGTTGGATGGTATCATAGCTGTAAACAATGAGATAATACAGACATTCAAAAAAAGTTCCTTCAGTAATTATCATTATTTTTACATTTCACTGATTTCTTAGCCAGCAGAAGATTGATCAACATAAACATCGTCTAGAAATATATTTCAGTCAAGTTAATAGTTTCTCATAAACAATAAAAAGCGATTAAAGTTGAAAATTCGAAATTTTAACAAGAAATGCGAAAAGAAATAACAAAATCATGTTTCAGAATTTTCATGAAGTTATCTGATCAACAGTCATCACTTTAGATAGGTTTCTGTTCTCTTGGTATTTTTTAAAAATTATAATAAACGCCTTTGAAAGACGTTTAACATTTATCATAAACATGAATTTTCCCAATTGTAGTGAAACTTAAAGGCACTAGCGCACGCAAGTAATTTGTAAGTTATTAAGTAAATATGTACATATGCAGGTTAACTATAAAGATTATTCTAAAATATAAGTTTTTTATAAACTATCTGGTAAAAAAATCAACACGTCACATCTTAAAAAATGCATTTTATTCTTATAACTTAGATATATATTATTTAACACCCGAAATCGGATTTTTTAAATTTTACAAACTAAGTCATAAATAGACTGTTGTCTGTCTGTCACGTACTCTCCATACTAATGTGTCTTAATAAAGCAATCATTTGAATTGATAATGTTCTAATTCAAATACCCAGTTTCTTCTTTGATATGTTTCTTATTCATAAATATAAGCTTTATATAAGGTGGTCTCCAATAAATAATCTTTTGCCTTGTCGTTTCATATCTGTAGTGGTCACGTCTATTAAAGGCTCCTATTGTGTACACTCATAATGAGAGTTGTGTTATCGAATTTACAAATTTGTCAAGTTATACCATCTTATATTAGTGTTTGTTACTGACTTAGTTTCTAAATAGTTGCTTAAAAACTAAACAAGAAGAAATTGTTTAAAAGTGACATATATTGACTTATGCAAATACATCCTTCAAATAAATTGCCTTCGGAGTATTGAGAATACATGAGTGATAATGATTATGCGATTATCCTAATGAAATATCTTGTGTGCTTAATCCCATAATAAACAAATATGTTTAAATAGAGAACAAGTTATATGGATTACAACTCATTGATCAGCAACTAACGTAAATCTATCACCTCAGTGCACATACCAACACTGCATGAGACTTGCTAGCATACTGAGATCTGGAGCTCATTAGTCCACCATCTGCTCATAATAACCTAACTGACCGTAGCTTAGGGTCAGTGATTGAAGGGAAGCAACTCCGTAAGGGCGATTTCTTACGTATTGTTTCAAAATATACCATTTTTGTTTTGTCTCGCGCAACTTCAGTTTTCAACACACATTGTAGCTGATTAGCAAATTGTATAGACAAGTATATCTGGTTTGGGAATTGATGTTGGATGGGTTTGTAGAACATATAGTTATTCAAGAAATCTGTACTGAAAACGGGAAAATCGTCAAAAATGACCGGTTATATGATCAAATCCACTAGACAGTACATGTGTATTTGTTATAGCGATGGCAACGTCAATATTAAAGGCAAAATTATGAAAAAATACCACCATGTAGCCAAGAATTTGAATTTAGAGATTTGATGTTGGATGGTATCATACCTGTAAACAATGAGATAATACAGACATTCAAAAAAAGATCCTTCAGTAATTATCATTATTTTTACATTTCACTGATTTCTTAGCCAGCAGAAGATTGATCAACATAACCATCGGTGGCAAGAGAGATCTGGCCAAAGAGGTTGAGAAGCGAGTTCTGAATGGTAGGTGCAGATTGTACTACTACTACTACTACTACTACTACTACTACTACTACTACTACTACTACTACTACTACTTCGAATTCGAAGTTAACGCCTCTGTAAACATGAACAGATTGCGGCAAGAATGTTGTAGAGTATAAATTGTTGCTCTCTTAGTTTTACCATTGTTGTTTATTGTGAAGGTAACACATATTTACTTATGATAATTTTGGGCAAACATGTGGATTAGTTATTGTGGGTCTGTTTCAGAGGGTATTCCAGCGCTCTCTAGTGGACTTACCAATATCCTAAGTCCATACCCAAGAATATGCCACATTCGCAAGGGGCGCAACTCTTACCAAAAAAGAAGCGCTAATAAAATCTAACAAGGGCCATAACGCTTTTGACCTTATTGAACCACCAGCAAATTCTTAATTAGGTTCCCTGTGTCTAAATCATGATGTTGTCGAACATGTGTTGTTATATAACTCCACTTGTCAGGGTTGGGGGTCTAACAGTTTATTATCTAAGTAAACACTCGACCCTTTTACTAGTTAATTGAAGGGCAATTCTTTCTTAATTTTGAGAATATATATTTGATGGGTTAACTACTGTTAAACATCGTCTAGAAATATATTTCAGTCAAGTTAATAGTTTCTCATAAACAATAAAAAGCGATTAAAGTTGAAAATTCGAAATTCTAACAAGAAATGCGAAAAATAACAAAACCATGTTTCAGAAGTTTCATGAAGTTATCTGATCAACAGTCATCACTTTAGATAGGTTTCTGTTCTCTTGGTATTTTTTAAAAATTATAATAAACGCCTTTGAAAGTCGTTCAACATTTATCATAAACATGAATTTTCCCAATTGTAGTGAAACTTAAAGGCACTAGCGCACGCAAGTAATTTGTAAGTTATTTAGTAAATATGTACATATGCAGGTTAACTATAAAGATTATTCTAAAATATAAGTTTTTTATAAACTATCTGGTAAAAAAATCAACACGTCACATCTTAAAAAATGCATTTTATTCTTACAAACTTAGATATATATTATTTAACAGCCGAAATCGGATTTTTTTAATTTTACAAAGTAAGTCATAAATAGACTGTTTTCTCATACAATGGATAGTGTTCTCGGCATAATAAAGTCAACGGATATTTTCGATATCCGTTGGAGTCATATGCGGATACATATGCAAATTACAGAGGTCAAGTGCCGGAACTTTTTCTGATAATTACTATGACGTCACACGCTTTATCATTTGGAATGCCTGCACAAACGGATGGTTTCAGCAAATTATTCGTGATCTAATGCATCGAAATTAAGTTGAAAAAATGACAAACGGACTTTGTGCAGCTGTTTTGTGAAGTTCATGATCAAGCAGTGCAAAATAACTTAATTACATCGCTGGTTGAAATCAACCGAAATATACAAATATACGAATATTTCAATGAATGAACTGAGTTATCTTTTACTCACGGGAACCCAAGGCAGATTGAATCACACGTTCAATGACCTCATATTTAGCTGCGATGTATCATACATGTTTTCATTATTCATTGGGTTTTGGAAATTAAGTAGAGTAAGTATTAGTTAATCTATCCGTAACGCTGCGTTTACATAAACTGCCATTTGCATTTGGAAAAGGGAAGGCACTCTTGTTCTAAGTGAGTTACGCTCGCCGCCTGAGTACGTGTGAATGCAAAGGCGAAAGTTTTCGGGTTCAAATCTACAAGTACTTTTGAAACGGAAAATTATTTTCGTTAACATCTTTTTTATTTATAAACAAATTCGAAGACCAACTGTAACATGTATATCATGCCAACACAACAGCTCTGTTGCCTCAAAGGCAAAGAATGGAGGATTAATTTAATGTCAATTTACCGTGGATATCATTACGCTGTTCATTTGCATATATCAATGCGCACATTTGAAGATAACTTTTACAGCTCCAGTAATGACGGCAGACCTTTCTTGACAAAATCAATGCAGAATGACATTGTATGATAAAGAGGTTATCATTCTCGTATGTTTTGGGATGGTAAATATCCTGCATTAGGAATAAACACTATGTATTTAGCTCGCCAAGGCTCGCAAAATACAATGTTTATTCCTAATGCAGGATATTTACCATCCCAAAACATACTCGCATGATAACCTCTATGTCTGTCTGTCACTTACTTTCCATACTAATGTGTCTTAATAAAGCAATCATTTAAATGGATATCGTTCTAATTCATATACCCAGTTTCTTCTTTGATATGTTTCTTATTCATAAATATAAGCTTTATATAAGGTGGTCTCCAATAAATAATCTTTTGCCTTGTCGTTTAATATCTGTAGTGGTCAAGTCTATTAAAGGCTCCTATTGTGTACACTCATAATGAGAGTTGTGTTATCGAATTTACAAATTTGTCAAGTTATACCATCTTATATTAGTGTTTGTTACTGACTTAGTTTCTAAATAGTTGCTTAAAAACTAAACAAGAAGAAATTGTTTTAAAGGGTCATATATTGACTTATGCAAATGCATCCTTCAAATAAATTGCCTTCGGAATAAATGAGAATACATGAGTGATAATGATTATGCAATTATCCTAATGAAATATCTTGTGTGCTTAATCCCATAATAAACAAATATGTTTAAATAGAGAACAAGTTATATGGATTACAACTCATTGATCAGCAACTAACGTAAATCTATCACCTCAGTGCACTGCATGAGACTTGCTAGCATACTGAGATCTGGAGCTCATTAGTCCACCATCTGCTCATAATAACCTAACTGACCGTTGCTTAGGGTCAGTGATTGAAGGGAAGCAACTCTGTAAGGGCAATTTCTTATGTATTGTTTCAAAATATACCATTTTTTGTTTCGTCTCGCGCAACTTCAGTTTTCAACACACATTGTAGCTGATTAGCAAATTGTATAGACAAGTATATCTGGTTTGGGAATTGATGTTGGATGGGTTTGTAGAACATATAGTTATGCAAGAAATGTGCACTGAAAACGGGAAAATTGTCAAAAATGACCGGTTATATGATCAAATCCACTAGGCAGTACATGTGTATTTGTTATAGCGATGGCAACGTCAATATTAAAGGCAAAATTATGAAAAAGTACCACCATGTAGCCAAGAATTTGAATTTAGAGATTTGATGTTGGATGGTATCATAGCTGTAAACAATGAGATAATACAGACATTCAAAAAATGTTCCTTCAGTAATTATCATTATTTTTACATTTCACTGATTTCTTAGCCAGCAGAAGATTGATCAACATAACCATCGGTGGCAAGAGAGATCTGGCCCAAGAGGTTGAGAAGCTAGTTGTGAATGGTAGGTGCAGATTCTACTACTACTACTACTACTACTACTACTACTACTACAACTACTACTACTACTACTACTACTACTGCTACAACTTCTGCTACTACTACTACTACTACTACTTCTACTACTACTACTACTGCTACTGATACTACTACTAATACTACAACTACTACTACTACTACTACTACTACTACTACTACTGATACAACTACTGCTACTACTACTACTACTACTACTGCTACTACTACTATTACTGCTACTACCACTACAACTTCCACTACTACTACTACTGCTGCTGCTGCTTCTACTATTACTACTACTACTACCACTACTTCTACTAACACCACTACTACTGCTACTACTGCTACTGCTACTGCTGCTTCTACTACTACTACTACTACTACTACTGCTACTGCAGCTGCTGCTTCTACTACACTACTACTACACCACCACCACTACTACTGCTACTACTACTACCAACACTGCTACTACTGCTAATAATAATGATATTGGAATATCAAAATAAGACATATATCCATGTCAGTTTCATACCAAAATCGCACACAAAAAAGAGATCAAGAGTTTTCATATTTTCATTGTAGATAAAGTAAAGTAAAGTTTAATAGAAAATTTTGTGAAGTTAAAAAAATCTTTGTTGATATAAAAAGTCTCAAAATTTCAAGAAATGTTCTTGTTTTTTCTTTGACAGCAGTAGAGCAGAAGCTTGAAGAAAAACTGAAACTGTAAAAGGTGAGTCGAGTAGACTTTTAATGTAATAAGAATTAATAATTCTAAAAGGTATTTTAATCATTAGTTACCAGTTTAATTAACAATTAGAGAAATTGTATCAAAATTATATGTTAATGATTTCGTAGTTTATGAAACACTGAAGGCGACCTCCTGCATATTTAACCATTTTTTGCAAGACACATATAGTCAGAATTAATATGCTGTATGTAATTTATAACTGAAGACTTAATTTTGAATATATACACCTCGAAAAAATAATGCACCAACAAGTAATTCTTGATTTCTTCCTATGCTCTGCAACCAATCTAAACAAATCGGTCATATTTTTAGCTCTTTCTGACAATTGCATCACCAAAGCGGTATGGATTCTACCAAATTCGACTTTCGAATGTTGTTGTTTTCCAAGCGAATATTGATGACTGTTCTTAAAATGATAAACTCTGTAATTACTTAAGGGTTTGTTGGTTTTCATATCTTAAGACGTTGTTTTACCTAACAAACACTTTGATTTGAATAAGTTCTTTAACAATCGAATACCAAAGGTTTTAAAATAATGGGGCATTGAAAAAAACAGGCATTGCAATACTTTTATCGAGGCGTATATTTTAATGCTTCCACTTTTAATACAATTATTTTGTTTAGCAATAGCTTAGAAGCCTTGCTTTCCTTTTTGCAGGTTGGAGTCACATCGTTATATTATGAGTTAACTAATAAAATGAAATGACTGATACCATGCTTTAAGTCTTTGTTTGAAAAATATCTTCGAGTTTTATTGCACACCAAGGCCAATGTAAATGAAAAAAATATATAATAACAATTAACAGAAGCTCTGTTCAAAACACTTTAAAATAGTGAAGTGAAATTTGATTTACATATATTAAACGTTTTCTATTGATCGCTTTGATTGGATTTCTAATGATTTATGAAACTAAATAAAAATCACCTTACATATTTTACATAATAATTATATGACACATTAGTTTTAAGAGGTTACTTGTGTCTCTTGAGCGCTAATAGATCTTATAATTATAATGAATAAGGTGTTCAATGATTAAAATACAATTACTATTTACTAATTTAGTATTCACAAACAATTTCCTTGTCTACTTTATGAAATGTTATTAGGTAGTGAATTTAATTATGATTTATAAAGTTTCAATATATTTTAGATATAACATAGTTAAATGACCTTATTGAATGTGGTAAAATGTTAACCCCTTTGATTTCGTTCCCCCATTAACAGAAATATTATGAGAAAAGAATACATGTAACACTTGAGATTATTAGGAACAATGTCGCATCTCTGAACCGTTTTTTTTTTCATTTAAAAAAATAAATGTTGAATATTTTGAGAATGGAGAGCTCACTAGTTTCAGGCCTACCAAGGTAACGGATCAAATAACCTCCGAATGGAAAAAATAACCGCATGAATTAGATAACCTCAAAAACGGTACAAATAACCTCGTCAGTGGTATTAATAACCTCAAAACGGAACGAATAACCTCAAAACGGATTCAATAACCTCGATTTGTGCAGTGCATCCTTACGATCTACCCAGTTTGAGTGAAGGAGCCCAGTCTTCTGTTTATGTTTACGTCAGCAGCTGTCATTTTGCCAGATAAAAAAATATTAAGGTATTTAGGCCTACTTGAATTAAAAAATAACGGTATATCAATAATAATTTGGTCACCGACACAATATATTTCTAAAATTTGGAAATATGTATTGTGGTTTACGAGAATCGATTTTCCAACAAAATTTTTGTAACGATATTAAATATTAAATCGAAGTACTGATCAAGAATAGGCATACATATATTTGCAAATGGTGTAATAAATGAATGAACCAAATGCAGGAGTATCTAGAAAGTTTTATATAAAATTAATTATAAAAATTAAATATCAAACTATTTTTCTCTGAAGTTCGCTGGTTTGAAGTCTTCAATGTTATTTCCATGTTGGAAAGATAACTTTATGTGCCTAACCTGAAACATTTTTTTTCTTTATAAAATATGACCCGTTTAGCTTGTACTTTTGTTTATGATCAGCTGGATAGTCAATGTCAAAATATAAAGAGGATATCAAAAGGTTTAGAATTTTATTCAAAAAATCTTGTTTCATCATAAAGATAGAATATAGTGAAGTACAATGTTGACATTGTTCCGAAATAACCAAACTTGAATATCATCAAAAGATTTAATATTTTAAAAAAACAATTTCTCTGAATGAATTATTTTCTTTCTAAATATTGTAATAGTTTCTTCTTAATTTTTCTGATATTATTCAAAAGCTAGTGTCGATGAATGAAATGAAAATATTTCACAAGTCAAAACTCTGTAGATCTACTAAATTATTCAAAATCGGAGTATTTGTCAATAATCATTTAAAAATAGTTTTTACATCATTTTGTTCAGAATAATTTTTTTTATCAGAAAATAATTTAGGTCCATGACTGGGATTTTGGTCCAGCAAGCAAGGACTGGTTATGCATTGAAAATTGAAATTATTTTCATATTGTACAATTCCATTTAAAACTAAAGAGAGAATACATTTTTGCAGCTTAGACTTTTGATCTCGAATAGTCATGAAATACAATCTAACATCAGCTAGGGAACGCATCGGGGAAAGTGTCAACAAACTCACTTGATGTCTGCGCCGGTCATCATCAGACCCATATTTTGCGTGTGTAGCAAAAGTCAAATTCGCCGCAATACAAACTCAACTAAAACTAGACTATCAATTGATTACAGTGTCACGTCATATCCAACACCGTTGATGCATGCAATTCGAACACAGTTACGATTTAATTTTCAGATTATCTGGTCGAAAATGTCTTCTAGTTTGATTGTAGGGCTATATGGAAATCACATAAATTTCACAAAATCTACTCACAGGGATTTTATTCGTGATCGAATCCTGTTAGGCCTGCGCGATCGTTTGGTCTACATTATGCAAATTATGACCCCATCGGGTCAAGGACAGTAAATGAATCACCGCTGTTAAGATAAAATTACGACATTATAATAATAATAATAATTTATTTTTGATTTATGGGGGAAAACTTCACTGCTAGCGTAACTTAAATTGACAGCTGCCGGCGTAAACATAAACAGAAGACTGGGCTCCTTCACTCAAACTATAGGTAAATCGTAGGGATGCGCTGGGCAAATCGAGGTTATTGAATCCTTTTTGAGGTTATTCGTTCCGTTTTGAGGTTATTAATACCGCTGACGAGGTTATTAGTACTGTTTTTTGAGGTTATCTAATCCATTCATGCGGTTATTTGTTCCATTTGGAGGTTATTTGATCCGTTACCTTGGTAGGCCTGAGTTTCATTTAACATTTTCAAGCAGTAAACAAACGGGATTGTATCTTTGCGTTTGTTTACTATAGATAATCTCACCAAAATTAGTTCGAGTATGTCCCTCGTACTGGCAATAGTTAAGCTTTGCGTAGGAAGATGGTTATTCTTATGCATGCACATTCTAAATTCTCTTGAAAGATTTGCTTTTCTTTCACAATACAGTCGCATTTCGTTAAGTAAACGTTAGATAAGGAAAAACCATGAATATGTAAAAACTGTGTCCCGGCCTCGCGTTTAATTTGGAAACAGAATTGATGTTCCTTAAAGAGCCACTGTGTGAGTTGTTGGAGTCATAAACTAGTATGCCAAACTTAATCAATGGTGTCATTTGATCGCGAAGTATCGACTGTTACCAAAAATACACATTCAAAAGATTATTGTTTTTTTTACAGTGACGATATGAGGGTAGAAAGTCGCAATAATGATCGAAAACCGGTCAGTGGCGCGCGTCAAATAGTCAAACGTAATTTTGGAGACTTATCTAAAACAGCCAGGAAGGCAGTTAGGAGTTGATATCGTTTGTTAGGTTATATAATTAGTATCCATGTTTATTGGACGTGATATCTACACCTCTGTGAATTTATAATGCTGTTTTTAGATTTTCATTGACCATCAGTATTTGTCATGTATTATTATGTCTTTTGGACATGAAAAGTTTAGATGTTTTGATTTTATATCACCACTTATGACATGTAGGTTCGTATCAAAGGTAAATAATATGTCATGAACATCTCGGAGTGGCTTTTTAAGGAACAATGGAAGAAATAATTTTGAGCTTTCATAGTCCTGTGAAATTTTCTTGAAAGAGCTGCGGCTGTACATCGAAAGCAAAACTGACGACTTTTAAGGATTTTACGGCTGAATTATTTCTTTTCCTGAATACATCTGTCATTAAATCTAAAAAATGGTACGAAATCTTCGTTTCAAGAGTCTACTACATGGAAACGTCGTAAAATCAACTACAACGTCATGTTTCAATTTAGTGCTCATAAAGATTGTTTTCTTTAATCAACATTTGCAGCATTTAAAAAATATTTGTTATATATTCTGTGATCCATGTGTTCATGTTTTAAAAAAAATCGTGAAAGTTTACAAGTGCATGTTTGTTTTAAAAAAGTATGCATAAATCAATCATCGTTACATAAGGGATTGTACATTATGATATATGCATATTAGTAATAACGACATTTCGGTGAATTACACAAAGAGGAAATTAGCGTACATGTCTTCCTTTGGTTTATGTAATATTAGTAATTAGTTTTATATGTATCACAAAAATATCAAATATTTAAGTACCTCAACACTTGGGCCAGTGAATATAACAGATGTCTAACAAAGAGAGCAGAAGCCTTGTATATAAATTCAACCACTGACGATAGATGTTCGTTATTAGAAGCCGGGGCCTAGACTTTCGAAGTTCTCTTGGTGCAAAGACAGTCGTAGGCCAATGTTGATTGATGATACTTTCGACTATCTTAGTGCTGAGATCAAGCCCTGATTCCTGTTCAGTAGTTGATCTCCAAATTTTGGAATCGCGAAGAAATGCACCTTAGTACAGTTAAGGTTCAATCACACATCCCTGGCAGGTGCCTACTATACAAATAAACAGTAAATGGTGAGGTGAAGCGACTTGGGGTTAAGAACCGTTTTCAAGAATATTTCACTAATATCTCGGCCGCTAGTTATATTGCTGGAGGAAAGCCCATAACGCCCTTGTGACTAATATGCATTGCATTGAAACCCAGGAGCATCGGCGGGCTATTGCGATTTATGGCGATCATCCTAGATGTTTAACATTGAGAAGACGGTATATATACTAAGCGAGATTCTCTAAGAGAATAGATGCTGAAAAATATGGTCAGCTTTCAATTAAAAACTAATAACTAATGATTTAAACATATTTTATTCATGAAGAAACGGATTGGGAACAAGTTCTCCAACTTAGGATACCCTCTCCTTGGTATTTACAATATATGATAAAATGATGACAGATACTGAACAAGAAAAAGTTGTAGGAAGAAGAATAGCAAAGAAGAAAGGATAAATGAAACACTAGTTTGTTAAACAAATCGTTTGGTAGCATGAATATACAATTGAACAAACTCAAATATATTAACATTTTGACAAAATGACAGGTCTGCACTTACCTCTAACAAAACCTGAAGAGTAACTGAAATACATAATGTATGAAGTATGCGCTTTACTGACGACATAAGGTTTTCTCTCTCATTTTTGTACAGAGAACATTCAAAGAAAAAATGATAAGAGTTCTCAACATAATGTCCACAAGTACAATCGGTATCAGGCTTCATTCCAAATTTGTATAAATCACAATTCAATGAACTGACAGCATAACGCAATTTAATAATAACTAATTGTATAAGTACAGAAGTCTGTAACCAGTTTACTTATTCACCAATGATTTTACTGCGATTACACCATATGACAAATATATATATATTTGTTCAGGGTGTTTGTAATAATAACTTGTCCTAACATAAAACCATAAATCTATATTGAAGAATATATGAAAACAACAATTTCTTTACATTGAATGATATATCTGTTGTCCAATATATTTTTTTAATTCCTTGTCTTTAGTTTGTAAAATTGCATCGTCGTCAGTCCAAACGACTTCATCTACTTGTATATCGTTCAGTTCGTGTTCATGATTTAATAATAATTTTCTATTCAATTGAAATCAAATCAACAAAATATTTCTTACTTTAAAGTTGTCGATTCAGAATCAAACCTGCTGGTTGAATGTGAAGTTCTTAAAGCTGCAAACCCCTTTAATATTTGAACAAGAGATATCAACTTTAAAATAAGATATTTTCTCAAAAGTAACATTTTACTTCTAGACTGATTGAAATTGACCATCTTCCGAGGTAGAAATATTTGAAAATGTTGCCTCTGCCGAACACGAAGTCCTTCGGGGTTTCCTTTCAACACGGTCTGAGGGCAGCCCGTATATAGTGATGTTCTGTTACAGGTTATCTAATCATTAGCGGGCCACTCATATCGTCGCCTTTAAAACTTTCGATGTTGGGGATCATTGAGAAAAAATGTTTTTCAGCAGCTACTTACCTCTAACTTCTGATTCCGAAAGGTTTTGCCTGCAACCCCGTCATTGGTTAACCAACTTATGTCAGAACACGGAGGACACTTCCTATTAGATCGAGTTCGTCCATTGAAAAATGCTGACCATAGATTGTGAAGAAGATGGAATGATCACATTCAGAAACATGATCCCGCAAAGGATTCGTTTTAGTAGAAAAGTAAAAATTATCCAAAAGCACTCTGCAAAAAAGAGAACTCCCCTTAATCGTCCTGTAACAATTTACCGTATGATTTCGAAGAGGTTTGCACATGTGGAGAAGTGAGCGACAAAATGCATTTACTAACTAATCTTTAGAAGTGTTTTTCTGATCACACAAGTAACATTAAGTTTCAACACATTTCATAAAATTTTCAAACATCAAATCATGCTCATCTATCTTTCAAGCACTTTCATCAACTGCCACAATACAATTTTAGGTTTCCAGTTTTCTGCACAAATTTGTTAAGCTACAGAACACTTACTCTATAAAATCATTAAAACTTTAAGATGGATATAAGCAAAGCATGTTATAAATAAAACCATATGGTGCTAAGTCAAATGTATATGTCATCATTAAAATTGAACGTATACCCAAATTGTCAGAATAAAGGAACAACAATGCCTGATGGAGGACAATAACCCAACTTTATTCCACGATGATTCAACATTTGCTATTTCATTCTCGCGTATTGACTATAATATCTGCTGTAATACTAAGTGAATGCTTTTGCAGCATAAAAATGTCTACTGCTTTTAATAAACGTCTACAGCTGCATACCGAAAGTTTGTTCACTTACCACTGAATCGTAGTGCAAATATCATGAAATTTAGGTTTCGTTTCAACGTCAATAGAATAACTTCAGCAAAACTGAAAATGGATCACTCACTGGCCATGTGTGAAATAGCCATTCTTGAACTCTTTTGGGGATCGTCTTGTCTCTGGTGCAAAAATTCGAATTTTGGCATATTGATATAGACAGAGGGGGTCACATTTTCGAAATTTCGATTTCGTTAAATGTCAAATAAAATGTTCCTGAGAACAAAACCAACATTTTAAAAGATTACATGGAGAAAAATAAAAATTCGTGTTTTCGTAATTTTGACCCCTGGTCACTTCAATGACCTGCCAAAACTGTTACGGGTAATTGTCGGGTATGATAAACATTTGCCTTAAAGAAGAATGGATCTGCATATGTGTATTGAAAATTCAATATTATACGGTTTTTTTCGCAACGCTACGATACCTCAAAGGCATCTCAAATTACATGATACTTGCACTAGTATATACAGGTATGTGAACAAACTTTTTGCATGTAGCTGTTAGCCAAAGTACCAAGCTTTAAGCACAGTTTGCAAGCCCTAAGTGTACATGAATTTTTCATTTGTATCTTTAGGACATATTAGCAAGTTTAACGCGTCTTTAATGGGCATTTAGAAGTGACATGCATAATGAAGACAACAAGATGATAATTTCTTCCTTGTGAAATTCACGACGTTCCGTAGTGTATGCTTAGTCCTTCATCTGGTGGGAAAACGAACTAGTAAGCATAGACTCTGAAACATCGGGATTTCAAAATAAAGAAGCTATTATCCAGAAAAATATTGTCATCTTTGAGGCTAACACGGTTGATTCTTCCACCTATCTCTGGTCATTCACCATATGTTTGAGAGGTTCATTGAGACAGATAATTGGATTCAATAGATATATTCATCAAATATACTTGTCTGCAAAATACCCTTTAGCAAGTCGCTTCAAAATCAATGTACATGTAAACTTGTTGCAAACCCTGATGCGTTTTCTAATTCGATTCGACAATGATCTTACATCTGAAGTACATGAGAATATGCTTGATCCAAATCAAGAACATGCGTGCCATGGACGCTAAAAGCATTAATCGAATGGTCATGGCAAAGGTCTAAAATCGCATCAATTATATATGAGCATGTTCAGATCTTTAAGTTAGGATCATTATAAGCTGCATGGTTTCCATGATACATCACGTAATACATCTGTTCGCCAAGCTGCAAACTTGCCATCTAACTGCATGTCTATAGATTTTACAGATTTACAATAGACTACTTGTTAATATTTAACAACCAAGGTGCCATTAGGCTGCTGCTCTATGAATCAAGCCCGTGAAGATCACAGTAGTAATTGCATCAGAACCTAACAATTCGTGATCGTATTGTGGGTCCTCAAACACACCATTCCCGGTCCGGCCAAAGCTATTGATAGTGTCATGATAAGCAAACACCACCTATACGTTTGCCCGATGAGCAAGAGACACTGACCTACATGTTAGAGGGGAGAATAGGTGAATACCCCACCTTCTCCGCTCTCTGCCTATATCAAACATATCCCAATAATGTTAAATAACCGCGCTTGGCAGCTTCATACTTATTGGCCACCCTTGAAGCCACAGCGACGCCATGTTTATTTAGTCAGCGAGTCTATTTGAATTATTCTTTTCACGTACTGGATGTGACTAGGAAAAACGAAGCGAAATCAGAAGCTGAGCTAAAAGATGGCTTATGTTACAGCTGTTCTGGTCCCATTATGCCAATATATGACAAATATTTGTTCAGTTTGCCTTCCTTTCCAACTGCAGGACTTTCCCTCCTTTCCTCCCATTGATCAAAGCCGTTTATTCTCCGGGACGTTCGGGCACAGGTCAAAGCCTCGACGCTTTCGGTCTAACGTTCGGTCTAAAATGCAAGACAAATAGTGCTTGTATGGCATGATTGATTATGATAACGATCCTGCCTTGCTGGACCTAAAGTGAGCACCCGCCACAGCCCGAGATCGCCAGCAGACGACATTTCCCTAAGGGCAGGGCACTCCAAGCCGCCATCTTGAAAATCTTGAATTACAAAACATCAAAGGTTTAATACCGCTTCATCTTTATCTTATTCTTTGAAACGTGTTTTATCAAGGGATAAAGATTATGCTCAAAGTTATCGAAGAGATTTTCGAAAATAATGAATTTAATTGTTTTAATCATTCGGAAACGTTTAAAAATTTATACTTTTGACAAAAAGTTTACATTAAAGTTAACGTTTTAATTATTTGACTTTTTATCCAAATTTTCTATCCTCGGTTATGACAACTAAATTCATACTTTCAACAAGTTTCTTCAACAACATTAAAGATGGGTCGAGATACAGAAGAGCTTTATTATATAACATGACATACTACATTTATGAGCATAAAATTTTTATTGTTTCCAAAGGTTTTAAATAACACAAACAAATGAAGAAATTTACCTTATATGAATTATATCGGTAGATTCAAAATAATCAGTTTTAAGACCCAATTCAAGACAGCAATTAAGCGGCCATTCAAAGAACACGATCTCCAAGAACGCTGATTAAACACAGAGGAGACGAAGGAGGCAGAAATCTCCTGTAGAGGGGCCACTCGTCCCATTCCCATGGTTTTAAGGACGAAACCGGCTCGGATATCACTCATTTGATGGAGAAAATTGTCTGTGGTTCAACATATTGACTTTCCAAGAGGCCAGAAAATCTCCCGAGTCCGCTAGGAATCGCTTTGTTGGAAATCGACCGGGTTCCACGTTGGAACCATCTTGATCATTGGTGTGGAGCTCAGGACCCCCGAATCATACTCTGTGTAAATGGACAAACTCTCAGTGGTGCAGGAAATGCGTGTCCCTGTATGTAAGCTGCCCATTCAAAATTGTCTGTGATGATTTTCTTGTGTTGTGGTGAAATTGTGAGATACCAAGGGTTTATGTCGTTTAAATGAAGTCTTGTTTTATTATAACGACTTTCAACAATAAAAACACGACCAAATATATATTTTTTTTATCTGTGTGAATAATTTCGTTTTAGATGTTTTGGTGACAACAACGATCTGATGGTATAACGTTTCAGTTTTGTAATGTCTGCTCGACCAATAATTTGATATTATGGTCATGAACGTCGTGTGAACGTCTATGAATGTGTTTTGAAAGTTTTTGGTGCGACGGTTTATTGGTAGAACATATAACCTTCGCCATGTTATGAACATCGAGGTTTTCACAACCATTTGCCTATATGATTATCATATTTGTCTGTTTGTGTCCAACTCTTAATAGTCTGTGAATGTGTTGTCCATGTATTTTGAATTTGTTAAATTTATTTTTGGAAGTAACGGTATACTTGAGCTTTGATACACGATAAGGTCTGTAAGTGGAATTCGTATTATCCAAATCTGAATATGTACAAGGCTTTAGAGCAAGAAAATATTCAATATTCAAAACAGCCAATCGCTCATTAAGTCTATACGATAAGTATATTCTCAGCAAAGACAAGGTGTGTGTGGAAATGTGTGAAACCAACAATAAGTGTGAAATCACCTTAACCTTCGTCGCAGATACTATGGCTGCGAAACTGTGTTATATATATATATATATATATATATATATATATATATATATATATATATATATATATATATATATATATATATATATATTAAAATAGTAAAAAGAATGTTCAAACTCTACGGTAGTATATATTAAAAAGAAGATGAAGTTGAATTACATTTGGCAAACGTTTTCAGCAGGTACGAATGTACCTGCATCATCAAGCCGTTTAATGCAGTAACTGACACTTAATACATAATACTATGACGTCACACAGGAACTAATGACGTCATAATGAACTTGACAACAATAAATTGTATTGTAAGCAACATTATGTTTTGCCATTTAATTTTGGCGCATATTTACGAATGAAATATGATTCTTTCAAACGTAAATCATTATCATTGTTATAATTGAGTTTATATATCGGGAAAACCTTGAACTTGCCATTACCACATTTTTCTAAATGTTCACTGAGAGGGATAGTTCGATTTCGGGGCTGGTTAATTTGGGATCGATGAAGGTTCATTCTCCTCTTTAGTTTTTGCTCTGTTTTCCCGATATATTTCTCATTACATCCAGCACATATGATTACATAAATAACATTTTTGGTGTCACAATTCATGTTTTGTTTAACAACAAATGTTTCCTTTGGTGAAATATTTATGGAACATCCTTCAATAATACTTTCACACGTGAAGCAACGTGAATCTCCACACTTTGATACTTTCGGAATAACCTCAACTGAGTCAAATCTAGAATTAGTCAAAATTTTGCGTAAGTTTTTGGGTTGCTTACGGCTGTTTATGAAGTTGCATTTATCGACAATCTTTTTCATTTTTTGACTAGGACTTAAAATAGGAAGATAACGTTTCACGATAGACATAGCATTATCATGATTAGGGTTAAAAGTGGATACAAGATTAAGATTATTTTGAGTATCGATATTCTTTTCCACTTTAGATCTCAGTTGTTGCTGGTCCATATTTAAAGTTTTTGATATACTATCACTTATCAACTTTTCTGGATAGTTTTGTTTAAGTAAAAAGCTTTTCAGTTCATCAAGGCGATTGATTTTAACATCACCATCAGAAACAATTGTACAAACTCTTCTTGCTAAACAATAGGGAATGTTGCGTTTGGTATGATGGGGGTGGCATGAACCAAAGTCCAGATACTGATGTGAATCTGTTTTGTTATAGAATATATCCGTTGCTATGATACCTCCTGTATCTATCTTAACAATGACATCAAGAAAATTCAAATGTTCATCATGGCATTCCATGGTAAATTTCATGGAAGGGTCAAGAGAGTTAAGGATTTCGTGAATAGTTTGAAGAAGGTTATTGTCGTTTTTAAGTATGATGAAGCAGTCATCTAAAAACGCTTCCACGAATTTTCTACGTGCTCTTTCATTGAAAGGTCAAAAACCTCCCCAACTTTGGAATAGAATAAACTTTCCAAATAGCCAAGTACTAAAGTTGCATAAGTTGGCGCCACTTTTGTGTCCATTGCTACCCCTTTATTTTGAGAGTAAAAACATCCATCAAAATAAAACACATTATTTTCAATAACAAGACTTAAAGCTTCAATGATAAAATCATTTGAAAATCTATATGGTATTTCATGGTATTTATGTATTAAGTGTCAGTTACTGCATTAAACGGCCTGATTCAACTTACAATGGTTGCCGTTAAAATTTAAGTGTAAACATGCTTTTGACAAGAGTATATTAATGTAATGTGCTTCCGTACTTCTCAGAAAGTAGATTCATCCATATTTGAAATTTCAAGACTATTGAAATATTTTGTCTATGTACTGTAAAATCATAATATTTCGCGGGGGTTTAATTTTCGCGCTTTTCGCGCAAAGCTATAATGCGCGAATAATAAAACATCGCGAAATATTATGGTTATGAACGTGAAGATAACCAATAACAGACAAATAATTTGGTTGACACATTTTATTACTCACGGGAATGTATGGTTCGTTCATTAATGACGAGTCACTAATTAGAGCTCTCACAAGTGTGTACGCCGATATGCACGTTGTTTGTTGTGCAAACACAGTCATCACAATAATCCGGCCTGGCGGAATCCACTCTTGATAGCCAATATGCGTGTCCTGATGTTTTGATTGCAGTACGCTTGAGCTTCGATTCAGTGCGTAGTGCGGTACAGGACCCTCGAT
Source organism: Phorcus lineatus (assembly GCA_921293015.1). Taxonomy (NCBI): domain Eukaryota; kingdom Metazoa; phylum Mollusca; class Gastropoda; order Trochida; family Trochidae; genus Phorcus; species Phorcus lineatus. Next base: position 43,523,857 of record OV121083.1, read on the forward strand.
TCGGTAGGTTCGGTATGAAATTTATTAGAACGAGATCTCGAGAAGTCACATCATTCGAACACTATTGTTTGTAGTTAAAGATCAAACTAAACCGTTCCAAATGTTTACTTCCGGGAAAACTTGGCGACAGGTATCGGTACAACTTCAAAACTTGAAGACGTTTAATGAAAATAAATAAAAAAATTTTGAATAAATATTATTGTTTTTATAAGATAATTACTACTAGTTTCACTGTAATCTTTGCTGCAAGGTGCATGTAGTTTTGCTCACTAAATTTTTGCTACTGCTACGTCGATGTGCGCGAAAATTAAACCCCGCGAATCAGTCATTTTTTATGTTTGCGCGAAAATAACACCCCTCGAAAATAAATGATTTTACAGTATATGGTCACATGTATCTCCAATTACGTCCACTTAACGGATAATATTAACTTGAATTTAGGACTTTTTAAAAGTTAAACGCAAAAGATGCAAGTACATATTCTTTAAATTTTGAATATTGTTTCTTTAAACCAAGAAAATTTAGCTGATTTGTAATTTCTTAAGTTAGGAAATGAGTTGAATTTTGAAAGGCACTGCACAAAAAGTACGTCAGAATCTCTGCATCAATTCTTTAAGACATCAAACAATTACTGGAGAAAATAAATTAGGGATATCATCACTTCTATTAATAATATTACCTCAGGTGGTCAATGTAGAGATACGCCATTAGCAATAATTTCAGAATTATCATATATCCCTAATTATTTTTGTCCAATATATTTCAGGATCCTGCAATCTTAACAGTAAAAGTATTAAAACTCAATCAATGGAAACTTTTTATTAAGTATGTTCATCATTTTTTCCAATTGTACACTAAACAGTTCTTGGTATAATAAATTGAAATGTGGTGAGTTTTAACCATGAGACACCAAAAGCATTCTGAGGGGATTTATTCAATCTTGAGTTTGTGTATCTTAGAATAGGAAGATTATACGCCGGTTCCCTCGAGAAAACTTGGACAATTTCATGATTTGTTAAATTCTCCTGCAATATATAAATGTTTTTTGTTGTCTTGTAGGGTCTGCCTGTCAAAGTTTTGGTGTCAAATCAACATAAAATAGAAAAAAACCAGTTCAATATTTAGCATGATCTATTCTTCCACAATGTGAGAGTTATTTGAAGTTGTTACCCTATAATTCATTCCCTTAAAAAAACGTAATTCTATCAGTCTTTCCTATCCATTAAATCTTTTATTCCATTATTTTTCAAAACATACAAAGATTAAAATTACAAATGCATATTATAGGTTTCATGCCATCCAGACGATGAATTTAGAAAGATCAAATAATTTTCTTTGATATAATGCAAAGAAAAATTCAAACAAGACGACAGTGTATTGTTCTTCGAAAACAAACACAAATAAATGAATTCTAAAATTTTTGCTTAAAAATTATATTATATTTCTCAACTTCATCCATGATTCTAACATTATAAATGTCGTCTGACAAAAGCCCACTTTAATGTTTCCGAATCGGCATCAGTGTAATCTTTCCGAATTTATCTATGTTTGATATTGATTTTTATCACCTGTGACAGAAAATCAATAAGCCAAATACATATCAGTTATTATACTTCAAACGAAAACCAGATTACATGAAACATATGAAAATTCTAAAGGTGTTTTCTCCAGTCTCATTAAAATAAAATCCCAAACTGATTCAATACGTTACGTACATGTAGATTAAAACTATACCCGTATCGTAGTTGAGCATTTTGGTTTTAATTTAATGCCATTTTGTTTTCTCCTATATAATGGAATTGGTCTTAGATATTTAGTTTTATTTGCAAATGTTCACATCATAATTTTACATCAAACAGAATCAAATTTACTTTGCAATTGTCTAGTTTGTTTCAACTTAAGTTATATGTTATTCATTTGTTAGAATTGGATTATTTTTGCCATGGTACAAGGAGCAATCTAAATGATAAACACCTATGATATTAAATTAATAATGTTACCTATAATTCCCGGGCTGATAAAAGGGGTAAGTTTTATCAATATAGAAATGGAAGTTTCATATCTAGTTATTTCTGATCGCCTTCCTTCAACCGTCTGTCATTTTCATATTTGATTTTAAGAATGATGCTTTTTAAGGGACAATATCTAAATGGAAATGATTGTTTTTCATCACTCGATTTTCACGACAGATATTTTGAATAGGAAAAATAGGAAAAAAAACCAAAAACATTGTGTGGAATTTTTTAAAGAGAAATTTCTAGTAATATTGAACGTGAAAGCCATTCTTTAACAAATGCATTGTCTTCTTAATTGTTTTTTATTGGAAAGAAATAGTTTGTTACAATATCTAATGTAAGACGTACGTTGAGTAGGAATATAAATGACTCATTCTGTGATGTCAATCAAGTCCGTAATTTCATCGAATTGTCAAACCTAAGGATTCCAAACTACTTTATAGAGTAATAACTTCAAAGTTGCCTTGTATTTATCTGTATTGATCGTTGATATGAGTAAAGTTCTTCCCTTCCTACTCTATCTATTCTGTCCTTTCAAAATCGATTAATAGTATTAAATTTCGACTATCAAGATATTTACAATTCGACATTCGTTGGCTTCACACTATAACCTTATTATGTTAATCCTATCGGATAATATTAACTACTTACATTTGAATGCTTACACTAAAACATGATGCTTTACAGTGATTGGTTAAATAGTCTTCTCACCAAAGAATGCTGAATTGCGATTGGTAGACCTTTCTCCACTTGAGGAGTCCGACGTATCTGAAGGGCATTCTATATTGGAGAAAACAGGCAAACACTAAGGAGCTTTGGAGTCACCTTTAAACCCTAGGACAGAATTGGAATGAGGTTTCAAGGGTCGTATGAAGAGTGTATCGTATTACGAGCATTAGTCTGGGTGGGGATTTAAACCTACTGAAGTACCCGGGGTGGATCAGGTTACGTACCTCGTGTACATTCAGCCGCCATCTTGACACGTGGTCATCGATTCAGAAATATTCAGGATTTATTTTTTGGTAATAATATAGGGAATTGAGTTTGCGTTTATGAATGATCTGTAAATGAATCAGATGTTAAAATACTATGGGCTTTTTTATTTTGAAGTTTAGTGCACAATGAAATTTTAATCGTATAGGAGATGTTTTGTAATTTAAAAATTGTAAAAGTTTAAGTGACACACATAAATTCTTTTGATGAGTTTATTTTAAGAAATTGCGATGTATAAATGAAACGATTAACTGAGTCGGCTTATCATTCCAAATGTTTTGTTATAGTAGAAATTACAAAGGAATATTATGAAAAATAGTTTTTACCAGCAAAGGAAAATCCGTAGGTAAGGTCTGAATATATCAAGTAATATGTGATGTAAGCCAATTCTGCATAAAGCTGAGTGTTGTTTGATGCAGATAGATGAAATATCAACAAAAATTTAGTGATTCCAGTGTTAAACATGGACTAACATACCACGTGAAACTGCTTTACGATGCAAGATGCACCGATGGTGCTTCCAAACATATGACCACATCATTCTATGTCCAAGTACATGACTGAAAGACTCGATCAATGTCCAACTGAATGACCAAGTCGATGTCCAAATGAACGACGGTATGTCCAACAAGGAGAACAACCAAACACCGTTGAAGAAACCAGATGAGGTACTAAGTTTAAGTATCCGATGAACATACGGGACCAAAGGTGGCAACACGGGGCACAGCTGATGTTGAATATCTCAGCTATGCCAACATCTTGCCTAATTTGGACCCAAACCCTTTTGAAGAACCAGCATAACAGGCAGGCAAGTCGATCAGGCCATCCACTGATGGCTTCAAACCTATGGACTGGCCTCCTTGGCACGTTCGGAATATCTTGTCCGTAATCCGAGCTACTAGAACAGTTTGCATTGCGCATTTACCTCTCTGCAAGCAGGCAGGAAGAGTTCGCGATCAATCACTGAAATACGAGACTTTGGCACAATTTATCTGAGAGCAATATAACTACACGAAATTTACGTTAATCTTCTCAGGTCTCTCCGATTCAGGAGGGAACGAATTCTCAACCGCTAGGATCCTTAACTTTGGGACCATATTGCTTATATGAAAACATAATGATTATTACTAACATGTTACTAGATGTGTATGTCAATGATGCTATATGTTTAGCATTTATATAGTTCAACAGGAATTTGTTCACGTTATGTCATATGTATCATAAAAAATACATTTTTCGTCAATAACTGATCTGTGAAATTCTTTAACTTTATCTAATTTCGGTTATGATAAAACGTATTTTTAGGAATTATTCGTAGTGTTGAATCAAAAGGCCATACCTGTATATGTATGTATTTTGTACTTCCTAAACGCCCGAAAGTGTATTCATACGCCATTCATTTCCAAGAATTTAACCTTGAAGAGTCATCATCAAAATAAGCATCACTGCAAATACCTTGTAATCGTACGAATTATTTAGGTTTGATAATGAGTGCTACCACATGCCTTGAGAATGAAATGAAAAAGATTATTACTAGAACAATAAATACAATTTTTTAAAACCATGGCATGATTAACTGAAATTTCAATAAATCTGACTCACGTGCTCCTTTCCTTAGGGAGGATAGAAGACATCAGGACAGCCACAGTCCCTGGAGAGAGGACAGGGGGCGACAAGGGTGTATGTGGACTCCTCTGAGGTGTTTGACAAGGCGATGCTTGCCTTATCCTGCCTGAGTGTTGACTTAGTTATGATTATCACAAAGCAAGCGAGTCCTACATGTCTGGATATGTCCCATCTCCCGTGTGGTATCCAGTGAAATCATGATCTGAGTTGTCCAGGCCTGTCAACTGCATTCATTCTCTTCTACTCATCTTCTTTCACATGTCCATTTGCTTTGCAAAGAAAACGTCCAATCATCTTTTATCTCTCTATGAAGACGACAAAGAAAAAATATGAGGAGTCAATCATTAATGTAGATCAAGTATTTTGCTCTGTGGTTTCAATGGCTGCAAAGTGTCATGAATCGGGATTGTAAACAAATTAAGTAAACATCATTATTTCAGGTAAAGTTAACTTAAAGTCAGTCTTCTGAACGCATGTTGTATATTTACTGATATTCAATTAGCCGTTTTGACGCACCCGAATAAGTTCTTTCCACTTATAATATATAGTATATAATATAGTTTTGAATCGAAAATGCTGACGTTGCGGTTTCATCAAAAAAGGAAAGCAATTTTAGCACTGATCTTTGTATATAGAAAGAAATTAAGATCAATGAATGGTTTCGCTGTCCTGAAAATATAAGTTTGAAAATTTCAAGCACTGCTCTTGCAATAAGAAAAAAAATGTTATAATATCAAAATAATGTTCAAAATGATGGAACAGTTACTTAAGGGATATTTGAAATCTTTTCGTCGAATATCATGTATATCTCAACTTGATTGATCTCTAGTTGGCATTTACATTCTGGTATGGTTTAACTGATAAAAACACAAATAATTTTTTATATTTTATATTTGATGTTTTTTCGAATTATGTTCTAGTCTACATTTTAAAAGTCTAATCATACCAATCTGCTTTGGTATGAAAATGACAACCCAAGTTGACAATGGGTTTGGGTTAAATGGTGCTCAGATGGTTAGACTTGGTCAAAATTCGATGGGTTTTGGATGGCCCATGGTAATATAGTGATTAGAGTTTGAGATTGATGTTGATTTTTGGGGGTTTAAGGTATGCTTACGATATAGTTATATACATGTTACATTTTTGTATGTGTTGCTAATGGATTGAAAGATTTGGTGCTTAGTGGGTTGAGGGTTGAATTGCTTTTGGTTTATGTAATGGACTTTATGCCCAGAGGTGGTGGGTTGGATTGTTGCGGCATTCCCGGTGGTAAGGACGGTGTCGATAGGATTTGAGGTTTATTGCTCAATGGAAATGGTTTGATTTTGGTTCATATAATGGCTTTTCTGCTTAGAGGTTCTGATTGTTTGGGTATTCTAGGAGGAAGAGGACGGTGTCGTTAGGAGTTGTGTATATAGTGCCCAGATGACGGAAGGTAAAAATATAGTTCTAACAGGATTATGAAGGGTTTGGGGTGTTGGAAGGATGTGGATATTGTGCTCGAAGTTGAAGAGATTTGGTGTTGGGGTAAGATTGATAGAGTGTTGGCTGGTTGAGGGTAAGGTCATGAGAACAAAGTGTCCATATCGATTGACATGGTGATGAGGTAATGCGGTCGCTAAATGTTAAATCATTAATGTTGGGATTAACATCAGGGAGTTCAGCTGAACAAGGAAATTTAATAATGGTCAGGTTACATTCGATCGTTTTCCAAATAATTTCTTCAGAGATGTTGTACTTGCATAAGTTAATGGTAGAAAAGGGCATTAACCTGATTCATTTATTTTTAAGTATTTAATTTTTATATCATGATCAAAAGCAGACCTTGAAATAAATATTTTAGGGTTTCTAACTGAAATAGTATTCACATAATAATGCTGTTGTTAAAAGTGACCTTTCAACATGTATTTCTAAGGGTGACATACCCATATCAAAATTTAAGGTGATACAGCCTTCTTTTCAATATCGTTTGTAGAAGAATTTAATTTCTTTCCATGAAATAGTAGTAAGTTATACGGTATACTCTCTAAGCAATGGTTTTTTTCTTCTCAAATTTACCTTAGAATGTATCGATTAATACATGTATTTTTTCCTAGTAGTTGAGCACGCTGTCCTTCATGTTTGATGACAGACATTGCTTTTTATCCATGGTCACTATGTTCACTCCGTAGAGGAATTGTAACCGAAAGATCTATACCGTATAAAAGGAAAATGATACAAAATACTGTTTTGGGCATTATATATAGCTAGTAATTTTACTTGTCAGTTCGAAGCTTCAGAAAATGCTCCACATGTCAGATATCCGTATGGACTGACGAAATCCAAGATGCTTAATAACTTAATATTTCATCATTATCATAGGTAAGCCTAAAATACTCTATAGATGAAGATCATTGTAAGACATCGTATTTCTGCATGCCACATAGAGAAAACAAATCAAAGTATTGCGATGCTACTGTTCATTACGTAAGTTTAACAAAGAGAAATCAATATATGTCAAATTTAATGTTTACGGTATTACATTTAGAAAGTACCATGATCCATTATCAACATTCAAATAGTGCACTTTCACGGATGTATTATCGATATGACATAATCTATATTACTAGTAGGATGTCAACTGTACTTTCTCACTTTCTCCCGTTGTAAATAGATTTCACTGTACAGGTAGCTTATAGCCAACTATCAAAGGTTCACGATCATCTCCTCGGTGTGCAAATACAACCTTGTATTCTCATGTAATAGGTAAAGTAAATGAGTATCTGAATAGAGGTTTTGCAAATTCAATATCACTGAGCATTATTTTGATATATCTGAATAAACTCACAGAAATTTAGTTCACATTTTTACTTACAAAACGACATTCAAAGTGCTGGTGCTTGTGCTTGAAATTTGTTCCATCAATTCTGTTCACAATGTAATAAAGTACATTAAAAACATTGAAACACAGTTCTGTAAATCAGACTAATTCTCAAATATCTACAATGAATGATATAATAGCTAATGTTATCTTAGTGTACTCGAATAGAAGAATCATCAGTGACGTTTAAAGCACATCTAAAGGTGTACTTCTTGCTATTGTTTTATATATCTACATTGTGTACTGTGTGGTAGTATGTATACATACTAAATATTGCATCCATATATCCAAACACCTTCCACATATAGTTACCACACCACAGTGACGTTATACTCTCATATAGATAAACATAACATATCCACAGTATATCCAATATACTCAATGTTCTGCGAATACAAAGAACAAATACATTTTTAACATGCCACGATCTCGCCCAACTTTGTTACCATGGATACGACACAAAAATGTAACCATCAAACACCTTATTTACTTAGTTTGTATATTGAAATATTGAAACCACTTAACCCGTACCAACCAAGATGCGGTTTCTTCCCATAACCATGGAAACAACATATTAAGATAAACAAGAATAGCTACCCGTCCTAGGGCCCCAAATCTTGCTTTATGTCCCACACGTAGAGGTATGGTTGGGTTAAAGTATGGGTCCTGATCATGACTATGTGGACTTACCAACAAAGGCCTCAATTAAAGCGTCTGATGGGCAAGTGGATGGTGTGTTTGCAGAGCGAGGACACTGGGTCGAACCCAAGTTTTGATCAATAGGCCCAGAAACTAAATACCGTCCCATTACCTAATGGGAGATACCTGTGCAAACATCTAGTGTCTACATTTTAGAAATGCATTTAGGTCGCATGAATTTCGTGTAGTTGATTTTATGAAGTATTTCTGATTTTTGTAAATTTGTGTCACATTGTAGCTGATGAATATAAACTTAATTGAACTACACGGCTTGATATGTACAATAGGTTACTTAATTTTGATAGTAAATCTTGTCATAAAGTAGAAACAACACTCATTTTAAAAAGTATATTTTCATAGCATAACGTTTGACAAAAAAATTCTTAATATCGATATTCATGCTAAGGTTTTTTTAAAAGACACTGACATGTGAACAAACAACTCTCTATCTAAAGTTTAAAACAGATTATAATGGATTTGCATTTCAATGAAATATTCACCATACTAAAGCAACGCACAGCTAACTTTAACCCTGAATGACATTTACAGACATATCAGACTTTGGCAAATTTATCTAGTGACAGAAATGTTTCAAAACAGGACAAGTCAAAGTTGTTATCATTTTCGATATGGATTGGCAATGATGATTTAACATTATAGTTCTACTGAGGAGTAAGTATCTAATACTGAATAAAATTAATTATTTTTAAAAATGAAGGACTTTGTCAAAATGCATGATCACTCGCCATTATTGTAACATTAATGTTAAAGCATCAGATAAAAAAGAATGTCTAACCTCTGATTCCAACATGCTTTCTTTATTGAAAAGAATATGACCCCCGCTGATTGAATGAAACTGGTTCTTTCCCTCTGCACACACGAACGGCACATGCCCCGCCCATATTAATCACTACACACATAAATTTATCGTTCTACTCATCGTATCTCTCTTAACACACAGGTGTTGCTATGTGCATGCTTAGCATAAAAAGAACGGTAGCTCGTTTTTTAATTTTATAGTTAATTTAATCAGGATTCAATTATTACAAATAAACTACTTGAAAATATTTTGTGCATAATCATAAAGGGTTTTGTTTTATAGCAAGATCTTAAGATAATAAACCGGTTCGGATCGAAATTTGAAAGACCGGACAGCAGTAATACATTGTATGTAAAGACTAAATTTTGGTTGTCTTGAAAAGCAATGTAATTAATGATAATACTAACATTGTAATACACTCTTATTTCATTTTTTCAAAACATTTTACTTCGTGTCGTATTTGTTTCAAAATGAACTTCGACAAAAAATCTTTCAAGTTTCATTTAAAAGTGGCAGATGGAACATCTTCGGTATTTGAGGAATCATCTTATTAATTTGACGATAATGCAGTTTGTCTTCTGTTCCATGAATTTGTTATTTTTAAAAAGATTAGGCCCTCATTAGGGGTGTAAACTGTCCCCTACCAACATCTTTGAACGAAATTTTAGAAGTTAGAGGGATGATTACAATGATAACGCTAGCAATCTTAAATATCTGAAGTTGGAATCAGATGAATTTCAAAAGCAATCTAAAGCATTATTTGTTTACAAAATCAAGTCCGAAGACTAGAACCTACCTGAGTAATTTGCCAAGGAAGATCAAAAGTACGTCTCCAAGAAATGGATCCAAGAGGGCACTGTAACAACTAGCTGTGTTTTCTGTTACGTAAATGTTCCTTATCACGCTGGGTCAATGAGTCCGCAGTGTAAGATCACTCGTTATATCTTATCATTAGAGCGCCTAAATGACATGCCCATAATTGAATGTCACATTGTTCCAACAGTGTGTCCCCAGGAACACAAGTCCATGGCGACACGCCTATTCAGTGAGTAAACTCGAAGTGTAGAATATCTCAATAAGATTATTTCAGGTAGCTGCAAGAATACAGGAATTCCACTGAAAATATCTATGCTATATAACCAAGGACAAGGTCCCACGGTAACCAAATGTACTGTTAACAGGGTCACCCGTACAAGCACAATTGCATGAAACTTCTCTCGCACATATTAATATTTAAACTCCACGGAAAAAATACATATATTATAAATGTTATATAGAAATCTTCACAAAGAAAAAGATGTGACATCACATCTTTCCAGCTTCCTCTTGTCATATAAAGAGACAAGCTGAGCCACGACTCCACGCTAAAAACTCGGTTTAAACAGCTTACCTTTGTACGATTTATAAAGGTACTCGGAAAGGTCCATGGTGGCCTGTAAAAGATCTACCTCTGGCAGGCAGCCCCAAGTGAAACTATATTTTGTATGAGAAGCAATCCAGACCTATCCAGCATTAATCTAGGGTTTCTTTGTTCGCCAATAAAACATTCATTGGAGGTGTTTCCCCATGTAGGCAATAGGCAAATGTGCCCATTCCCGTAAGAATATTTTGATAATGTTCTAGAAAACACTAAAATGATTAATATATCCAAGGTTTCGGGAATTTTTGTTCATCGAATCGACCTTTAAAACCAGTTGAAGGAAAACATCCTAAAAGAAACAATGGAAATTTACTCCAGATATTACAGAATTTCTGCAAATAAGTAAAACTCCTATATGGTATCTTGGAGAAGGTATCCTCTTCCTTGTTGACGAACAATTGGTTAGTATCAATTCATTTTGTCTTCCATGGAAAGAATTCGTATTACAGGCCCGAAAAACTGGAAGAGACAAAAATGAATCCCAATCAATGCAGGTAGGAAAAAAGTACTGAGGCAACAAAGGCAGACTTTATGGGGTTGGTTCCCTGCATAAAGATCTTTTGGAACAGGTATACAATGTAGACACGAATCCTGGAACAGTAGGAGATTGTACAACTCTCGGTGTAAACATGATAACTAAAGGTTTGCAAAGGTCGACACAAAATGTAGGGAAGATGTAACCCGTGTTTAGATCCCTGGTTAGGTACACTGATGTTAACCAAGCTGGCCCGCGCGTCCTTCTCAATTAAACAGCAAAGAGTTGAGACAAATGTTGACAATGGGATTAAGGTCCATTCTGAAGGGTTGCTTCAAACCTCGTCTCTCTCATTAGGGGTCTAAGCACGCAACAGAAGATCGTATCCCGGTACTGTCGGGTAGAGTGGCGAGAAACGAGAGAACAGCGCATGTGATTAGCAGACGTGCAGTTCAAACAGTTTTAAAAAGATGTTTGGAGAAGTACGGGACATCAGTCAGTTGGTAGATCAGTGTTCGCTTTGTGTAGAAATATGTACATACCCGTCAACTGTCGTCTGCTCATTTCCCACAACGAAATGATATGAGAAGACGATAAATACGAATTTGTAGCTCACTGTTTTCATCGTGTTGACTGGATATACGAGTTACTCACGAGTCTGTTCATTTTCTGCTATTGAATGATTAGGAAACGGTCCTGGTTTCTCATTTGGAGATCCCTCGTTGTTTTGAGCACGTTTGTACTAAACATCTCTCATTTGATGCTTATTTGCAATAGAATAATGAATAACAGATCGATTGCTGTAGTACATTGTAATTCTCATTTTTGTAAGACCTCTTCGTCTTCTATGTATACCTACTTGTCAACTGTAGACTTCCAATTTCGTTTTGCGACCTCGTTTTGAACATCGAAAAACGGAGACACGTTTGGGTGTGAGGGATAGGACCACCAATTATCATCTCGACACCTCCATTCCATCAAAACCAGGTTCGTTATCCGTCTGATTTTGTAGACTCACCGTACGTCTTGTGTCTTCCATACGCCTTCGTTTGTGATTTCTCGGTCATATCGATGGTTTACAGCTCAAACCGGTTAGATAAGGCTATAAAGTAGTGAGGACTTTATCAACCGTTGCCTAAATGTGATTTTGTCTTGATAGGAATCCCAAGTGTTGTCTTAGGACTCGGCAAGTACACGACAGTGGCACGTCGGACGAGGGAGCTTTATCGATATGAGTGATTGTTGTGAAAGGATCCTGTCCTGATAGCATATCCATAGCATATTTTCATACCATTTCAGGCAAGTCCATATAATTCAATTCTGTGTTATAATTTAAATAAAGATATGAACGATACCACGACAAACTTTTAAACACTTCTTTATTGTATTGAAGGTGTATTTCTACAGTGATGTGATCACTCGTCTAATTATTTTTGTGATTTCGACTGGAGATTTGATGATGGTGGCATTTTACATTATAACATGTCTCTATTTTTCTTGATATGCTTTTTAGTACTGGGGTATTCCAAAGTCCTGTTCTTTTTTTCAATAAGCATTCAGACAAAACGCACTGTTGTAAATCTTTATACACAGTTTTATAGGTAGTGGCTCATAAACATGTACTTACCTAAATCTCACAAAGCATTTAGACGTTCCTATACTATACAATAATTCAAGGTGTAACATCAGATTTAACTTAAATTCTCATGAAAGGTCTGTCTGATATGAATTAATCAATTCTTTAATTGCATTATTATTCAGGAACGAGACATATAATGGACATACCTATATTTTATCATTGGTTTATCATGGTGTGACATAATTCCTCACTGAAGCTTATTTCAAGGTTTGTCAAAGTTATGAAAAAATATATAAAAAAGTTTTAAATGGTTCATTGTAAAAGCCGGCATACACATAACTGTATTGTCATGCATGATTTATCGGGAATGTGGCATGCACTTCCTTAAATCCCCATGCATTATTGTCAGAAAAACTGACTCATCAATATCATCGCCATACACTGTTTATATGTAATATGCCATGGATCGTAATAAAGGTTTTACCTATGGTATCTTATGGTTCTATGCATTGTCAGTGTAGTTACCTTGATAACTTTAAGTTCAATGGTTATAAAAATCTCAAATGAAACATACTGTACCCTTACCTATGGCAGCATGCATTAGTTTCAAGTCAGCGTTGTCCAGGTAAATGAACATGTACATGTACATAGAAATATCATCAATAGTTCAAAATTTGATGCGTACACTAGTCTTTGTTCGACCCTCGATCATGATGTGTTTGTAATGAATGAACAGATAACGTATATAAAAGCTTCTTTTTTATAATTTTCTTTATCATAATCAAATTTGTTAAGCTAGTCTTGATCATTTGTGAATTAACATATTTGTCAACCTACATGACATCCTCTAGGAATGAAATCATAATGTAAATAGAGAAAAGGAGTTTGATAAAAAGCGATAAAACATGTGAATAAAAAACACTTTTCTTAATTTGTCAAAATCATGACGTGACTTGAGAATAGAGTGGTTTACATTACCGAGCATGATGAATTAATGTTGGTTAACATATCATGAACTATTTTGGCTGAAGTTATTCACACATTGTTCAAATATTCGTCAGGTTAAGTTTTTACTCCCATCTATGACGGGATTGACAGAAAATATCAATCAGTGTTGACAGAAATTGCAAAGGACCTTTGGCAAATGATAGATATTTTAACATATGTTACTTCTTTATGAATCAGGTATATAAAAAAAGTATAATTTACGAAAACTGTTTATTGCAGTTAGTAAAACACCAGGAGGGAAGCATTATTTAACAATACACCGGTCATAATTAGTTGCATTAGTATGTTTATTTATACGATTCTTAGGGCAAAATATCACTTTTTCATTGTGACGTCACGTCGTACCACGTCGCTGTCGCTCGGGAAATACTAATATTAAGCACTCGTGTCGTAAACATAGTTTGTCATAGACACTCATATGATATCCTCTATTTATGAAGCAATCAAAATGTGGTTGTGACAACACCATAAAGATGATAAATGTTGAGTTCTCAATTCAGATTAACTCACACCATATGTGTTTTTACCTACAGGGGAAATTATTGGCATTAGATTAAATGATGTATTGATCATATTAGATAAGACTTGTAACATATGAAAAAGAAAGTAAAACTGTTCCCGAAATTATCAAATATTTTTGTCAAATAAACTAAATTTGTCAAAGACACCAGTAAACGAACAGATATTACGACAGGTCAATTAATACTATAATACACCATATTTAAAATATGTAATGGGATAATCATTTGACCTATGGATAATTTTTTCTTCAAATAAACCTAATACATAACGTGCTTTTGAATATGAAGCTACATATACGAAAGACGCTGCTGTCCTAACCGGTCAATAAACCTGAATGCTTCAGAAACAAAGAGCTGTCCGAGGTATACCTGAGGAAGTTGGCATCTCCCGAGTGACATTACAGCATGTCCCGAGGCTGTGTACATATGTTTACAAGCTAACACACAATAGATTGGTTCTACAGGGACATTGTTTTCCATTACTACATCACACAATACATCCAATTTCACCCCGTCTTAAGGAGTTTCCATAGCTTCCCTCTGCCACATATAAAAACATTGCAGCATTGTGCCAATTTTAATAGTTACCATAGCACCCGGCCGAAATGTACACAGAGAAATCGACAAGGGGCTGTCAATCAATGCGAGCCGGCACGCATGGAACATCGCCGTTTTGTCGCCGAGTAAAACCAAGATTTGTTCTCTTGGTAGACGAATATACTAAAGACTTGGTATGATAAAATGGTTGGTTTTCTTGAAAAAAGTATGTGAAATGTTCATTTGAATTCCCTAATGTTAATTCTATTTCTATTATGCCTATTTATGCCCACATATTGGTTGATATTTTGCATTAGATTTTATATAATTGCTTGACGATAATTTTGTTAAAAGTTTGGCGTTTCATATATAATTAATTTTTCTGTTGCGCATATGTCTGATATTGCTTTAGTATTATGGAAGGTAATTTAAAAAATAGATTTAAGAAGGACTGGTTTAAGTGTCAATGGTAATTTTTCTTTGTGTGTAGTTGTTTACATATCACTTTCCATTACGTTAAGTATCTATAAATTAGTTTTTAATTATGGAAGTGGGCATTTAGTTTATGAACGTTTACATTTATTCTATAACGTAAATTTTGAGTTACTGCATTTGGATATTTGAATATTTAAATATTTGATTCCAGAAATTTTGCTATTTAAGATCTTTAAGATTCCGTTACAGTTTTAAATTGTGTCGTTTTATTGTTTGATCTTACTATTCATATTAATGTAAAGGTATAAAACATGATTATTTGTAAAGAATTTTATAATGATTATAATTAGTTAATCTAATAATATCATAATTTCAAAGCGCGTTATAATATATCGTTTTAGAAAAATATATTCACTGCCGTGAACATTGAATTTGATTAAGGCTGTAATAATCTTGAAAATATTTTTAAATAAAAAAATATATTCAAAATATTCCTTATGTATATAAAACAAATTTCGTTGGTATATGTTTTTAAAATTTTCATATCCTAACTATTTAAACGATCAATCTAAATACGTCAATCATTCAAATGATATCTCTCTTATGTAACATATCAAAAATACTTTGTCTACTGAAATTAAATTTGTATACTGTATACGCTCATATTATAATTTTATCATTATATATAACAGAAAACTTATAGTTCGGCTTAAATATGAACAATAAGGCGTTTACAGCAAGCCTTCCTTTATTGTTAGCGATTTAAATTTATCATTACATGCACAGCAGGGTAGGCTTTACTGCGATGTTCTGGTTATGAATTTATATTTGAAGTAGCAAAAAATGTAATGAAGTTATTGTTAAACAAAACAAGTAATATTATAACAAAAGCGTTTTTCGTAATATCTGTCAAATATTTGTTTATCAATAAAACCATAAATATACCATCTAGACGTTATATATTTTTGTATGTTACGCTGGCCTTTTTATTAATCATGACTTTAGTATTTCCAAATTTATTATTATGAAAGCATAACAATATTGGCTTACATTTGTCAGAAATTGTTCAACACAAATGTAAATTATGACATGTTTATGTTTGATAAATTTGAATATTTTTGTTTTCAGAGATTAACCAAGAATCCATACCTTAAAGGAAAGGAAAGACATAGTGTTACATCTTGCTTTAAACTTAATTTCAAACAATAAAATATTGTGTCGAACAAGCCTTTGTATTAAGTTGTTGAATAGCCTGACAGCTCTTCGTGTATTTAATTATATTTTATATATCTTTTGAACTTAAATTAGTTGCAGAATACCGATTTAAATTTTAAAATTATAAATCATTTTAATTTTAGAACGCTAAAGTACTATCCTGAATTTTAAAGCAAATATTTTATCTTAAAACGTTTGAATAACATTTGTTGGAATATGCATATGGTAAAAATCATTATAATCAAGACAGTGTATATTCATTATTTTGATACTACTATTCGCACTTTCAAATTTTCAGAAGAACTTTTTGGAAAATATCAATATCCTGATACTACTAAATTTCTAAATTTCTTCTCTTTGAAATTTTTACAATCTTCTGGAAAATATGGATATACTCTTCTGCCAAATATCAACAACACAATTTACAAACATTCTGTCTATATTCATATGCAAAATTGTCAACTTCTGTTTCGTTAGGTTGTTTATAAAATCAGAATAAAGAAATCAAGAATTATATTATAAAAAAAACAATATAAAACATATTTTGAAAACAAACCACAATAGTTTGTCTCTTGAGATTAAAACAAAAACAGTAAATGTTTACCAAAACACAATTTCAAAATAAACCAAACTGCTATGTTCAATGTTTTAAACAACTAATTTCCTTGAAAATCATATTAAGGAATTTCTAGACATGTTCAATTTGACGACGCTTCGATGCTGGATTTGTCAGAAACGTGAACTGAATTTCTAATAGAACCGATCTCAACGAAACCTAAAATCCATCAAAATTGAAACTGAATCTTCGGAAGCAATCACGTTCCATAATCGGAAAACTATATATGAAATCAACTTGAAATAGAAAAGAATCAAGAACGTCAAAAGGTCTATCAGAGAGCCATGACGAGAATCTGGAGGGTGAAATTGATTGACACTTACCATAGTCCATCCATCACTCACTGTCAATCATCCGACCCCTCCTCGTGTGAAATACCTTGCCTTATCCCCCTCCTTCTGTTGCTTGTCCACAAACCAAGCTGTCCAAGAATCTGCAGATGCTGTTTTCAAGAACGATATACAATCAACAATGAAGTCTCGGGCAGATAGTTCTGACGATTGAGAATTGGGCAGACGAAAATTGAATCTGTCGTCTGGTTGTTTTAAGATCCCATGATGCTTCAGTGGGTATTGATGGGCGATCACCATATTAATCGCAGTTTGATGAGTCAGATGGTATGGTTATTGAGTTCCTGGCGATGAAATAGTAATTAAAACGTGTTTCTTGGCTCAGTTAAGTTTGTTTATTGAGTTGATAAGCATGTTTACTGAAGTGATTGTCCAAACCGATTAATTTTGAAAGAAACGGTCCCTGTGAATGAACCATTCAGTGCTGCACTCAAGGAAATAGCCTTCCATCACAAATTTAATTTTGTTTGTTTCCCTGACACAATTTCGATGCTTTCGACAGAATAATTGTCCTTCTAAATTTCTGTCCTCAAACTATGTTGGTGCAGACAACACACTTGTAATAAGCTATGCAAGGACTTATATAGCCAATCATATCACAGAACGTGTTGAAGTCACATGATAATGAGGTCAGTTTATATCGATTACCTATTTCGAGAATAAAACTTACAAGAGATTATAAAATTAAAGTATATAAGTATATATTCATGAAAATAAAGATAATTATTCCGATGGTCTTAGTTTGACAAACTTAATGATATTTATCTATGGAAGCAAATTTCAATATATTGTACCCATATAGAAACCATAGAAATTCTTATCATAAAAAATAAAAATTTCCCTTAAATTAATAAAGGCTTTAACATAGATGAATAAATAATCATTTAAACTTATCTTCAAAGTTTAAAAGTTAAGTCATAAAGATAGTTTATCTTTGGATGATTTTCGCAATGATATTAATATTACAGTAATGCTCCCCATATGGGTTAGTCACACAGCTTGTAAGCGAAACCATGCGTTAAGGCGACCTCCCAGTTCATTCAGAAGTTCATTCTATACAAATATCCAAAACACAGAATGGAACATTTCATTGCACATACTCAATATTCACGCTTCCCGATAATTAAATGATCCCAAAAGCTCTTTTTAATTCTGTAACGTGTATTTGCCAATCCCCCACCATGCAGACGATTCAAGGACAAAGAAGAGCTACGTGGTCATTGAGTTTCAACAAAAGCGTTTCAATTCGAGCCACTCAAATAGTCAGGGACCCTTTTGGATTCTTACGAGAAGACGGTCGGCAGCTTCTTTTAGCTATGGTTACCGTTTAAAGTTGTTGACATTAATGGAGGTTGCAAATACGCAAGGTGTTAAAAGCATAAGGATATCTAACCGTGGGACATTTTTAAAAAACATTTTTATGAATACTTCTATGTATTTTTTTGGAAATGGTGGGAGGGAAAGTACAGTTTATAAACACTTTTCATTCACGTTTTCTTGAATGAAGATGAAAATTAAAATGTTAATTTTATGACTCTTGACTTTTTTGCGTTTGAATTTGACTTTTGGGGCGGGACAATGAACCAAATAATTTTAGTTATTTATTATCTTTGGTTTGTAATTCACGTTAATCTTTTGAATTTTCTTTCTACATTTTATATAAAAAAGCGAGGACAAATTATTAACAAATTACAGAAGTTCTTCGACTCTCAACATTTGCAGTATGAAACATTGATTTGGACACGAAAATACTGAAATTAGCAGAATAATTACAGAAGAAATGTATATCCTAATTCAAGGTACTTCCTTTTATCAAATTCAAACAACGTCTTACACAAAAATGTTTATAAAACATTCTGTTTTTAACATACATTCACACACGCATATACAATAAACACGAATTCACTTTTGACAAAATTACTCAAGTTGGACAGCCCAAAACGAAGGAGGTCAAGTGAGTGTGTGCATTTACTGCATTTAATTTGCCTAGGCTATTACATTAACAGCGTTGTTGGTTCACATGTGTACATGAATAGTCAAATTTACAAAAAATTCGGAAAGCTTTGAACTCCTTCATCAACGGTCTCAAGATATGCCGGAACAATGAACCCTGGAGCACTCAAAAGGTGTTTCTGTGATAGTACTGTATGAAGAAGAGGATTGTGAAGAACCAAACTGTTACCGAGTAAACCTTATACGCCTCAGTGAAGATATATTGCTCTCGAGCTACCAGTGGCCTCCTATAATGAAGTTTTACCGTGAACAGTAGTCCTTACAGAACCTAACTCTCGCTCCAGTGAGTCTCTTCACACATATAGACACATTCATTTGAAAATGTCTTTTCAATTACCAGATGTTCATATCTATTTATGTTAACATTAAATACACGTAGGGAAAACAGAAGTTTTAAAGTAAGTATGAGTACGAATAAAAGTAATTGTGATCAAAATTAACATAGTTTTCCACCTACCGTCGTTTCAATCATTTTTCCTGTTCAACTAGCAGGAGCTCTCATCTCAATCTTTTAACTCATATAGGGTCAGCCAAGAACGTGCTCCCACAATGCTATCATCTCTGTATTATAATCTAGGTATTCAGCTGATTGTCCAGCAGTAGAGTCCTATAGAGTCGTCTCACTCTCCAACGAAACTCTTCTGAAACTGAGGTGCAGATTTGGTGTGATAGGCAAAAGATTCTACTCCGGCTCCACCCAGAGATACCCGGCCTCTACCCGTGTTCCCCAGTGCGGCTTACGTGCTCATGTGTATGTACAACTTCAACAGGTGTAGTATTTCAATATTTGGACATCCTTTCAATTAAAAAAGAAGCTCTTAACGTGTTGATGGTTGCCATGGCTGTCAAGGTTTTTGACCAATCAGAGATGAGAGTTTTGTTGGTATGCTGGTATGTTTGAGTTTCTGATGGGGTTTGTTATCTGCCTGCATATCTTGATCTTAAGATGACAACCTTGTCAGAATATTCTAATCGGAGAACTCTCAAACTGGACTCTTAGTTCAATATTTCCTTCGTCTTTATATATAATTATAATATACCAATTAAGCATTTTAAAATCGATTATAAATTTGAATGGTCCATGTATATCGAAATGTGCGACGAAAACCTATTTTAAAATAATTATAAAGACATGTCATACACTATGATTGTTATTTTTATAGTTTTTGCGCCACTCAGTAACACGTGCATAAACATGACATACAATTCTAAACATAAATCTATAATTGCATCTGTCGTTAAGATGTTGATAACCTTTTTATTTTCATTTAAAAAAAGTAATTTATAAGGAAATAATATTCTATTTTCCGTTCTTAAAGCTATGAGCTAATAGACAATGTTAGCTTATAAACCATCATTTCTTATCTTTTGGAACATTTTACCATTGCACAATAACGTAAACGTGTAAAAAATGTTATTTCAAAAACATGAAAAAACATACAACTGAAGTAATACAGTAATTTTTTCTAAGAATTAAAGATCAGTTCAGTTGTCAAGGGCCATGAAGCAAGGAATTAATAATGGATGTGAATTAATCACTGATTTTCAGCGATGACATCGTACACATCGTACACATATTCCCTAACGGTAGCACCGTCATTAACAAAATTCTATAATTTTTCACTGACTTGAACCTCCATTCTCTGGTCATAAAATGAGTAGATGTTTGTTGTATTTCATTCATTTCACTTGTTACCTTATCGCTCATACAATTTTATAGATTAAAAATGGTTATAAAATTAAATTCGAAACAAGCATGAATGTAAAATTTGACATGATAGTGGTGTGTTTTTTTAAACTAAAATGTAATAATACATACAAAGGGATTTTTAAACTAATTTTTCATTTTAAAAGGAATAGAATAGAAACTTGTGGTTATTAACTAACGTGGTATTTTAAATAATTTGACTATTGAATGCATTATCTTTCCAACCACGTGACCAGAACATTTCAATACCGAGTCTCGATGGTGTCCTTTGACTAAATCTCTGTCTATGACATGTACTTCTTTTCATGCATATTGCTTAAGACTAGATTTGCTGAATAATGACCTTGACTGTATTATAGATTCCAATTTTATATACAAATATGTAATAAGAAAATGGTGTTCTACGAAATGGTGTTCATGACCGTACATAATTGTAAGTACATATTTGTAAATATAAATGTGACTGCTAAATTCATTAAGTTCATGACTGTCAAATGTATTGCTCAATGCTTTCATTCGACTCAAGCCATATATTTAATGCAAATATTAATGTTATAACCTATTATTGTTATATCTTTAAAGATATACACGATGATATAAGTGCGGGATACTACGTCCCTTTCCCTGCCACAATAAATTTTAAATCAAAATACATGTTAAGATCAGTAAATTCCTAAAAATAGTTTTCAATGCAATTCTTTAAGAAATTGTGACATACATTTAGTGAGGTTGAAAACCTTTTCAAGCTCGTAATACAAGCTGCACACGGTGATAATTTGTTTAAGAGCTTTAAACCAGTTGACATGTCTCCATGTGTTTGCTTAGTAAGGCAAATCTATAACTGCCTGCCTGTATGGCAGTACAGCTGCCGGTAGATCATACATACTCGAGTTGTACTTTTGTATATGCAACATACATTTTCTTATCTCATCTCTTTTTAAGCGGAACAAAACATAATTGATTGAAATTGAAAGTGTTACTAATAGTTTCAGTTTCTGCTCATTTAAAAGTAGGATGTGATTATGCTGAGTCCTTATGTATGAAATTTACATTCAATACACATGTTATATTCTGGACAGAAAAATACAATGAATTGTAAAAAAAACATTGCATGTGGAGTTATTATAAGTCTTTATTTTTAGTTTATACAACATACATTCAACAATTTTAGGGTCATAATATTAAATTAGGATCAGTTGCATCTAATGCAATCTCTATATAAAAACTTTTCGAATATATGAAACGTGATAAATACATGTAGAAGGGATGAATACAAGAATATGTACATTTTTTGCTTCTGTATTAAATTTCATTATAGAGGAATGTTGTTCTTGTTTTTTATTTCCGATATTTACACTTTGCTACTTTGCTACTTTGCTACTTTGCTACTTTGCTACTAAGACTGAAGACTAACAGTGACCAGTAAGGAAATCTTGCCATTTGAATTCCATTCATCAACAAAACTGTACAGATTGATACCCTTTTTCACATATATAGTCCCATGTAACAATGTCTTGCTGTCCCTTTAACTATGGGCCTCCATGTTAACATGTACGATAATAACCCATGTAAAACCCTACACATCAAAAGGATAATCTAGAGAGTTTTTTATTACCATATTTCAGGGGTTTTTTACCAGTTCAAAAGTAGTATACTATTTAATCCCACAATTATGTACACATGTATATTTATAGTTTATTTTCGTCTTGCTTACCTATATTTTACATACAATTATTTCTTTTACTGCAAGTTATTCGACGTAATATATTTGATTTCCAAAAATTAGGCTTTGTTTATTGTCAATATATTTGTTTTAAACTACTTTTTATGTCTATAAGTTTTACTTTTAATTAGAAATTGAAGGAAAGATGAACACTGTTTATCATACATGTATAAAATTGCTAAACAATGGGGATAGAAGCTTCACCTGTACGTGTTATTGAAATTGCCTTCATTCTACATTCATAAGATAAAAATTAACGTATTAGTTCTACACCTTATCTGTTGTCCTCTTTCAAATTGGATGTCAAAATAAAACCTTTCGCCACATGAAAAATTAAAAAAAAATTTAAAATACAGTATATCTGTAGTAACAATAACTTACAGTATACAAATATGAAAACGTCTTAAGATTGATATATTATATTATATTTATTAATTTTTATTCTTAAGATATGTAAATCTTTAAGGAAACGCAATTTTACATTATCGAAAACAGTTCTTTGTACCTGACGAACAATATCAAAACTAAATATAAAACAAATGCAGAAAATACCACTTAAAACGACAGTTTGAAAATAAAATGATATTCTGTCATTTGTTATGTTATTGTTGTTAGAATTTTATTATTTAGGATTAAACTCGATTTCTCAAAGAATAAGGTGTTTGAACTGTACACTTTATTAATTTCCCTATCTCTCATTTTGCCTACGCATGTTAAAAAATGATAAGCGATCTCCATTCTATGAAGTTGTCCGCATTCAAAATCGTCATGGATACGTACGTATGGGCCAATTTATATCAATATCAAGTTCACTAATTTACCATTCATCAGATAAAATGGAAGTTTACTTCACATTAAAAGCCCTTGAACATTTTATAAAGTTTATTGCAAAACTACTTGCAGCTATTTCGCAATTCCTTTCATAAAGCTCTTCGCCAATTTAGCCACAATAAAGAGACGATCTCCACGACACTGAAGCCACGCCCACGAATCAATATTCATATATCACGTGACAAGAACACAGTTCGCATCCATGGTTTTCAGGTGTCTTGCTGACATACGATACAGGATGTGTTTGTATTGTAAATATCCAAAGTTCTCCTTTCATTGATTATAGCAAGCGTGGAGAGGTCAACTGGTTTGTGGTATATATAATGTCGTTTTCCGAGCCGCCTAAGAATATCTCAACCCATCAAGAATAGACTTGGTGGTGAATCTATGCCGGCGTGCACACGTTCATATGTGTGCACCATAGAGCCTTTGGTCATGCCGATCAGTTTCAGTAAATGATCAGAAGGTGGTTAATAAGCTTTGTTTTATGTTATTCATATCACAATTGACGATCATCTACAGACTTAAGTGACTCATTAAGGATAAGTATGAAACTGAAGATCAGTATACTTATGGTTTGTATACCAACTAAATATCAATGATATTTAGTTAACAGGAACCTCTCTGTGAATATCATAAAAAAATTGTTGAAGGTTTATTGTTTTTTTACTTTACAATTTACCAATTGTTTGATAAATAATGGCACTGCCAATTTGATGATAATGCTTCAAATTGCAATTTCTATGTTCCTTCTAGGGTTGTACTTCAATAACGTGGATCTGCATGGTCCTTAGATGAAATCTTAATTCCGGGCTTCCAGGCAGGTTAGAATTAAAAGGGTTAAAAAATGCAATTGTATCGGGCTAGTCAGCAAGAAAGAGGCAGCTAAACTGTTGTGCAGGTCATTAAACCTGCAAGTGTCGGTTTGAAATGGTCAGTTCTTAATTTATTGTGTTAGTTTTCAATGTGGTATTGCATAAAACCCTTAGTACATGTTGAAAACATTTTTTAAAGCTTATGACCTCCCTCTCTTTAGACGAGTTTTGAACCTTGGTCCTCTTGACCCCCAGTCAAACAAGCGAAGGACTGTACTATATTATCCCAAGAGCAACAGACGAGCAGCCATCTTCTCACGCATGGCCTATTCTTACGCCAGTCTCAACGACTTGTTAAGATAGGCCTTGCTGCATTCCCCGTACTTTTCTGTGTTTGTCGCCAAGACTGCTGGGACTGATGGCGATAGTCATATGAAAATTGCAACTTTTCGTCAAAGTGGGCGCTGCACTCAAAACACGAATTTTTACTGGGTGGCAGTAAGGTTTCAATTAGCCAGTGATAGAGACTGGTGCAATAACAGTTTGAAATGTTATACCTTCTTGGTATCACAAAATGCACGTGTTCTGAATTGATATTGATTAGAAGTTTGCCTCTTCCAAACTAAAAAAAACCCCGTAAACATAGATATTTGTATAAGTTTTTAATATGATTTAATTAACTTTGTGGGTAAGCTTATACATTTAAATCATGCCGACTCCTAGTAAGAAAGAAGTATGTGTAGTACATTGTAATTATGGTTTTAAGTAATGTTTTGGGTAAAGAAATTGAAACGGCAGAGTAATTGTCATTGTCATTGGTTGCAACTATGAAAATATCTATATATAATAATATATAATAAAATAATATTTTATCACTTATCATCACCTAGAGTTCAAGATGAATGTGGGGCGGGATAGCGCAGTGGTTAGCGCGTTCGGCTTCGGATCAGGAGGTCCGTGGTTCGAATCCCGCCAGGGGCTCGGCAACTTTGTCTGCAGTAGAGAACTGTTCTACACGCAGTCAGGTTTGGGTGCAATGCTGCACTGAAATTCAGCGCAGTACCACCCATCGTTCGCTAGTTCCAGCCGATGCTCGCAGGTTTCACCGCAATGCATAGCCACAATGGTGTTGCGGGCTTTCTCCCTGCAATAATACTAGCAGCCGCGATATAAGTGAAATAATCTTGAAAGCGGCGTTAAACACCAACTCACCTCACCTCACCTCAAGATGAATGTAAAGAGATGATATGGATTTTTCATTGACGACGGGCTGATAAATATTGTAGCCTTATATATATATATTATATATAGCAACGGGAAGCTTGAGGAAGGTTTCACAAGTAACCTCTCTTTATTTATAAGCAAGTACATGAGATATGCAATGTTGACTTTCCATCTGCGAGGTGTGGGTTAAGTAATGAATTTAGTTCATTCAGAAATATCCAGATGGCGGTTTCTCAATCTCAAGCAGATAGATTGACCCCCCACCTAGAAGAAATTAGAAACGTATATGTGTTTGAATAAATGCATGTTTCTTTCCATTTGGAAGAAGGGTTTTCAACCAATGTCCTGAAGTCCATATAAATATATGATGTTATCAATGCATATTTAAGGAAATGATTCCATCGACCCAGCAAAATGTTCCAGCGTCCTCTCCAATCCAAGAGGAGACATTTTACGACAAGTGTTTGTGTTCATTCTGGTTACACCAAATACTGACTTTTGGTCTTGATTTTTTGCCTCCCTTAATCTGTCATGATCAATTGGGCCAGGAATTAGAGTCAAGCAAGTAACTGTAGACATACATACCTACTAGTCGAACATGTTGTTACAATAAACATTTCGACAATTTAATCAAACTGTTTGAGAATGTAACTTCGATGACTGATTTTAAATTAAATATAAATTGGTTTAAAATTGAAGAGGTTTCAGGTTTTCATATCTTCACACTCATTTTATTCTTAGACAAAGACTTCAATGAGACAAAATGAATACGGTTCTTTTCAACCGGATATTCATATCATTTATATCACAAAAGTCATGAAAGGAAGTAGTATTAATATATTATTTTTAAGGTGTAAATATTCATAAAACAAAACGTAACAATCAACACTTCATTCGGATTAATTGGTAAGCTCGTGAAGAGAAGAGAAATGACTAAATATGTTTTAATGATGTATTACATAAACGGCATAATGATGGATTGTATAGTCGCATCAAAAAGTTTGTTCACCTATTTGTGTACATCATACTACATCAAGATATTGAGTGAGTGAGTTGGGGTTTATTTTGGTAGTTTTGTTCAAGATTATTTCACTTATATCGCGGCTGCTAGTATTATTGCAGGGAGAAAGCCCGCAACACCATTGTGGCTATGCATTGTGGTGAAACCTGCGAGCATCGGCTGGAACTAGCGAACCATGGGTGGTACTGCGCTGAAAGTCAGTGTAGCATTGCACCCAAACCTGACTGCGTGTAGAACAGTTCTCTACTGCAGACAAAGTTGCCGAGCCCCTGGCGGGATTCGAACCTTGGACCTCTTGATCCGAAGCCGAACGCGCTAACCACTGCGCTATCCCGCCCCCTCAAGATATTGAATCCGCAGAGATCTTTCAATACCCTGCTATCTATAAGGACAAAGGCCTTTTAACGATATGTATTTAATCAGTAATTGAAATGACTCGCATAAAAAGATCGGCACTACCCGGATGACAAGTCGGTTTATTTCGAGATAATTTTTTCGAAGTCTTTACTTAACGACATTTCATTGGCATATAAACTTACTTGTTAAATATCGCCATGATCAGCCATTCGGCAGTTATTCGGCGCATTTGGCTTGATAGATAACAGGTATAGAAGGTGATATACGGAATCAAATACGCTGATGTATCGGGATGATTTGGAGCAAGTATAATGTCATATTGGAGGCATATGCTGTTTTTCTATTAAAATTGAATTGATCCGTGTGAGTTTTCACTTAGGAAGAGATAAATTGATTGGACGTACATTAGTCTCATTTCATACTAACCATTTAACCTTCAAATGGTATTAGTTTGTTTAAGGGATCAATACCCGGACTCGAACTCAATATTTGATTTTCTCTTTAAATCTCATCTCATGATCCCTTTACGGATTAAAAGTTTATTCTACTTCTTTAATGAACTTTTACAGATCATAACATAATTTTTTTTATAAAAAAGAGAATTTTTTCGATTTCATCATGTTAAAGACAAGCGTCAGCGTGACTCATCATAAGGTACGATTTGAATGCCCATTCAAGAATACCTCCATCAAATAAAACAATCAAGGCTTTGATTATTTTTTTCTGTAACCAAGGAATGATAGTGGTGGTTTCATCATGATTAAGTTTGCAAAATCCATGAATTCAAACGTTTCTATACGTCGTACATGTGAGTGTCTACACCATGGACGCATGAATTCGTAATACAAGAAATATGAGCGCCGATATACCTGTAGGACAAATCTTTACAAATTTCCATCTTTGGAATCTAAATGAGAATGGATAAAATTTCATTTTTATTTCGAATTGTAACTAATGCACATTCCTCTCGATATTGATAACGATTTAAACTCATGTAGGTGAGGTGATATGGGGTTTAACGCCGCTTTCAAGAGTATTTCACTCATGTCGGCTGCTAGTATTATTGCAGGGAGAAAGCCCGCAAAACCATTGTGGCTTCACATTGCGGTGAAACCTGCGAGCATCGGCTGAAACTAGCGAACCATGGGTGGTGCTGCACTGACATTCAGTGCAGCATTGTACCCAAACCTGACTGCTGGTAGAACAGTTCTCTACTGCAGACAAGGTTGCCGAGCCCCCTGGCGGGATTCGAACCACAGACCACTTGATCCGAAGCCGAACGCGCTAACTAAACTCATGTAATCCAGCACGTACGTTGTTGAGAAAGTAAGTGCATATGTAGGTTAGATTTAAAAGACAAGAAGCATTAATGCAACGTTACATTATACACGCGTCTACTACGACAGTGTCAAACGTTGCACCGGCAGCCGCTATGTTTAATGCAAAAAAAAAACAATGCTAACACTGTGCATAAGAAATCGTTCAGTTACAAATAAACTTAATCAAGAATATTTCATCCTTAGTTCTCAGTTCGCAGATAAAAGTATATGAAAATGCTGCATACAGTCCTAGTTCAACGATCAATACTTTTACTATGTTTTCAAAACTGACCGTAGATTTCATATACCCAATTGTTACCTCGGCTGTCATAACTTTTTCACTATTCATTGCAGGTCAAATGTAAAGATATTACTTATTATCATGGATATTAGCTATCGGTTGCTTCAGAAGCTTGGACCGAGATAAGAAAGTCTTTTGAGGGCTTGAAAGTCTTTAGTATGAAGTGAAAGAGTGAATTCAGGGAGAAAACTACAGATGCTTATTTAACTTAGTTTTCTTTCTACTTCTAGTACAATTATTACTTCTCACTCCGAAAGAGGTGATGAAACACGACATCTTGATAAAATCCAAAAAATAAATTTTCGAAGAAAGTGTATTGAAGAGACTAGGAATTTGGTGAAAACGTGTGGACTGCAGTTTCCAATTTTTAACTAACATTGTGTCGTCTCCTAGCAAAGACGAAGTTATCTCCCTTTAAAGATGAGACGCTTCAATCAAATTCTGACAAATGATTTGGAATGCATGACAAAATAGTAGGAGTGTCGACAAAATCATCACTAAAATATATATATTAATAGGACAGTCGATAAAATCATGACTGAGATATATAATGCTAACCCTTTCAGTTACAATATTGATTCCGTGTGTGTCAAAGATGGAAGTATCGCAGTATAACAGAGCGATATAAGTTATCCAATCCCAAAAAATACGTTCATTTACTTGGACTTTGTACTTTCTGAACAAAACCTTTAAGAATAAGGAAAGCCCGCAAAACCAAAAATAATACAGTACTTGTAAAAACTCGAATGAATTGCTAACGTGCCATTTTAAATACCGTTTAGCGGCAGAAGTTTAACTTCATGTCGTTGATTATCATTATAGTTTTAGGGTGTTTTAACTTTATACCCCAAACAAAATGATAAGCTGAATGGCGTAAAGTGTATTGAGAAGATCGTATAATGCACTTGTTGCTCATGTATCGCAAAGATCTTGGAATGCACGTGCAGTGCCTGTAAAGAGCAGTGATTTTTGGATTGCACTTGCAGAGCGTGTATCACAAAGATCTGGGAATGCACGTGCACCTCGTGCATCACAAACGTCGTGGAATGCGTAGTGCTTCGTGCGTTACAAAGACACTGATTTGTATGTGCAAGAGCTTCAGTGAAGCGTCATTTAAATAAAAAAGCCGTTCCAGTGTCGTAGACGTACGTCCTGAACGTTTATGAAATGATGTGTTTCTTCGCAGTAAGACAATCATCAACAGTGATACATAAAGTAAACATTTTTGCACATAGTTTTCAAATGAACGCTTCACGTGCGTAAACTCGTGTCATGAATTGTCATCCATTGTGCAGTTATCATCTGCTCTATAACTCCAGAATTAAATTCTAAATATCCATAGGACAAACAAACGGAGCAATTTCGGTTTCTAATTACGTGCCCAAAATTGGTAAACATTCATGAACTTCGTGTTTACTGTCAATATTTTTCAAATCAAGAAGGAAATCACTACTTTAAAAGCTCAAACGTGTAAGCGTGTAAATACGAAGTAACTTGATTACCCTTAAATTGCGGAAGACTCGTGGTTTTACACCTTAATATAGTCGCTCTACTGAATCGATTAGTATTAACACTATGAAACTTTTCAGCAACAGTCGATAACATGACACCAGGCAGAAAGTTTGTTTCACTGTAAATACACTGTGTGTCTCTTTAAAAATCTTCAACCGGAGGGGGCGGGATAGCGCAGTGGTTAGCGCGTTCGGCTTCGGATCAGGAGGTCCGTGGTTCGAATCCCGCCAGGGGCTCAGCAACTTTGTCTGCAGTAGAGAACTGTTCTACACGCAGTCAGGTTTGGGTGCAATGCTACACTGAAATTCAGAGTAGGACCACCCATCGTTCGCTAGTTCCAGCCGATGCTCGCAGGTTTCACCGCATTGCATAGCCACATTGGTGATGCGGGCTTTCTCCCTGCAATAATACTAGCAGCCGCGATATAAGTGAAATAATCTTGAAAGTGGCGTTAAACCCCACCTCACCTCACCTCTTCAAGCGGATGATTTAAATGCGTAGTTCGCCACATAGATTTTTTCTTTATCATGTAACGTTCATTGTCAATTAACACTCTTTTTTAGGCAACATAAATAGTAAAGTTGACGACTGTTACATGTATTCGTTCGAATGTTTAAATTACAAATTAAATAGATGTAACTTTTATCGGATTTGATTGGATCTAATAAGGTCACGTGACATATATATTCTAGTAAACACGTTGAGAAGGATAACCTATACTCGTTTTGAGCGTTATACAAAATAACCGTCAGTACTACTTTATCACTGTAGCATTGCACAGTAATAACACAGCTTTATTGTAACAAGGGTTGTTTTGTTATTTCTTTGTTAAAAACTGTAAATTCATTGCATCTGCAATATTTTCTCTGAACTACTTTTTGTTCATGACAACGTGTGTAATGGGGCATTGAAGTTGACGAGGCTAAGGAACTGTTAAAAAGAAAATATATTTGTAATTTTCAACATCCGATGAATTTCTCAGTGTAAATTTATATGAAATAGATTCCCATATAGATTTGCTCACTTGCTTGTAAACGGTTTGAAAGTATAAATTAAACTGTAGTATAAATGCCGTCCACAAACTCCAGTTTACCAGTTTTAATTGCAACCTCCACAACGTTTATAAGAAAGTGAATAAACAAATATTGAAAATAATGTTTTAAAGGAGCATTTGAAGTCAAATATGACAAACTTCATAACTCGTGTATTTTTACCGATAAGTAGTGGTTGTTTCTGAAAAAATAATCTTAGTGGTTATCAGTTCACAATAATGCCAATAAAGAGGTTAGAGTCGTATTTTATGATCGAAAACCGGACACTGGGGCCGGCCCTAGAGTGAAACATAATTTTGGAATCTTATTCAGAAATCAAGACAAATAGGGGTTGATAGGGTTAGATAAGTCATATAAGTAATAAATATGTAAATGGGACGCAGAATTTCGACTTCTTAACATTTATATGGCTGTTTTTCGATTATCGTTGAAAACAAGAAGATATCCTACTGTTGGATATTTTAGAGTTAAAAATGGAACTTTAGAAAGGTGATTGAATTTATCTTAGGACAAAGGTATATTTTGCTTTTATTTAAGCAACATACATACATACAACATACGTGTTACTTTAAGGTAGCTCCAGTCATGAAATCAGACTTTGGTTTTCCTGGGCTCAAACACATGATAAGTTTTTACATGTTGGCCTCATGCCTCAAAAGGGAAACATTTTGAACAGATTGAGGCCTAATGGTAATATGATTTAATATGACAAAGTAAAATGAGGTTGCACACAAGGAGGATGCGATGTAATAGAGACACGATATAGTAAATTTCCCATTTCATGTAAGTTCTATAGACATGGAACTCAACACAAACAGTCTGATCTTTAATTTTTGAAGTAGATTAAACGCATTCACTGTGATTTTATGGCGCTTCGTCTGAGTGCATGTACATTTATGAACTATATAATCTAAACGTTACCAGCAAGGTCCAAATTATCTTTTACACAAACGTTTTGCTTTTCAAACGATGAAAATAATTTTTATCGATAAAGATCAAAATGACCAAAGACAAAATGAAATGGAATATTACATATTAATTTTCAGGATGCAATACAAAGTTTTGAACTTAGGAATCATTGCTGATAATGTCTGTTTCACGTAACTGAACTCTTTATTTCTCGAAAACCACTACTAAGTGGTAGAAAGATACATTATTTGTTAATATAAATACATAACGGATAGATGGCGTAAAATATTGCATATACAATTATACGAATTGTATTTTTATAATATATTTCTTCACACTTTTATCAATAATATTAAGTCACACTATCATTTTGATTGTATATAACATTGATGAACAAATATCATAAGCCATTTAGCTTGGAAATAATTAATATTTATTTGGAATATACTTTTTTCATTTTTCTTTAATTATTCTTTATATAATTAAATTCAACTGCAATTGCAGGCGATTTAAAAGATTGCAACTTCATTTGGTATGTTCTGGTTGAAGGTTCTTTATACACGTGAGCGGGCAGGGAGTAGTCTTAATTTTGAATAATTTGAATGTATCTATAATAGAAACCTCCAGGACTCTTTTCGATTTCAGCTTTCAAGTTTTGGTAAAATTGGCCTTTAAGGACTGTTTCTCCCCAAGACGTTAACCATTCACATGAGACATTTACAGGATGGTAAAATATAAAAGTTAGTCCACATTATCAAGCATACCTTTTAGTTTTTTGGTCCAAATATCATTATCATTCTCTCTATTACCTATGATTGCTGACAATTTTGGTGTAATTTCGTTCGATGGTTTAACTCAAACACTCAGCCCCGTTGTTTTATACGTTTACTGTTTTGTGAGGATAACATGCAATTTAACATCGTTTTTGTAGCATGTTATGAAATATAACAAGTTAAAAGTTCAACACAAATACAGTCCATTATAAAGCAAAAAATGAAGTAACAGAATAGAACATACAAGTATTTTTAGATAAAACATAGTTAAGGCTATGAAATATAACATAATTAATTTAATTGATATAGCATATATCTTTTCTCAAATTGATGTAGTTAATCCATTTTAGAAAACATTTCGTGAATGTTAAAATCTATAATATAAATTTTGTATGAAATTTAACGTTAATGTAATTACAAATAACAACACACACCATGTTAGTCTTACAAAATAAATCTTGAATGTAGATGTAAGATATAAAGTGAATGTAGATGTAAGATATGAAGTGAATTTAGATGTGAGACATAAAGTGAATGTAGATGTGAGACATAAAGTGAATGTAGGAGTAAGTTATGAAGTAAATGTAGATGTAAGATATAACGTTAATGTAGATGTGAGACATAAAGTGAATGTAGATGTAAGACATAACGTGAATGTAGATGTAAGATATAAAGTGAATCTAGATGTAAGATATGAAGTGAATGTAGATGTGAGACATAAAGTGAATGTAGATGTAAAATATAACGTTAATGTAGATGTGAGACATAAAGTGAATGTAGATGTAAGATATAAAGTGAATCTAGATGTAAGATATAACTTGAATGTAGATGTAAAACATAAAGTGAATGTACATGTGGATGTAAGATATAAAGTGAATGTAGATGTAAGATATGAAGTGAATGTAGATGTAAGAAATATAATGAATGTAGATGTGAGACATTAAGTGAATGTAGATGTAAAATATAAAGTGAATGTAGATGTAAGATATAAAGTGAATATAGATGTAAGACATTAAGTGAATGTAGATGTAAGATATAAAGTGAATGTAGATGTAAGATATAAAGTGAATGAAGATGTGAGACAACGAGAATGTAGATGTAAGATATTAAGTGAATGTAGGTAAGAGACATAACGTGAATATAGATGTGAGACAAAAAGCGAATGTAGATGTTAGATTTAAAGTGAATGTAGATGTAAGTCATAACGAGAATGTAGATGTAAGATATGAAGTGAATGTAGATGTAAGACATAACGATAATGTAGATGTGAGACATAAAGTGAATGTAGATGTAAGATATAAAATGAATGTAGATGTACGACATAAAGTGAATGTAGATGTAAGGTATAAAGTGAATGTAGATGTACGATATGAAGTGAATGTAGATGTAAGACATAACGATAATGTAGATGTGAGACATAAAGTGAATGTAGATGTAAGATATAAAATGAATGTAGATGTACGACATAAAGTGAATGTAGATGTAAGGTATAAAGTGAATGTAGATGTACGACATAAAGTGAATGTAGATGTAAGAAATAAAGTGAATGTAGATGTAAGATATGAAGTGAATGTAGATGTAAGACATAACGATAATGTAGATGTAAGGTATAAAGTAAATGTAGAGGTAAGACATAACGAGAATGTAGATGTAAGATAAAAAGTGAACGTAGATGTAAGATTTAAAGTGAATGTAGATGTTAGACATAAAGTGAATGTAGATGTAAAACATAACGTGAATGTAGATGTAAGATATAAAGTGAATGTAGATGTTAGACATAACGTGAATGTAGATGTAAGACATAACGTGAATGTAGATGTAAGAAATAAAGTCAATGTAGATGTAAGATGTAAAGTGAATGTAGATGTGAGACATAAAGTGAATATAGATGTAAGATATAAAGTGAATGTATATGTAAGATAAAAAGTGAATGTAAATGTAAGACATAACGTGATTGTAGATGTGAGACATAAAGTGAAATAACAAGAATATCGTTAGGTAGTATAAAAATAATAAGTTTAAAAAGCATGCATTTATATAACGTAAACGTGGCGACAAAGTGAATTTCGTTACAACGTATAAACAGTAAATAATTAAAAAAAACTTTATAACGCAAATAGTTAGAATAGAATCTGACTCGAATGGGGTTTCGTCATATTAATTCGATATGTGTTATGTGTATGAATAGTGTGTTCATGCATTGACTTGGTTTCAAAATATATAGATAATTATCTCAATATTCATTTGATTGAGAATCCATATATAACCGTGACATTAAGGATGCATACATGCACGAGCCAAATTTTGAGGTTATCTCGTTATATATAAATTTCGCTGTTTACATTAACCGCTTTACAAGAGACACAATTTCTCTTTTCATTTGCCTAAAATATCTTAATAGTTAATGGAGGTTAGGTGAGGTGATCTTTGGTTTAACGCCGCATTCAAGAGTATTTCACTTTTATCACGACTGCTAGTATTATTGCAGGGCGAAATCCGGCAACACAATTGTGGCTATGCATTGCGGTGAAACCTGCAATCATAGGCTGGAACTAGCAAACCATTGATGGTACTGCGCTGAAATTCAGTGTAGCGTAATTAGCTATGATACTTATTAATGATACAATATATCATAAGAAATACATTAATTTCCATCGTGAAATCTAATTAACAAAAATTACCAACATTATAATTTGAAGGATTGTGCCGATATCTAAAATCTATGAAACGAATCTATTTCAAGGGAGACAACTCGTGAACACATCCAAAAGCAACTAAATAGAGTTATGCCCCTTGACACCTTATTTCGCTGTAAATGTCTTATCGTGTTACCATAATTACACGCATGCTTGGTGCGACAACTGACACTCTTCTGTGCTGACTTAGTCTGCAGTCAACCATGCGTGGTGAGCTTACCGACATATAAGGTGACTGATTACCTACATGTATCTACATCGAGCCGTGTTTTTATTATAGGTCAGCTTGATTCCTTCCTTATATGGGCATATTCTAGTCGTCATGTGCCTATAACTTTCAGCCATCTGACTATACATGTGCTTGTTCCATATTCGGTTTCACATAGCTTCAGATCTGACGGGTGGTTTGTATTGACACATATATGGTCTGCTATAAACAGTATGCACCGTATATGGTATGGCACGATAACAAAAAGTCACGATTATTGTGACTTTCGTTATTTGGCCCACACTGGTAAGATATTTATAAAGATTCAATAACATGTCCTTGTAAAACAACCTCAAGGAAACGTGATGTGCAGTAATGAATGAATTTATATTTTAAATTGCATAGGAAGTATTATGTCTAGTTGTTTTTTATATAGACATTTGAAATTGACCTTTTATTTGTGTTAAGGACGGGATAGTGCAATCACACTTCCCATCAAACGGACCGGACTTCGAATCCGACCGGAATCGGAATTTCTGTCTACTGTAAAGATCTTTTTAACTGCAAACAAGGTGGATTGATGAATTCAGAGGTTGATTGTTTACCAGCTAATGCTCGCTGGTTTCACCATGTGCAGTTATATGTCTCCCATAATATCCTCTATATCTTTTTCTGCAACAATGCAAGCTGTCGTTACATATTAGAACATGTTAATTAATGGTTTATAGATAAATTCTCATGAGTATCTTTTCAGTGTTAGTAATGTTAATACGTGCAAGACATTGAACTAGTGGAATTCATTGAATAGCTGCATTTTTAAAACCAAGCAACCGGATGTTTCAAGGATGTTATTTCATCTGATATATTAAGTGTACACACCCATAGAGATTATTACCTGTGAAATTATGCCATATGAGTTTTTGTTTTGTAACGAGTTTGAATTATTTTATTTATTTTATTTGTTGCACACAAATTTTCATGAGGTTCATTTAAGTCATCACACTTTCAAATCGAATAATGTCTTTATCACTATTCTATTTCCATAAGGGAAGCATGGATAAACCCCAAAAAGAGCTCTGCTACCATTACGACAGTCCTGTGTAAACAACCTTATTGTGAAATATCGGTGCAAGTAACAACTTCTACATGCACTGGTGTATGATAAAGTCATGTAAAAGTATGTCACCATTTATGTTTCCCTTCAATGATATCATGTCATAAACGTCGCCAAATCAGGATGAGGAAGTTTTTATCGAGAGCCTATTGTTCCCTCAATGGCCAACATAACATATCAACATTTCCTTATAAGCATAAAAATATACTACATTGTAGGAATGTTAAGCTTTTATGAATAGACCTGTCTCTTTAAAATGTATGTCACAGGTCAACGTATAGATCTGTGGCTACTGTTACAAAGCATGTTGATAGGTCTATATACTGGACAAAAATTATTAGGGATATATAAAAACACTGAAAATATTGATATTGATATACGTCTGCATTTTCTACCAGATGAAGTATGATTATAATATAATCACTTTTTAAAAGTACTCTAAAATAGATGAAATGTCTGGAGATCGCCTCAATGCTCTGTTTATTAATGCATGTTTTTCCTATTTAGCACACAAAGTCTGATGTAATGTTCAAAGTCAAATTTCTAGGTACAATGTATGCTCCACAATATTGACCTCAAGAAGATATATAGGTGACTGTATATGATAACAGCGGTATATTGTATACGTAACCGAGGCGAGAGATAAACACCTAACTAACTAAAAGTTAGTTTTACACACAGATAGACAGATAAAATTTAGTCTATGAAATATTTTAATAATTGACTGTTCCTTATATATTCTTTTCTTCGGGCTCCTAATTTCATGTGTATTCAGTCAATCTAGACTTGCTTAATGTGGACATAGACTCTATTGAAGGCTTTTTTTAAAAATACACAGTCACGAAGCATGAATACATATAGACTGCAGTTAGTAATATTCTGACCTCAACGTGACAGCTTGAAATGCATATCTATATTGAAACTATCAACTCCATGAAATGAACATTCCTCAGAGGCTCAACTTTATCAACGTCATCGTTTTTTAGAAATATTTTTCAGAGACGGAATATAAGTGTTACATGCAATATTTTGTACCAACAACCTCTGAAGCTAGAAAGTTCGATCATGCTTTTTGTTGAAACGAACGTCTTCTCTGCTTCTGCTTTTTTGAAACTTTGTCTGCAGTAGAGAACTGTTCCACACGCAGATAGGTTTTGGTGCAATGGTACACTGAGATTCAGTATAGTACCATCCATGGTTCGCTAGTTCCAGCCGATGCTCGCAGGTTTCACCGCATTACATAGCCACAATCATGTTGCGGGCTTTCTCCCTGCAATAATACTAGCAGCCGTGATTTAAGTGAAATACTCTTGAAAGCGGCGTTAAACCCCAATTCACCTCACCTCATATCTTTAGGTGGGTTTAAATCTTAACACCCTTTTCGTTCATCGTTTCCAGAAAATATAACCCCAATGGCAGTGCCTTTAAAATGACATATGCCAAAAGAATTGATTCGAGGTCGCAAGATCCTCTTAATTGCAAGATAAGATATTATGATTTTTCAAATGTGTTTTGAAAACATACACAAGCCTAGAATTAATTAAGCAAGATATGGCGTTTGACTATAAATGCCGAATGATATTCAACAGGAACATACTGTGTGCATTTATAAAGATATTTAAACAAATAACGTGAGAGTAAATTAAATAAAAACAAATTCAATCTTCCCTTTTTCAGATCGCACCTTTTAATGGTGCTCAGAAGAGTAAACAAAACCGGTTGAGTTGAACCATAGTTATCTGATTAAAGATTGTTACAGAAACTGGCAAGAAACCAAAAATGATATCTCATATTGCAATGTACAGATTATCAGATATCCCGGTGACCAGTCGCTCAAGATGGCGATATCCCGTGCTGGTCTGGTGATATGCCCACTCATGTGAAAGTGGCGAGAAACTTACACGCTTGATCATTTGATAATGACACGGATCCACGGCTGAAATATACACCTCATCATGATGCACGTGACAAGTGGTATTTACATGAAATTAACACATCTGCAATTCATTGGGGCACTTGAGATTATTTTAATTTGTTGTTTAGCATTGTGTGATAAGATCTAGACTCCCTTTACATTTGTCTAATTATTTGTCTTTATTATTGAGGCTTGAATATACCAAAATTTTAACAATCCAATCACCAATTAGTCAAAAAAATTAGATTAGGCAACTTATAGTAAATATAACTTTTTATATAAATTCCATTGGTTATTGTTAATGTGAGAGCAATAAACATGCATGCCTATATTATAGCAACTAAATTTTATCTTTTTGTTTCTAATTACTTTTTCTGGAAGCGTGAAGTTCAGAATTCGAACCCAAGTTTTAAAAGACAAAGATTACGGAAGCGCTCGTCACAACATTGCATAATGTATGCGTATTATGCAATCACAAATGTTATGAAATCTATTCAATCATTGTGACTTACATCAAACATAAAATCCTCACGTCCAAAATATGCAACGTCATTTATTTTATATTCCCAAGTGAATTTGAGAACCTCACCCACTGACCTAGTCCCTTTACTATAAAATGTAAGTAAACACTGATTTAAATACATGATAACAAATAATATATCCGATATAGCACGTCCTTTTAAATGACGAACATCATGCCTTGCTATTGAACGAAGTCCTTGAGATACAGATGCAAACATTGAATGGCGTCTGACTAACAATCCGGGTCCACCATTCTGAATCAACTTTAAGACTGAGGTGTACTTAACCCGTACTTAGTCACGACGGGGAAACTGTCCCAAAAGAAAGACCTGCTCTGTAAAGACACGCCTGTCAATCATTCACAGGCCCGGTAATGTGTACTTGACATCTGTTGCTTCTTTGACGTCACAGTGACGTCATTGAATCATTCATAAAATTAGTTTTCAGGCTAAGACTTCGCTCATATTGTATGAATATAGAATCTACACATTAAATTGTTTGATTAATCACAGCCTACATGATTGAAATTTATCTTGCGGGTATGCTAAGGAAGGTTGATCGATTTCATATTAATCATAATGTATCATTTGTGATCTTTATTAGGCTATCTATATTTAGATGTTTGCTGTTATTTTCGAACATGAGTTTATTAAAGCGTGATCGCAGTGCAATTTCCGTTTAAAGATATCACTTTTGTTTATTACTATGTGTCACTGATTTCTAAAGAATTATGTTTCTCATTCGGGTAACGGTCGTCCAGGGGATAGATATTATATTTATAAATAACGATAAGGGGGTCGAATTGCAATAGTTCCAACCTTCTCTTTTGTAGATATAAATACCTTCATGTGATAAGATTTGACACCTTGCATAAGCGAAATTTATGTCGATCGATCTTTCACTAATTCCAACGCCTCAAATGGAGGAAATAATGCCCAAGCTGCATTAAACAATAACTTATTCCTTCACTCACTAATTCAAACCGATACATTTCACTGTAATAATATAATATCGTATAATATGAAAACAATATGCGTTTCTCCCATTGTGATTTATGTAATATAAATGAAATAAGCGTGAGGATTGTTGAAGTACATGGTGTATATTTTAGTAAAAATTCAGTGTAACACAGTTGTAGATAAGATTTATATTATCTTGTTTATAGGAATTGTATTATTTTGTAGACAAGACTTATATTAAAAACGTTAAATGCTTTAAAATCTTATCAGTTATGTAGCAACTCAAGATACACAAATTATATGACCTGTAAGGTTCATAAGACGTATAAATATACTCTGGCCTTGGAAATTAGTCACATTTGTAAAGTTTTGGCACTCAAAGTTAATGTTCTGAGTCATCTTCTTACACGATAAGGCCGTAGGTATCATGCATATAAAAGCTGTCGGTAAGGTCTTGAATAAAACATAAGCAACATGTATATATGTCATCTATGAACAGTTGCGGGGTAGGGGAGAGATCAAAAGGGTTTCAACCCCTCCTTCCCCCCACCTTTTGAAGGTGCCCATAAACACAACCCTCTCCATTTTCCCCTCTACTTTTTAATTTTCCTTGATCCTTGAATAGATGTTAATTTCAAGAGGTTTTCATCAAAAACGTCGTACACGTATAACAAGTAATTAAGGAAACCGATTCCTTTGCATGGCTTTGCAAGAGGTTTTTTCATCATTCCTTGTTCGGAAATATTTCAAACCGTAAATCTATACTTGTGAGAATACTAAGCAACTAATAAGTTTTGAATAGAATGCATTTTGATCTTGCAACATTATATTTACGCTAATCGACTTTAAGAATTTGTTTAAGAGGATATCTTGAAGCATTGGAGTAGCCCATTAATCTGCGAACCTACATTACACTTATATTTACATCCCCAAAACCAGATTACATGCTTTGATGACATTTATGCACATTTAAAGACCACCTTTATTACAGCCTTACTTTCAGATCATCTATGAAGGCCTACACTTATAAGGCCCATTTTATTATTTTCTTAGCTCATCTATGTACATTTAAAGAGCATGTTAATTATATTCTTAGATCATCAATTGTTCTGGAACGTTTGTAACGATGAGTAAGCCCGAAGCAGCAATGACAAACACAGGTGCTGCTACAGTCCGTGCTTGTCACTTTCACATCGGAGACGTTGCCTCATGATGCGAATTATGTAATCAATGATTTTGGGACAGTTGTTGGCAGTGTTCCAGTTAAAATGAGATGACTGTAAATCTGAGTCACTCAGCAAGTTACAAACGTCAACAATCACGACTGTTATGAATTTATTAAGGCGACACCGTTATGGCAATTGTTAACGGATCGGATAGTGGTCATTTTGTATTTACTGATGACATATGCCTTTAAAAGGGACAATGAACTGACCTGATTATTTGAAAAAAACGTTGGCTAAGATGATTTTTCCTGATTATGCATTTCTGCAAATCAAATTTTTCAATTTGATGTTAATAAATATGAAAGCTAACCTATTTCATCTAATTTAATTTAATTGGTAATAAATGGCATGAAACCTAAAGCGGTAGGGTACCTATATATCAGCCATCAAAACCAAAGGCTTTTTGTCCATTTGCCATGACTTTTAATAACACGAATAAGGTGCTCAATACACACTAAAACACATTTTACGAAATGAATTGATTACATGTATGGATCAAGAGTCTTGCCTTCGAATCTCTTAACAACCTTCCTAAAGAGGACTGTTGTTCATGTAATAACTTTATTTATATCAATACACTTGTACTCATATATTCATATATGCTCGTAGGTTTCACAACATTGCAAAGCCAATCTCATTAATATAACATCATGATTTAGCTGCATTACGTTAATCATATAATCTGCAAAGGCAGTGCAGCAAAATTATGAACTTTATTTAATGAGATTGATACAAAGCCACAACGAAATTGCATGCTTTCCGAGGCATTCTTAGTAACAGACACGATATGGATGTTACGGGAATGTTCTTGAGGCGGTATTCAACTCGAATTACTTCTCTAGCTACCGTAGGTGATTCACGGTCTGACAAAGCTCCGACTATTAGTTAGTAGCGTGAAGATAGTTGGCACTGACTACTGTTCTGCACCTTAATATGTGCACTAGCTCCATGAATCACTAACCGAGAGATGTGTTTATTTTGGTACATATAATCTGAATCACAGTCTGTTTTCACCTGAAAAAACCTCCAGAAAAACAAACAGAGAATGCGACCAAAGGACAAAATGACCGTTTACATGAAACTGTGTTCAAATATTCAAAAAAACATGTTTTGATTAGTAAATAATGATAGCAACGCGGTTTGAGAGTTAGTGCATATTAGTTTACTCTACCTACAGCATATACGTACAAACTCTTCTATCATTTTGGTACATTTCCTTGTCATGTTCCAGCTTAGGTTGAATTTTAGAAAGAATGTCCCGGATGTAAAGCCTGTTTTGCAAAAGAAACAAACTTCAAAAGCCTTTAAAACATTGTAAATTGTTTTAACTCTCTGATGGTGTGTTCTATTATTCAAAGAGCCACCTGTTTTTCTGCAAAGTACCGAATGACCTCCCGGGGAAAACAGTCCTGGAGATATCGCCAGGTGTCTCTTTAGTTAAGTACAAAACAGACAAGTACGTCACCGGAAAAGTCGTTGTACTTAAAACATTACCCGTCTATATAGGAAAAGAGGTACCTGTAATCAAGGTACATAGGTAAGTGAGTCATAAAGGTAGATAGTACAGCTATCCGGGATCACCCAGTTGTGTTAGTCATAATCAAGAAAACACCTTTACTCATAACCACAACAGCTGATCGGGAAAGTCGGTCACAGTATGGAGGACTCGGCGGGCCACAATACGAGAACCTGAGCGAATTTTGTGGATCGATTTCCTGAAAGCTATGCGCAGCATTAAAATGCCGACAGGCGAATGCAATCTCTTAACGCATGTTATGTATAGCTGAATCTATCAGTAAACTGATTGTTTATAATTAGAATTTTATTTGTATTGTTCAACTGTAAAAACAAATGTATTCATTTTCTGTTTCTCTAACAATGTTTTGTTAATTAGTGTTATTTCTGTCTACATTAAAACTATCAGATTATTTAGATATGTTTCGATATTATGGATCGATGCAAACAAGCATACGATACACCAG
This sequence comes from Phorcus lineatus, assembly GCA_921293015.1. Lineage (NCBI taxonomy): Eukaryota > Metazoa > Mollusca > Gastropoda > Trochida > Trochidae > Phorcus > Phorcus lineatus. The sequence goes on from OV121083.1 coordinate 43,567,206, forward strand.
ATTCTCTTTTAGACATGTGATTTATTATGAGGTGTTAGCTTTGAATGTAAGACTATCAACCGTCATCGTATTTATAGCTTACAAGTAAATTCACCTTCGGCATGACTAAGAGTGGGACTCGGATGAGTATCAGCTATTTACAAGACCCTAGTTAAGAATTGGCATAAAATGCACTATTGCACTGAGTCATTTATACCAAAATTACTTAGACCTTAAAATAAATTTGTCCTATCTCTTTGCTTAGCCGCTTTTTGTAACCTAGGTCATAGAATTTAAATGACATATATATTTGGTTCGAGGACAATATTCAGTTGTACGAAAATTATATAGAATAATTCATATTGATAGTTCATCTCTCCTGTTGATGCGTACGTTTGAATTTAAAACTAGGTCAACCTTCTTCATAAGGCATTTGTGATATCATTGTATATTGCCAGAATGCATGCGAATTACGCTTAGATTTTCCATGCGTATACATGTAGACTTATTCCTGTCGGGTGAGCGGGGCTATGTGTATATGGAAGGGGATGTGTGCCAAAAATGAAATACTGTAAACTCGTAATTCGCAAGTTGTAACACGTTGTTCTCAACCATGCACTTCTCGAAAAGACAAGTCCAAGTCTGCAAACCTAACATTTCATTCCTGTAAAACTAAACTTTCTGTTGTCAACTTTACAAAGTTCAAATGTAATTCTAGAAATGTTAAGTCGAAATTCATTTTTGTATTTCAAATACGAGGGATATACACATATAGCAATGCTACAAATTACGTTTTACAATTGGTGAATGAAAAATGAAGAGTTGTAAAATCACCCTTTGGAAACAGACTTTTGCATCTGGAGTTTTACATGAGTTGCATGGTTATGATTGCAATGTTCCGAAATACATCTGTACACGATTTCGCATTGACCATATTTGGAAGTTTAACGAAGACTGCCGATGATTTCCGAAGATGATCGGTATTTGACAACAACGAGACCTCCCTGATCCAAGCTCCATGCAACGCTTTAGAAGCTTTCCGGAGCTTGGGCATGCGACCTTCACCTTTTGTCAAAGTTCTCAGTCAATTATTGATCTATATAATTTGTTTCTACTGTTTTCGTAAGGGTTACACGAGGTTTATCTCACGAAAGAATATTATGAACTTTAATTCTGGGTTAGACTTTACTGGACACTAAATCTCTGCACCACTTACTGCATCGAGATGATTCACTAAAAAAAACTCACCAAATTACGAGACTGGATTTAGAATAATGAAACAACGGCATACTTGTCTCGCAAAGACAAATAGCGGTAGAAAAAATATATCTATATTGTACACCCACTTTACCCTTAAAACACGGGCATGTTATTCTTTCAAATTAATAGTTAGAAAAATAACTACGCAACGTAAAGTAAGGGGAAAGTTCCATTCGGTCGTTAAACCAATAAATATTATTTCGTTACAAGAAACATTTATTCAATACCGTTTAAAGTCATGTTTTAAAGCTATGAACGTTCTAAACCAGACGTCTTTTTAACAGTTTGAACAAATTTGATTGAAGAACATGTCAAAATCAAATGTTATTTTTAACTCTCCGCCCGATCAACAGTTATTATAGTGTCGTCTTATAAGCGAACGGTCTATCAATTTTTGCCTGGTCTGGCAGGCCGCCAGAAAACATCAGGTCATTGTTCGATACATAGGCTATTTTGCCCATTTTTAAGTCGAAAAGCTCTTGCAAATTCAGATATCAGATACAATTTAAATCAAAATACCTTTGTTATCATCAAGATGTTAACATTCTAACAATTATTTGAAATACAAGATTATACATTTCCATACGTATAACTTAGGGGTGTACAACTTAGATTTCTCGCATCAAGACAAGTGGCACAGCAACAAAAACAGGACTATTGTATCGTAATTGATAGTTAATTACCGATTCACGTAGTGTATATCTTGAATTTTATCCAATGTGTTTCAGGCCCGTAGGGTAAAAAACATTATTATCTTTATTTCAATGTTTGTGTGAAAAATAGAATATCATAAGTTTCATGTGCCATCTGACAAAAGGCACTAATGACTTTGTGAGTGACGTGAACATTAACTGCCTGTATTTGGTCTCTAGAACGTTGTAAGCGGGAGTTTTTCTTAAATAAACAATCTGTCATTACCAATAAAGTATAATCGTTATTCTACCCCCCCCCCCTCCCCGAGATAGCAATTTAAATCCCTAATTTCACCCCCCCCCCCCCCCCCCCCCCCCCAGTGCGGCTTGAGGAGTACATGCATAAAATCAAACTTCACATCAGTTAATTAATGTAAACCATTATTCTCCTAGTGATAAATCATAATTAGGTGATGTCATAAAATAATAATCATTTAAAATTGATTGCCAAGACGACACAAAAGTATGGTGTTGAAAGATGGTCTACAAAGTAATCATGCTTTTCTAAATGCGTCGGAAACGCTCATATTCCATTGTTATACCAATTACTAAACAAGAAACATGTACTTTGAAAAAATTTGTTATGCTACGAAATTGATTAAGTATTTTGAACATTTGAAATCGGCCCTCGAAAAGTTAATATGCGTTGACTCCGTCACAACATCTGAGGGGCTCGAAAAGAGTTCGGAAATTTTCTTACAATAAACACGGGTATATTTTAGAGAATGACGTATTCACGAAATTTTTTTGGGATAATGGTCAGATAAGAATTAATTGCAAATGATATTTGTTCTCTTACAATTGTTGATATTTGCCTTAGGGGTCCAAAAACACCGTACGCGAGTTACTAAAAACTTTTACAAAAGGTGACGGCATGTCCAAGCTCCGCGCATTGAGGTGGACTCAACTCAACACTATCAGGAAAGCTTGCACAGCGTTGCATGGAGCTTGGATCAGGGAGGTCTCGTTGTTGTCAAATACCGATCATCTTCGGAAATCATCGGCAGTCTTCGTTAAACTTCCAAATATGGTCAATGCGAAATCGTGTACAGATGTATTTCGGAACATTGCAATCATAACCATGCAACTCATGTAAAACTCCAGATGCAAAAGTCTGTTTCCAAAGGGTGATTTTACAACTCTTCATTTTTCATTCACCAATTGTAAAACGTAATTTGTAGCATTGCTATATGTGTATATCCCTCGTATTTGAAATACAAAAATGAATTTCGACTTAACATTTCTAGAATTACATTTGAACTTTGTAAAGTTGACAACAGAAAGTTTAGTTTTACAGGAATGAAATGTTAGGTTTGCAGACTTGGACTTGTCTTTTCGAGAAGTGCATGGTTGAGAACAACGTGTTACAACTTGCGAATTACGAGTTTACAGTATTTCATTTTTGGCACACATCCCCTTCCATATGTGTAATGACGTACGCTTTGAGGAGTAAATCCCTCCTATGCATGTACATATGTTACAGATTGGCTCTTGGAGGGAATTCCTGGAGGTCGTACAGCGTGTCAACTGGCCACATGACATAGGACATCATACAATATGGTGTTTAAGTATGTCACATGATGGTACTCTCCCTTTAAGTCATCATACAAATAAATTTATAACTAAGAATGTAAGATTTGCAAATTTGATCCACTGTGTGAGGAAATCATTCGGTTAGCCTAACAGGCTGCATACGATATCATTCAAGACACTGTTTAGGTATATCTGCTTACACGCATGATGACAATTCCCTATTCTATTTCATCATTTATCAGATGATAATTGAGATTGAAACGGCTTCATAATTAGGTCCACTCAAGGATTTATATAGGTTTATACACGTCCCTGGTCCACTGTATGACTAAGGCTTGTTTTGAGGGAATACCTTCGATTAGCCTGACAGCTACACATACAATGTAGCCACATGGTATGAGATATCCTCCAATGAAGTGTTTTCGTTTATCTGTTTAAACGCATGATGACAATTTTAATTTATCATATACCAAATATATAACTGAGAAAGACACATAACAATGATTTGGACCACTGCATGACTAAGGCTTGTGTTGAGGGAATTCCTTCGTTTAGCGTCAGAGGTAGAAGCATGGCATACGATATTATTCAAGAACAGCGGTTAAGTATATCTGTTAACGTGCATGATAACAATTCCCCTTTTTCTTCATTATAAAAAAAACTCACTTTATAACTGAGATTGAACAGCTTAATAGTTTGTCCACTGTATGACTCAGGTCTGTGTTGGAGAAACCCCTTCAGATGACGTGACAGCTATCTACACGTATATGACACGCGCTCAAATTCTGAATCACGCGCCATGGTATTATATATAGTACGTCTCACTCAACAGCATATGCACCTGACGGCAGGGATTAAAGGGCTTATTTCTGTATGAATATGTGCACTGTGTAATATTATAATACACACTCTTAAAAAATAACGCTTACAATTTTATTATGTACGTATTAATTTGGCACTTTACGCATGAATCTTGGTGTCGGGATTTATAATAGAAGCAAACTAAGAAGGGAAATTTCTTTTCGCTGATGTATTGTTGCAAGATGTAAATGCTCGTTTAAAAACAAATTGATCGCTGACTATTTGGAACGCTAAGTTAGACACTTGTCGAGCAGAGCAGGCGTCTTACAACTATGAATGTTTTCTGGTATAAACAACGCATTCGAATGAAAATTGCTGTTCAATCAATGTACGTAAAATACGCTGCTACCTTTAATGCCGAGGGGGACTTTCTATCAGGGTGATCTTTTAATGATAAAATGTCTGGACATAATCTTTTTTAGGTGTTATGTATAAGTTCGGCAAATGTGTAATGCCCAGTGCTATAGCAAGGTATTACAGTTCATGGGGATAATATATACAGCTGCATACCAAAAGTTTGTTCGAGTTTAAGAAATCAGCAAGGAAATTAGCAAAACGTCAGTGGTACTGAATATGAATAGTATATGAAATGTCACTGTAGATAGAAATATAACAAAGCTTGGTTTAACTATCGTCTATTTAGAAGTTAAACATAAACTTGACTTTTCAAATAATATGAAATATTATCAAAACATAAAACAACTAGATGCAAGAATGAATGAAATAAGATCATAATCCATATTCATTATTTCGTTTGTGCATTTATTCAATTTTGTATATATTCGAATAAACTTACGTTTGCCTCTACTGTTTATAAGAATGTCATTTTAATTATGTTAATTAAGTAAAATACTTCCTGAGACTGCTCGACTCACAGGAACATGTCGACATGTAATTGAACGAATTAAGTATGAATCATACCATTTCAAGTTTTATAACAAAACCATCAACCCCAATCAAAATAGTCCGTTGAATAAGATGACTCAAGAAATCAGGTCTTCCCTTGTTCTGAGTCACATGTTTATATTGAGACCACAGGTATAAGATCAACAAAGGTCAAGAGTCACGCATATTAGTCACAGGAGATACGCACTGTTGTGATGTCATATCTGAAAATAAAATTAAAAAAGAATCAATAAGTTTTATGTCTTTAAAGAGAATTTAGAAGTTGCATACATAAAAACAGCCATGTTTTCTTGATAACTTCTATAGTGTGAAAATCATGACGTTTTTTAGCATGTGCTTACTCCTTTAACTTATACCTTCCTATGCATACTCTGTATCCCACCTGATGAAGGAGTAATCTTATGCTCAGAAACGTCGAGTATTTAACAATAAAAAAATTGGCATCCAAATAACATTAATTTTCTTTTCTAATAAAATCTATCTTTTACGTGTAAATATCGGTGTGGCTCGAAAAGAATGAGAATTCAAGGATAAGTTTTTTAGTTGCTTAAATGTATGAGTAAAGGTTTAGTAAAATTAGTATATAATTGTTCTGCCACCCAGTAAGAAACGTTATTGATGCAAATGGTTTTTTGGTAATTGTCACTGAACCACGTGTAACTTATATTAAGCTTTGCAGTGAAGTGTACGCTTGTGACCGTTATACTGAGATATCTGTATAAATGTATATGAGTCTGTTGAATAACATGGTCATCACTTGTTAATCAGTGGCACTATATGGTATCATGATTTATTACTCGCCCGTGTAAGATACTGCAGTGTAATATTTATACGGCGATATTACACTTGTGTAATGCCGCTGCAGGTATGACGTCATAAGATTGTGTGGTTGTGACGTCACGCTGTTGGCACCGCCATCATACTGGTAGCCAAGTCGCAGAAATGTTTCATTTAGTACACTTTCGGCAATCATCCTTGATTACTGAGGTCAAGTAAAAAACAGAATACTAAACTTCCTTCAATTTAATACTATTTTTATTAAACTCGTTAATGATTTGGTATACGCGCGTTTAATTCTGAATCATTAACTCGTTTAATAAAAATAGTATTAAATGGACGATCGTTTAGTATCCTCTATATCCTCTCTCACTGCGTTGAGTGAACAGAAACAGGATTTAATGCTTTCTGCAAGAATAAAGAAATGAATTCTCATTCAAATATTGTTATCAACAATCATCGTATACATGTGGATAACCTTAATATTCTTTGAAGATACTAATATATCAACCTTTGAAATGAATTTTTTTTTAAATTTTCTAAATTTGAAATCTTTAAGAATAATAATGAAAAGGAGAATGAGATTTATATATTTAAAAAAACAGTCCCTCAAGTCGGTTAATGGACTTGTTAAGGCTTTTATTTAATTTTAGGGTCTGACTGTTAGTCTACTTAAAGTAAGGCCGAATGAATTATATTCATTAAATCATACACGTATTCATCTACATGAAATTGTGTATCTATACTCTTCATGTTGAGATGGTTTTGATTTAAAGGTTAAATCTAGAGTTGATTTTTTTTTCACATTCAAATGACACCATTCAAAACACACGGTGTCATACATGCACAGGTTTCAGGTTTTGCTTTACCTTGATAATATAATAGCATGTAACTTAATAACGGTTTCTTCACTGAACTAACTAAGACATACACATTAAACCCATTTAACCCTTTACAGTAAGCTTTATGCAAAAACGTAAGCTTGTGTATTTTGTAATTACTGCCAGACTTGTTGTCCGCGATGTTAAGAGTTTCCGGTAAATGAAGTGATCGCATTGAAATGTGTTTTGGTTGCGTGGTATGCGAGATATTTGAAGAGCTGATACCAAAACATGCAAGATCTTAACGAATGCTTGGCTTGCAGAGGGATTGTCCGATCTTGGAATCTGTACCCGGGCATGGTACATTGTGTTTTTATCAAATTCCTTCCTAAGAGTGAACCAAAGCTATCCGCGCCTTTAATACATTCTTTGAATGTCATTTAGAAGAAGGAAGTTATGTTAAGATAGATGTTTACAGATACTAACGTTTTATTTCCGAGGATTGAAGTTTATTTTGCAAGTTATAATGGAATGTACAAGTTTATGTCGTTTCTGATGACGATTTTTGAAGAACTGCTAATTAGGATAACTCGAGGACAAACAGTTTGAAGCATGACTGGTACTCATAAAACACGCATTGAATAGTTTATAATTAATCCTCCTTTTCTTGATAAAATCTTGTATTTCTTCTCGAAACATTCATCAGAATATTAACAAATATAATAGGAAAGTGATAATTACCTATTTACCAATGGACTTTAACTTTAATCGATTAATACATAATATTTCCAATACATGACACTTTGCCAAATTCTTTTTGTCCAACATTCCATAACCCGTTGGTCCCTTATAGTAATTCCTTGGTTATAATCTGCAAACATTCCTGTCTCCGGTACACAAATAAATAAGCATGTGAAATATCTCCCTGTATGTCCACCGCTTCATGGTAACAACCATAACATCAATGACCTCTGACCTCGGCCCGGTAATCCAGTTGCGTTTTATGAATGGAATAGACGGATACCAGGCACTCTCGTTTCTGATTGGTTGAAAACTAAGCATGCAGGGTTCATGCAACCTGATTCTTTACTACTTTGTTTTATTTTGGCAACTGATTAGCAACATAGACAGCAGAGCACGTAATCAAGAGTGTTAAACAACTTGACTTATCAATACTTAAATGTATAGAGGTTAATATACATATATATGTTCCGAAACTTCATAATTCATGTAGTCTATGTGAGATTTCAGGTTAATATCAATATTGAAATGGAGACGAAGAGGAAAGATATCTTGTTAGCTAAAATCTAGACTTGCTTTTTATGAGGCTGCAAAGTTTCGCTTGGAGTGAAGTTACAAATGCAAAAAGGCTGTAAGTCTGACTGCAGATTTCATGATTGGAGTTGTCTGTGGTTTAAAGACCAAGAGTTGCATGATCCTTATAAGTAAATATGTATTTCAAGAATTGTTTTTTACTTGTTATTTTATTAATAACATCGATACATGCAGTAAGTAATCAAAGTTGACATAAAAAGCCCATTTGCGAATTTATAAACAGCATTAGTCGGTTCGAAAATCAAATATCACATATAACATTTTCGTTCTAGGAAAAAAGATAAAATTCACATAATTTCTTATTTCTTTTGGTAAAGTTCACAAATGCTAATGATTCAAAAGACAAAATGTTCATAAAGAGGCATCTAATATTCTACAAATAAAGTCGGTATTCCATTTATGTCTTGAAGGAAATTGTAAGACGGTTCCGTCTATGTTGGCTATTTTTCTAAATTCTGTTGGTACTGTCTACTATCACGCGTTACAAGAACACAGGAATAAAAAGGCAACTCTAAAACATCTAAAAAATCATATGGCTTCTCTGTTGCTCCAAGGGCGCATGTACTTATAATGATAAGTGCAAACCCTTTCGCGCCTATATCCGAGTGAACTACATTGTTTTAAAGCTGTTGCTGTTTGTACAAACAGTGAAAAATAACTTGACGGGATCCAGGCGATTATTTGACCTTACCGGTGTGTGAAAAACTGATATCCACTTATCAGAGTTTATCGGAAACGTGATATGCGTGACGTATGCGTGACGTCACACTTCAGTTAACTTCAGTTCCGGATTCTGGAGAACTTGAGAAATGATCCTGTTTTTGTTTCTTAGTGAAATGATATTTGACCTCATTCGTTTTCCAGGAATTCATCTGGCAAGCATTCTATTATAAAAGCGTCTGTTATGCTTCATTTTGTAACCTTGATAAATATTTCAAATATTACTTCCTCGATGCAATATTTCATGAAAATTTTCATGTACCAGTGTATACAGGATTTAAATGATCTGTTCATTTTTAAAGAGCGTTCGGTTGGCTGCCAGGGAAAATATTCAGTACTGTATATACTGTTGCTGCACCATATAGAGCAAAAATGCTATACGAAATTGCTGTGTAATGCGAGGGAGACGTACAAAGATTTTGCAAAATGGTTAATAGGGCCACTAAAACGTTTTTTTAAAAGCATTTCCCTTTAAGTAGATATAATGCAATACTTGTTATTCTTTGCCAAAGAGGAAACTAATCAGTACATTTTTTTGAATATTTCATGTTATAAGTCTGTCCCTTACTAAAGTTGAGTGTTCTTAATTTCAAGAAGTACATGTGTTATGTAGACAATTAATGTAAGAAAATAATTGCTTGCTTGCTATGACGTAAATAGTAATCATAATATATGTTAAACCATGGATCTAAACCTAAGTGAACTCATATTCATGTCTACTTAATCTTTCCGGTTATTAAGATATCGCGTTCAAGATATTTTGGTTCTGTCAACAGCCACTGATAAAACGTCCCAATGTCGTTCAATTTGCAACGCCTAAATCCTGCATGATTAAATGATGAAATACATTTTTCTAAATACATTTTTATAAATGGATTGCCAATAGAGTTACAATAACTGTTATACCAATCCTAGTTAAATGAGATCGATTCATTTGCTCGCAGTTAGTTTTTATACACAACTTAAAGTCATAGTCTCATTTTTGCAAGGCAAATTGTAATAAAGGCCGGACAAATGGTTCACCACTCACAGAAATCTTTCCCCTGACGTTTGCAACAATTTTCAGAACTCTGCAGGCATTCTAGCCCTCAATAATGAAGTTCAAACTACCCTACCCTACCCTAATATTATGTTTTTGCGAGCGTTAGTCCTTACCACGTCATTTCGCTAAGGCCGTGACGAAGAACACATGAAATTTCCCAGCTGAATATCCAATGAAAATAGCTAATAGCTTACGCTTTTCAAATACAGAAATGACAAAAAGGTGGTAAACTCAATGAAGAATGCGTCTGTCATAAGTATCGGTGCTGCGATTACTAGATTTCCGGTGTTTCGTACTCGCGATGGGATTGCACTTGATTCGGTACCTCATCTGTCTGAAACGGCATACGCCAATAGGCTGCTTCATCCAAAACTGTAAAACGGGCATAAAAATGAAAATCTTTGCAAATGCGACAGGATATATTTGTGTTAGTGGTCAGATTTTGTTCGTGACAAATAATTAGTTCAGTTTAGTTTCCTTACAAAAATGAGACTATGACTTTAAGGAAAGCTAATTTTAGATCAATGTTTGATGGCGAAGGTAAAGGAGCAATCTAGCATGCTACTTCAATAAGAGGAACGAAAGTTTAGGCTTGTTTTAATTAGATTGCTGTAATTTTGTACGTAGATCCGTAGATCCGTATCATAACAGTTAGGTACTGATTGAGTAGAAGGATACTTTGTTTTAAGCTTGAAAATGGTTACGATAACTTTTTTAGTTATCTTGCGGTAAGATTGAGATATTTCTTACTCCTTTTTCTTCTGACGTGTGATTAAATAAATTTTATTTTATTTTTATCTTAAGGAAATGACAATAGTAATCTGGATCTCTTCCGAAGGGACTTCACCGTTGCTACCATTAAATACCATAAAACAGTCAAGTTTTGAGACTGCTTAAAGTAATACTTCGATAAGTAACAAAAATGTTTGTATCATTTGACATAAATTAATAATCACTTTCAGATTGATTCCAAACAAATATTCAGTAGGGTCTCTTTAATGACTTTAGAAATATTTTTTTCAATGAAGCAAATCGACATATATACCTTAAACATTAACCCCAGAATGACTTCTCAAGTGAAGTTTTACCACAACCGAAGGCCCAACCTTTAGAAAACAAACCGCACAGCCACCATGCATGTCTGCCGCTATAGCTATATAACGGCACCCCGTAAACAATGCACCAACCTCGTAATCGTGACTTCGCTATAAAGTAACACATTTCTTCAAAGGCCCTTTTTTGTGTACTCAGCAAATATGTAAGAACGAGCCGTATGACATGGCCTTTTCAGCGATAGTGTCTGCCAACAAAACAGGACCCATCCCATCACCGAATTGACCTTCAACTGCTCGAATTCTGTCTTACTTCCGCTTGAACCGTTTATGATAACCTCAATGCGGTTGGTTAACCGTACTGTACTTGTTGACCCAAACGAAAGAGTCTGGCTCCGGCATCGCGCTAATGCTGCAGGTCGATTTCGTAATCTACATGAATTTCGTCAGGGGAAAGTTCCAACCATAAGTGAATGGAGCGCTTTACTGATCACAACAACATCGATTGCAACAGCCTGCTTAGCCCATTCATATATTTCGCATTAATACTCTCACTCTAGCCGAAGTTTACATCATGGGTTGGTTATGCAATATGAGCGTATAATTGCAGTGTTATTTATTTAAGAAATCAGCTCAACTCTCAACTATCAATTTATGTGTTTTAATTACTTTATTGATTAATATATGATATTTTTACTAGTGTAACTATAGTATGTCCCTTCACTGTGTAGGAAATTGTAGTCTTTGATACTGTCCTCATTCAGCCAGTCTAGTTTTTAAACTCCTCTTTGAAAGACCAAGAAACGGTCATGATTAAAGCGTTGCATTATGTTAGAAATATCTCAAAGACGAAATTTTAGTTTAGTGTAAAATCTCATAGACTAGAATTAAATCTAATTTAACTAGTTAAACTGTTGACAGTGTGTTTTTAACACTTTGGTGGTACATTCGGCCCTATAAAAAGGTTAGCTTACTTCGACAAGAGCGACAGTTTTCCTTGAGAACGATAAAAGAGTCTCCAAGAAATGTTTCGCGTAATCAGCACGATGGCGTCTGCGAGGCAGTGATAAGAAACACACTTGACAATACTATATATGATATAAATTTTAGAACTAAGTATTGGAACCAGTAATTAATACAACTTCTTGTATAAAAGATTGACTTCATTAAATAATTTTGTTATATTAAGCATCGGTTGACAAAACTTTAGCCAATTTGGAGCCGATGGTTTCCAGATAAATAGATTCATGTGTATTCAAATACCCAACGTATGATTCTGATGCCATGGTTCTATTCTAAACTGTGTCTAATAGCCAGAAGATAACGTAAATTACGACACAGATGGGTGTTATTTACTAACAGTCCTACATTACAGAATCAACATTAACTTATCTTATCATAACAATGCAAGTCATTGCGAAATATAAAGTGTGTGTAAGTGTGTATTACATACAGTCTCACGTAGCAGTATATATGTATATTTCTCACAGTTGCACACGTGTATGTACAATTCAGCATGTGTTTCTTTGCTTGAAGATGAATCATTTCCTTGAGATTCTCTCATCTCTATCAAACATCAGCACTATGAAGTCGAGGTCTTAACTTCGATTAATTAATTCTAGAATTGTCTCAAGACCTCTTTTTCCAATGAAAATAAAATCTGTCAAGTTTCAAGTGAAATTTCAGTATCCTAAATTCTTCAATGCTTTCATGTTATCTAGGTGAAATAATCATATTTAGTTAAATAGTACATGTACATACGCTGCATGTAGTTTTCTTGAAGCTTTGTTTATAGTAAAATCGTATATATAATGCATATTGAAAGTAGAATCCTTACAAATACCTTAACCCATGAAATGAAAAGGGAAATACTAAAATAATAAAATAAAATATTAAACTATGCTATCACGACGTGTAATTGTCTGATTTATTAATCGACATCGTGTTATTATATCGCTTTATATAAATCGTGAACTTTATACACCTATCTACTATCAGTTATTGACAACTTAGACTTCAGGCATTCAATAAGTTTCTTTCAAGTCTAAACATGTAAACTGAAACTAAAATTGGTCATGTCAGAGAATTTCTATAGAATTCTATATATAGAATGCTTAAGGGAAATAAATCTGTTGAAGGGCCCCTTATCTTGAGTTAAACACACATCTTTGTTACATTGTAGGGTAGAAAAATCAATATACTAATAATGTGATTCTGAAAATAAATATCAGAAGCTTTGATTTAATTCATATTTATTTAACATGTTTATATCATTTTAAAGGGGGGAAAACAGTGAAGACGAAATTAAAAACAAACATAACACAAACAATGACATAGCATTTTATTTTCAAAATGATTGCATAAACGTTTCTTGATTAATGTACGAATTACATCACAATGTTATAAAATATAAGACACTCGTAATAAAGCCATCTTGAATTTATTCACAAATGCTTAATATAGTAATTCAAGGGCAAAAGCGAGGGATGTACTGATAGTAAGGCACGAGTGTCGTAAACATAGAAAGTCATGGACACGAATATGATATTCTGTTTATTACCGAAGTCGAGAAATCAAGGAATCTAATCAAAATAAACATCAAAGCACTGACAGCGCATTTGGAACACAACGTCATAGGCGAACTGTTACGTCAAATAATTGTATTGACGTGACGTCACAATGAAAAGGTTACATTTTGCCCTTTGGCATCGTATGAAATTATAAATCCCGATATGTAATCAATTATAGCATGAATACTTAAAAGACGACAGATAAACAATTTTGAAAATATATCACATAACCTCTGCCTGAGCCCTGAGAAGACAATAACTACAAGAATATAGTGCAGTATGCATTCTTTTTAAGAAAGGATAAATACAAAACACTGCTTGGCCTTTGATAATGTCATTAATTCATGAACATCATGCAGGTAAATCATCATCCATTGAAGGGGTCATAAGTACATCTTCACTTATTGTGTTTGGTGTTTTGATACCACCCCTGACCTCTTTATTCGACCTCATTACAGTGAGACTTTCCACCTGACTAAAGGTGGGATCGTCGTGAAATACCTACCATGGTATGGGAAGCTATTACACTTCAACTATGCCAGTGTGTACCATCACACAGGGTGATACTGATATCTACACTTGTTCATTGCATAGTTGACAGTGAATGACAGTGACCTCGTGAGAGTGGGGCGTGATCTGATAACATCAACATGCATCTATTTCGAAATTCCAATTGAAAATCAAAACAAGTAGTGAAAAATTTATGAAATACTTTTGAAGAACTGTTTTCTTATACAATGTTTTTCTAATTCGATCAAACTGGTATTACGCATTCCAGATATTACTGGGCGCTCCTAACTTTTACTGATTACTTTTTAGAAGACAGTGCAATAATATTATTTTGAAATTATCAACATTTGAAATAAGACATCTTCGGTAGATAACGATTTGACGTCATATCTTAAGCATCATGACGAAAATCACCATATCGTATGACGTGTCTTTTGGAGGAATTAGGTGTAATGATAATTGTAGCTCTCTTCTAGACTGATATCTTGAACGAATAAGAAGGGTGTTACGAAAATAATTTGAGTAATAATCTATTTAGTCGTCATATATACGACTATTTCATCAGATATTTATTCTAAGAGACATAAGAATTTCAACAAAATCTTCTGCCAGGAAAACATGTCCAAAATCGGGTTGGAGGTCAGATCGAAAAGTCGAATGCGAATATGAAAGCAAAAAACGAAATTTGATGGACCATAACCTCCTATTGCATTAACTATCACGTTCAAAGAACAGTATGTTGTCTGGGTGAGAATTTCTTCATAATTAAAAATGATGTTTTGTATTTGCTTTTTAAGACTGACAAGAGGGGATACATATACCTAACGCTTATGCATAACAAATGTAAACATGTTTACAATATTGTCGATATATGAACTTAAAAATTAAAAACTTCTGAAATGCTATGACTTCTCTCGTTCATGAAGGCCAATTCCATTTGTTTAGACGTAACCATTCTTTCATCGCTTGGTGACCCACTTTCAATATCTCGAATGTTATCAAACATACCTACGTCAGAGGCACACACTTTACGTATGTATTACATACATCTGCCACTCCCGGGCAAGTCTCTCCCACAGTCTTCTCACACAAACCAAAGCATGGTAAACTCTGATATGCAAATCTTGAATATTGCTCGACCCCCCCCCTCTGAATATTCTTTTTCTGTCAAGCATCTGTTCCAACATTTGATTGTATACTTTATAAAAAACAAAATTGCGAATACTAGTAATCGATTTAAACATTTTCAAAGACGGGATGTCAATCTACTCCAGTATGCACAGCAGACATGAGTGACATTAATTTTGCTTAAATATTTATGATTATAGTTTGATTTGCTGAAATAAAATTTGTCAATAGAAATCTAAATTCGTTTTCATAATAACATTACATGTATATACATTGCCTTAGGGTGGAATGAAAGACAAATATAAAGCAGCACTGAATATAACATTTGTGTAGAAAAGAGTAAATTTTGATAATGATGATGTTATAATGATGATGATGAAGGTGATGATGATGACGACGGTAATGATGATAATGATAATAATGACGATGGTGATGATGATGATGATGATAAAGATAATGATAATGATGACGATGGTGATGATGTGATAATGATGATGATGATGACGACGACGATGATGGTGATGATGTGATAATGATGATGATGAAGATAATGATGATGATGATGATGATGATGATGATAATGATTTTGGTAATGATTTCATCAGGCCTTGCTCCTCACTGACCAAATTACATATTCAGGGGGATCAGCTCACGAGATATCCCAATACAAGGGCGGTTCTCTTACCAAAACATCGTACGATGCTTCAGATGCAGGAACCGGCTCGCATGATTCCTTGTTTTCAAGGGGAATACCGCTGAGTCATCAAGCTAGGCCGGCTAGCTCCTTGACTGGAATGTTGGGGTATCGATAATCTGCTTCTAGGTCAAAGAGAGCTGAGAGCAACATGTATCGGATCGATAATGTAAAATCAATCACAATAGACTCCAAATATGGTCTTTCGTACTTGCTGACTCAATGGGGAAAATACCGGCAGATTCTTGTGGTGAATTGTGAGTCAGTCGCACTGGGGGATGAGTCAATGACAATTATCACTTGAATTTGTTTGCTGACCTTATATATATATACATGTCAAATGCATATACGAGTTAAATCGTTATTTTCTTTCAACACGAGAAGTAAATTAGGGGATATATTGCCTCAAAGAGAGTGGAAAATATAGGACAAATATCGACCAAGCATTTCATTTTTTAAGAAGTAAACCTTGTTGTTTGTTATGTTGTTCTTCAGTGGCCTTGGCATGAATAATCGATTCCAAAATTACGCTTCTTGCTTAGCGAATGTACGTCACGTCAAACTGTGATGTAATATGATGATAGCATGCATGTTAGGAATATTTCTTCTTGTTTACGCTTCCTGAAACATACAAATTCTTAATCAACATCTACGTTAAATGTTAGATCTATATGGTTTGATGATTATGATATACGTACGATATATATAATCTTTGACGTTACCTGAGACATATGTTCTATAATCACTAACCTGAGAATACACTATTCAATTACTACCTGAGACATATGTTATATGGTCACTACCTGAGGCATACACTATTTAATAACTACCTGAGACATGTGTTATATAATCACTACCTGAGACATACAATTTTCAATTACTACCTGATATATATGTTATATAATCACTACCTAAGACGTATACTATTCAATTACTACCTGAGATATATGTTATATAATCACTACCTGCGATAAAAGCTATAAAATCATTACTATGGACATATGCTATATAATAACTACCTAACACATATGCTATATAATCATTACCTAGAAAATATGCAATATTATTATTACCCAGGAAATACATGTATGCTATATAATCATTACCTAGAAAATATGCTACACAGTCATAATCTAGGACACGTGCTTTATAATCATTACCAAGGGCATTTATTACATAATCACTATATGGGACACATGCTATATAATCATTACCTGTGACATCTGGTACATTATTATTACCTGTGACATCTGGTACATTATCATTACCTTAGACATATGCCGTGTGATAATTATTTTGGATAAATGCTACTAATAATTACCAAGGACATAATGATATATAGTTATTACCTAGGATATATGCGATATAATCGTTACCTTGGACATCTCTTACATAATCATTACCTGGTATATATGCTATATAATTATTACCTGAGACAAATGCTACATAACCAATACCTTGGACATATGCTTTATAATCAACACCTAGGACATATGCTATAAATCAATCCTTGGGACATTAATTATGCTACATAAACATTACCTAGTACATGTGCTATAAAATCACTTCCTTGAAGACATGCTGAACAAAATCTACCTGAGCCATATGCTATACAATCATTACCAAAGATATAGGCTATTAAAATCACAACCTGGGTCATGTGTCATGTTCTTTGTAACCACTCACAACCTGGACATATGCTTAATAATCAAAACATGGGACATATATCATATAATCACTCCCTAGGAATTATGTTATATAATACACTGTGAAAACTACATGTACAGCAGAAATAAGTTTTTCTCAAAACTTCTTGACCTATTTGATGTTGAAATATATGTACAAATTGAACTATTAACTGAAGATGAAATGCTGTCTCTCTTTTCTGGAGGTGAATTAACAATAACTGATCAAATAGATGAAATGTCATGGAGATGTATGATTGTACTTTTCTGTAAATACCTGTATATCCTGCGATCCTCACTCAAGTGTACATTCTAGATGTTTTTGTCTTTTCTTTGTAAATATTCCTTGTTGTGATTGTATTGTAATTACTTGATGTAAGTGTTTATACACATGTATGATGATCTTCGGACTAAATCTGGAGGAAATAAAGAGATTCATTCATTCATTCATTCATTCATTCATTCATATAATCACTCCCTAGGAATTATGTTATATAATGACTACATCGTTATAAAATCACTACCTTGGACATATGCTTTACAATCACTACCTGTTACATATGCTATATGATCACTACATGGGACATGTGTCGTGTGGCCACTACCTAATTCATATGCTATATGATGCTTTAATCACTTTTTGTTACATATGCTATGTACATGTAGTCACAACATAGGTCATATACAATGTACAGGGGTACAATTGTACATGCACTTTCAACAGACTACAAAATTACATTTGAAAATTTGCAACAATTTACATTCAAATAACACCATCAATATCAAAATTTGTATTCAGTTCGAGGCATGACTAATAAAATTATAATTGGAAATGGAATGACATGTTTTTATTGGAGGTAAAGAGAAGTATGCGAAATGATTTATAGGCGAGATAAGGTGAAAGCAAAGCGGAGGTGGGGGATCGGGGGTTGGCTGAAGGAGGGGTTGTAAGCAGGACGAGATTTGAATGAAGACTGGACCGGGGCATATTTTACAAGAAACGGCAAAAGTGCACAAATCTGTATCATCACACACAATATTATACAGTATAGTACTTTGTATAACCTGTCCTCACTTGTCACCTATTACAAGACGACTGCACCTCTTGTTATCTATCGTTCATCACCATTCAAGTGTAAGGTTTCTCACTTATTCCCCAGATTTACGTCACCCCAACATACGTGTACTCCCTGTTACCGGAAACATTAGCATTCTGTTGGTTAAATGCTGAGTTGGCTTATTCTCGATATGTATACCCTAGCATGTATTCTAATCCCCTTTCTCATTATTTTAGTCGCCCTTTGCTGATATAATTCAGGTTTAAACACGTTTACATGCCGAAATGTATATATTTTAATACAAGTCATTAGGAGACTGAGCGCCAGTCTAGGCTGCACCCCGGAAACCTGTAGAGACTTGTACGTTCGTGTACACTGTTTAGAAGCGCTGGCCTTGTCTGTCCTACTTCCACCTGGCAATGTCATGTGTGGGAGTAACATGTAATCCCCCACCAAAAACCACTATTTTTGCGAATACAGAACCGGAACTACTGACATTTGATTTTTAGCTTTATAAATTGAAATTTCATACCTGGAAATGGATCAGACATTCTTGATTTAATTATTTTTTAACAAAAACGTTAAGGAAGTTTTTTTGTTGGATATTTATGAATCATGACATGAACTTTCATACTTTGAACATGAACTATCGGGAATGTTCATATGTTTTTCTTATGAGTTTAGGGAAGTCATGTATCTTTCAAAGAGAGCAAATGAATACTGAGAAGATATTAATGTTATAACAATAAATCTAGTTGCTTGCAAAACATGGTTTAATAAAGGTTTTAGAAATGTATATTTGAAAATCATTTATAAAAAATATTTGACATATATGACAGACATAGTAAACTTGAAAAGCATTTATGTGATAGCTAAATGCGAGCGTTGCATAAGAAGTTGAGAAGTTTTTGCTGATACCAGAGTCATAATGTTGTGCGCCGCTCTGTTCACGCGCAATATAGATAGAAATATACCTTATTACATAACACTACAATAATCGTTTAGGACTTTTGGAATCTTGTATACATTAATCATTTCAGCAAGTCTTGCCAGCTGAAAGCACATTTCATAAAAGTTTTTTTCAATTTCAATACATCAGGGCCTTCTTAATATCATTTTCCTAGGCATGCAAATCTTCATGCATGTTTAAACAGACTTTATGTGAAAGCAAACTCATCTTAAGTCTAGAGGGATTGGTGTCTGTCTGAAGACTGGGGAGCCATTATCCCCTCATTGCTAACTAGCGGTAACGAGTACATCCGTTCGAAGACTGAGACCTGTTTCACATCACGGCATCGCCCCCTCTTTTACTTACTAGCTTATATGTATAGCTACCTGTAGGTGTAGTAGATTTCATGAAGGTCATCGACGGTTATGCTATCTCCATCTTCTCGAGGATGTAAATGCAAAACGGGAAACTTACAGGAAGAAACATAAAAGACTAGACATTTTAGTAATTATTGATTCAATACCTCAAACTTCAATGTTGAAGAGTTATTTTCTAAAAAAAGTTATTAAGCGATTATGAATGTTTGACTTCTGTTCTAGTAATTGACAATATGTACTTTTCGCTAGCATTTGATGAAATAAATGGAAAAGTTGTTTAGTAGTTTAGACTTGAGACTATTTGAGTGGAACTGAGGTCATTTTACTTGTAATGAAGTACTAGATGATACGGATATTAAACTTCTTCATTCCCTGCGGCGTTACGGTATGCATTTGACTGACATACAGTGTCTTAAAAATACATTTAAATAGATTTAGAAGAAAAATCTATTTTATCAATTATTGGAAATGATCTTAATGAATTTCAGTTATCATCTGGAAGAAATAAGACACTTTGGCGCAACAAAATTGATTAGGAATTATATTGCTCGGTTGATATTTGCGGCCAACATGTCAACGTTACCAATTTGAAGAAATGAAAAATACCTGATATTTGTCGAAACCATTGAGTATCGTCTTATGATACATATAATGTATCACTTAGCAGTAAGGACTTGTTACCGCCTCGATTTGAGATCAACCTCATTGCTAAATCAAATGACAGCGTTTCCATTTTCACTTTTGATTCTATATATATACGGGTACATTTCGATACTTTCTTATGTCAGTCAGCGTTGTAAGTATATATATTCTAGTTCATTGTATCTTCCCAAAGATTTACATGAATATATCAAATAGTACTATTCATGTACTTGTGAATCATATTTATGTAACATTGTTATGAAATGAATTGTTTTTTACTGACTTGTATTGATGGAGATTCAAAAATAAAAAAAGTTTTCTAAAATCAAAATATATGAAATTGTCATATATTGAAAGATGTTAAAGAGCCCTACTTTTACAAAGTTTTTTTTTAGTAGATCTCCGAAATAGTATTGTCTTCTACCATATGAAAGTCATTTGAACATTAAAAGAATGCTTACAAGCGTAAGGAAATTATACTATATTAGGTCAGAGAAATTAAAAACTTTCCGTTTGCTAGTAAAAGATTTTGACAAAAGGACTCTTGCGAAACATTTGGTTAGCTCAAAGCGGTTATTTTGACACATACATACTCCAACGATTGGCTTATGTTTGATGTAATATTTCGACCTCAGCATTTACATTGTAGGTATGTAGGTAATCGTCAGTGCATTCTTATCACCAAGTAACGTAGGTATTGTCGAAACGATTGACGTCTACGCCGGCTAATTTAGCTTTTATCAAGGTGACAATCTGTTAACAACGGGATGACGGTTCCGGTTTTGGAATTAAGTATTTATCAAAATCAATTCTTGAATGCTAATTATTTTTTTCAAATACTTTTTTAAGATGATGAGCACAATAGTAGTAAAGCGTTAGTCTGTAAATCATAGCTTACATAGAAAAAAATATGTATACAGAATTTATCATAATAAATATCATCACGATTGATTTGGCTTATCGACTGATTATAGAACATTGATTCAATCATTATATATATATATATATATATATATATATATATATATATATATATATATTTAATGAAAGGGGAAAACGGTCGGTAAATGATCGTTATACATACAAGATATATCAAAATATAAAAAAATTATGATCGTTTGTTATAAATATTTCAGGAATCGTGTATTTATTATACAATGCACCAATGTATTTAAAGAGAGCCTATAGGCTAAAAAATATGCTTACGCAGCAAGTAATAGAGACCTATTAAGTATATCTGTATCTTTACGACTACCACATGTAAGAAACCCTCGATTTTTACAGTTTTAACACACTTAACACAACTAATATAGTTAACTTAGAGTATGACTATATATAATGATGAAATATGTTAGAAAATTTATTCCAAACACTTGCGAACACTCTTGAGGTTAACCACATTGAGAATAGACTGGAATACGAACAATTGAAGTGATAATATGAAAGATAATCATATCTTACCTAATTGAAATGGGTAAAAACAAAATCTTATAAATCCCAAAATTTTTCGGAAAGTTCTAAGTTCTCGAGGAAATCCTGTGAGTGAAAATAGTAGTTTTAATGGAACACTATGCCGGCCTTCCGCGTAATGGCTATTTTTAGACATGTCGGGAAAACCCGAGTTTCGTGTGGCTTGTGCAATGTGGCGTTCTCGTTGTCCGGTAAAGCCCTGAAAAAAACAGTGTGTGCAGATTTAAAGAATGTATATTATCGAATGTAAGATTAATGAAGGAAAAATATGCTTTTATATTTTACTTTTAATGTGTCGTTCTGGTTCATGCAGTTCGTTATTTGTTTTCATTTGACCCCATTTCTCCATGTGTGACCATATTTCATATATATGTATATAAATATTTGATTGAATAAACAGTAGTAAAGACGGATATAATATTTTGATGGTTGATAGAAACACTGCAAACGTATTGCATGCGTTGGGAAACATCTAGAAAATATGTTTTGGTGGGGATCCCCAGCCTCGCTTTCGTCACGGGACAGGTTAGCACTTAGGAGAATTGAGATCTGTCAAATCTGTAAAATGCACGCACTTTTCAAATACAGCGAAATCTCCAAACATTACATTCCATATGACATGCTATAGAGCTAAACATATTATACATACCATGCAAAATCCTTAAATGTGGAATTTAATGAAGGAAAAACCGGTTTCTAGGGCGAGATGGGACTGTGAATTTCAGCCAATGAGAGAGGCGGGGAGAGCCACCACCTATCGAGTGTAGAAGAGCGCATGCCTGTAGGGTGTCAGCACATTTTATCTTCAACCGTGCTCAAAGATAGACGTGTGTTTTGATTCTCTCGTGCTGGGATAATATCACTCACTGCAAAACGGAATATTACCATGACGCTCACAGAAATCGAAGACATTGACACCATGCAAAAGAAACAACAGTAAGAGAATATTATGTTTTGAGATTGTTTCATGTGTTTTGGGGGACTTGGTTAAGGACACGTAGGCTAATCGTTGGGGTGTTGCATCAGGTGACTTACCTGTTCAGGTGAGTAAAAGTTAATCGACGTGGCAATGCACCTATTAGGCGTTTTATTATTTTGGATACGAGTTTACCTCTTCACATAAACAATTTTGAAAATTTAAGAACATCATAATATATTTTTCAAGACTTAATGTTATCTTGTTCTCATAAAGCATGTTGATTTTTTTAAAGATTCTAAAATCAGTAAAACGTTAAAATGTTGCAGTTAATGCAAGATCACTGTTGAAAATATTTCGTTGTTTTCTTATCTGCTATATGATAAACACATGCTTTAGAAAGTCACCCCAATATACTCGACGATGGTATCTTGTTCTTGTTGATTCAAATTAAAGCATTATAAATTTGTCACTTTATTCAAATAAGTTGCAAGAACCGCGTTATCATGTATTGCAAATCAAATTCGATGCCATGCCTGTTTTGGAATGCCACATTGGAAGCGCGTGACAGGATGACGTCATCAGTCAATGTTTAGATGGTTGCAGTTAGTGATATATAAACAAATCCGCAAGATCAATGGACTACTCGCAATCAGATTATCCTTAAGTATTATAATCCTTTCTAACCCTATATCGGATAACCTACAACGTGTAAGTTTAAAACTCGATGTTATGGAGGGAATCCCCTCGTGCAGCAGCCCTCTTACTCACGTGTCTATTTTTAGGTATGACTCGCTGTCTTGGACAGATCTTGATTTGTAACCAATCGTTTATGTTTACAGGAACCACGTGACAGTTGGTCACGCCCTGAAAGACACGATTTGGCAGGGGATGGAACAGGGAAGACTCACCTGTGGAATGTTTGACTGTGCCAAACACCTCGAGATGTAAGTATTAATTTTCCTTTTCTTATACTGCATGGGAATATCACATGCATTATGACTTTCATAATCAGGTAACACACTCTCTGTAGTTAACTCTTTTGTGATGATGAGTTGCATTTTAATAGTCACGTGCACATGTCTACTCCTTGCATCGAATATCATTCTTGCAAAAACCTCGATCATTAAAGATAATGAAATAAGAAAAATAAAAGGAAATTTAAATTTCAAAATTTTACCCTATTAAATTTTAATGAATATTTTAGGGATCATACCCAAATGATTAAGATTTAAAAGGTAAACTGATAGTCAATGTGAAGTGTTTTTGTCTTTATGCAAGTAATATATTTGAAAACTTTTTGAAATAATATTTGGCATTTATTAATTTTCAGAAACCCTTATAACGTGATGCTCTGCGTGCTGCCTGAAGACACAATGGGAGATGTATCTGTGCATATACATCAGACCCTTATTGAGGCCTTCTGCCTGGAGAATAACATCAGACTGTTGAGGGTAGGTATCTAATTACTTATTAATTTCATTTTTATGCGTAAAGAAAGCATGGTTTATCCTTCTACGCGTCGTGGACCCATTAATAACATCGGTTACCTTATGCAAAAAATAACCTTTGTTTGCTGTAAATAACAGCTTTATCAGTTGTCATACTTAAAAACGACAGAAGGTCAATAAACTTCGTTTCACGCCTGCAAGTGCATATACGTGACGTTACACTCCAGCTGTTTGTGGGACTGCTTTTCGTATGTTTGTTTACTCATCACTTGGTTATTTTAACAAAAGCTTACAAAGCGTTGAACTAATCAGGCAGTCACAATCGTGACGCAATAGCACATTTTCTTGGTGTGTTTCTGTTTTGTAACTGTCCCAGTTTCTGTGACGTCAGTGTAACCTCCACAGCTCGTGATTTGGGAAAGTTGCTACGTCATGCAAAGACCTATATTCCAAGGCACGTTGCACTAGTTAATATTCATTACATCGGGAATAACCAATCAACGATGTTCTAGAAAGTCGGTCGAGTAAACAAACTCACGTGGTTGATTTTCGCCGGCGCAGATTTTCTGTCGTCTGTTATTTGTCTCAGGACTAAATGGCTTAATTATGTCGGTGAAAAACAAATACTCGGGCACTATGCGTTTCAGAAAAAAACTGTACTGAGCTCTGTTACACTGACGCACATTGGAGCAACTTCGAACACAAGAACTTGTGCAAACATGAAAAACAAATGCATCGGTGTTACACACGCAGGAAACTCCGTAATATTGATTTCACCTTGAATACGAAATAACTTTATATTTCGAAGGTTATTAGGAAAGTTCCATTATGACTTTCATTTTATTTACGCAGTTTTCCATTATCTAACGATTTATTGTAGTCCAATAAAGAGATGCTATTACATTTTTATTGTAAATCGTTCATATCATTTAAAGTGACAGCAAAGATAGAAAAAATGCTGATAACGTATCTCTATCAGAAATTTTAATTTCAATATGCAAGACCTTTAATGGTATAAATCTTCATTACAGGTGGACAGCGAGGATAAACTCGGACATGTGGTCAACCATCGACCTGGTCAGAAACTCAACGATAACGACGTTGCCGCTGGTAGAGTAGTTTCCCCTGATGCAGGTTGTGTCATCGTCGCTTACCCGGAAGAGGAACTAAGCGCATCTGATGTTGCTGTAACCTCATTTTACAAGGAGGCGGGCAAAGTGTCGGGATCTGGATCGGTGATCACCATCCCGGCGTGAAGTGTCTGCCATGACATTCCTGGACTTCATTAGGTAATTATCTACCTGAGTCTTGTTTTTAAAAAAAACGTTGAATTTAAAATAAATGATAGTGTTTATTTCAAATTAATACAATTTCTATTGCAAAAACTTTGAAGTCCTAGTTTAAGTGAGAATATTAGGTTTAATGAAGTGATTGTATTGAAAAGATTTCGTTGATGACGATTTTATCAACAAAGTGTTGTTTATCACATTTTACTTATGTAAATTCGTAACTCTTTCAGGAACAGCCTGTTCCAAATAAACCCAAAAAAGAAGAGCTGCAAGCCCTGTAAGAGTGGATCAAGTCATGTGACCAGCACTTACTAACGTGATTGGTCGGTTTCACATCTCCACTAGGGATCTTGTCATCTTCATCGATACATACCCATTGTCTCATCGTCAGTCATTGGTCAGATTTACCGGCAAGTGCAAGACAGAGACTGATTGACTACTTGGTTAGTCACGAACGTGCAAATATCTCCAGTGACAGATACAATCCACGAGGGAACAGAACGGACAAAACGTCGTATATGTGGATAACTTCACACTTGGAGAGAATAAGGCAGAACTGTGTATTGTGATGGTAGATTGGACTCATTCAAATCTTGGACTCATCTCATGTATCTATGCAAAAAAAGTGTGTATAACAACCAACAAAGAGTGCAAAAAAATAAACAAAGTGTGCAAATAAAAATAAAGTAAAAAGAAATGTACATAAATCGAGTGTGACGTTAAATATGCGCCATAGACATAACAAATTTGCGGGATCGATTGCAAATTTTAACCGGGAGTTGTCTCCCTTACACTGTGCGGAGGAGGAGGTGAAGCGCTGTTGAGAGCTCAGAGAAGCTCAAAGAACTGTCCGTGTTCCACCCAGAACCGGGCATTACATGCCCTACAGCTGAAAAATAGCAATGTGACTTTGTATTTAACATGCAGCTATATAACTTTAGTAATCTAAAGATAATTTGAGTTTATATAATAGTGCTACTTTTGTATTTATCTTATTTGTTTTGATGTTTGCTAATTCCTATTTTGAAATAAATTGTAAAAACGTCTCATTTGTTTTGTTTTGATGAAAGTTGCAAAGCAGATTAAATATTTTAATCTGTAATGCTCGTCAAGGATTATAGAAAAACCGCCATATAGGTGTTAATAAGTCAGAATTGTGAGGCTAATTTATATTAATAATAGTTAATTCTACGAAAAACTATCAACATATATTTATTTCCCCTTGTGTTTCCTGTAAATAAAGTTCAAGAATTACGTCTTAGCCATTGGTCGAGTTCTGAGATGTTTAAGCATCTCGAGATAATACATAAACTAATGTTAATCAGAGGTAATTTGAAAAATAAAAATTCCAAAACATGTGCTACCGCCCCATTCAGACAGTTAATTTGAAATATTGGACAGCATTGTGTTGACGAACGTAAATAGAAATTGATGTTCGCGTTAAATAAATTTGATTATATCAAAATAAACATATTGCAATCACAATAGCAAGAATCAACAATTAAACTTTACACAACAAAGCTAACACAAATTAAAAAAACATTTTGTTCTTTTTAAAAGATAAAACGTCATTGAGATTTTAAAGTGGTATTTTTCAATCAAACCTAAACTGTCTATTGTGTAAATGGTAGTATATAAAGCTTAAGGTACAGTTACATAAGTATTTGATTTTGGTGTGTCATACATTCAAGCCCTCGTGATGTTTTTACACTGAAAATATTTGTTTCATAACGTGAAATTTAAAAAAAAGGTTTAATAAAGTAAGCAAACCATAGGAGCATTAAAATGGTAAGAGATATTTTCAAATGTATGAATGTAAAAACATGACAGAAAACAAATTCTATGTAGATATAAAAAACAATCCAAACCAACTCCTGTTTCAACTCGTTGTTTCCAGTTTATAGCGTGGTCGTTTTAAACGTCAGTAACATACGTGACTTCATCGAAAAAAAGCAATTTTTATCGGAGGGCAGCATGACCTGGCTCTGCTAATAGATTTTTACACCTGCGATGTTCTGAACGAACTAGTGTCATATTTCAACCAACCCAATCACCATCTGTAGGTCTTCAATTAGATTCAATAGAACTGCAGATTAAGTTCCTGTAATTCAATTTGTTGACCGTGAGAGGTGCACATATGCTACCAATGATAATGAATAATGAGATAGTTGAGGCGAGGTGATTTACTTTAGAACTTTATAACCTCAAGAAATCTTCACGTAAATATACTCAGTAAAAAAAGCTAAGAACCACCCCAATAGGCACTGTTTTAGCGTCATATGGTTCGTGATTGAACTATTGTATAATGAGTCTTGGAAACGCCGTTACTACCTAATATCATGAATGGCAAGCGGCGCTAAACAACAACTCACTCACTCAGCTTTGAAAACATAGTTGGCCCGTTAATTATAATTTTGAGGATATGACGTCAGCTAGTGCCAATGCAGGGAAAATGCCCGAATTTTTTTATTTGAATATGATGAAACTTATCCTTTATCTAGCCAGAGACAGTTGACCCTCTGTCTCTCATGTAGCTATCCAGTCACAATGCATTGAATTTCAATGTATAAGGGTTAACTAATGAATAAATCAAATATCAAGAAAAGCAGAGAAACTACGCATTTATAGACGATATCGCATCACAGTTTACCGATACGCAACGAAAAGCTACGCATCAGCCAAGCGACGATCAGAACTGCTAGACGAGCGAAACCACAAAATGAACGTAGAACAAATATCTCTGGCTTACAGTTGCGCCGGGATTTGAACCCTGAAATTCATAAAAGGAGTTAATAATTATAGGATATAAGCTACGAATGCTAATGTTAATGTACAAAGTGTATGTTCCTCTTCATAAGCTATATATCCCGAATCAGCAAAATAGACCAAAATGAATACACTTATGGTAAGGCATAAACAGAGTTATATAATCCATATGGGCACATGTGCACCTATAACTTTTGCCACGGAACCTGTTTTAAAACCCACGTCGTATATTCTCTTTAAAACAAGATGTTTCACAATGTCGATGTAGGGCTTGTGAAGTGATTTCTAGTGTAAATCAAGCTCTATAAAAGCTCTATTTACGCAATCGTGTTTTATCCTTAAGCAAGTAGACTACATATTTGTTGAGATAAGAAATATCAATTACACTTCCTCGTTGATCCCTTATCACGCAGGAACTCGCTGTAGTTGAACAGCGGTTAACTAAGTTCATAAAATACATGCTGTTGTATAATCCCGTGGGTTCAAGACTTCCTGAATCGGCTTTCTTTGGTAAAGTTTTTTTCTTGAATGCGATTGTGTGCAAACGATATTACTTCATGTTTTATGTATGTCGTCGATTGACATAGAACATCTATGCATTATGAATTGTCAATTACATGACTTTAAGAGGTGAAGGTAATAAGTGTGCTACTTTGTGGCAGCACCCAGTTTTGAATGACAGCGAGTTGCTTTAAAGAGATGAAAACGCTGTCACGTTTTTTACCAAGTAGAGACAGCTAGGCCACAATAGTTTTTACTTTCTAGTGATGATTATGATAATGGTGGCGATGGTGGATATGGCGATGTCATATGATGATGAATTGATTAATTTATGATGATGATGATGATGATGATGATGATGGTGGTGGTCGTCGTCGTAGATATGACGATGATGATGTTGATGATAACGGTAATGTCGTGATGATGATGACATCGACGACAATTACGATAAAGATGACGACATTCATTATCGGAATTGGTATATTTTTTAACAATCTACACGCTTCTAAGCATTTGAAAAACCCTGAAAATATTGTCTTGATCGTAAAAATGAACCATGACCCAAGATAAGGGACTCTCCCTTCTCCCTTCCCCCTCCCCCTTACAGCCCCCAACCCGTCTTATCTTCCTGGATCCGCCACTGGGTGTAAACATTTCACATACATCGTTTGTTGAATATATTCAAGCCATGAAAATATTTGCACAGAAAAAAATGCAAAAGAAATATAAAGCATAAATACGAATAAAACACACTATGTACATATTTGTCTGCGTCTTCAATCTCTACCTGAAACGATGTATACAATTCATTTCCATCATGTCTTAAAACAATCAGCTACAATTTTCACCTTATAAGGCAATTCGCTTTCTTGTTTAAACGAAATATATATACATTGTATATATATATATAGTCAAACATCGCCGCAAGCCACAAGGCTGGCCTTAAAATAGCAACCACGAGCTAAATATAGACCTACTCTCTTGAGAAAGTCATGTTTCAGCTTGACAGGTAGCGGGTCCTGTCATAACGTTAGTCTGACAGTCTTAATTTCGCCCATCCTCGAAATCAGAGGGGAAAACGTTCCAATTATCCTCTTCTAAATAATTTGAACGTTTATTCTTGTTTAGTGAGGATGTTTTTCTCTTTACCTTCACCTTCATATTGAGTAGCTGACACCCAGTTCTGCATCAAGATTGTGTTTTATAAAGGAGTCTTTTATACAGTCTGAAATTTCTTTCAGCAAGTTTTCAGACTGACACTAACAGCCTCTGAAAAAACTCGTTCTGATTGATTCATTAGACTTTTCTTTGATTATCATGAACCGGAGATCTAGAGAAATTAGAAATGTTTGATTTAAATTAAACACTGCTTTTAAAAATATAGAGTATCAAGTCAAATTCTATTCTAATCACGGCAACTGTTATCATTGTGGGAGAATGCACTCAAATTCTGATATGCATCGTAGTGAAACCTGCAAACTTGGCAAAACCTGAGTGGAGCTCACCATTATTGAAAAATATAAATCGTGTCATATTATCCATATGTACACACGTGCACCTGTAGCATTTGTGATGGAACCTCAGGGCTCGGCAACTTTGTCTGCAGCAGAGAACTGTTCTACACGCAGTAAGGTTTGGGTGCAATACTACACTGAAATTCAGCGCAGTACCACCTATGGTTCGCTAGTTCCAGCCGATGCTCGCAGGTTTCACCGAAATGCATAGCCACAATAGTGTTGCGGGCTTTCTCCCTGCAATAATACTAGCAGCCGCGATATAAGTGAAATAATCTTGAAAGCGGCGTTAAGCCCTAACTCACCTCACCTCACCTTAGTGTGAGAGTTTAAATATTCCGTCATTGCCACTTTTGATTTTCCTTTTTTGCGAGATCTCACTACTTACTTAAAAATGTACCACTGACCCATCTCACTACTTACTTAAAAATGTACCACTGACCCATGTTTACCCATTCTTAACCACCGACCTTCGATAGTGTTCACGTGACAGGAAATGATATATTTCTTGCATATGACGTGAAATGAAATGATAAAGTTATTTTTTTATTAATTCGATGTATCTCAACAGTTTTTAAGCAGAAAATGTGCCTTTTCAAATAAACTGCGAAATTTGACAATATTCCTAGTATTTGAGGTGGGATGAGCATTTGACAAAGATGCTATATACTTATTATTTGGTGTATCAAAACAATAAAAAAGCAGAAAAGATGCATTTTTAAACAAGATTTCGAAATATAACATTGATTAATCACGACATTTTGAACACTGATTCGAGTGAATACCTACCTACTCATATACACATTCCACGTTTATACGACATTTTTAAGAAGTACTTCATAATGATGTATTTCAGATACAAGCAAATATGTGCGTTTCGCAAAAAGGTTGGTTTTAATGTAAAGTTCAATACCAAATGGGTTGCAGGTCCTCTCCCTCTGGTAATCACGTTGTTTCGATAAACTGAATTTTGTTCATCAAATCACGTCATCTCATATTTTGTAAACATGTCATATACATATGATATACATAATTATATTCCGAAAAAATATAAATGCAATAATATGTGTTGATGATTTTAAATTCAAACACACACCATTGCCCAGCTACCATAATAACTTCCAACTTTAACTTACGTAAGTCGTACATGAAGGTTTCATTATTTTAGCCACAAACCACACCTCAGGCTTTCTCCTTCCATTACTTAAGTTTGTGCGGTAAACTGACCGTCAAACGCAAATCATCTCATGTAAAAACAAAACAAATATTTTGTGAAATGTCGGCTTTGGATCAATTAAAACGACGTCATCACGCAGATCTAAGATTCGTGTACCATTAAGACTGATATAGAATATAGTGTTTATAAATATTTAATTACAAGACTGAAACACTCTCGAGTCGTGAGCAAACACATAGAGGAGGGGAATTTTTTTCTTCTTTCTCAACACAAAACAATAAACAACAACTACTAATGGGGGCGAACTTTATATTTTCATTTCCTCCAAATAATCGTGTCAATTGTTGTTAGCTTAGATTTCAAACTGACTGAGTAGGCTATTGTCATGCATTCAATTAGACCACGTGTTTGATGGAAACGCAAACGTGAACAACAACATACAAAGATATCATAATTGTCTTTGTAATGCATATGTGTAAAACCTATTTGCATAAATAGAAAAAAGCTCAGTCTTATCAATAACAAAAAACATAATTACAAATAGATTACAGATAGTTTAACGAAAACTAATCTGTAGACTGGTGTCGATGTCGTATTTTTTCCCCTTTGAATTTTTGTGTGTGGTACGGATCAAGATATCTAATGATGATTATCATAGTATCTTTATCGCGCAGTGATCCATGATCAAATGTGTGCTTACCTTGATTATTACCTGTACAAGAAAATGGGTCACTCTTTTTCATTCTCAACCCTTTGTGCAACCTACAACCTAGGAGCGAGTAAGGCGCGAGAAGGTAATCTTTCCAATGCCAAAGCTTCTGTCTCAACTTGATACACTTTTATAAACTCATCTTGGCAAAGGTGACTCCACAAATCTTAAAGGATGACGGTTTTTAAAAATTTCACTTCTTAAAGTTTTCCCGGAAAATATTAGTTTATGCCAAATGTATTGTCTTCTGAAGGCCAAACATCTCATAAATCAACCCGATTATCCGTGGTCGTAGAAAAACATTCAAGTATCTAGCGTAAACTGCTGGCGGCCACTTTATAGTAAACACCTTATAATCTTTTGAGAAAGGGAATTGTATTCGCGTAGCTTTAGCAAACATGTTACCTTTCGTATTAGAACTGCGTCTTTTGATGAAGAACATTGTCCACAATTTGCGATTCGTAACATTTAGTTTTGTGTTCGCTAGAACTCTTTTTTTACCTAAATAGACGTGGTACTGCCCGTTAAAATTAAAGTTGATACATTAAAACAGAGTAAAGATATGAATATACTAGTATATGGACTTAAGCTTCAGAAAATCTTTTTGGTGACATAGAACATTTGCTTTGCTTTCGAGGGACTTTACGTTTCGGTGAACATATATAGTAACATATATAGTTATATATAGAGAATGTGCAAAGATTACGGGAAAGACCGTGTGCATAGACCCCAACTGCAGTTATCGCCATTTTAGTACCTGTCACTTGAGATTAACATCGCGCGGTCAACAATACCCCCACAACGTAGTCTGACGGTGTTTTGAAACTGCTTACTGCTTATGAGTTTAATGCGTTTACTGGCGAAACTTAATATCTTTAACACTTTCTCATCTAGTGGTATTGTTGAACACTTGGTTCCCACGTAGTCTGATCTTGAGTTTGTTTTTCCATCCGGGGGATTCTTGTTTTAACTATATATTTTAAAGCTCATGTTTTTTCTCTAGATTTATTGAATAAAGATCTAAAGTTTAAAAACTCATTTTGACAGTCACGGAGCAGGACTATAGGAAAGCTATTTATTTCGCAATACTGTTACTGTAGCAATACGGAAAATAGTGTTAGTTTCCACTGCCTTCACAGTTTGAATCGTAAGAACGAATTCATATATCCTCCTTTTAGTTCAAAATGCACGTTCTAAAGTTGAACAAAGTGCGACCTGTGACAATCGGTTTAGTTAAATTACCAATAGTTGTCAACTCGAGATATAAATCTTTGTTTAAACTTGTTCATAATAAATGTGGGAAAGTGGTCTTGTTTTGTGGTCCCAAGAACAATTTTCAATATCATTGGACCATCTGGTGTGTTCTTCATTGTCATATCAGATTCAAAGTGTCAAATCTTTAAGCTCACATGCTCCGCATCGAGACTTGAGCCAATCAGGGTCCATTACGATCGACAGGTGCGACCCTGGCACGTTCCGAGCACGCGCGGCCCTAGCAACGGCCCCCGGGAAAATTAGCTCAAGCGACTCGTCGTGTCAGCGTTAGCGACGGTTCGGTTACCAATAGCAACCGCCAGTCTGTTACAGCTTAACAGAGACAAAGAGGCAGTTTACAGTTAGGAATTTTACAATTTGACTTGAAATAATTAACGGTATAAGTTTGGATGCCTAAATGACAAAAACTTATATGAAATTTTGATTAATTAAACACCTAATACGTCGTTTTATATTTTGAGGCATGGTTATGATCAAGAGAAAGTTTTCCAATTTTGTTGCTGATGCAATCTCCCATATTTTGAAGCTTGCTTTGTACTTCTAATTCCAAACAGGTACAAAGTCTGTCGCTTATGCTTTGTTGTGATAATAGATAACAATATTCGTTCCTACGTTTGAAATCAAGGAGCGTGGTTAACTGGGTCATCGCTGACTATTGTTTCGCGGGTAACAAAGAACATTCTTAGTTTGAAATTAACATATCACGTTTTCATTGTTTCCAATGTACATTGCCTCAAATAAGGTATGCAAAGAAGTACAATAACAATTAAGTACATGTTCGATGAAATATATTTTGAATGAGACTTGCAAACTGAATTTGAATTAAATAACAGGTATCTGTGATTAATCGTATTAAATAATAAAATGTCAGGTTATGTCCAAAATGTGCAAAGATACAATATATATGATGTTGGATTTCAATAATTCACATTCTAATGGCATAGACAGATTTATCAGGTTTGGCCCATAATACAATTATATATGTTTTGGATACATACACTAACAAAAATGGCATAACCTGGTACATCCTAAGTTTGCAGAGTTAGAATTGAGGCAATTTAGATTTTTAAGGGGTAATCCTTTATCATAGGAAGTTGTAAATATATATATATATAGTAAACAGAAGAAACACGGAATGTTTGGGAACTGGTTGTTGAACTAGATGGCTGCTATCGTTCAAGTGTAGATATCTTAAATTCTTACAAAATGCCCCTCACCAGAATAAAGTAAGGTGTTGATTTGATAAATACACCACCTTTCAAATACCTTCTCGATTCGGGTATCCCTCGGGAATCAACTTAAAAAAATAATATTCCAAGTAATCTCCAAACTGAATGTACATGAGCGAGACTGGAATAAAATACTTGTCTGTGTGTCTGCTGACTGTCGGCCAACCACCACCCGCCGACACCCCCCCCCCCCCCCCCCCCTCCCTTCTACAACCTCCTCCCCCTTTTGTTGGGTCAGTTGGAATGCATTATTTCCTGGTAAGTAACGGTTTATTGTTATTTAAGAAGACTTCTCTTCTTTGTGTGTGAATGAAGATTATTTATTCATTGCCTTCCTTTGGTATAAGTCATGTTTGTTTGATTCAAATAAATTTGGAATGGAAGCTAATCGACCTCTTCATTGAAATAGAATGGTTTTTCTTTTATTCAATGGAAGGTTAATTTGAAATGATCAGTAAATAAAGATTGTTAGATTTGCTATATAAGATCCAAACTGCGATATCAAAAGTTCATAAATATCATGCAGGTTTATGAATTTTTCTAAAGTGTTTTTTTAAAATAAATAATACATTATAATTGAAGGTAATATGGGTTGTAGGCGAAATGAGATAAAGGCCATGAAGAGGAACATTATTGAAAGTAAGCCTTTTCATAATCCATAAGATTTGTTCCTTACTGACTTTCCAAAAGCATTAGTCACGACCAGTATAGTCAGACGTGGCACGAGTGAAATTCCAAGAGATAACCTTGTTTCAACCTTTCATAGATGAAAAATAGATCCAAACTATGAGCTATCAATTTGCTTTGAAAAATTTTTGCTTTCTGAATTGACAATTCCTGAAATAAAGATTTAAAGGATGGAAAGTTATTTCATACCTCGCGTGCTTATGAAGATTTGAGTCTTGCATTTGATGTGTAAGACTTTGTTATTTATGTACATGGACGATGTATCTTACTGTGATTTATTTTGCTACAATCTATCATGTAAGAAAACATATCACGTGGATTTACATATTAAACTTTTTTTAAAAACTTGCAAAGCATTACTCATATTGCATGAGATGAGTTTACCTAAAGCGTGGCACAACGATACGTCGTATCGGACCATTTGAATCATGTTATTTCCTCCTATGACTTCATCATTGCTCACGTTTTCGAACTATACTTAGATGAATAACTATGTCAGCGGCCAGTGAGAAGGACATACGCACCTCTCTAACATAACAACCCAACAATAACTAGCGTGATTCGAATGCTTCAGATACCAAACCCAGAAACACATTCCGGATCTCGACTGCAATTTCAATTCAAATCTTTGAGGAGCATTGTTAGTGAAAGGCAAATCCTAAAGCAAGATTTCGTGTTGTGAAAATGAATGAATTAAAATCCATAATTTTTTATATTATATTGGAATTATTTATCTCACTTATATTGAAATGTGGCCCGATTTCTAAAAACATATTCTGAGTCAAACCTTATTTGAATAATGAAACCGGAATAAGATATCAGTTCTGAAATTCGGTTGGCTGTTTACAATGCTGAGGCTAAAAATAGAGTGTATATAAAGCGAGCACATGTTTCCTACGCAGATGATAACATTGATCGTGGTGGGTGTAGCAGACAGTCAGAAGGGGGGAACGCCTACCGTATCTTCTTGTTTTGACCACGTTTTAGCCGGCTCACGAACTTGAGCCTGAATAACTATTGACACGTTGTGGTATGACGCATGGTGTTTTCGTAAGAGAGAATTAAGTAGATATTTTTAGATAAAGGCTCATGACCATTGAACATGTAATGTGTGACCATAAATATTCTAAGTTTTCTTGTTTCGTTATTCTCACCCTTCGGTATGACGCAATTGCTTTTTGCTAAAAGAGATACAGGCCTTCGTATATTTCCAAGGGTAACAACACTGGACTATACCTAATGCACTAAATAGAAGTCATGAATTTTAGTATGAAATGCATAATAAGTTCGACGGTAACTAGATATATATATGGCTTTTTGAAAAGAGTAATCTGTCATAAGTGAGTCGAAACTGAGAAAAAAGGTTGTTTATGCATTATATTTTAAATGAATGTGTATGATTAATCAGATTTATTGGCACTAAAACTGACTCATAAGTTGAAAGTGTCAAATAAAGTCTTTTTGATAATAAATTATTAGCATTATTGCACCAACTAGCATGTTCAAGGAAATTTGTGAATCACAAAAGTACATCGGTTCGGTTAATGACCTCCTTTTCTTCGTGACAATTAAAAACCACTTAACATATAAAATGAGCATTTGAAAATATTTAGTGACCGAGTCATGTACCGGTTGAATCATAAACCTATTTATCGTGGAATATCTATTATCAAATAGTAGTTTTATCTGTTATGACAACTAAACGTGAATATTTCAGATAGAAACGAATTTTAAAAATACTTTCGACTTGTAATATGTTAAAACTACGTATATGTAAATATTTTTTAATCAATTGCAAACGATGGTCTATTGGTCAAAGTACGATGTATAATGTAAGCAGTTAATGCAATTGAAACTAAATCAGACATTTATACGTCTGGGGAAAGGTTTAGATTATATCATCACAACGATTTTGAACTATACCAAGTATTTGTGTTTGTCATAAGTGTTTATTACGTGGTGTTTCACACTGAATTAGGTTGTTTCAAGTTTTTAAAGCGAATACGTGAATATGTGACATATAGTCGATATAGTTAAGTTAAAAAATATGATTTGATCCATTATATTTCACTAAAATTTCAAAATAGTCCAAAGAACTGTCAACTCTTTGAACCGACATCCCTCTATTCCAAAATCTGGTGGGTATCACGTGAGACACTCCAGCTAACCTGTCATCCCTCTAAACCGGCATATGTCTGGACCTAGTGGATGTGGTGAAGTTGTAGTCATTCAAGATATAAGTCTATAATCAGAATAAAATCATCGAATCTATACCAAATTTATTGATGATTCTTAGCAGGATGGTGACAACGAAGTGATGAGGATAAATCTGTAGCTGACCTTGTCTTGACTCCTAGGAGCCGCTGTGGGTGTCTCAAACTGACCACGGGTCAAGTAGTAAGGGACTACCGCTACAAGACCACCTGTCACTTGGATTGTCACAGCAGCAAGATTTGACCAGGTCATCACGGCGATCACAGTGTCCAGCAGGCATCAGATGTCATCTGTTGGACATTGTCCTTGTGTCGTTAGCCAGGCCTATAAACGGTATTTGTTTATAAGCGATGACTTTTATTGATCATTTCTCATTCAGGTATGGATAAGATCCGTTACTATGAAATAAAGATTATTTTTCACATCTTTATTTAAATCTGTAAATGACGATAGATAAAACTTCAGTGAAATGTGACCATTTGATCAAAAGAAAACCTTCCCGCTTTACTTGATACCATAGAAATATTTCTTTCAGTATAGTAGATCTATGGCAAATATTACAAAATATAAACCCATGGGCTCGGCAGCTCATCGGGTATTGCATTTCTTGTTTCTATCTTATGGTGAAGACTATAGCATATACATTTTAAGCCATTGTCATATGACATCTATTTTCGTTATAACAGCCGCCATATTTACGACCACATTTACAGTCAAAACCGCATGGCAATGATGAGATGCTTATCGCTTGATTAAATGCTGATCGTCGCTTGATTGATGCTATTTCGTAACTTGTCGTTGCGTATCGCTACATTAAGATGCGGTTTCGTCTTAATGTGGCCCTTTTGCTGCTTTTCGATTCGATTCGTTTCTTTTTTGGTAGGCCAGTTCTTGCAGAGTTCGAAATAGCGTCAATAGCAGCGTAAATATGCCAGCCCCATCAAACAACTTTCTTTGCCTCTTTCCGTACTTCCTCACCTGACTGCAAATTCACTTTTGCCTGAAGCCCTGGGTTTGATTCTCAATGGAAGTAACATCACATGAATGTATTATTATTATCATCACTTGCAAAATGAGCACCATATTCTACAGCATTCAAAACCTCATTTGCCAAACACATTACTCTTTCACTTTGCCTGTGATCCAATGCAATAAATAAAAGTAATAGTTTACCCAATTACCTGTAATTCACTTATAGAATCTGATCTAGACTACTTGATTTATCAATTGTCCAACAATGAGAAAAGCATGGGCTAAACGAAGCTTTGCCCAAATTAAAATAGATAATAATTTCAGAACACAATGTGGTTCAATATTTACAATACTTCACAATCAGAGACTTGGTCAGTCTATCAGAGTTGACAGCCCTGGTCATCTTGACGATCACGTGTAGCTGACTGACCAGTAGCAGTCACTGGTGACTACAGTCTCTTCTTGCATAAGTGACCAGATTTCTCCTGTTTGGACTGGTCAACTGACTTGTTCCAATCGACTTGACCCGGTTTGACAGCTCGATTATAGAATAAATTGATATACAATTACATAACCTGACACGGCATATAGATACATACATGTATATATGTTACCTAATAAGTTATACTTATCTTCAAGATACGTCACACATATTTGCAAAGGTTAAAATGTATTTTATATAAAACCTTCTAAAGATAGGAAAACAATATCAACCAATATTGCCTAAACCGACGACCCTATCATAAGATATTTTTGTTAACCGACATAAAGTTTTCAGAGAAAAACTTTAAATCGTTTTAATGTATCATGAATGATTCTCATATCACTACAAATACATTCGACTTCGATATCACACAAATGTAATGCCTTGTCAAGGCTTTGGGTGAGTTGGTTAGATATTGGTACGATCAGTGCACGAGGTGTCGCCTTATTCAGCAAGGAAATCAAATCGAAACTATTTGTACTTGTGCAGATCGTATGAACAGCAATACAGCGATGTTAGAACTAACCCGTTTCTTCATGCATCTTCAGTTTAAGTGCTTTCTTAGAAGTTATCGTAGGATGGGCAGTTTTGATGCATACTTTTTGTCAAAAAGTGCTCTAGAGTTAGCACGAAGTTATGGGAAGTTAGTTTTGATAAAGATTATCTTATTAGCTATGATCACAAATAATAGTGCAAGCCTCTGGTGTTCTTAAAATGTGTGTGTAGGGGGAGCGTTGCCGTTTTCTGATGTCTTGGAGTCCAAATACGTGTATGTACTTATGTTTACAATTGGTTGCGGGTTTTAAGGACGGGGAGTCCGCAATAATTCTTATGTATGTATATTTGCTCTCCTAGATAAGGGGGCGTCTAAATTGTGCCCTCTACGATAGTGAATGCAGAACCATATATGATGGCTTTAACCAGGCCTTCGTATTCCTGAGACGTTTGTTGATATTTTTCGGTGCCACAACAATGATGATTTTAATACCCAAGTAGATAAAATTAATTCCAAGTTGATGGATTAAATCTTAAATAGATTCTATTTTTGAAATAACTCATTTTTTATTTTTTATTTATGTTTTTATTTCTTGGTCAGTCAACCACATAAGATCCATTGTAGCCTCACGTATGCAAATCGGTTTTTTTTAAAATGAATAAATATATATAAATATATATGACGTGCCTATTAACTTAGGACGACAATGAATATGAACCTTCTTTATCCTCAAAACTTCATATTTTGAAACTCAGTGAATCTTATGACTTCTATCTAAAAGATTCAAATACAACAACAGCAGCAAATATAATAATATACAAAATGTTTTATTCATGTTAAATCGTATTGTGTAAAAGGATGCGCATATACATCGGTGCATATATGTAAGGCAATGCACTTATAGACAATGTGATTATGAAAGCTGATTGCACGGCTGTCAATTTGGCACTATGTCCAGCACGCTATCATAACCGAATGCTTGTCTACGAAGGTCACTGCCATTGTAATTGCGTCTGATCTTCTTACACTTGACAATCAGGAGTCAGATTATTATCCATTTGACTCGCCCAGTTTTCATCAGCACCTAAGACTCTGTCATGGACTGGCGGTGTCGTCTGCACAACTTGCACGTGAGGTCGTCAGCAGTTCGTGCAGCCCGTGCAGTCCGTGCAAAACCCATCATGCTTCATCCGGGTTGATCGAGAGCAGATCATTGAAGTCGCGTCTGAGACGGATTCGGTTTGCTGTCCATCGATTGGATTTTTGCTCTGGAGAAAGAAAAGACATAGTTGATCCAAATGCTTTAAAACACAGCAAGTTTCAAACAATGCGATTTAAGGTCTGTGTTGACGAAGTTGGCAAACACAGCGAGGATCCAAAGCCTAAACAAGTTAGTGAGAGGAAGGCAAACACAGACGGCGAACCGGCAAGTGTCCCTAACATTCCTTCCAGTTTTGCGCCCAAGCATACCAACGTTTAGCTCTGTTTGTTTTCACCCATCTCACGCAACTATGTCAGACCTAGTTTCTATTTTACCTATAACGTCTCAAACCGTTTGGCAAATGTATGTCAGCTGAGTTTAGAATTCCAAATTTTTCAATTCTTATAATTTTGATCAGACCTTTATGAAAAACCAATATGATTAACATGACACTCTTTGAGCGATGTTTTCAGTTTTCATATTAAATAGCAAAAATATGGAATTGAAAATAATTAAAATGGTATTAAAACCGGATGTTTATGGAATTGTTTTGGCAGATTCTCCTTTGAGCATCAATGCATAACACGAATCTTTTAAAATATTGTTTAAATGTTATTCTTTAAATGATAATTTACAATTTCTCACTTTTTTGGTTCAGTCCGGTTAAAGCTGATGTCATTCCGGGAATTCTACGACGGGTTTAGGGTACATGTCGCCTAGCAACACAACGGCGTGGAACTCCATCACGGCTGCATCACTCTCACTCGGGTTCTCTTTAGGATACTGAGGGAAACATTTAATCATGAATTATAATAAGCAACTGGCATTTTATAACGCAACACATGACGCAACAGCTGATGATAATGATATCTCAAAATTGGATTTTTAAATGAAGCATGGCCACATGTGTATAATGAACTCTTGATCAAGGCTTTCATTTAATATGATATATGGACAGCAT
Organism: Phorcus lineatus; assembly: GCA_921293015.1. Taxonomy (NCBI): domain Eukaryota; kingdom Metazoa; phylum Mollusca; class Gastropoda; order Trochida; family Trochidae; genus Phorcus; species Phorcus lineatus. The sequence goes on from OV121083.1 coordinate 43,609,109, forward strand.
ACAATCTGTCAAAAGTCATATAATTCGAATTCCTTCTTTGATTTACGAAAAAAAAATTTAAAATGTTATTTTGAGTTGTAGTTCTAGTAGTTTCAAAAACAATTAACAATTCGTGTGTCACAAGAAAATTAATTAAATTGATTAAATAACAATAATAAAGATTAATGATAACAATTAATGAAATAGTCTGACTTGCGATGTGTGGCCAAATGTTGATCTCTTAATGTACATATATTGAGTTTGATTAGGATATTAAAACAACATTTAGAATCTTAGGTATCAAAATGAATCATAGCATATCATATCGATTTTCTATCAAAGTTGTTAATCATTGCAACACGGCCTAAAATTATTATATATTTGATGTTTCATAATAGATATATCATTGAAACTTAAGTATATTCATATATTTTTAAAAAAAAAAATTATCCTCTTGATGCAGTTGTTGAATTTTCATGGAATGTTAAGATAAAGTTTCCATCAATTAATGTCAGTAATCTTATGCTTACCTCTAATAGTATGCAGCTTGCATCCATGATGGTATTGTTGTTGACCTTTGACATTGCAAGTTTCCCATCATCCTTTGCACCATTGTCTTCACCCCTTCCTTCTAACACTCTCCCGAGAGACGTTTCCTTAGCGACCTGGTAAAGAAATGACAAATTAATTACGACTCCATGTTCATTTTTCAGGGAAGTCAAAGCAACCAATTCCAATGCAAACAGGGTGAAAATTTAGTTATATTATTCTTTAAATTCAAAATAAATGTTTCACTTCTTCCAGGAGCAATTGACATTATTGTAAGATGAAATCTATTTAGTAGGCAGATACATGTAGGTTGTGCCATATATATATATTAGTACCTTGAGTAGTCTAATCTCGTTCTCCCAACAGAAAGCTTCTATGAGAGTGTGTTGGATGTCCACTGTGACGTCATGATGTCCACTAACTTCCGGTAATACACAGAACATTACACTGTCTGTATTACTGAAATGAATAAAAAGCAACCTACAATGACAACCAGCAATTAACCTTGCATTAATAAAAAAAATATGCTTACCATTTTTTAATGTATAAACTGGAAATGAAACTAACTGACTATCTTATATTCAGACATTTTCATGAGGTCTAAATTATTAAAGCACCTGACCTTAAGTTTTTATTATTTTGAACTTCTTTGCAAAGGCATGTTTCTTTATAAAGTAAAGTCGATTTATACAACCATGTAGTTACATCAATTGTTATCAAACGGAGACAAACTGTAGCACGAAGTGATTCTAGATGGTGATAATAATGTGTTAATAGGGGACCTCCAGCGGTAATAAACACACAAATGAGGTCAACGGAACAATAAATGATGTTGAATAACATTAACATCTTACAAAATCTATGGCAAAATCTTATGAATTGTAAACATGAATTAGGCTGCAAATTGTACTCTGCAAATTTGACCTCGTTGCAAACATGACCAAGGTATTAAATAAAACAATTTTTTATAATTCAAAGATTACTTGGCATTAAAAGCGTAAATAAAGCTTTCTAGTTAGTATGATTGAAAGAAAATAATTCAAATGTAAAAGATTGCGAAAACGGAAAATAATTTGAGTTAATTCTAACCATTTAAGTAGCTTGGCACACTCAAAGAGCCCACAAGTCAGTCTCCCGCTCTCCATGGCCTCCCAGATGCTTTCCCTGAGCTTCGCCCCGATCTCGATCTTCTTCCTATAAAACAGAGACATTCCTTTAATTCGTCCTGCACGACTGGTGCAATGGGAACTCGTCAAAATACATGATCACGAATAAGATTGCCCTTTGCTAATCTTACAGTCATGCATGGGTCATTAAGATCACTCACCTCATTAGATAGTTGTTTCTAGCAATAATTGTCACTAAGTAAATAAAGTGCGCTTAGTTTCATCTCAGATTAACGGTAAACAGATACGCAGTAGAGCCACGTTGTTTACCCAGTGTTGATAAACAGCACTAGGGGATATCCCCGTTACTAATAGCAACATGACGTCATCTTCTGCACGAAGTTCAGGATTCCCAGGAATACGCAAAAATGTTTGCTTTCACGATGTTAAGTGAATAAAATAATAGATGAGTTCGGTTGGTCTAGCAATGCAATACCAATATATTGAGTCTTTCATTTGATAATAAGGTCAATATCTTAATGGACTTTGATATCCCCCTGTCCCCTTTGTATGTCTCGTGATCCCCCAGTATCCACGTGACCCCAAATGTTTAAAAGCTGATGAAATCATTTATGAAGGACAGTTTATCATCCACTTCATTAAAATTAGTATTTAAATTTAACTTAGAGATAAATCAAAATAATATTAGATAATTTTGAGTTTAATAGCATAGAAATCAATGATGACAAAGCAATATCGCATGCACAGATATCCTAAATGACAGTAAGCGACGTCTCCTGAGCACTATGATTCGTAAATAATTAATCGCATTAACTTACAGGCGTTGTCTAAGCAAACTTCCCAGCAGGTGACCTCAGTCCACTTATGTCATACCTGACGGACCAGAACTGACCAGCAAGATCAGCCTGCATCCCACGCTGCCCAGGGGTCAATAATACCGTCCTGGAGCAGCAGGCAGTTTGATTATCAAAGCTACTGTTAGACCGGACTGTTCTCAAATAAACGCCCATGTGTTCAACATGTAACTTTACACAAGGCATAGCTGCAGGCATTGTTGCATAAGCCTAGGGCAAATGCGCAGTGCAGTCATGAATGAACTTTGGACAATTCTGGAGTCATATTAGATGCAATTGGTGCAAAATGACCCCCGAAATACAACTGCAGTCATATTTAAGCAATTAACAAAGTTTGAGTTGGAAGTAGCCAGGGCGAAGCTTTGTCTCTTTGTTTGTTCACCTTATAATCCATTCCGTCTGCAACGCCCTATCTTCGAAACTGCTACAAAAGCATGCACAAATGTAAAATGCACTTACGGTTTAGTGTGCATCATGGTTGGACCACTGGGTAAATCGGGTAGGGTCATCCTCAAACGTATGCAGCAGCAACAAAGACTTAGAAAGTTTCCAGGTCCTTCACTGTCCACGTCTCGCTAGCCCAACAGCTGATTGTCTACAGCCCTCTCACTAATGCTGGCTAGCTGTACCTGAGAGCTAGGCCCTTTGTAACGAGCTCTCTGATTGGCTAAAACCTCAACTGGAGTCTACGCTAAACGGGGCAATCACTGTATCAAGATCAGTCTTTGTTCGGCAGAGTGTACTTTTGGAGACAGTTGAACTTGACAGATGGTCCCAGTACAACGTAGCAACAGTGCTTACCTGAACCAAAAGCACATAACCCATATTCACCTTAAAAAATGCATTTAAAAACTTGCACAAGAACTTATGTATAAATGCAGGATCATGTATGCTCATAGTTCAAATCGGATAAAACATACTTTCCAAATATGAATGTGATATATGATTCTGTAGGTTAAGTAATTTTGCAGCAATGGACATGAACTTAAGTTCATGAGTGTTTGCTTTAGTCGTTAAAGGTTCCAATGATCTATTCTATGATCAGAATTTAATGCTCAATTACAACATTTGAAATTGTCTTATGAATGTCATATATATATATATATATCATTCAAGTGTTAGCGTTATGTTAAACCAAATGACAATCTTATCACTGCTGTGCCAAAATCATAATATTTTATTGACTCGTCGATATTTCATTATTTCGTTGCTTTTGAATAACAAACGTAATGTTGCTGTAACTGCACATATATATCATTGCTTTACTTATAACGACCAGACCTAACTTTACATGCTACATCCTTTTTTGTGTCATTGTTTCATATTTTCCTATATTTTATATAGTATTACCAAACCTTATCTTCAATTCTTTAACATCATGTCTCATTCTTTGACTATGTCATTGTTTTATCATTGCATTTAGCAAAAGCTTTACAATGTCAATCTCTGTACTTGTAAGTGGTATGTGATACCATTCCGATAGTGGTATGCACATGTTATGACGTCGTGTGATTTGAGTGATTTACAACATTTAATTCATATGCTTACTTAAACAAATGTTTCTTCCAACATTAACTTCAGATATTTATTAACGACATGAGTTAAATGCTTTACTGCATGAACTTGCATTTACTGCATTGTTGTGCAATGCAATACCTTATTGCTTATATGCTATGAAACTGTCATTTTCTACCAAATATACACCAATCTCAAATAAGTTAATACTCTATAATATCAAATTTAATGAATATTTTTATGCCATTTTTATACTCTTCGTAAGAAAGTTTTATGCTTTTAAAATACAATGCCTCTAATGCATTGTAATATTGTATTCACTAATTTTACAGGAACGCCATACAACTTCAAAATTAAGTCATACAAAGTCAAAATGGCGTCATATGCGTGTATTGTTAACCTTATTCATGCTATGCATTACGATATCATACTTTTACAATGCAATATAAACGTCATATTATTCAGTGTTATTCCTTTACGATATCTTACCTTTACAATGCAATATAAAAGTTATATTATTTCAAGATTATTCAATCTTGCTTTAAATATCCTGTAGGTTCCCTAAACATGTTTGCAACATCATTCAACACATATTCGTACAATGCAAATTAAAATTTTATTTTGTTCAAAAATGTACAAATGCCATCATTATGAGAGCGATGTTTTACAATATCACATATATGAAATTATTTCCAAAATCATAATTTAGATTCAAGTTAAACTGTTGTACAAATGTTGCCGACATTTCCGACATTTAAAACCAGTTCATTGCACCCTAGAGAAACGGTCAGTCTCTGAAGAAACATTTTCAAAACAATTAGTTTATTAAATATGAGAAGAGTCAGAGAGAAATGACTCTTTCGTGTAGTTGACGTCATACTTACTTTACAAGAGGTTGTGTTGAGATCAAAATAGCATAAATTACTGTATGCGTGTTCGACTTACATGTATTTTTACACTTCAACCCGGTTCAAGCCAGTGGACAACGGCAGCATGAAATTCCTTAATTATATTATTACGAAGAGACATGTATACCAATGTCGTATGAATTCAATGTAATACAATATGGTTTGTAGTCGATGTAAGACCAATGTCATTTCCTTTATAAGATAAACAGCAATATCAGTTAAATTATTTATGCATTTGTATTCGCTCAGGGCTTTATTGCTTTTAATAAAGCATGTTGTTTCAAAGCAAATAGCTGATGCTCACAACATAGTTTTACTATTTGTAAGGAAATTAAGATCTTATGATACCATTATCATTCAGGTTAAATATTCTACATTAAATTTTCTTTTCAGGGGCTATATACCTTTTAAGCCATATTATATAGACAAATCTGGGTCTTCTTTTTTATATATTCATTTATCTATGTATCGCACACTTACCTCGGCGAATGATAACAATGTTTACAATGTAATGGATATTTTTCAGTTTCGTTGCCATATAACTCATCAATTGTATTTACATTTTCGAACACAAGGATGCAATCTTGAAAATAATGACATTGCATTAAAAGCGTTACCTAGCAGCCAAACAAATATGATAGCAAAACTGCGAACGACTTTCCTATCTTTGGCGAATGCTTTCAGTGTTTGGTACAAGTAATTTAACATATTAAGGCCCATATTCAACATTTAAATTACATATACAGGCAATACAGATAAATCATATATTTAAACGGCGTTTGCCTCCAATGAAAGCACTTATATGACTCTGGTACCATAAACAAGTTATGATAGATGTTGTCATTAATCATATATACAGTATTTGCATTTTCTTTAAAACTGTGAAATTAGTTTCTGCTTTAAAACATTGAGCATATATGGTTTGTGAAACATAGTATGCAAGTAATCTTGAATTATATATATATATTTTACATTTGTAAAAGCTTTGTAATTAATTTCTTTTGTAAAACATTGAGAATAAATTAATTGTAAAGCAAAATATGTGTATTAATTATTATATTACATGTAGTAGGAATGTATCTGTAGAGCATTTCGAGAGAATGCAAATCATTGACAATACATGTATGTTCATTTGAACAACATTTGGAGTACAATTATATCTACCCAAAGCATTGAGAGAACATGCATGACAATATGTGTGTGTGTATATATATATATATATATATATATATATATATATATATATATATATATATATATATATATATGGATTTGAACCAAGAACCCTTGATTCGCAGTGGACTGAAAGTGGACTGTGTTAACTACGGAACACCAGCATCTAAAACACCATTTCAGAAAGATGACGCATTTGAATTTCCCGATTTTATTTTTCACTTATAACATAAGAGTACAATTCCCGAGTAAAATAGTCAAACGGTTTATAAGCGAGGACGATGAATAAATGACATTTCTATAATTGACAGTCGTTTTAACGCTGCGCTATTAATCGTGAGCAGAGTCACAAATGTTAGACATAAATGTGGAATAAGCCGAATGCGTGGTCTGGTTTACCATCAGTGTAAAGGGCAACAACCTGTACAAGGACAAGAGACCGAAATGAAGTCGTTGACAAACTAGATGAAGTTATGTTCAGTTTTCCAATTTAATTAGAAAATATGGAAAAAGACGATACGTCACTCTACTGTCGTCAGCATCATTTCGTTTGATCCCCTAGAGACAGTTTATAAAAGTAATAATGTACCTGAGTACCTGAAAATTGAGGCGATATTTTTTTTGTACTGAAAATATTGTAAAGGTAATTGTTTTTTTCACAAACATTATATTTTTAGGAAAGGTCGTTAAAAGTATTCGCTGTTTGACGTTTGTTGTTTTGCAAAATAGAAAGTGTCAGTAACCTCATCTAATAAACATATTAAGTTTACGTAACCTAAACATAACATAACTCTCCAAGGTAGCTTCGGCCAATATAAAACGATGATCAGAAAGTCTGTTTTTTATTGTTTATGCGACTCATTCATGTTTGATAAACAGGCATTTAGAAAGGTCTTTAAAGGCGTATTTTTTAAATTTACATTACTATTTCATTTACCTAAGACATGATTCTTCAACAAGTGTTCATGTGCTTAACAAACCATAGGAAACCGCCCTTAAACGGTGTTATAAACCGTCCCAAATCCGTAAGTGTGTCACGGGTAACCATATGACCTATTTGGCGATCGCAATTTCGTAAATTGTGTCAGGTCAGGTCAAGAAGAGACGATGAAGCCTGAAGAACACTTGTAGTGCTGTACGTTTTATGAATGAAAGGGAGGTAACTGGTGGGATATCATGTCATTAGGCGGTCAATGTTTCTATTCTCGTTCAATAAGCAAAGGTCCAAGGCCGGTTATGGGAGTATCCACCGGTCAGTGCACTGGTCAGGAGCCGCTACACAGGCAGAATTAGACACTGCAAACAATGATACCTTTATTTCTTTACATACAAGGAGGGACTTGCAATTAAAACATTTATTTTGAGACAATGTACTTAAAATGTTTCAGGACAATGTTGTTATATCGGGCATTCGAGATACATTGACTGGAATGGGCACTTAGGTATGAAAATACTACTTTGGCCTTAGACAAATTTTGAATGTAATCTTGCGCATTAAGACGTTCAAATACAGTCATAGTAAAATCAGCAGTCAAATTAGCTATTCAAAGAAACAAAACGCTTCAAAAGCGTTTAATACCTTTAAAATAATTATCAGGCCCTTTTATATTCGTCTGGGTGTCCATCAATACACGGTGTGTATTGCTTCTCAAAGCCAGCATATATATCAATGTTCATTTGAAACATATTTATATTGAAACTGTATGAATAACTGAAATGTCGTTTCAAATTTAGTTTCAACATGAATTATTATGGTCGGGTTGAAGGGTTAAATCATGCGTTTGCATAAAATCAACCTACTGTTGCATCAACCGTTGCACAATTAATCATCCTGTGTCAAAGCTAATGCACATCGTAACGCATAACTCAATATCCTTCAAACTGCTGTAACAGTTTACCATTCAGTGGAAGCATGCTGTTAAATTTTGTAATAATCCCAATCAATACGTTTTCATTGTCCCATGTAGCGATGTCTGGAGTCAGTCGGACACCATGCTTATGTTCAAATATGCTAATTCAGCGATCTGGGCGCACGTTCCTTCAATTATGCCAGTGTAATTAACATTCTTCAACCATTAGATAGTAATTAGCTGACGTTTGGCATTTGTTACAGATGTACATTTATTCATGTAAATTGTGCTAAATCCGTTTCTTTAATTATTCTAATTTAACAATGTTTTGCTCATTAAGAATTGAATGCTACACGTTTCGCATTTGATGAAGATGATATCAATGATGAAATCAATGTATCAATAGAAAATGTTAAATAAGAATAACACGTATTGTCCTCAACTGCATAGGCTTGGAATCGAATAAGCCGATTAAGTCTTTTCATGCCTGGCTAGGGGTAAACATTTGGGATCTTTCATGTCCGGGTTAAAGACAAGGTTATATTGAGTTGTTTTATTCAGCTCGAGGAATATGTATAATGATTTTCATTCCAGTCATTCCAGCCTTAGACATATTAATATTGATTGTACATTTCATTCCGGGGCTAGAAATGATATAATAGATATAACGTTATCACTCATTCAAGAGTTAGAAAGATGACGATGATGAGGATGATGATGATGATGACGACGAGGACGACGACGACGATCATGATCAATTTTAGGGCAGTAACGGCCATTTATTCACCATTTACTCAAGGTCTTGAAATAACTACAATGATTTCCTATAAAGAAATTAGAATGTCATCTGACATTTCAGGGCTATCAACTAAGGCATACATATTAAAAGCTGATTGATCAATTTTTAATGATTTCCGGGTAAAATCGTACTATTATCAATAACAGTGTATATGTTTTACGTAATAAAACAAGAAGGTGAGTCAGATAAGGAATGTCATTAAAACACTCGTCCCCAGTATTAAAACTAATATATAAGAAACATGACTAATGCTCAGTCTTTTCAAATCTCTTAAAGTAGTATCATGCTCTTAGATAAGGAAGGCAAACGGCAATTCAGTTTGTCCATCCCAAATCTAATATTGCTTTAGGAAGAATATATCTATGAACAACAACCTTTGATTAAGAGTAATGTAACATAAAACTGTCATGTAGGCTTCTTAAGGTATGGTTTCTGTGAGGACATAGCAGTGTCATGACATTATAATTAGCGTTGTGAAACCATTAGGAAGAAGTTTGCCGTGGAAGTGATGTCAGAGTTCTGTAAACAATTACATATTATATTTCAAAAGCACTATCAATTGTTGCCATGTCAGAATATACGACAAGACGCATGGTGCAATTTGCCGAGTTAGTTACAGTTCATCAGTTTTGTCATATTTTGTCTTTTGACATCGGTTCTTAAAGATATCTTCGTCTTTTTTAAGAAAAGATAGAAAAAATATTTGTATGACATTAAGGTTAGCCAACTTCCCCTGCATGACTTTGAATTGCACTAGTTTCTGTCACATGCTAATTTGAATTTTATTCTGCCAACCAGTTAAAAGTTATTTTGAGTGCAGCGCCCTCTTCGGCTAAAAAGTTGCAATTCTCATATGATTTCTTTTTGGACTTTAGCGATCCATCGCAGTAAACTTGGTTACAAGTACGGAAGGGTACGTGAAATGCGGCATGGCCCATCTTAGCAAGTCATTGGGGTTGGCGTAAGAATAAGCATTACATGGAAAGATGTATGTTAGTCGGTCCATATAATGTCTTGTGAACCATTCCGTGATACGTTCCTAGTACTCCAGTGTTGTAAGAGACACGAAGTAGCCACGTACGTAATGCCACCAGGTGACCGTACCAATTGTGAACAAGCCATGCTCTCTTCCCTCATGTAGGTTCTTGAACCAGTTTCTCCAGTGCTTTGTACGCTTCACGTAGGTACTTGAACACTCCGGCTTCTCCACACATATGTAGGTGAAGTGCTTCCGGCATTTCTTGACGTACTCCTTTTAAACGTGCTTTGTCACACAGGACAGTCTCGTCCCAAAAACCCTCATACAGATTTGAGTCATTTTTTCTTTCGGATATCTCTTTTTTACAAGCATGATAGTTTAGGTTTCAATGGTACAAAGAAATTCAACCCTGAACACCCCTGGTTTGCAAATTCCACTCTTTGCAAGTCAGGTTCACCGAGATGCACAATTACTTCGCTACTGCAGGTTTTCTCCCTGGCATTAACTAACCGTAATATAGGGAGGACAGGTGGCATAAAATACGTTCGAAATAGGCATGACTTCCAATATTGTTATGCGTACCATAATAGATTTACTAGGATGAGATGGTTTTAAAGTATATATGCTATTTTTATATGATATTAATATAAAATATCATGTGGAGTTCACAGGTACGTGTCTGATATTTATGGTCCTCCCAGACTGCAAACACCACTGACTTGTGAAACACACGAAAGTACGAGATTCAAGTACATTATAAGATCGTAATTTTGTCTTGCCACTATATAATTAAAGAAAAAATCAATCGGGTATTTTGCAGTCAAGAAAATTTTATATATTTAGCGAGAAAGCACGGGGTAACCTTGTAGCATTGAGCTCAAGTGCAGACGACCACACCCCCCCCCCCCCCCCCCCCATTCCCGCTTCACTTTTATGCAACCTACCATATTGTTTTATGTACATTTTAATTTAGCACTTTTAGAGCTTTAAACTTGTATCAAATTTTAAAAGAACATTAGTGTCTAATAGACCCATGTTGGCCGGGCGATGAAAACATGTAATTTTGATTTGCACCAATGGCTAGACACTATACAATATTTTCTTCTTTTTTCTTCTTACTAACCTCCCTTTTTAAAAACAAGCCATGCGAACCTACATCCATCTTTCCCTCCGCCCTCGTGACCAACCCTTGGTCTGCCTATCTCTATCGAAGAGATAGTGTCCGACGTCCGTAAGTCCGAAATACACATCCATTCAACCAACTCAATGTATTTAATATTTGTATTGTATGTTGTATATACTAGTAAATATATATGTTCTTGTACCTCTTATGCTGCTGTCTGCAGCCTGAGTGTAAGAAAGTTCAGTTCAGTCAGTATATGGTGTAAGTACTAAGTGGGTAATGAAGTGAGCAGATCGTTATCGATGGTCCTGCTGTACTCACTGCCGCACTGATGTGCTGAGAGGGGCCAAGTGCGCCGTCTCGCAGACTTACATGCACTTATCTGTGTCAAATTGGCTCTTTCACAGATTACGAAACCATACTCTATATAATGTGGTGTTTCCGTATTGACCCAGTAACAGCAAGAGTACATGCAGAGATCAGTTCAACTAGGCCAACACGGAAAACTGTGTTAAAGGTATTCGGTGACTTTTGTTCAAATTTGATTATACAGATATTGAAATGTTGATATTCATTTGAACAATATTCCGATACGAATTATATTGTTAAAAATTCTTAAGTGAGGGTTTGGGTCTTTGAACATGCTTTTTGTCGAATATTTACTTTTGTCTCGTGTTGTCATTGTTGTGGATATCTATTTACTATTTTTCTGAGTGAATTTTTGATTACCATTAGATAATTTATGCACTAATGAGAATCCTTCGATAATTTCAAATGTATACAACGAAAAATGCCGATATATGCATATAACAAAATAAATCTGATATGTTCAAGACTTACTTTCAGTCTAAATACGAAATAGATATTCGATATCAATCCAATCCAGGTATCACATCCTAAGAATCTAACCCAAAGTTTATAAATAAAGCATGTATTGATGAACATATTAAATGAAAGACGGGGAAATTTAGTTTCAATAGATTAGATAGAACCAAAATCAGTTACAAACGTATTTCTAAGTGTCGACACATGACGCATGGTAATGATAGTCAAGCTCTATTAGCGTGGATTCCAATCTTAAGAACTTGCATACCTTATCCTACCCGTAGTTAGCAAGTCTGGTCATACGACTATGCATAACCATAAAATACAGGTCAACAATTATTGATACTAAACGATCATTACTTATGCTTATCTATTTTCAAAGTATATATAAAAAATAACGTATTAATTACTAGGAGTTTTATTTATTTAATACGTAAAAATTACGTAGGAGACATATGAAAAAATATATGATAGCCATATGATGATTTAAGTTCGTAATTCAAAGGAGCTAGGGCGATAAAGTTACACATTTGTAAATGCCTCTGACTTGGTCTGACCCAGATTTTTATATAATAAATATGTCATATTTGCTAATAAAGCAGCATGGCACTGCCTAATACATTTATATGTGCTAATGAAAACCGACACACTAACGCACAAAGATCTCCAGAGTAGTTTCGCTCTGCCGAACCAGTTTCCTAGTCGGCCACCTGATTACCGACTGACCGTGTATGGAGTATTGGGTTACATAAGTTCCGTTGGTATCGTTGAACTCATCACAACGTTTGCTACAATTACCTCATATCCACTGCCAGCAGCATATTTGTTCAACTTTTGACCCGAGACATATAGAACAGTTCTGACCCAGTAAGCAGCGCTAGGTGACCTAGATAGAGGACGATTTGACCCACTTTTTACGGTCAATACAAGTAGCCTGAGTGGTCAAGCGGAGGACACGTGGGTCCAGAAGAGTCTAGCGTTAATCAACATGTGCGGAAACAGGTGTGTCAGTTCCTCCTAGATCGCCTCTCCTGCGATCAATGTTGTTTGGCTTAGTCGTAAAGAATAGTTGTAGATTTACTCGAGGTTTTTTTGTCAATCTGCCTTAGGGAAACAGATTATTCATACTTACGTTAATAAAGGGCGTAATTTCCAGTTGTTGTGACCGGTGGCTAGTTTGTCGACCGAGTGGTTGTTACTCGACCAACCTTTTGGGTGAGGATCCCATCCTCTATACAGTGTCAGTCTGCCTCTATATACTCTGCTAATTACAATAATTTTAGTAACCATATTGAAATGCATTAAGAAATTTATTGTTTCCTATAACATATTACAAGTAACTAAAAGTTAATAGCGTTGCTTTAAATGAAAGCAGAATTGGTTGTACCATATCGGGAAAAATTTAATGCAGATACGTATTTGTTTCCTAATTTATGCCATGAAAATGTTTTAATTTATTCAAATACCTAGGCTGCGTCAAAACAGTAACAAACTGTTGAGATATAAGTTTGAAATATATACGTAGGTGTTGATGATAGGGTAAGAATTATTATGTTTCCATACGTATTTTGCAGCAGAAGATTAGGTTTGACCATATGCTTCTACAATAGTCCATTCTACGATACAGAACACCAAGGAACGAAACAAGAGCCTATCATATCATAGTTCTGGTTTTCACCTGGTGCTAAAACGTTGTTTTCAAATTTGTATTTTCTCTTCATATAAATTATGAGAGTATAAACTAGTCACGTTACAAATAATATGTTACACACAAACTAAATATATAAGCCGAGATACTGTAAAAATATTTTTCTTATTTATTGAATACGATCATCTATCATTCAATTTTACTTTTTCATTTTTTCGTTCCCTTTAATTCCAAACTCCCTCAATATTTAAAAATGAATGAAACACGGATGTTATTTTGGTAATACGTAGAAGATGTGGGAGACGCAAAAATGACAAATGACCTCGTTGTCTATCTATAGCCGCTATAACCTTCTGGACGCCAAACACTTCCTCGTGTATTTCCAGCCACGTGCGGTCCCGGCCTTCAAAGACACTCTGATCTTTCTCGCTTTACCATCGTCACGATTATCTATTTATCTATCTATCTATTTATCTATCTATCTATCACCCATTCATCAATCCATGCATCCATTTATCCATTTATCTGTATGTCTGTCCGTCCGTCGTCCGTCCGTTCGTCCATCCATCCACCCACCCACCTACTATCCATCTATCTATCTACCTATCTATCTACCTATCTATCTACCTTTCTACCTATCTATCTTCCTAGCTAATGTATCCACTCATGTAATAACTGCCCATACAAACTACCTATCCAATTACCTATCTATCTGTCTATCTGTCTGTCTGTCTGTCTATCTAACATACATGCATTCATTCATGCATCCATTCATCCATCTGTCTATCTGATCACCACTTGCTTGATAATCCAAAGAACTTGTTCTCCATTCATGTCACCAATTTCTCAAACACCAAAGAAGCCATTTCTCTACAATATCTGTCCATCTCATTCATCCTTATATCTCTTATATATCCATCCCCTTTATTCATTCATCAATCCTTCCACCCTTAACACCAACCTTTATACATACATTTCTCTATCATATCTGTCCGTCTAACGATCCACCCCAATATCTCTTTATCTACCCTTCCACTTCATTTATTTATCAATCTCTCTTCCCTGTCCATCAAACCCTATCCTTACATTTCTCTACAATATCTGTCTATCTTGCGATCCATTCGTCAATCTTACCGATCTCTATCCATCTAACTGATCGCTATGTTCATCAGCCTACCTTTGAGTTTTAGCAGGGCATGATTACAGCTGGCCTGTTTGCAGATTTGAGTTACCTCTATTTTATATATTCTATATTCTACATCTATCTTTACGTTTCATTAATTAAGATAATGATTAATCACTACTTCCAAAAATCACGGTTAATAGTTAATCAGTTAAGAATTTATAATTATGAAAAATTGCAAAAATAAGCAGTGTCATTTTTATGCATGTTATGCAAAAAAAATTTAAGTAATGGCGGCCAAAGATTTGATGTTCTCAACATAATGACTCGCTGATAGTAATATCATAAGTTACGGCCTGTCAGCGTGAACCTTGTATATAAAAATAATAAAACTATTTGAGACATTTATCCAAATCTTAGATGGTTCTGTCTATCCGCCTAATCTATGTTAAACCTTGTAACCTTCTCATATTTGACTTTAACTAAATTTAACATGATTACTTATTAAGAGTATGCTTCATGTCTGAAAATGTTTAAATAGACCTTTGAATAAAAGTTCAAAAATGCCTTATACCGGCCCAATTATCAACATCTTGCAAGACAGGTGATAGACGACGCGTAAGGCAGACGCACATAAATATACCTGGAGACACACAGGTGAATAAGAAAGTTAGCCAGGTAAAGCCAATAGGTGAATGCGTACTGCCATATGGCAGGCGTGAGGGAGATGGGATTCTACCTAGGGGAACTTTTATTTAAGAGGTTAGATAAGGGGTGGACAAATACCAAACCAAATCTTAACAGGCATATTTATCTTGGCTTGGCAATTACTCTATTGAACGGTTAGTCTTTTTCGCCCATGGGTGCATTTGAATAGTTTTGTTGGAACGTCTTATAAAATGCATTCTTTATACCTTCTTGTAAAGGATCAATGCGAAGAACTTTTCAGGATCACATGCTCTAATGTGTTTGTGGTGCTGCAAAAAGACTTACATACATAAAAACATGCATATAGACATACATATATACAGACATACATGTAGACATACAAACATTCATCTAGACATACAGACATACATGAAAAATACAAACATTCATCTAGACATGCAGACATACATGTACATGAAGACATACAGACATAACACACATGCATCTAGACAAACATAGATATAGGCATACAGAAATACATATAGACATACAGACATACAGACATTCAGACAAATATTTATACATACAGACATACATGTAGACATACATATATACAGACATTCAGACATACATCTAGACATACAGACATACTCATTGACATACAGATATAAATCTAGTCTAACAGACATACATATACAACCGACATATATGTATACATTAAGACATACGACGTAGAGACATAGACGGAAACACACATGTGACATATAATTTGACTTATATGACTTTGCAACCCGGGCACAATTGGCAATTACCAATGATACCAAATAAATTCACTTCTTTCTGAATTCCTTAAGATGAATCAGACCACGCCAGTCTACAGGCATACGCTGCCCGGCTGTCTGTGTTGGATGTCAGAACGGTAGTCGGGAGACGCTTACATGTTCCGTAACATCGTTAACATGCACATGCACAGCCGTGACATGATTATGAGATATATTTCCTCAACATTTTGCAAAAAAGTGAAAATTCACAGCATAAGGACCTGTCTGTACCGTACAAGGATACAAGTTTAATGTATGTCATGGATGCACCGAGGTCACGTTACCTTCAACGACATTAATCACTGAAATGGAAATATTCAAATTAATATGTTGTAAATGATAACCCAAAAATAAAAGCAAAATTTAAATGTATAAAACATGTAAATTCAAGATAAATTTCTCATTTGAAACGTTTAAAACTCTTTTATGACCGTTCCACAGAAGAAATACATTCTAATTGAATCAGTAAATTTGCGACTTGATAATTAGTGACATACATATGAAATCAAATGGTACAGACATATTTATCAACATTCGTTTCAGAAGTGTGAGAAAAACTTTCAATAGAAACAGATTTCGTTAGTTGCAATAACAACTTCAGAGCGTAAAGATTTAATGAGCGTTTGCCTCAGGTGACTATATAACGTCAACTATGAATAGCAGTTCACACTCACTCCTTTTATGGGAAACTTGAAACAAAGAATTTGGTTTCCTTACGATGACATACAATGTAAAAGTGTCATTCACGTTATATTTAATTCAACACAACGTTTCTTAAAGCAGCCTAATTCCTCACATTTCATTTCACATTTTCAATTCACGAATTGACTAAAATCAAATTTACTAACTCAACAGAGTGTGTATAGACATTAACGAAATAAATTAACTAGCATAATTGATTTTTAGAAAATCATTAAAAACATTAAGAGATTATGCCATGCATTTCTTTAGTTATCGTACATGTATATATATATATATGAAAAAATGAAATACCGGATGCGTTGCATTTCGACTTGTTTACAAGTCTTTTCAACAGTCTTTTCAGCGACGCATCCAGTCATCATTAAAATGATATCTCCAGCAAGTGTCTTTCATATATATATATATAAGAACGAGTAAACATCGGACGGTTCTGACTGGATCAGTCTTCTTTAATATTAAGTAATATTTAGTATTAAAGAAGATTGATCCAGTCAGAACCGTCCGATGTTTACTCGTTCTTATACATGTATATAACTTTCCTTCACGTGAGAAACCTATTCCCCTTTTTTGAAATATATATATATATATATATATGACCGGATGCGTATATATATTTATTTATTTATAACAGTAAACAAAATCTAAGCTTCGATCCCTATTTTAAAGAATTACCGTTATTCGATAAAGTCACATGACCTATGAAGAAATCCTGAACTTTTCAATAACGTAAATGAGAACAGGTTTTAGAAACCGTTATTAACTCAACTTCGTTTATTAGTAACGACATACCATTCCATCTTATGTTAACGGTCTATAGTTTTTTTCAGAACAGATTTTTGAAAATCTTTTAACACAATGATGAATTGACGTGGGCGATGACATCAAGCTAAAGCTAACGTGTCTCCGAATGAATCAATATCTTATTTACGTCTTGTTTATACGCAACCGGGCTGAGAGCAGAAAGGGTTTCAATTTAATTTCAAGACATGTACATTTTATTAGTCGAGCTTTTCATTTTTGACCATGTCGTCCATTTATTATGCTTTTCTGCACTTGAAAAGGTGACAGTCGTAAAAACCGCACTGCATTTTTTGAGTCGAAAAATATTCCTTTGGAAGTAAAATTATCTGATTATCTGAATATTAATGTATTCATACATTAACATCATTTAACCTCCTGTTTCATCTATGATGAATCCCTTTTGTCCGGAGCATTTCTCTTTGTGTAGATACTATTGGTTGTTAGGAAATATGTCACTTTGAGATTAGCGCTTTTTAATTGACCTCGTTCGCTTGATTATTTTCACAAGGCATTAAAAAAGTTTGATTGTCATTATTACTTGAACGGTAAAAGAATTTAAGATTAAGGTTCAAATTTCGATATTTTTACTTTCTTCCTTCCTTTCTTATTCCTTATTCGATTGCTAATAACCTATACACTGGAGACAAATTTTGAAAGCACCTCTACAAAATATAAATACCTAGAGTCACTTGATGTATCTAATCCAGACAGATTTGTGTTTGAACACGACAAACAATGCAATCGGCGGCAAGATGAAAGAAGCCGGAAATCTTGCTCTGAACAGGTAAGCATCCCCTGAAGTAGGGCGTCTTTGATTCAGGTAAACCACGATAAACCAAATAAAGCCCCGTTGCCTCTTAGACTCCAAAACGGCATTGAACGGTTTTTTGACTTTCTCATTATTTAAGGCCCTGCAAATCATTGTTTTTTTGTTGTTTTTAAAAAAAATGTTTTGTGCAATTCAAATTGGGATAGCTGGACAATGTTGCCAAGTATAAATCGCCTGTAACCTTGTTATATTATTTCATAAAGTTTTTTATATTTAGATTGGAGAGAATGGCAAACTGAGAAATGATTGGCAAGGGTAAACTTTTGGTCATGTATCTTATTGCGTCCATATATACAAAAAATATGTTGGTAATCTGCGTTTAAATAGTTCAGACTTTGCTACATACTTTAGACAAGAAAACAAATTATGTCAATGTCAATGCGCAGTTCTAGCTATACGTATGTTACCCATTCTAATTAGTTAAATAAATTATTGGCAAACATATTATATACTCCCGCCTCCTTAATTTCAGGTTGTGCAACTTGAATTGGAGACGATAGTCAACTCAAGTAAGAAATAGCTTTATTTGATGGTCCCTGGAATCTGCCTCGTGCTACTTAAAATTGATACTTGCTTTTAATGAGGATTTGGATCTTTTTACAAGACCAGTGACAACTAATTTCACAATGATTTTGTAATGTATTCCTTAACTTTTGTTTTTTCTTTCATTAATGACCTGGCCCCAGCTGTTTCAACTCCCCGTGGATCTTTATAGTGTAGCGGTTGTTTGTTTCATGACGTCACAGATCTTGGCAATCTTATCAAAATCAGCTTAAAGAACCACTCCGTGAGCTGTTGGAGTCATATATGCCAAACTTAATCGATGGTGTCATTTGATCGCGAAGTATCGACTGTTACCAAAAAGAATCATTTACATCTTATTGGTTTTTTTTACAGTGGTAATATAAAGGTAGACCGTCGCAATTATGATCGAAAACTGGACAGTGGCGCGCGTCAAACAGTCAAACGTAATTTTGGAGACTTATCTAAAACAGCCAGGAGGGCAGTTAGGAGTTGATAGTGTTGGTTAGGTTATATAACTAGTATCCATGTAAATTGGACGTGATATCTACGCCTCTGTGCATTCATAAGGCTGTTTTGAGATTTTTTCATGGAAAACCAGTATTGTCATATATATGTCTTTTGGACATGAAAAGTTAAGATGTTTTGATTTTACATCACCACATACGACATTTAGGTTCGTATGAAAGGTAAATAATATGTTATGAAAATCACGGAGTGGCTCTTTAACGCGCAAGCACGAGATTACAGTAAGGACTGAATTAATGAGATCGTACGGAAACTCGCTTAGAAACAATATTTGCTTACATGATTAAATATGAGCACACATTTACTTATATTTTCATTGAAAAACTGCCTAAAATGGGTGTGAATACCGAATTTTTTTTGCATTTCAAACTGGCATGTTCGGAAGATTAATTAAGTTTGTAGATTACTATCTTTACTATAATACTTATCCGTATCAAACTATAGCTACTACTCACGGCCATACATTATAGTTTATTTTTATGTTATTCGCATATAGTTCACAAAATGTTCAAGTCGCATTGCACTAGACTTGAATTTATTCTATGAAAATTTTTAATAAGTTACTGTTCCTTCAGCCATAACATTTTTTTATTCAGTCATTCTGGACTAGCTAAATGTGGACCTAGACTGTATAAAAGGCTCCTTTATATACACAATCATGAAGCAGGACTAGCATTGCACCTGTAGAACTTTCTAGTTCGGTGTACGACACTGCACCCACCAACTCGCTAACACGGTTCATGCTAAGAATAGCCCTGCATGTTCCCGAATATGACCGAAATGACAGATACATCGGGTCAAGTCAGCCATGTGTGAGAATGCTTCCCCTTTGTTAAAGTACGCCCTTCAGTGTCAAAGGTATAACAAATCTCATGGGAAAATAGTTAGTACGACCAGGTTGCTATATCAAATTAGTATCTTTATCCACTAAACTCTTCAATTATTGTATACACTGCATGGGCTACAAGGTAATGGTTACCGCTTAAGGGAACGAATAACACCCCTTTCCCAGCGCAAAGGATGATGTTTTTTAAGTATGCATTGTACTTTAAAATTCAAATTTCTTTTAGTCTTAGCATCAGGCATTTTGATACTCTACATGGATTAGGAAACAATATCTGTCGTGTGAGAGATGTTCCTATGGAATTAGTTTTCTTTTCATTGTTTCACTGAAATTAAAGGCACTAAAACCCATGGTTCAAAACATCATACCATAGATTACCTAAAAACTGGTGGATGAAGTAAAATTCAATTTAAACTACGTTATTTTTCTTTTTGAACAAAAAACATTTTAGCCTGCTCCCTTGAATGTAACACCACTGTCAGAAGTCATGCATTGGTAAAGTATGCATCTGCTAGCTATTTTTGGTGAATTAAAAACTCCAGAAAATATCGTTCTATTGAGGGTAAACTTCACAGTTCAACTGAGTTGTATACCTTATGGCAGTATTCATAAAACTAACTACAACTATTGAGTGATCTATAATCTTTCATTACGTGTATTGACTTCATATGAATCGAGCTATGTAGATATTTGAGTGTAATCTAGCGTGGTGACAATGAAAATGTATTTAGTGCAAATAATTTCCAATACAGTCCTCGTATTTGTGTCAAGTTAACATATAACCAATCTTCAAATTATTACATAAATAAGACAAAGTCAAATTTAAAACACAAACATTTATTCACAATTAAAGAATCTACAAATGTTAAAACATAATAAACTACATTTTCAATGATATTACAATGACAACATTTATCAATCATCAATGTACATATCCGGATTGTACGGAAACATTTTCATATGTTCCATACTCCGAGATTCCTCGTCGTCCTCAGATGTCAACTCAGCAGTGCGCACTGACAAACGATGATGATACTAACAACAGACAGAGCCCAGTCTGTGTTAAGGTGACAGGAAACCAGTCAGGCTTCGAGGTTAAACTTCAAGTCCGAACAATTTTGCGATTTTAGCACACAATCAAGGTAATTAATGCAAATGTCCATTTGCGTTTGGTTATAATCGATTTGACTGTTTGTTGATGGCATTTGTTGACTTGAAGGTCTTATTCCTCTGAACTCCCGCTAAGGGCTCCAGTGGAGCATAGTTTGGTTCCTTTAACCAGGTTTTGGGATTACCTGGAAACAAAACATAAATAATAAGTATGTTGTTGAAATAAGGAATAAACATTGCAACAAAACACTTTGTGAATTTATAACATTATTTAAGATTTATAAACTTCAACATATAGTTATCAACACGTATATATAGGCAATGTTTGTACTTCTTTCATAATATGAAAATGTTTTTATCAAAACATATATTTCTTTTCGTTTCAACATTGGAATCTAGTTAATGACAAAAAATCCTGTATGAAATAATTTTTTATGAAAAAAGCCACCATTTATGTGTTAATTTATAGTCTATCGCCAGTGATAAATATAAGTATAACCCTGGCAACGTAAGCTTACAATGATTAACTTTGCCTAATAGCGAGTTTTTCTGAAGCACGTTATAGCGAGGAGGTTTATCTTACCTGGATGGTTTAGATGAAGTATACGAGGACGGAAATCTCAGACAGGTAGTTCGATTAGTGTATTACAGTTGTCATCTTTGAGTTGATCACTGTGGTACAGCAGTAAGTCATCTTCAGAACTGACCTCTCCCTCAGGGTACTGGAAACAAGAATGACCATTAGTATACGGAATGACCAGTGACCATGTATACAAAGGCAAAATAAACACTCAACAAAAACGTTCAGGGCCAACCAAATATTTAATATAAAAATATATGAACCAGTAAATTAATTTTTAAAATACCTTCTTATCGAAAATTGGGTGGCAATTAACTAATTTTTTAAGTACATTTAAGGTTTTTCATGTAAGCAAACACTTTTTGAACACAGATTCCCTTTCTGTCTCTAATTGTTAAAATATATCATTTTGAAATTTATTTATTTGGAGTTAATTTATGTTTCCATAGTATTAAACACTCTAATTTAAAAAATCAATATTTTATGTATTTTTTCATAACACAGTTGAAGAACATACCTCAATTAGCAAACAGCTAACATCAGGTGTTATGTCTGACATAGCATCATCATTGTTGTTAACATCGGCTGTCATCATCTTTGTCAGTTTCTCTTGACTGTCAACCTGGAATTCAATTATCAAATAATTAATAAAAGATTAATCATCTACAAAATTACAAAGATTCTTAACCTTAATCATTGCATATTCAACCAAATCAAAGCTAACTGTCATCATGATAGGCTTATAATCAAAAGGCAATAGCCCTATCACTACGACACAGGAGTGTAATACAACTGCTGATTACCTGTTCTAAAGAATTCTGTTTACATATCATTTCTTATGTTTGTGGCTGGCCAAACAATGTAAAACACAATAGGATACGTCGGATTCAGGAAGTAAGCAGTTGATATTCCGGGAAAGATAATGTGACGTCACAGGGAGTCTGATCAATCACAACATCCGTTTTACAAGGAAAGATGGACTAATGTTAAATCTCTTTAAAATTTAGTTCATTCAGAAATTGTGACAAATAAATCATTTTCCAATCTCATTGAAATCAGACCGAAACTGATTTCAATGAGATTGATCATAATCTATCATTTCCAAATTGCACATGGAAAATAGTTTGCCAAAAAAATCGAATCGTTAACGATAATAAGATCACCGTTAAAGTTGATTCCGAACACAAATTTATCATAAAATTTTAAGAGTCAATTCAACATATAACATCAGATTTCTAAAATGCAAATTATTTTAATTATAAATAAAAGCTTCAAAATACCTTAAATAGTTTGATGTCATTTTCCCAACAGAAGGCCTCAATGAGGGTGTGCTGGATGTCCAGTGTGACGTCATGATGTCCACTCGCAGTGGGCAGTAGACACATCATCACGTTGTCAGGGTTACAACGGAGAAGTTTAGCACACTCAAAGACTCCACACGTCACTCTCTGGTCACGGTGAGCTTGCTCCAGGCATTCGCACAAGAGCTCTCCGATATTTCCAGCGTTCCTGAAGAAAATAACATTCCCCGTCAGACACTCGCTAGCCAAGTCGATCTATAATTAACTGTTAGTCATGGGGGCTGCGTGCATGGGAAGGCCCCTGGCTGAGTCATTAATCAGCTGACTGTCATGCATTGGTACTGCACTGTATAGGTAAAATACCTTTTCTAACCTATCAGTTCAAATCATGCGGATTTATATAATCTTGGATAAACGATTCCCCCATTCGATTGTCTTATTCAATACTATTACCGTGAGTCATAAATTAATGTCATTGACAAAAGGAATTATGTTTTCAAACGACTTATTCTTTCTACGCGTAAATATCTTCATGTTCTTTAACCAAAATTTCATCATTTTGAGGAAAGATTTGCATCATGGCATTTCCAAGTTAACAAAGCCACGATTAACCGCGCTCGCCCATGCAATCACTTGCCAGCGTGGAGTTTACCTCGTTGCGCTGACGTCACGATCAACTGTCATGCGCTGGAAATCAGCTGCTAAGCATGGGACGTTAACTGGGACTTATCACTCATGAATTAAAAATTCACTTATTGTAAGAAGGTGGACGTTTTGGAAGAGCTAATTTAAGATTTTAAGAATTTTGAAAGAAATTTATGAGGGTATGAAGTGCAGGGTATGATTTGACGTCCGATCGAAGGTCGACTCCCTAAAGACAAATAACTCCGCGATCCGTCTTGAACACTAGACGTTCTACAAACTCCAGAGTCTTGGGCTTAGAGAAATAACGCAAGAAATCTGTCCCCTTGCATGCAGTAAGGGCGTTCCCGGATTAAAACATGTCGGGGGATTCGCAAGTGCGAATAAATGTTTACAAGTGGTTTATATAATCATGGTACATTTAAACACCGATTGCGTTCGCAAAATACCAAAAGGTAGTGAAAACATACACATTTCATAGCTGCAGTGTTTTAAACAACGATAGATGACTGATTACGAAACATCCACGTTGCATCATGCAACTGTCAAATTAAGTAATGAAATGTACAATGAAATAAAAAGTATTAAATACTTACGCTTTAGCTCTGCAATCGTCCATGCTGCGGTAGATAGTCCAAGTCATGTTAGAATAAATCCAAACAGGTATTCCGAACAAAGGAATTCAAGAATGTATCACAGTACGTGTTCACACTAGCAAACTCTGTGCGCAACTGAGCAACTGACAGTGGGCGATATGTTATATCTTGTGCTCGCGCTGGCTTAGAGCGCGATTTGATTGGTCGATATGTTTTCCGCACTCGTTTCTCGGTCATGAACTTTCTCAGTACGGGTATTCCCTGTACTGAGTGGCAGATCTTGGTGCGGTTTCCTGGGTTCTGTACAATGTACTGTACTTTAGGAATCTAGCTGTCTTCTAGTTCTTTTCCTTGGAAAGGTTTTTAGTGTAAAAGCCTCTTTATTTGCGATTATGATATGGGACCTTAGTTCGTTCCAGAAATAGGTTACGAACCGCATGGGAAGACCCACTGACTTGTGCATCGTACAGTAGGCCTAAACCGAAAACAGCGCTAAATTTAGTAATTGAAGGGAATTTTGGCTTTTGCATATATAGCTTGCAAAGAGAGTTGTAAACATGTACTTACATACTTACTAATTTTAATAATTTTCGTAATAATTATGGTAAAAAAATGCCTCGGAATGGGCATTCATATGTTTAACATAGACTTGATTTTTAGATGATTATAAATTAATGAAGGCTAAATAATATGAGGCGGGCTATAACTAAGAATAGATATATTGAAATGTGGGTATGGCCGTAGAAGCTCAAAATACCGCCACAGTAAAGATAGGAAAGTACCGTTATATTAGGAGTCACGTTGTATTATACAATAATAACATGTGTTTAACTCTAAACCGATTATAAAACCCATGACAGGGAATTGAAAATACCAATAATGATTACGACATATAATCCTTTCCAACGTGACACGACGAAGGGTGGAACATACCTTTATATACACCAGGAAAGTTTCTTTATAGGTATGTTGAATGATTCATTTCCAAATTTCCATGGATCAAATGGTTCTGTTACACGATTACAATATTATGTATGAATTGCATTGTTAGTCCGTCTTTTTCAGCTGTCAGATTTTCCTTCCCACCTTATTTGTTTTCTCTGTACTCCGCTCTCACAAACAACAAAATAACCCTCCCCAAAATCCCATCCTCTCTCAAAAACGTATTTGAGTGTAAATATATCAATCGTCAATAATTGCTGCATAATCAATACAATTTTAATTCTTTAAAAAAATGAAAAAGTTGAAACCTTATATTTTGCAATTTGCTCTGATGGTTTCTCCTTACTTATTGTTAAATAAGTCAACAGGTAATCGCCTACTGTCCATAACATATAAAGATTACACAGGTAAACAGCCCATTAGCGAGGCACGATTGGATCGACCAGATTAATCCGGTTCATACATTTAGAGGGCGTCCTTGATAACTGTGTCACGTTGTCAACTATTTTATTGCTAAATGACACAAATAAACACCATTCTTTTTACCGTTCATTAATGCACATCTTTATTGCAAGTTTAAACTATACATCAATGTATCGATCTTAGGAATTTTTTTTTCTTTTACAAATAACTATTGATCTAGTCAACGATCTTGTATTTAGCGCAGAAATCATTTATGTTCAAGTTCATTAAACATACTAAATTACTCCTTGAGAGTTCGAAGAGCCTCATTTGGCATTAAGAAAACATAAAAAATTAATGCTATAAAATAAATGATTTACCTTGACTTCTTGGACCAACATTCTAAAATCGGACGTCATGAAGAAGAACAATTTCTATAGATAGTCAAGCTTTTTTTACTGCAGTATATGCGTCGTTTCCTTTGCTTAATAACGGTGTTTGTACCATAACCAAAACGTCGCATATAATGCAATAAAGAAGTTGAATATCCATAGAAATTGTCCTCCTTCATGATCTATCTTCTTTAAAAAAAACTATTTTAGGGTCAAAGACTACTTTCGCAGACAGATAAAGGATAAAAAAAACGAGAACGACGCTTCTTGGAAAAACTAAACGAAGTTCATCATAAACGTGGCATTTAAGAAATCTCCTTCAACCTCCTTGACTGATATGGAGACGGTAAGTTACTTGGGCCTTTTTTCCAAAGCGAGACGTTCGTTTCTATTGTTCGCTGACTTAATAGCCTTTTGTGCTGAAAAATTTACTAAAGTTAGCTTCAATTCATATTCTTTATCAATGCACCAACGCAACTTTAAAACACTAACAATTACTTGGTGCTTTGTGAAAGGAAACCCTGGAGCTCGAAGCTTCGATAATTTCCGTAATAACTCGGCAAGGCTCGCCCACTCCCATAGATCGATGAAGTGTCTGTTAATCGTTCTGGACTGTGCCCTAACGCACTAGCGCTATTTTTGGTACAGAACGGGATAAAAATAGCAAGAGCGAAGAACGTAAATGGATTGTGATCTATTTATGGACTGACTGAAGAAAATCGCTTTGCAAGAAATGTGATCAACAATTTGATAGAGAAGATGCGTTTTATGTCCATTTATGGTTTGAAAGTATGCCGTTGTTTTCCGTCATTAATCAAACCGAATGTCTTTTCTTAAGAAATCAATAGCTTCTGTACATTAATCAACAGCGTTTAAAAAGTTCATGTTTATTAGTTTTTGATTAAATCTGGAACGAGGTCGCTATGATTAATAAAATCGAGCAGTTCATTTTTTTCAAAATGGCTAAACTGAAGAATAACGATTTGGGATATCAAAATGATAAACATGAAAAACACAAATGAACAAACTGGTATCCCTTTAATTTCGTCTCCACTAGAACAACCCGGACAAACTATTCATTTAAATATGAAACAAAGACAGATTACTCTAGTCTCAATGTTACTGAAATAATTCCAAATAAACTCTATTCGAACCATCCCTTTAACTATCAAAATGTATTCAAAGATCTTTGTATGAGCCTGGGTTTGATTATTCCAAAAAATAAACATACTCGTGAAGTATTGTCATAATCTAAAAGGAATCTGGGTTCGAATTCATGTACACAATTAATTGCGGCGTGCATTGGGTGTACAGAGATTTTTTCATACAGGTAGGTAAAAACTGCAGTTTATCAAGGGGTTTATATTTTTTTACCTGTAATACCTGAACTAGACCTTCATAATCTACCTTGCTCAGCTCAGTGAGTGTTGCACCTGACTGCATCGATGTACCTGTTGTGGGGTAATTAGCCGCGTTCTTGAGATAAGCTTCACCATGCTTACCATGTACTATGAATACCGTTTCGACGAAAATTTTACTGACAGGTAATTCGCCGAGCGAACGGTTTAGTTATGAATACGTTTGTGTCTGTGTCTGTGCCTGTGTTTCTTTCAAACTCTCTGTCTCACTTAAGAATGTGTATAGAACTTCATAAAAAAACACTAATTTTTAGGGTTCGAAATATCTTATTTATTAAACTCGTTAATGATTTGGTATCAAACTTGCTTTCGCTCGTTTCATACTTGATCATTACCTCGTTTAATAAAAATATTATCAAATGGAAGCTCGTTTAGTATCCTCTATATACGAGAACATTAAATACACCAAATCAAACAGTTGGAGGCGCATCATCAATCATTATTTAATAACAATTTTACGAAGAAATTCTGCAAAATTTGATAAACATATCTTTAAAACATGCTTTCACAAGTTCACAAGTCAATAAAAGTCGCGGTGATTTCAGATAGTAAGCTTGAGACACTAGGCCTCTATTGCACAAATGTTAAGAAGAACACGCTTCCTCTTATTTTGTCAAACGATATATGTATAAATGTAAACTATCATATTAATACTTATTTTTATAAAGCACACCAAGAATAAAGTTCAAACCGGTTTCGAGATAAGCAATGTTTCAATGAAGCAATCGCACTGAATCTTACACGTTTGCTAACCTAACGTTATTTCAGTACAGATTACCAAATGTTCAAGAAACGCACCGAATGACCCCAGCTGTTTGCCCGAGTTACCTTCACCGAAGTCATGCCTGTGAAGGGTTCATATTTCACGGTCGAGAGACTCTAGAAAAACAGAAGCACTAAGCGAGGCGGTTGAGTAAGATTGTACACAGCTTGGCTAACTGAATCAGAATGTACGTGATGACCTCTCGACGGCTGTCTCCCATTGATCCAGGAGCCATCGATTGATGGGAGGCAGAGCGAAAACAGGTCTTTGATGTACGAAAAACATTCAAAACTATAAAATCTGTAGAGGCTTTGATAAAATACGGACGTTTTATAGTAGCAGGAACTTTTTACAAAGTTATGTCACGAATATGCAAGAATTAATGTAAAAGAATCAGTTTTACGTACCTCAAATAAATAAAGGTGTTCACACAAAAATGGCCGCACGAGGTTTTTGCTTGATACTTGATTAATTCCTTTTTGACAAAGGATGATCGGGTTTAGTAATGAGATGTTTTGACACTCTAAACCTAATTAATTTTGCATAATCAATTGTCATTGGAGTCAATTTGAAGAAATGAATCTCTCAAAAACGTGCTAATACCCTCATTAAGATATGAAAGATCTGAGTGGATGGGTTGGGGCTATTTGTTGAATAGGTTGTCATCCAGACCATCGAGTCCATGGACCTTAAATACTCATCTTCTAAATATTCGATATTAACTATTAAAAGTGAAATTTTGGCTATTCTTTATGCATGGAGGGGGGTGGGTGTTTGGGTCACCAGCATATAAGCATGCGGGATTGTTTACGAGTGAATAATGATGGATCGATTGACTCGATTACTGCATCGATCAAGTGACGATTGGCATGGACAGGACCAGACAACGTGGTCACGAGAGCACATGTTATTTGGATTAAGGACCACGCATTGTAGGACCCAAGGTTGTGTACTGTAGTGCTAATTAATTTGTCCTAATGAATTTTTATACAACGCTGTAGGTTGCACGTATCTAGGGGAGGTTTCGAAATGTTCTTAATTTTTCATCGAAACAGGTTACTTGCATACAAGTGTCCATTTAAAAACAATTTAATATAATGGCTTATAGTTTTTTTTTTTACATCAACCTCTCTCTAGATATGATAATCTTAACTTATGTTAATCTTTATCTATTTATCTTTTTTATAAAGTTATTCAACGGAAGGCCTACAGTTTCCGTTTTAAACTGATTCTCATTCATATATGGAAAAATGTTGATAAACAGCATTATATTTTGAATGTCAGAACACCAGGTTAATTTGGCATGTTTGCATTTACTATTACAGCACGGAAGTTTCGTAATCAAAGGAAGATCTTATAATTGTCAACAAGATGATCGAATTTTCGTATCAATAATTTCCAACAAATGATCAATTACCGGTCATGCATTAACTTCTCTCAACAAAATTTACGCAGGTAATACTTAATGATAACAGGCATTTTGAAAATGTCAATCGGAAAACTTAGAAAATCTGAAATCAGAGATAATGGATGTAATGAACGGTAATCTAATCGAGTAGAAATTCAGGCTGCTCTATCAACAGTTTCTTCACGTCTCTTGAACCCACACCCATCCTCGTCCCACCCGCCAATCTTCCCTCATTATCCCCCAGGAATTACTCTCACTTACGCCACCCCCTCATCGCACCACGACCTTGAAACAAATTGCTGGCCTTCGCGCACCCACTCACCGAACTTTACCGAGCGATTCCGATCGATACTCGTGAAGCCTTGTTTACTTCGAAACCATTCCAGACCGGTGTTTTTTGTCACAGTCCTTGCTTGAATCCTTTTAGAGAGTGTTAACAGAAGTGCTTATCAGGAGGAATGGTAACAGTTGACACACTTGTTGTTTACAACGTGATATATCGATGTCAACTGCGCCGAAATGGTCCGATTCTAGGTCATTGTATTTCGAGATAATTGGAAAACACTTGCTCAGCTGTTTTTGAGTTCAGAGGTGTTCCTGTAAGCTTGAGTTTTTGTCAATGTTTGTTTCGTTGAAACTGACACGGATAATGTAAGAACTCCTTTTTATACTTACTTTTCAGCTGGGATAACAAGCACAAGGAGATGAAAAACAGCATGTTTGAAACTCAATGCTTTTTTAAAAATAATAACTTGTCTAATGAGTTTGTATTGAAAGCTTTCGTGGGCGGTTTTAAACAATTTTCTTATTGAATACATACATATTGCTTAGTGTGTGTTAAACTGACATCGAAGCGTGGGCTGATCGTGCTTTTGTATATATTTTCCTATTAAATTCCTTTTTCTGTCAATAAATCTTTTAGGTCAACAAATTAAGTAGTACAATTGGTGATAACAGTGTTAAAAAACAAACATTTAAATTAATTATTGTTTGCAGACAACACAACAATAATTCAATATGTACAAGTTTTTAATCAAGTGATAACCTTGTTATTGCTTTACTTTTCAAATCACTAAAACGCATCCTTGCTTAAGATAACCTAATGGAGACAAGACAAGACAACGTTTATTGTACTCAAGACCTCCAGCACATATGCAGGAGAGTTACATTTTCATATTATTCATACTAGTATTAAGTAACATAATATAATAACATACTGTAGACACGTTTTCGTGATTCTTTACAAAATGCAGAAGTCCGTTATCGTTTGTGTAGCACTTCCGTAATCTGGTCTACTTATTTAATGTCAAGTTTAAGGCGTGTGGGATTAACGCATCCCACGGTGTGTTATATAAAATATATAAATAAATATAAATATATTCAATAGCTGTTGCCATTTCAGAGAACTTATCTATCATTCCCTTTAAAAACATAATCCTCGTTGTAGGGTCTTTGTTTGTCAAAGTCCGGACCCGGGTTCGAATCCGAATGCGCCGCTTGGAGAATCAGTAGGATGTATATAATTTCAACTGATCCCCATGCATAAGGTTTTCAAAATAATGGCTTACTGAGATTTAATTGCAGTACCATCCTGTCGCCTCTCGCAGGTTTCCCCGCAATGAATACGCAGAATCATATAATAATACCGGTAATAATAATAATAATAATAATAATAATAATAATAATAATAATAATAATAATAATAATAATAATAATAATAATAATATAGTTTATTATCGTGTCATGTGTTGCATATACACATCTTAAAATCTTTGGTCACAACATGAAAAACACACCGGACCTCATAAGGTCGAAAAGACACCTTATAATACATCAGATATAAAATACAAATACACATAAGCGAACAGCGAATACACATATACACTTTATAGCATCCAAAAGGACATTTATATTTATAGATCCCAAATACCTATATACCTTTACATAACCCCACATACTTACATCCATAGTATAGGCATTCTGACTGTGATATCAACTGCCGGTGTAATCATATACGTACTCTTTAAAACTCAAATTTCTATCACCTGATCTTCAATTTCATAATTTCAATGTTATTAAGATATATTTTAAAATCCAACCCAGATATACTTTTAAAGCTTTCGTAGATTTTAGTTTGCATATTTCTATTAACCTATACTTTGTTCATACCATAGCTTCGAGTCATTGACATACATTAAGAGCGACCTTCCACTTCAGATCACTTTACCACACGTCACCACCAGAACGTAGGGTTGAAGGGGTTAAATACAGTTAACCACAAAATAACCGCATATAATAGACACATAATTATATTCTTGTTTTATGCGTTTGAATTGTTTATGTATGTTCAGATAAAACTCTATAATCGAAGTTTGGAACCAAACAAGTGGTGTTCCTGACAATTTCAATATTTGAATGAACGACTGCCCTTACTCTGCTACTTACCACATGTGTATAACTCATTTGACGTAAGTTAACCTTTATTTTATGCAGGTATATCCTTATCTATATTCTCAGGT
Source organism: Phorcus lineatus (assembly GCA_921293015.1). Lineage (NCBI taxonomy): Eukaryota > Metazoa > Mollusca > Gastropoda > Trochida > Trochidae > Phorcus > Phorcus lineatus. The sequence goes on from OV121083.1 coordinate 43,641,329, forward strand.
ACGCTTCGGGCAGATGAAGAAAACAACAACAGATTTGTACCGAAACAGTGCAAGGAGCAGAATCTATACCGAAACCATACAACGGGATATTAAGACTTTGCACTGATTGATTGACGATGCAACGCAGTGTTGAGAGTTCGCGATTCCCTGTATTCCTGATGCACGTGAAACACGAGGTAACGGCGTTCGGAGTTCTGGCGCAGTATCAGCCTATATGAATAACAACTCTGTCCTCAGCTAACCTATGACCCGGGTTGGGTACAAACATAAAAGAAAAGCAGTAGATGTGAGATCAAGGCCTCGGGAAAGTGATTCATGTCTCACTCAGAAAATCTCGTGACAGAAGTGTACTTAACCGCTCTCCCAAACCCCCGTTATAAATGTTAGAAGCATTTTAAACAATTCATAGGTTTCCATAGGCGAGACAACTTCACAACACAGAAACGAAATAAATACATTTATGAGCCTGATTTCTGACACGTAGAGTTGCAAGGGTTATACACAATTAACCAAAACAACCTCAAATAATCGAACCTTACATAATATATTTTTTTTTTTTTTGCGTTTGATTTTTTTTTATATGTTTATTCAGATAAAACTCTTTAATTGGAGTCTGGAATCATCACTTGCACTCAGAAAATCTCGTGACAGAAGTGTGTTACCCAGTTCTAAATGTTAGAAGCCTTTTAACAGTCTATAGCTCTCCTTACGCGAGGCTCGATAGACGCATATAGCTATCTGAATGACACTGCAAGAAAAAGTGTTAATTTACCTTAATGCAAAACATTACGGACAAGTTCGGCCCAGCTCCCTTTGATGTTAAAGTTACAAGGAAGGGAATATGTAATTACACGAGCTAATGAACTCGGGCCTAAACGTTTGTAGACTCGAATCAGGTCACCTTTGAAATAACATTACGTCAATTTATTCCAAATTATGATTTTTTTCAAAGACCTGTGACGTATGACTCGCTAAACCAGATGTGTATTCGCGTTACGTCCTCCCTTGTGGATTTCTCGGTTTTATGTAAATTAATTCCGAACTTTATGTCCTTATGGTTTCTTATGACGCATGTATTTAATCTTTCAAACGTATTGTGTAATCTGCTTAGAATTAGGAATCCTCATTTCACAGGGGCCATTGTGAGAAAGTTTGTATACTTATGACATAATATTTGGCGATATGAAAGTTACGCATCTAATGAACGGTGTTGTTTTTGTGTTTAGATCGTACAAAAATGTATCTTAAACTAATGACCATTTTCGTTTGAATTCAAACTCTTCTCGCTGTTATATCGTCGTATAGAGACAATGAACGTAGCTCGTGCAATACCCTGATGTCTATCAAGGAAAATGCCAAATGCTCTTGTACCAGTGTTCATATGACCAGCCAATGAAAGGACTCGCATCTATCGACTAGCAGCGTTACTATCCGAATGGCAAGTCCATTGAGCTCGCTTTTGGAATTTAAATCTTAATTCACATCCAATTTTAAATTGATTTTAAGTGCTTACCAGTCTTAATCCATTATTTATGTATGCTGCTTTAAGGTACTGTGGTACTATGGCGTCTTTAAACACGTGACAACCTCCTCAGTTCTTATGGCTGGCTTCTATTTTCTCGAAGCGCAGATAACGATCACAACATGTTATGCAGTTACAAAGCCTACATTTTTATTTCATATATACAATTTATCCTGTACAATGCCGATTACGAAGAAGACACTTTCTGCACTCACAGAATCTAATTCCTTTTTGCTTTATATCTATCTATACCACTGTACCTAAGACAATAACGACAACGGTCACGGCATGTTATGAAATTATCTCGCATGTTATGAAATTATCTAGCCCAGGTTCTTATATTTCCTCTCTCTTCATTTGTATTGTACGATAGGGTTGCCGAAAAAGACATACGTATGTTCTCGCATCGCCGTTTTGAGATCGTAGGGTGTACAATTTACCAAGAATTAATTGGATTAAGATTACAACACAGAACGATGAATAATGCTGTTCTTATTATCCATTTGTTGAGCACAATGCAGGCTATTTTCAATTCTATATGTATTTAAGGGTATTAAACCACACAATGTTTGCTACTGAGAACTGTTATTGATGACGTCATGTAAACTATGACGTCATGCTTCTCCTCGACCCGTTGTTCGCGTATGAAAACACTAATCATTTTAGCACCAAATAAAATTGATATTGCATTTTTATTATTCTTTCATTTTCAGATTAGTATCAGAATATGTTTTGATGTTTTACATGAGTAGGTAGAAAATGGCCTCTTCCAATACTTAATTGCATAAAATAATCTTTTAAAGTAAGTAATTTGTATGACAACAAAACAACTGTTTAACCTAAGCACAAACTTAACACAATTCACATTTGCATTACATAATCTCTCAAAGTACGTTTTTCATATGACCACAAAACAAACTTATTACAATTTCAGCTCATTATCCAAACATGAAGTTTATTATTATCATCAATTATCAAAGTAATGATTAATACAGGCTTAAACGAGTTCACTTCAAAAGTGCGCACAGGTCCTTGTAATGTGGTTGAAAGGAGGGCACGTCAAGATTAAATGCTTAAAAAGCCTAAACGAGCAAGGACAGATAGGCGAACCTTGTTTTACACCACTAAACAAACACGGCTAGACTGACTTTCAATTTGTTTATCTCAAAGCATTTCGCATAAATGTTGACTGAAGCTAAACGTGGCCGGAAGAAAGCTATATTTGACTTGTTTATTTTCTGTATATAGGTTGCAAACAGGGGTCAATGTTAAATTATGGGGTCCGCCGTTGGTTGAACATTTTATTTTTCTGAGGTAGACAACATAAACATTGTGTTTTGTTACATGTAGATCATCTAGGTTAAGAATGTAACCATAAATTATTTTTAAAGCAGCGTTTATGCGTCGTAATCACTTCTTTTTTTATATGCCAATAATTTGACCTCAACAGGTCAAAACATGAACACATATGTGGTCTATGAAACTTTTTTTTACAAAAATAATACAACACTTTGTTATATCAACTTCTTGGTCTAGGATTGCTGAATGAGGATCTTGACTGTGTTAAAGGCTCATATTCTTTTCACATTCAAAGAGAAGGACTTGTTAACGAACGTTGTTTTTTTTCTAAAATGACACGCGGTTTAGCAGGCTATCTTATGATATTCTATTCTAATCAAAAGACCATTGTTTATCAAAAATCAATTGATTTACCTAAGTATAAATATATATTGATGACAACTTTTTTGTCATGAGATTTGCGACGTTTCGATACAGGTTCATTCACGCTTGACAACGATACAAGAATCTGTATCGAAACGTCTCAAATCTCATAATAAAGAAGTTTTCATCCATAAATATTTGTACTTAGTTACTTCCAACTTCTAAAAATTCCATTCAAAGAAGCAATTTATTTAAATTAATTATACAATGGGGTCCATTCTTATCTGAAATTTGATGTCTTTCGAAGCTATACATTAGGTCATACCCTTACCAGATAGAAATATTTAGGTTTTTCTAAAACTTTGCCTAGCTAATATATTGAGTGTGCCGAATTCCAAAATGAAACTGAAATTGGGTGGCATCGTACTCGTTTTCGTGTAAATCTGCAAGTTTTCAATGAATTGCGCTGCGCAACAGATTATACCCTTAACTGGATTTTACTAGATTTATGTGTCACTCTAAGGTCGTATACTAAGTTATCTACATCCACCTGTTGATGTAGTAATCAACTAAGGCAGGTTACCTTAATGCAGTAGTATACACATCAACAAGCTATTTTGGTACGTAATCTATGTTATTAAAGCAAAACCTGACAAAAAGCCATTAATATAAACTGAACACTTTCATTACCATTTATGACTACACGTAATAGGTGCATCTGAATTTAGAATATTAGATCTGTTTGTTACAAAGACGTTATTTATAAAGTCCATATATACTATCCTAATCAGTACATGACCAAAGGCCAAATGCATATAATACCATTTTGATGACCTTGTTTCACAAGTAACTTGGATACTGGCGCAGTAACGATTTCAGAATCGAAATGTATGTTTGGAATAACAGCTACTATTATTGCAAAACATTTACTCACCATAAGCGACTAATGCCCTTTAGTACCTATGAATATTACTGTTCCGTTTTCCCAGAGGGTCTTTTTCTGTCCCTTTTGTTGTTCATCTGTGTCTTTCTCTCTGTTTATGTATAAGTGTGTATCTGTATCTTAGAGAGAAACTTGTCCATTCACTCAGTATCTATTTCTGCTCCTTTGGTTGTTCCTGTGTGTCTCTTTATTTATCTTAATCAGTGTATCTCTGAATATAACTGTTCTTTTTACTCATGGCGTGTCTTGCTGTCCCTTTGGTGGTATAATTTCGAAATCAATAATTTTATGCTTTGGAAATTTTGTAATGACATCAACCAAGTGTGGGGCAACATTTCCCATGATATAATGTCATTAATTTTCACAAACGAAGGAAAGAAGCTTAGTTTGAAAGGATAGAAATAATATTGATAATCCTTTTAAGACAATGAACTACTCGATTTTTTGGCCAAAGCTCAAAGCATTAATTGTAACAGAGGTATGTCGCGGGATATGATATGGTGTACATCTGTAATTGGAAACCGACAAACTGTGAAAAACTTTAAAACGTTTGAACAAGAGGCCATATTTGAACAAATTTCCCTTCTCCTCAATAAATCCCCTCCTTAACCCTCTGAAGTGCCCCCATGATCTCTTATAATCCACTGCCCTATTGACGGTCATCCCGGAATATCTGCTCTTGTTAAGACTTGAGAGAGGGTCAGAAAAATGGATTTAGTGCGATGCAAAACCCATTCTTCTCATCTTAACGTTTAAGAAAATAACTTCCGGTTATTTGCTTCTGAAGCAATGACCTTCAACTCAAAGGTCACCAAACACAAATGTTGAACTTGGATTTTGAGACAAGAATACATTGAACTCGATTTCAAGTACAGAAAATGTATTTGGGGATACTTTGAAATATACTCACTTAGCAACTGGCATGTTAAAAAGGATGGTCCTCTAGGGGTTATTTTTTGTGGAAACGAAATTCAAGGGGACACCCTAGTTGATCATTGAATGCTATTAGTCCATGATTACAACACAACCCAGCTGAAACATGTTACTGAGGGTAACATTTCGGTTGATTAAGTTTTGACAACTAGATAAATGAGAAATATATCAATTCTAAATTACGCGACAACGCAGTAAGTATTCTTGTTTCTTAAAAAGGAATAGATATTTCCTTAGACATTAAGTTACAGAATAAATAAGGGAAATGTTAATGTCAAGATAGTGTCTGGCTGTTATCATAAAAATCTTCATAAACATTGTAAGCATCTACCATAGGCACTTTTGATTATCAACGGTTTGCAAAAAGCTTAACAAAAATCTCCACCCATTTCGCAGATAATAAGCATAATTGTCATGGCGATTAATTTTTAGACATGATTAGTAAATAGTAATTACGTATCATTATCGTTTAATGGTGACTTTACCGCAACCCATTTAACTTCTATATTTATCAAACCCAGTTACTTTGAATGACATGTGTTAACGATGAAGGTTTAAATATTTCAACGATTCATTTCCATTTTGTTACATTATATCTTTAATCTTCCGTATTGTTTTCATGTGTCGTTTCAGGGCCGGTTTCAAGCCTTCGTTTTCGTCACTGAAAACAATAGATAGGTTTCAAGGTTGATTGTATTGTCATATCATCAGCAAGCTTCTTCTAAATGCACACCAATCGTCTTAATCAGTTACATACAGTGAAAACCAACGCAATTTTCTAATTGAAATAACAGCACATTATTTCGTTAAATTGACAATGGTATAAATTATATCTTATATTTGTGGTATCGATAACGTAATAGAAATATATATGTTCTTGAAGAACCGTAATTTTTAGCTTTGTGGTTTTCCAGAACTGGGGCCTGTTTCGTAAGAAAACTCTTTTCATGACACGCCTCTAAGTGCATGTGAACTTGTGTGATTGTTATATCATGTATGAGGATTGGTTCTCCCTACTGGTGCCAATGAGCATGAGTGCAACATTGAGAGTTTGGTTTGGAGGTGCAAATCTTTCTTTGAATCAGCGGAACTCATCATGAACACCCCGAAGGTCAAGGTTACCATGCGGACGATCCTTTGTAACTCCATACAGTGTAGAGAGAACCCGCACTGTGATGAGTTATCACATGCGAATTCTGCACTTAATGCTTCCTGCAAGAGTTTCCCTTAAATTAAATAGAGTTAGAATTTTTTCGGAGGTGTATGTTAATGTTTGGAAAGAGTTAAGTCAAGCATATTATCAAGTATGATCATTTACATGTACATGCTCTTAGAGAGCTAGATTTGTTCATTGGATGATCTAGACTGTATACAGGGCTCCTGTATATTTATATACAGTTTAGGGCAGTATTACAATATGCATATTATACACTGTATAAATTATCAAGAATTAAGTATGAATCTGAATTTAAAATGAATATATTACATAAAAATTTAAACGGGGACCAATTATCAAAATAAGACTTGCTTCTTCGAGGCTGGTGATTTTTTTAGAGAAGGGAAAGTATGAATATAGTCAGTCAGGCTAGCTGAATTAATATTCACTCAAAGACACATATTTGGAAGGTGTCATTGAAAGTAGCGGTCAAATCATGATAAACTTTATCGAACCATATTTTGTCTTTCCTCTGTTTTACAATTTAATAACAGCTTGTAGCTGGAAGGGGCAACATAAATGTCTTTTATATATTAATGTGAGGTTGGTAGTTTGACAATCTCAATAAATAAAGATCTTAAATCTACGCTAAGCAGAGTATAGATCTCCCAAGGCTAAGAATCTATAATCAGTACATCTTAGTGCAGCAGAATTGTGGCCTTATTTTATTTCTATTTTTTCATTAACTATTAAACAAAATTTCATTAAAACTGTCTACATTTGTCAACAGTTCAAATATGACGTCAAGCAGCGTTTTTGACGCCAAACCCTTAACTTTGTCCTTTTATAATTTATAACATATTTATCATATTGACGTGTTACGTGATACACGGATGCTCGTGATTGACTTTTGGCATGTTTTTTTTCCACCGATAGAACAAATTCTTTTCATCGGAAATTATCCTAATTTTCTTTTTCTTAATACCGTTGAATTTATCAATCTTATTGCTTTTCTGAAGTACATTTTTAAACATTTCGCATCTATTTCATTTTTAAGCATTTTTAGTGCGAAACTGAAGCCAGATAACAAAATAATAGCTTCACAAACATTGGTGAAATTCCTAATGTGCTAGTTCAAGTTCATTCTGCCATAAACTCGTAAAACAATTAAGAGATTAAAGCTTAAACTCTGAGTCAATACGAATGTGTGTATTTTGACAACACACCGATTGTTTTCGCTCGAGCTCCGTATATACGCGAAGTGAAAGAAGTGGTTGTTTTGTAAACTCTAGAAAATCTCGCATAATCTCCTGTTTTCTCGCTTAATCTCATGCAAGTTTGATGGGAGAGTATACGGTCACGTTGCATGCATAGTGAGCTAAATGTGGCCTTAGCATGTGATGGACCGTGCTCCAAATTTTTACTTTTTACCCGAAGTTTACATTTCTATTAAAATCTATCCATTTTGGGATGGGGGTTTCATTGATACATAAAGGATTTTGGTGCCAGAAAATCAGGAATAATGAAGTCATCGTTTCTTAAAGAAAAACAAGATGGTGAGTCACCTGGCGTCCTATTCCCCGCCGAAGGTTCACATGCACAGCTAGGAGTATATATATTAAATAGATAATCTTATATATTACAGACTAAAATAACGGAAAATACATGAAAGCATAACATTTCCAACAAATTAAAATCTTACTACTGTCAAATCTTTTGAAATGAAAGGATGGAAATAGGTTTCCAAAACGTGAGAGATACAGACTTTACATAGCACTTTTTTTTATTGATTTAGAAAACCATGATAAATCCTCCATTCTTGATAGAAGGTTTAAGAACTCTATAAAATCCACGTTAATCTGTCAAAATTTACAATGTTGATATACACTATTCAAGTACTTATTTCAATAAACATAAGCGTCTACAACACAGGAAAAATACATATATCTAAGTGTTTTAAAATCTACTTTCCTAAATGACATTTGTATGAAATACATCGAAATGTAGTCACGTCAAAACATACACAACGCGTTAAGTTCATTAACCTATTAGCTTTATTGTTTTTTAACCGAAAACATACTTCCGTCAGCGTTAAACGTCCTACAAGGTAACGTGTGCTAAACCCCTACTGCACGGTTACTGCGCAAAATCTTCTTTGTTTTGTTTCGTACATTTCGGGGTCAGTTTCCTCGGGGTACAGCTTACTCCTAGGTAGACAAAGACACCTGGTAAGTAACTGTAACTAGGTACATTATATCATGAATGTCAAATGCTCAGAGGTTATTGAGTGCAAATAACGAAATATTACGTATTGCCGATTTTTCGAAAAAATATCTCGTTGGAATTTTGTTCATAACATTAGCGAGTGAGGTGATTTTAAGTTCTCTGTTTTAGATGATAACTCAGTTAGGTCATAACGGGAAATATGTATTTTTTTTAAAATGGGACTGTCACTTTGCTTCTGATATAAACATTTGGTGAATGTGTCTTACAATATAAAATAATTTTTAAGAAAAATATAATGAAAGGAGATTGAGATTTCTTCATTTTTTATAAACTTGACTCGGCGTTTATATTAATTTAGGGTCTGGCTGACAGAGTGAAGAAAGCCACGCAGGGTACTGTAGACTTTTGTGAGACCCGAGAGCTTCGGCTGGAATAAGAAAACCATGCAAGTAATACTGAAGTGACGTGAAGTGTAACATTTGCTACCAAACTGCTTATAGAATAGTTCTTTGTAACGAGTAAAGTTAACGTGGAGGCGGATTCGAACCACTGACCTCAAACAAATATAAGTAATCAATTTATCATTAACATAACGGGTGTACTTAATAATTTCATATGAGCTAGTTTTATTCATGATAAACATTATTGCATGTAAAATTTAAATTATTCATTAAACACACAAAATGAAGGACTAATTATAAGGACTGTCGAATTGTCTGTTGCCAAAACCTACAATAATCAATGATGATCAAAGTATTACTATATGAAGAAGCTTGATAAAAGCATAGGTGATTTGGGGGTTAACGCCGCTTTCAAGATTATTTTACTTATATCACGGCTTCTAGAAATTCACAGGGAGAAAGCCTGCAACACAATTGTGGCTATTTATTACGATGAAACCTTCGAGCACCGGCTCGAACCAGCGAAAGACGGGTGGTACTGCTCTGAAATGCAGTGTAGCATTGCACCCAAACCTTACTGCGTGTATAGAAAAGTTCTGTACTGCAGACAAAGCTGACTATTCCCTGGTGGTATGCGAACCGCGGTTTTTTTTAACCGAAGACGCTAACCACTGCACACCCTCGCCCCCGCCCCTCCCCAACCCCTTTGAAAAATTGATGAGCTGTCAGAAGAACTTGCAAAATTTAAATGATATTTCATATTTCGTTATATGATGTTAACATTTCATTTGGTTCTGTTTCCGAAAATTTCTTACCAGAGACTCTTGGTTAGTCTAGATTCCGAACAGAACAGTACATAGCTCCCGCTCGAGGGTCATTGGGTGCAAAGAATATCATTGCGTTACGTAGCTCTTTCCATCAAGCGATGTCTTGCCTCAGTTCAGCGGCAATCGAGTACAGTGCCGAAAGCGGTCGGGACGATGCATAACGGTTTAGTGTTTATGGGTTCATTGACGTGCCCGCACCTTGTTGAGACAAAAGTATAGGGGGTGTTTTCTGTTTGGATAACCGTATTATCGCCGGGTGGTGAAGATTAGACTTTATTCCCTGGTAATTGCTTTTAGCGAGTTTCGATTTCTGGAAGTCGGTTAGTTACAAGTTACAATCAATAATCAGAAGTCCTTGGATTTTGAATCTTTTAGAATTCAATGCCGGATGCGCTTGATGTCTTTTCATGTTGGCACTTGATGACAGAATTATAACTTATTTCTACGGAGAAGACTGAAATAATGCACAAGCGTTCAGTATTTTTTTACCATCGTAACTCTGTTATAAAAGCGCGGGGATTGGGCTTAATATAAGCTGCACTTTGTTGACCAGCCCCTTTTCCTTGTAAAATAAACGCTAAAATTAATATGTTGAAATCAAAGTTATCTTTACTTCGCATTGTTAACTAGTTCAAGCCGTTTTTCGTTGGTTTCAACCTAAGACATATTATATTTACAGTTAAACTGCTATAAACTGTGAAAAACCCTGTATTACCGACAGGAAATTGAAAATAATCAGTATTTATGTATGTAAAGTATGTAATCTATAAATGTTATCTTCTCTCCTACTCCTATATTCTACTGATGTAGGGAAGGGGAGATATATATAGCACTCCCAGTTGACTATCGTAGGTTTACTTGCAAAGAATAGTATTTGGGCTTTGCGGACTTTCTTCCTGTCGTAATAAGAACTGTGGGTATTTGTGTGTTATAGTGGAATTTATTTACAATCAGTTTAAGGCCTGTGTTCTGGGTAGGGCAAATTTGAGATATTTTTAAACACTTTTTAAATTTTTAAATTTTTTTCACATAGTCAAAACTCTGATGATACATCCTTTCTTACCAATGAGTGAATGTTTTAGTCAAAAGTATCAATGTTAAGATAAACGCTTTTAATTTTTTTAATCAAAATTGCAATGTTAAAGAGCCACTCCGTGATTTTCATAACATATCATTTACCTTTGATACGAACCTAAATGTCATATGTGGTGATATAAAATCAAAACATCTTAACTTTTCATGTCCATAAGACATATATATGACAAATACTTGTATTCCATGAAAATCTAAAAACAGCCTTATAAATGCACAGAGGTGTAGATATCACGTCCAACATACATGAATACTAGTTTAATAACCTAACGAACACTATCAACTCCTAACTGCCCTCCTGGCTGTTTTAGATATGTCTCCAAAATTACGTTTGACTATTTGACGAGCGCCACTGTCCGGTTATCGATCAAAATTGCGACGTTCTACCCACAGGGGCGTGTATCGCTTAGAAATAGCTTTAGAAAGACATATATACCCATAGACCCTACCCTACTACTATATAAAAGGAAAGGGATGTAACGACCAAACCACCCCATGCTCGAACAAAGTCAGTTTTCGCATCCAAAATAATTTTTCTGGACAAATTGTTCACTACGATTCGAAAGCTAAATGATTTCCCTACAAAACGAGCTATGGATCGTCAAAATCGGGTAATTATTTCAAAAGTTACATGCAACGACGTCCCGAAAATCGCTACCGCCAGATTTTCAGGCCAAAATCCCCACTCACGGAAAACAGCAAAAACTCACCGTTTAACATCGTTTATTGATTCCAGCAATGTTGACAACACCAATGGAGAGCTCGATTCGATCGGCGACATCGAACTACATGTTCACAATATGAGAACAGCACCTAATTATTGTTTCTACGAGTGCTAGCATACATTTTATCAAAAATCATCTGCTTTGCGGTTGTCTTGTCCACCATAACAGTGGCCTTGACATTCATTTGACCTCGTAGCCGCAGCAAATACGTAAGTGAGCGAACTCCGAACTCTGATCGAACTCCTCACAGTCCTTTCAATACCATGTTTGTAAACAACACAACGTGGTCGAAAAACGTTTAGGATTTTTAGACGTGTCCACCTTACCACAAACAACTGGAGCTGTTGTTTTTTGGAAATTAGTCACATAAAGTAATTTAAGAGAGCCTTTTGTAAGAGTTTAAAATATTTATGTCTGAATCGGCAAAAGAAAAAACGATTCTCCAACTCCAGGCGCTTCGAATCACTTCTCTCCGCTGCTGGCAGTGCTGGGAATAATTAATGGACCGATGCCTTCAATTTGCGAAGCCTCCATCAGGTAAGCATCGGCGTATACGATGTTTTCACTGATAATCATATTTTTTTCTTTAATTGCCATCAATCTATCATTTTAACATAAATTTATTATTTTACTTTAGTGATTGTTTAAACATCTCTAAAAAGTTATTTATAAATGTAATTACTTTGCCAATATTCCGTAAAAAAAAAACCCAATAAGACAGGCTTAATTGGTTATTGATTTTAGATGAAAGTGCCATGTTTTTAACATTTGACAATAATACCAACTTTATCGATTAGGTATGCATGCCTTTTGAAAATTTGAAGGTGCTATATCTGTATATGATTATAAAATATATATGTGAAACTAGAATAGGTAAATGATAAGTTAAATTAAGTTTGAAACCAATTAACAAAAGTCTAAGTCATGATTTTTATTTTGGATTTCAGATGAAGGCATGCATGTCACAGACATAAACAGTAAGTATTTGATTAAGAATTATGTCATTTTAATGATCTGGTTATCAATTTGATATAACACCATCAAATGTATTTACTAGCACTTCTATTTCTAAGCTGCTCAATATTTGATTTTTATTCAAGACTGTTAGAATACCTGAATTATTTCCATTTTGTAATATCATTTTTATACATGTAGATAATTTAAAGATTGAGCCTTCCATATAACACTTACAAACTAATGGTGACAGCTGGTTAATAGCCTTCTGGCTTTTTGTAATAAATATCAAATATATGATCATGTACATATCTATTCATTTGGGTAAAAGTTTCTAAAGAGAGTAGCAGAGCAAATATGGTTTTAATTTGACAAGCACAAATACATGATGTAGCCTAGAATTATCCAAAAAAAAATTAATTTAAGAAATAAAGCGATGAAATGTACATTGTTTAAAATATAGAAGTGTTTTTTCAAAAATGATCATCTCTTTGCAGGCATATGTCTCAATTCAGGAGGAGAGAGTGGAGTCACTTTTCCATCATTATTTGAAAGTTTCAGGTATGCACAACAGCCACAATCTAAAGATTTGAATCATTGCATGATATACTTTTTTTAATTTTCTGTTAATGTATTTCAGCAGATAATGTAGAGTTTTAGATATATGCCACTGAGACATGATCCATTTGACATATGTTTCTCAAGGTAATTTTTTAGATATATTACTTCACCATGAGTGAGAAAAGGGAAGACAATTGTCACAACAGGTTTAATGGGAGGAGAGGTATTGGAAGGGCCTAACCATGGGGGGGGGAGAGATAAGGAGATAACAAGGGGTTAGGTACCATGTCTCAAGCTGTTGTTAATGCTGTATGAAACCTTTTTGGTGAAAAGTGTCACTTTGTTTCTAGAGTTTGATTGAGCAATTCTGTAAAAGAGGCAAAAGAAATCCAACTTAAATTTAAAACCTATTTGTTTCAGCTATCTTAAAAGCAAAATGTTGTAATCATAGATGTTTATACAACACACCTTTACCAATGTAGATTATGATTAACCAAATATTAAGTTCCATGATTGTTTGAATTATGAGAGCAACCACTTTGACTATACTTTGTTATTTAAAATGTTAGTTTGTAACATTAAATACAATTAATATTGCAGTACTTGAGGAGCTATAATGACAATGGAACAATCTTTTTTTGCCTCATATTTAATTTGGTTCCAATTTATATTTTTCAGTTACAAGATTCGATTGCAAGAGGGGACAGTTTAATCTGGAGAATATCTTTGCTGCATACATGGAAAAGAATCTCTAATACATGGACACTCTTGAAAATTTTCTGCTATTGTAATTCAATAAAATCTTCAAATAAAATAAATAAATTGACTATCAATGAATTTATTTGTGAGGATTCTTTAATATGTTTTTGTATATATACATACAAGTGAGTCCCCAATTAAGAAAACAATACATTTACCCTCATCAAATTTCATCCAATTATATTGATTGTATTGAATTCAATTGATTCTTATTATTTGATATGTGATCATAATAGGTGCCATTAACCTTCAAAGAACTCAATATGTGTTTTGGGGAGTATAAAATAGTTATTTCATGTGTTTAATACATGAATTTCTAGCCACCTATGGATAACACCCCCCTTTTCAAAGTTTTAGTTTAATACCATTAACCATGAGTAATTGTTAAGACTTTGCATAACTTAGATGATCAGTAGGTTGTACTTCATAAAAGCCTTTCATGATGTTTTCATGAATATTTAAAAGGTTGAGTTGGTAAATTTTAAAGGATGTTCAATACTGAATACAAATACTTTTATGACTATAATATACACATTAATAGGCAAGGAAAGTTTATTTTGGCACCACTTGTAATGAGTGCTTAACAGTAGGTGAAATATGGGCTACAAATAAAATCTGTCTGTTTCGTGCTGGATATATAACAGATGATGTACAAAGAATGTGTTTTTAGATTTTCAATTATAATTTCTACATCAAATATTCAATGCCAATTGAATTAAACTGCAAGCATATAAGTGATTCAATTTCACTTTTCACCTCATCTAGCCTGACATGGGACAATGTCCTAATATAATTTAGAGTACCAATTCCTTGACTACTAAGGATCTAAATTTATTAATTTGGTGACCTAAGAAAGGCCTCCTCAAACCTATTTTCATTTTTTTCTCCTGAAGATGACAGTGAAGAAACTTGAATTTGTTTGTACATTCTAATGAGGATTCTAACTATATATTATATATCTTGTTTGTCACACAGGTCATGGCCTTATAAATATCTTCTTCTTAAATAATCTTAATAAAGCTAAGAAAGATGGAATATTTCTATGCACCATAAGCGATTGGTATTATAATACTATGGTCTAGTGATAATAGATTTTAAAGCCTGATGAGCTCCAGGGTCATGACTCTATTCTTTTAAAACTGAGAAAACTATTACAGAACTGATGAGCCTGTGAACCTTGTAAAAAGGTTGAGTGTGTATCACTGTTAAGGTTTGTGTTATTCTATCACGATCAACTCAAATTAATTTCATTGAGCATAATTAATTTCTTTGAAGTGTAAAAAAGGTAGAGCCATCATTTGATTACCATTACCATTACAGACATGTTTATGAAACTAAAGAGTTTATTGCTTGCAAGGCAAACAAATTCGGGACATTTTGGGGAAAATGCCCCCATACGCAAATGTTCTAAAAAATATAACTAAATCAGATTTATTGCATTTGAAACAGCAATTAAAGATACAAGTACTGTGCCAGTCTGGAGATCTGTCACTTCAGACATGCTTTTTTTGACCTTATACATAAAAAATATACTGATTACTTTCAGAATGAAATTTATTCTCTTATTTATTGGACACACTGTTAATGTTTGTTCCTTTATCGGGAGGATACAGGCCTTGTTTTAGTAAAAAGATACCTATCATTGAATTCTCTCTGCCAACAGGACTATTTGCTCTCAACTTAATCAATTTACCTTTTAATGAGGCATAAATATCTACCTTTCAACTGAAGTTATAAGAAAAGTTATTTTTTTCAACATGATTATACATAACTGTTAATAAGTTTTAATGCAGCATGTTGTAACTTAATTTGTTTTTGTTATTTTAATCTTTTAACTATGAAAATCAAAATTGCTTCCAATAAAGAAAACTAAGGTAAGCTTCCAAGCGAGGCATTGCATTTATGCCCCTAACCACTAGGGTGGTTGAACAGTATGAATTACAAAATACAAGTCATTATCAATGATTGCTTTCCACATCTTTTATGATTTACATGATCTCACTCCTGAGCCAAGCCAATATTGATAAAAATATATAATTCTGTCTGACCTCTGAAAAATAAATATCCCCTTTTTTGTCGAACACAGTTTTGATAATTTTAATCATATCACTATTGTTTGAAGAAATGAAATTAAATCACCTATCTAATTGTAACAGAGGTACTCTATAGTCTATATGGTATAATGGTTAACTTATTTTATTAAATAATGTATCTGAACTGCACTGACATCAAATATTCAACATGTAAGTAGTTTATCTAGAATTAGGAGTTGCTTTCATATTTGCCTTTGAGATTCAAACCTCTTTACAAATTCTTTTAATTTTTTAATATTTTCTTTTCCAATTATAAAACATAACTGTGTTTTAAAAATATATGCTTTAATTAAGAAGGATAGCGAAATCTATCAAGTTAATGTTGGTAACAGGTTAATATTATATATGCCATCACTTTTTGGAGAAAAAGATCAAAACAATATTTTTAGGTAAACCGAGTAAAAGTTGTTTATATATTCTTTAATAAAACATGAAAAATCATACTAATAAGTATATTGTTCTACATAAATTAAAAAAAAGTTTTTTTTGTCAATTAAAGTTTATGTTGCGATTTTCTAACGATTCGTTTGAAATTTTGACATTTGCCAGTCGAATAATTTCATATTTCTGGAACGTTTAAAAAAAATTATGATTTGACCAATAGTTATAAAAAACGAGTTTATTTAATATTTTGGGCTCATTAAAACACACACGACTGCAGAAGGGAATTTAATAGAAAATACTCAATGTTAATTTCTACCAAATCCTATAATTTTTAAATTTGCTGCGGCTACGAGGTCAAATGAATGTCAAGGCCACTGTTATGGCAGGCAAGACAACAGCAAAGCAGATGATTTTTGATAAAATGTATGCTAGCACTCGTAGAAATAATAATTAGGTGCTGTTCTCATATTGTGAACATGTAGTTCGATGTCGCCGATCGAATCGAGCTCTCCATTGGTGTTGTCAACATTGCTGGAATCAATAAACGATGTTAAACGGTGAGTTTTTGCTGTTTTCCGTGAGTGGGGATTTTGGCCTGAAAATCTGGCGGTAGCGATTTTCGGGACGTCGTTGCATGTAACTTTTGAAATAATTACCCGATTTTGACGATCCATAGCTCGTTTTGTAGGGAAATCATTTAGCTTTCGAATCGTAGTGAACAATTTGTCCAGAAAAATTATTTTGGATGCGAAAACTGACTTTGTTCGAGCATGGGGTGGTTTGGTCGTTACATCCCTTTCCTTTTATATAGTAGTAGGGTAGGGTCTATGGGTATATATGTCTTTCTAAAGCTATTTCTAAGCGATACACGCCCCTGTGGTTCTACCTTCATATTGTCACTGTAAAAAACAATCAGCTTTAAAATGTGTCTTTTTGGTAACAGTCGATACTTCGCGATCAAATGACACGATTGATTAAGTTTGGCATATATGACTCCAACAACTCACGGAGTGGCTCTTTAAAGTGAACTAACTCTTCGTAGATTGGGTTTAAAGTGTTCTCACTTATCATGTTATATCTGTATTGCACCTACCTTTTGTAAAGATTTAAAAAATCTTGAATATCACACATTAAATGATCTGTGGCGCAAAGACCATAAAACAAGGTTATATAGGATATAGAACAAAGAATAAGTAAATAAAAATGCAGACGTATGAAAATTCATACATTACATATTCATCACACAGAGTCTTACTTTGCAGACATAACATGCTTATTTGCTGAAAAAGAAGAGTGTACCGGTTAACCTCGACTCCATCGGGTAACCGTCAAATAAAATCCATCCCTTCCGTTTGACTTGCCAGATAATAATATACCCGAGTTTGTGACAAGACGGCAGGGATGTTAGTTAAATCGAAGACAATGCTAAACATTCCTTTCTACTTCCGGCGGAAGTGAGCCACACGTAGCGAATGATTTCTGAAGTGGCCCTCAATGGATGTAGCCCACACAAAGGGCCTACTATTTAAGTACTTATATACATTATCAGGACGTCTTGGAAAGGCTTGTTACAACCTCTTGGGTGGTAATGGTTACTGTTGGTGTTGCTATGCCTTGGTCAGAGCCACACATTTACTTTTATAGAATATTAAAGAGCCACTCCGTGATTTTCATAACATATTATTTACTTTTGACACGAACCTAAATGCCATATGCAGTGATATAAAATCAAAACATCTTATCTTTTCATGTCCAAAAGGAATATATATGACAAATACTTGTTTTCAATAAAAATCTAAAACAGCCTTATAAATGCACAAAGGTGTAGTTATGACATCCAATATACACGAATACCAGTTATATAACCTAACAAACGCTATCAACTCCTAACTGCCCTCCTGGCTGTTTTAGATAAGTCTCTTAAATTACGTTTGACTATTTGACGCGCGCTACTGTCCGGTTTTCGATCATAATTGCGACGTTCTACCTTCATATTGTCACTGTAAAAAGACCAACAAGCTTTAAAGTGTGTCTTTCTGGTAACAGTCGATACTTTGCGATCAAATGACACGATTGATTAATTTTGGCATATATGACTCCAACAACTCACGGAGTGGCTCTTTAAGATGGGAATTTTCCCCAGGAATGATTTTATTCTTATGACATTGTAATAATAAAGTACCAGGATTTGTAGATATTGTAACGTTTGTTCCTCCGATTGTTGACAATGGTCGACGATATTGAATGACTTTGGCACTGGTCTGTATTTGGTACAGAAATGTTGTCATAGATACATTGTAGCCAATCAGAAATTGTCTTTTCTTTTCATCGGAGCAACCGGAAAGCAAATGCTTGTAGCGCTTTCAATCTTTCTCGATCTGAACTTGTTTATTAGATGAAATTTCTGTGATGTTATATTGAAATTTAAAGTCTATTATTCCGGGAACGGTGTGGCCCGAAAAAGTACCGGTCTGAATTTTTCGAAAATGGTTTAATTTGAAGGAAAAATTTTTGGTATGAATATGGTGTAATTATTTATAGAAGTACATGAAATTGTTTTCAATGAGAGAGAAGGTCTTGACGCTGTTAAATCCCTTTACTTTGTTATAGTAAGACATGCTTGATCGTTGACTCCAGCTGATGTGGTGACGTTCATTTAAAACAACACACGCAGTTCATCCTGAAACATCAAAGAATTTTTACTGTAACAATAGGTGTCTTCTTCCAGGTACGACCCCATTTTCGCCAATACATTGCCCCTGTGCTCAGAGACAAAACCTTAAATAAACCAATTATGTAGACAGAAAATATAATACTCCATTGGGTATATATAACCGTGAAAGACCCTATTAAGAAACAATGAGGTCTATTTTCATTCTATTTTTTTAAAATATATTATGTACATTTTGTATTTGTATTTAGTTGGTGCGAGGTGAGAGTTAATTTTTTTAGATATGTCTGTCCATAAAAATACTGTCATAGCAGCTTCATTGTCAAAGCGCCAGCCTAGTTGGGACATGTATAAAAGACAGGACAAAGAAGGACCGGCGATCTAGGGTAAACTTTTAGGCATTGTCACCCAAACTCAGTCCCATTGTCCCTTTAACTTTGTCCCCGAACCCCCACCTGTCGCCAAGACGCCACGCGCCTATCTTCTATCGGGGTGTATCGGAATGCGCCAACAAAGAGACAGCTCGGGCTCACTGGCCACCTCGCCAGGCGAATTTCATGGTTGTATTATATTCAAAACATTTCATCTCTACGCTTCGCATGCTCATGCTTAGCCAATCAGAATCGTCTCTGGCACGCGCAGGTGCAAGGCACGCGACCAACCTATGACCTCCAATGACCGATTGTGTTAAACACCATTGTGGTTATTTTAGGTCAGCGTCTTTACCGTTATCAACGAAGTGGATATCGGTGTAGCGGTCAACCTTCGCCTAATTTTTGTATTTTTTATGTTGTGTTCTTTTCCTTTTTAACCCGATTTTTCAATAACATAAGTTAGTTGAAACTTTATTGGAGATATCATGTTAACAGATTCTTTAAATGCAAATCAAAGAAGGATCTAAACGTCAGGCTTATTAGGCTGTTGTCCACGAAAGTTCTTCTCCCCCAGAACTGTTGTAATTGTTGCGAGATACGTTTACCTAGGGGTTTATAAACTCAATCCTTGTCCCCATCCTCTCTTATATTTGCATGTCAGGCATTTTTCCTCTAATCAACTTCTTCTCCACAACCAATTGGCATTGAAATCTCTGAACAGGTACTAAACTGATAGGAATAGAGGAGTGTGTACAAAGAATTATTGGTCTCTTTCAGTATATTGAAGGTTAATTTTTAAAATATATGACTTTTTTAAAGAAGTAATGTGTGTATTGACCTAGTCACAATGTAATATTCATTTTATCAGAGTACATTCGCTTAAAACTATTGACGTGCCTTCTACTAATTAACGAGAGCATAACATTGTAGACATCCTAAGACATCCTGACATCCAAAGATGAAATCCGTTGACATAACCCGTATGGCGAGGATTCCACTGACTAGTAAATTATCAACCTTGGATATATCATGGAAAGACTGGTTAACATATCCAGTGGCTCTATCATCGGGTATTAAAAAATGAAAAGGTTTCAAATTTACAAAAATTACACTTTATCAACTATGCTTCTGAAGATTATTTTGTAAACTGGCTTTTAAAACCATCTGCCAATAGTAGTTAATGGGAATGTCTCGTGATTTTAATTTTTCAGCATAATTTTTTTTTAGATAAGGAAATACCATGCTACAACATGATAAGCAAACTGTGCTGTGTGATGACGTCATCACGAGAGTCATAATGGTCTTACGTAAAAAATATCATGTCATTTCAATGGTATGACGTAAAAATGCTATAATGGATTTACATCTTATTTCGTAGAAAATTATTGGAGAATGATATATGGTAATAATGCCTCGTGACTTTTGATATCCATATCATGAACATTCGTTGTTGAAGGTAAATTTGAGTGTGCAAACCTGAGATGTTTGCAACCTTATCCGACTCGTTTGTGTTAATTGATAAATCTGAATACAACTTATCATTTAACTTTTCTTTTCCCTTAACTTTTTAGGCAATTTTCCCACACCACAGTGGCTAATAATCGTATCTGATTCTGTTCCGTTGCACTTCAGGTAAGATACTACGTCAACCTAATGCTAGTTTAAGTAATACTTCTTTAAAACATGTTAAATCTTTGAAATTACCAACAACTTGATGTAATAGTTCACCTTTGACACGGTATTTTATCTCTGGAACGGTTGTTACCAAAATGGCATTCCAAATACTGAATCGAGAACAACCAACGCTGACAGCGTACGATTAATTGGGGGCCTTGCGTCATATATTGATTTGGCCTAGAAAGGAAACCGCGTTTGTCCCTTTTATATTAAGCAGTCTTCTATTTACATCCTTCTTTCTCTGAACACAATTGGATTGCCTTTGGCAGAAAACCTAGTCCCGATATAATTATATTTCACAATTTTCAGTGCAAAATGTTATTTTTATGCATTATATCTAAATATTGTACAATTAGTAAATGAGAATACTGCCGTGTAGTAATGATTGCGATGATGTCTTCTCTGTGGGATGGCACCGCTAACAGAGCATGTAAGATAAAAGAAATAAACTTCATTGCTGTTTTTAAAAGGTTATATATGTTTGCTGATATCAGAGACGCACGGTAAATTTGTCTCTATTGTGGATAAATCATCTTCATGAATTTGTAAAATGTAAATTAATTTATAAGAAAATATGTATTGATCTATATATCTAAGTAAAATAGTCTTACACAAAAACATATAAGATTCTATCTAGTCACGACTTATTTTTGACGCAATCTAGGAACAATTTATTGCGTGATACCCCAATATGACCTTAAGTAAAGTTCCACACGACTGTGACCTAGGGTTATATTACTACGCGGTTTGTCCGAAGATGTTTGTAAACATTCGCTTGACAACATACGACTTACATGTAAACATCACACTTGAGGCTAAGACCTTTAAGTTATGCAACAGGAACTTTTCGCTTAGTCAGTTCAGCCTGTTGTCACAATACGTCATATACGATATTAAGGTGCCTCGCGTCGTCACATAGCCAACCAATGAAAATGTCTGTAACAAAAGTTCATCCAATGAACGAATGAGTTTCATTCTTTTCCTCTTCGTCATATCTGTCTCAACGAGGCTACGTGATTAACCAAGAAGTCATTGTCCAAAAAAATAATTTTATAGGAGGTTGCTGACATAATAATATACCCATGTTGACGGTATAAAACGCCAAGGACATGTGTCGGAAAATGCGGGGAACCTGTCACTCATTACATAGCATATCTATAACATTCACGTCTTGTTAAAAGGAAAACAAACGAGATATAAGACATGTAAATGCACCCTCTGATAAGAGACGCTTGCAATTGTCATTAAATTTCTTTGATCCATTTTTCTACTTGAGTTTTCATTCAAAAAAGATTCTACAGAATGCTGTTTAATAAGGATGGCTTTGTAAGGTTAACGTTTAATACCATTCTCTTAACATTACCAGACAACATCAGTGACGTCCTAATCCATCCGCAGGGCTCCATCTATACCCTGATATATATCGAACCAAATACCTCGCATTGTTACGTATTTAACAAGCCAATGACACGACGTGCATCTAGCAATACTGTCACTACCCGGATAACAAGACCGATATTTGCTTCAAACTCTTTGCATATTGACAGGTCAACGGCTGAGAAATCAAATGCTCAAGAGAGCCAAGAATAACCCGCCTTCTGCAATATAGCTCATCCTCTTGTCAAGATTTTACTGAGTATATAAAAAGCCCATTCAAGTGAAATTACGCGTAGATAAAGGAACGGGTGAAAAATCAGAGTTTTGGTCTGAGTTATATTCAAATCCAGTAATTTAAATATTTAACCTTTCAGTAACAGATATGTGTGTCTTTAACATCCAAACAATTTTTTTTAAATCACAATTTAAAATATGTTGTCATTGTATACATCTGTTGGGATTTATCTTGCGACAGCTGAGGAAATGAATTTGAACAATCTGTTAACTCTGGTCACGTGGTCTGTTGCTTATATCACTCGCACCTGTTACTCGCGTGCCATATGTGGAGCGTGCTGCACGTGCAATTGATTCTTACTCAACCAAAATAAAACTGTCTGTAACGAATCATTAACTGACGAAGGAACCGTATCTAGTAATTATTTAGTTACGTAGTACGAACACTTTAAGAACATTTCTCGGCCAGGTTGACTGAGCAACAGGTTTCTTGAACGCACAGGTCTCGTACCTGTAATTAAGGCATCTACTCTTTGTGTTATGTGAATTGGCATTCAAATCACTTTGCTTTTTTTAATTATGCTTTAATATTATTAGTTCTAAATCAATGTGTGATTTATTTTTAAGATTTGGTAAATTATATTGAAAGAATAAGATAAAATATTAACAATGACAGTTGTTTTCTAAATAGAAAAAAACAAATGAGACTTTTTTCTCTGGAACTGATCAGCAATTTAAAAAGTTGAACGAAAATAGATATAAAAACGTTCGTTCCAATACATCTACTAAATTGAGAATACTTGAGCGTACGTTCCTTTAGTTGATGTACTGAAATACTAAATGTTTTTACATATAAAATGTACGTCAATAATCATTAAGTTCTATTTCAGATTAAACCTTTAAACGTTTAAATGCAATATCAAAATAAATACGTTTAATGTATGTACGTAATGTCAATGTGGTATATTTATATGAACAATCTAAATAATGTTATGGTGCATTTACTCTGTCCCTTAGCATTTAAGGAGACATTGGGAAAGTGTGTTTTCAAACGTCTGACTTTCAGGAAAGTGATCTTACAAATTCACGTACCCGCAAGGAAGAAGATGCATTATTTTACAGGTTAACCTTTGTTACTATAAGCTTTGGAGAAAGCGCTTATTGTCTCAAAAACGCGATGCCAAGTTCATGTAAACTTAAACAGGTACAAGTTGGGACACCGCTTTACCTGTCAGGTGGCGTACGTCACGCAAAAGTCGTCACCTGTACCTGATATACAGGTAGATGGTCTCTGCAAAGCCAGGTCAGGTGTGACAACCCCTTTGTGTTTGGGATCACGACAGTATACCCGATGAACTACTTTGTGTCGCGTAGGTGGACAGCTGCTGTCGACAAGAAGTGCAGTCTCATTTCGGTTCAGTGATGTCATGGATCTTGTCACGTGTTTCTTTGTTTCATGGAGGTATATCTGACTTCAAAGGGACGTTTCTGTCAGGATCCTTTATATCTGCATAATAAAACGGAAGCCAGTACAAACAGTGTATTTGCAATTTGGAATCTGAATGTCATTGTTTATCCAAGATATACTTTCATTCTTTGTTCTGTAGTTACATTCCATTCGCGCTCGCAGGTTTCACTTTAATTTTTTTTCACTACTGAGTTGCGGGCTTTCTTTAGTCAGCGATGAGAGCAGTCGTGGTCAATGTGAAATATTCTTGATAGTACTACTAGCCTTTTAAAATATGTATTGCCTCTGTTCACTTGATAATTTCCCTTCATAATTAAGTTTAAAGAGAAAACATTTAGAAAATTTACTTTAAAGGGTAAGTGATCGTTTTATGGTATAATCCTGTCTATCCTCTTATCTACTGAATATTTTGAAA
The DNA here is from genome assembly GCA_921293015.1 of Phorcus lineatus. Lineage (NCBI taxonomy): Eukaryota > Metazoa > Mollusca > Gastropoda > Trochida > Trochidae > Phorcus > Phorcus lineatus. The sequence continues at coordinate 43,665,783 of OV121083.1, forward strand.
TGTGTTAAGGGTGACGATTTGGCACAACATGACTGGGAAGTTATCAAAAGGTTTAAGGCATTATAGTGCAGTCACCAAATATCACATGACTGTCAACAAATTAAGTCAAATGCTGAAATGCAATAGACATAACTTTCATGATAAATGCAGAAATGGGTTTAAGTATAAAAACCTTCGTTTCACATCAGAGCACCTTATAAGAAAAAAAAAGGTTAAAGTCACATACAACGTTTATTTACTCCTGCTTATGAAGAGCTTTGTAGAACGATTTTCCTGTGTCTAATCTTTTATCCGCATCGTTGTGTTATACTCAACGGTAAGGAAATTTCTAGTCTGTAGGCCAGACCCTGAAATAAGGTAGAAGCCTAAGCAAGTCTATAAAAAGATTTTAGAACTTGTATATAGGACACAAGATTTTAGAACTTGATTTCAGTCTCCTTTTCATTATTTCGATTAAGTTACATTTTCATTTCAGAGTCTAGGTGTTAGACTAGGAAACTTCATGTGTATTTCACTTAGGAAAGCTGGTCATGAAACTAGGTCACTAGCCTCGGCGCCTCTCTTTATGCTGCCGGGTCTACGTTATGACTCTCTTAAATGACAACAAAGGATACATAATTATGTACATCAAAAGCGAAACGGTATCCACTCATAACTCAGCTGTGTCCTCCCGTATAGACATGGCGCAACGTGTTCCAACATGAAAGTTTGCTGACGTAGATCTCCCTGTTAGCATGATCTTCATTACTTTATTCCTTACAGTTATCTATTATATTAAAATATAAGAGAAAGAATTACCTTGAAATTGATTTTTTAATGACGTATCGAGTTATCAACCATCCTCGCTTTTTGATATCATATCGTGACACGTCCAAACACGTGTTTCCATTGACGCAGTCTGATTAAAATCTACCGTGTTCCGAGGAATAAAAGTTTTTAGATATTAACTCTAGCGGGATTCGAACTTTTCTATCAAGGGCTATCCTCTCCACAACGTTGTGGAGAGGATAGCCCCCGATAGAATACGTTGTGGAGAGGATAGCCCCCGATAGAATACGTTGTGGAGAGGATAGCCCCCGATAGAATACGTTGTGGAGAGGATAGCCCCTGATAGAATACGTTGTGGAGAGGATAACCCCTGATAGAATACGTTCGAATCCCGAAACTTTTATTCCTCGGAACACGGTAGATTTCAATCAGACTGTCCATTGACGTAGATGTATACATCTCTGAATTTGGTGTCTAGTCATCCGTTTGTGTGTTAAGGGAAGCAGACATAATAAGTTGGAATAAAAACAATCGTTTTCCTTCTCTTCATGCCGGTCCTCCAAGATATCCTCCAACTCCTAGATAGCATGAAGCATCAGGCCTTAAAATTCAAATGTTAGAATAAATTCATGAAGCACTTAGAACATATTTCTTCCTAAGTATGTTTGCATCGTTGCCAACATCCTTAGATATATCAAACTGAAATAACACACACTCAAACTGAAACCGTGTCAATTTGAATTGACCGTTTGCAGTGTAACGATATTTTCATAATGGTGTTGTTAATTCTGTATAAACTTTATTTCACAAGAGAGTCCATAAAAAATCCATATAACGATGTCTTTTAACTGGATGTCATGTATTCTTAACATTTCTACAATGAAATACATGTCCAAATGAACCATGAATACACGAACAGACATCGTTTTGTTTGAAAACTATGACAACGATTCCGGATTTTCATTTTCTAAAGACGTACTTAAATACAAGATGAAAAAAGACGTAGTTAATAAATGACTGTGCTAAGAATACCGAGAAGTGCTTTTCAAAATAGTTTGTCTTTCAAATTTTCAACCCATCCTGCTTCATGTATAAAATCCATTTGTGTTTGATAGTTGATATAAATAATCTTAGACAAAAATAGAACTGTAGCTCTGAACTTCATTAACATGTGTATAATTTGTTTGATAGAGCAGAGAAACAGGATTTTTTCTATAGAAGATGAAAACGGTCCTTGCAGTTGAAATAAAAACCACGACGATGATGACGGTATTGGAAACTGTATTAATGATTATGACGTCGACAACTCCGACGGTGATGCTATTAAAGATGGTGATGAAAATGACAATGAAGCAAGCGATGGTAGCGTTATAAGTGACAATGACAAAGACAGGGGTAAGGATGGTAATGAAAAGTACAACGACGACACGGCGGTGGCAATTATAACTGTATTGATGACTATGACGTCGACAAACCGGCGGTGATGTTTTTAAAGATAGTGATGAAAATGACAATGAAGCAAGTGATGGTAACGTTGACAATGACAAAGACAAAGACAGGGATAAGGGTGGTATTGAAAAGGACAACGACTACACGGCGGTGGAAAAGTGATGACCCAGGCTTGCATCGATAAAAAGGGCGACGACGTGATTATTGACCCTGGTGACGTCAAGGACGACTACGAAGAAAGTGGCGATGACGATGACGATAATAGACGTGATGATGACCAAGGTGATGTTAAAGTCGCAATGGAGTGTACCGATGATAGTGATAACGATGACGAGAGAAGAACGCTCACTTGTGCTGACATTGACGACGATAATGATGGCGATGGTGATGATGACGACATTATTGTCGATAACAACGGCAGGTTATGACGATAATATTTTCTGAAGTTTTAATCTACCGCAACACATATTATTCTGTTTATATGTGATGTTTTACAGCACACTGAAATAACAGTGATTGTATCAATGACAGTACAAAGATACCTTCTCTCTACGTCATTGGTAAATGTCAATTTATTAATAACTTCTAATAACTTTCAAGAATTTAAAACTTTCTAAACTTATTCTAAAAACACATCAGTGGCGAATATCTAATGTCATTGCTAGAGCACTTTCAAAATAAGAACATTAAAGGATTTATTAGATTCAGGTTTGACAAATACCCTTGCTTTGACGCAAGCGAATATGTGATTAAAAAACCTTAGTCTGTTTCTCCATATCATTTGAGATAACTATGTGCAACAGATTACTTTTATATGTTTTTGAGACGGCATAATTGGAAATGGAATGATTTTAATTCGAAAATGATTTTTTAAATTTTAAAACAAGATTTGAATTATTAAATGCCGTGCGTTCAAAATTAAAACTTTATCAATTGTCCTGCAATGCAATCAGAAGTTGATTGGTTATAGTTTCAAGAGACGATTCGATCTAGAGAGTTTCGTTGAGATAAAAAGTTAGGGAAAACGCTAGGCTTTTTATGCCCATTGAACAGATCAAAGTACACGTTTCTTTTAAGTTTCATTTTCACAATGGCACTAGAGCAGGACAGGTATTTTCAGAGTGAAGCTTGCTTTTAGTGGATATCTCTTATCTCATTAAAAGGACAGTCCGAAAAAAATACGAAACTCATACAGTTCCTCCCTTTTGTCTTACAGAATTTATAATAAAGACTATCCAATTGAAACAGTTTTATTTGAGTGTAATTTAATAAGCGTCAATCCAACTCAAACACTTCAAAATCAGTTTAAAAGGGTATTCCCCTTGAATTTTGTCTCCTTGTTGCGCTGTCCTTTTATCTTTTCAGGGAAAATGCAGAAAGCTTATCTCTTCATTTTATACTTCAAGTTCCTGTTTCAGATTCGCTACCCTTAGCCGGTAGACTTTGACTCAATCTAGCCTGAAAATCAGTCTCTTATGCTAAGTTTTTATTTCTCGTCACAAGGGATGTAGTTTTGAAATCTATAGAGTTTGAAAAATTTTCGTTGACTAAGATTTTGTAATCCATTTTATTTCTTCTGTGACGATGCTTTTTAACCGCAGTAAGTCTGATTATGTGGACAAGTAAAATTGTACGTTTTTTCTATAAATTTTATAGAAATTCTATGAGACTCATACTTAAGACCAACTAATTGAGCGGAAAGCCAAGAACAGGAAGACGTGTAGTCCTGCTTCATGATTATGTATTAAATAGGAGCCTTTATAACAGTCTAAGTCCTCATTCAGCCAGTTAAGATTTGTCTGCATACACATATGAAATTAAGAGAAAGAAGAAAATAATATTATGGATGGAGGAACAGTAAATCATTAAATATTTCAAAGAGTAAACTTAAGTCTACTAGATTTAAAAACAGTCGCTATACCTGATTTGTTCAGTTTTCTCATTACGTTCAAGACGAATCAAATTTAACGTGTAGATCTTAGAATTCTTTTAGAAATTAGATGAATATGTCATTTGCATTTCAAAAGTATGTACACAGGCTACTTTGCATGAGCATTCTTACGATGTCTGGGAAATTCTTTATTCAAACGGGATATAATAAATGATGCAGTTGATGCATTCATGAAAATGTATTTCGCCTTTAGGGTCGCCAACCCTCGTTTGACTTTTTTTTGAAAAATAAACTGGTGACAAGGACTAGTTTACAAGGAAACCCACATGAGGAAATATCCCCTACAAGAAGGAAAGGTTTTGGGGGACGGTTATCTCACAAAGTGGTCTGGTACTTTCCTATGTTTCAACGTGATAGCTGTTTTCCTATAAAACTGATATTTTTTATCCATTGTGGAGGATGTGAATGGCAACTGAAGTCTTAGATGGGGTTTCGCTTGCATTATCACAGTTTAGTATTGTCGGAAGAAATCCTTCAACGCGCTTGTGATAGAAAATTTATGTGAAACCTGCGAATATAGATAGGATGTATACTCGATTTCATTAAAGTTTCTACCGCATGTCAAACCTCCTCCGCAAGCACTTTTAGCTACATGCGTCTGATGTAACGCCTTGTTTAATCATATTCGCACTGCTGCAATACGTATTAAAATACTAAAGATTTTAATAAACAGTCATCTAAATTGCATTACCACACATGCTGCCCCTCTATTAAATCACTCTTTTTGATAGAGGTAAAATATCCCAAAGTCAGCAGTTACTAACTGCTACGAAGCCAACAGTTGTCCCCATTACTTAATTGATAGACAATCATCGACAATAAAAGTGAAAGAGCGTGGGAGATTGTAGTTAATGAGATCGCGGCGTTAATGAAAATACCAATTACTCATCATTTCGAGGCTAGACAGCGAGTACTGTCACATATTGTGATATGCACATCCCACGCGGCGAAATGCATACAGTGCGCCTTTTCTATTCCCGAGGACACAGCCGCTATTTGACAATACCGTGTGTTTCGCTGACAAAAGGCAACACGGCTGCGGGCGAATTCTCAGGAAAAGGATTTAGGAAGTAATGCACAATTCAGTGGAGAGCTATGCCGCCGGCGTGTCTAATGTGACATATATACGTGTTTATTGTTTAATGTGATGAATGATCAGTATAAGTGTTATAATCTGTATCAGGGTCGTGGTGTGATTTGAGATACATCGATGTATATGATTCCGTTAAAATATATCACTGTTGTTTTGTCTTTTTGATAATTCTGGCCCTAATTTCACAAAGCTCCCTTAGAGCTAATGGTACCCTTAACCCATAGTTATGACATTTTGTTACAATCACCTTATTCTAAGGGAGCTCAGTCAAAAGTTAGACACGATCTTAATTACAGCATAAAATACATATAAAAACACGTCTAAAATATAAAATTTTCTATATTCATTATAAATTCTTGAAATGTAATTAAGGGGTGTCATTTTCATTGTTTTCTAAGGAGTGTGAATAGAATTCTATTCTAAATTTCATTAATTTCACAAAGACCAAAAAATCATTACGTGGATTGTCGTCACCTTCATTATTAAATCACGCAAAAGGCCATAATTGTCATTAACAAACCCTAGACAAGTCACCATTATCCTCATCATCATAACCATCATCATTGGTATACATATTGATTTTCCAACCAAATGTGTCAAGTTTAATTAATGTCACACATTATGGGTTGCGCTATACCAATCTCAAATCAAACATCACAATTTAATGTCCAAATGTGTCATGTATCGTATTGAAAGCCGTCGTGTCGGTAACAGGTTGAAGATACAGTTTTGATATATATCCCTCCCCCGCTAGTTACCTGTGCAGCTTTGCAATTAGCCAGGTAAATAGAAAGGGGATCTCCTCTTTAGTGTCACCTGTCACAATCACGTATACTTTATCAACCTATTGACTGACCTACAGGCGCCGATTTCTGATAACGTACTTGATATAGTGTGGGATAACAAGTAGAGACTGTTTTATTGCGTAGGATAATCCATAGGATTAACGCCATCTTATGGGAACTGGTGTCTAACCGGTCCCTATAACACTTCCTCTGTGGACAAAGATTACCATCAACTCATATCAACGTAATATTTCAAAAGCACTTCAGCATCAAAATCCATTTCAACAGATAGACATCGATGTAAATGAATTCATTTCTCGTTCATTTTTAATTTAATTTTTTGGGGTTTTTAAAAATTAAGCATCTTTGATCCCTACAATTTTGTGTGTGCAATAAATAGATAACTAAGGGGCCGTAGACTCGATGTTTTCTGTTTGAACGAAACATGAACGTGACCTTCCCAATCGTCGACTTTGATCATTTTTAAAGTAAAACAACTTAGCATCTATACAGGAGGTTTCAAATCTGTTAAACACCACAACGCTATCTTGTTCCGTCAAATAACGTCCCATCATAAACAAACCTGTATGTTATTTACAAGATAACATTCATGAAGACATGCTGTTGCTTAAGCTAAAAGATAGGCACTTGTTCGCCAATATTACCTGTAAAATCCTGTACAATTTCGAAATATGTATGCAATATAATTGATTAGTAGTCTTTTAATGCTAAATGCAAAAACTGTTATTGTTGATCTCAGTTGTCTCGACTAACTGTCATGCGGCGAGTGACAAACTAAATGTATGTGACAGTACAACATGCCTTATCAGGAACTGAAGGAAAAACAGAGGTTTTATACAAGTATATCGAAACTAGCTGACAGCTTACTAAATAGCCGTGAGTGCGGGTTTAACCAGGAACCTTGACGTTGCATATTGGTTTAGATATATACATCCAATACTTTGACATACTAATGAGAATTATTTCACTATTTTACTAAAAACAATCGATTGTAAAAGATAAAAACTCAAAAGTAGTCAAGTCTCACTTCCGATTATTAAACTATAAGTAGAAATAATTTGTCGAAAATCGTTCTATATATCTAATTTACAACATGACGGCGTCACATCCTTGTCCCCGAAATTATATAACGTATCATCAGGAAACACTGACGTGAAGTTTTCAATGAAACTGAACCGGGTTTGGTAGATCCGGTATGAGCCATACGCTACGTACGTGCATGTTTGCAGAAAACTTGTAAGCGGTGGAGTATTTCAAGGGAAACAATGACATACTTGCTTGATGCTTCCGCGTTGGAGGCATAAATGTGAATATCGCGTTATTGTTTATTTCTATCTACTGTCGTATCTGTTTGATAAAGCCGTTAGTCATACACTTGGTCAGTTTTGAGAAAATTTATCAATGTCAATAAACTTCATGCTGTGAGTTTCAAAACTGTACACTTTGCGTAGACCACCCAAGGATTCAGTTGACAGCGTTTGTAATTTCAGGAAAATAAAATTCCTTTAGATGCGGAAAGGGAAAGAAGGATTTATTGTTAGTAAAGAAAAGTTTTCTTTAACATTCACGTAATACCTTTATTGCAGCCTCTGTAAATTTAAAAGAAAAAAGAGATAGTTAAACACATTTCCTGTGTCGTGGTTACGATTTTTTGAAATTTATTGATAAGCATTTAGCAGTATGATTTTTTATTTGTATGAAATGAACATTATTGTCATTTTAGATTCTTAATTAAAGAGTGCATCTGACATTAGTTAATCAGATATCCATGGCTGGAATAGACCTGTCCTAAACGTTTGTCTAACGTTGCCGCTTGGTGCTTAGATTTTAGTGTATTTTATACTATGTGAGACTTACCAAACAACATATGGTGCATATGTAACACTATTTACCTTTTAATCATTTAAAGTAAGGAAAAGTTATTTTTTTCAAAATCACTATTTTTTTCTAAAGAAAATTAAACAGCGATACTTGCTTTTTCAATAATAACACTCGTTTGAATGAAAATGTTTGAGAGAAATTTGGTGAAAAGTCAAAAATAACATCTTAGATACAAGTAATGTGTGTTTGGTGTTTGCATTGCAAAGGTACAAAGGTAAGTGTTTCAAGAAAATCAACTTTGGTGAAGTATTTTTATGTGAATTTGTAAAATCAAGCAATGCATAATATTCTCAAATCTACTCATTTCTCTATAGCCTTAAATTACACATTCAACACAGTTTAACAGTTTAAAGACAATCTAGAACGTAAGCAAGTTTCTTATATTAGTTATCTTATATTTTTTCAAATAAAACGAGAATATAACTTTGACTCTGGTTGGAATACAAATATATTCTATGACTGAAATCTATTTGAAAAATAATGCTTTACAGTTTTAAAGGCTTATTATCAATTGAATAGAATAATTAATTTCTTCATAAAAGTCAGAAATTTAATTTTCGATTGACGTTTCATATTTCCACAAAAGCTAAAATAAGCTATACCCTAATATGAGATATTTGAAAACATGTACTTGTTAAAGAATTGGTTTAATTTGACGTCATTTGAATATTTTTGTGTAGTCACATTTTCAACTCTTAGACAGTTAAGTGATTTGTTAAGATGACGTTGATCAAATCATATTTTTATCATATTTTCAACTCTAAGGCAGTTTTATTAATTTCATAGTAGTTTAATATGTATTTTTGACAAGCTGAGCAAACTGTTAGTTTTTATTGTTATCAGATTGCATGCAAAATTATTTAAATCTTCTTTTACATTAAATAAATGTAATATAACTGCCTCCCCCAGAAATAGAAATAAGAAGGTTTGTCAAAGACACGCGATATCGGCCCAACCCTTTTCGGCTATATTTACGTGAAAGACAAGTGATATGGCCAGCGTTGAAACAACCTTTAGAGTGATCTCGTTTGGTTAGTATTCAAAAGCTTAATATCAGTTGAAGTTTAAAGATTTTTTTTCAAAAGTACGAAAAGATGTGGTTTTCAACTTTATGTGAAAGCATCCAAATTAGCCTAACGTGTCAGATTGGTGATCATTTGATGTAGATATGGTTAAATGTGTCAACATTGACCTTGATATCGACAACAGGGCGGAATCACGAGAATCCCGTGCATAATTATCTTTAGCACGTGATCGTTCGTACGCATGAATATAAGAACCGCCTCGCGTGTCAAATGATTTTGCCAATCCATAGTATTTTTTCTCAAGGACACTTCATGTTGTCTTGACTTTGAAACGTGACAGATTACCATAAGTTCAAAATAGCTAACGTAATCAGTCAACGCTAAACATATAACATATATTTATTTTCAAATATAACAATGCAAAAGACTTATAATCATGAAAATGCCGAACCCCCCAACCCCCTCCCAAAAAAACATTACGAGAGACAAGTTTTTCTCATTCATACTAAAAAACTTATTAAACATACCAATATTCAAATTTACATTATCAGTCTCAATCTACTCAGGCTGCATCAAATGACACCTTTGATAACGTATCATTTTAAGTCACGTCTTTATAAGTATATTTTTATGGCGCTCTTATGAATTAATGATAATAGATTTATGGAAATCGTATAATTAAGGAGCTTTTTTCCAAAAGCTGGTATACCTGAATTATCAGACACCCAAATTGTCAGACACCAAACATGTTAGACATTGTTCCAATCGGATCTTGAAAAAATGTATTTCATTTTTACCAATTTTGATATGTTTTGATACAGCCAAAATCTGCTTTTAAATACTACAACGTAGGAAAGACTTGTTATTTGGTTAAATAATGTTTTATGTCTCTCAAAATTCTGTATTCAATGGTTCTGTACATGATTTTTTAAACGAATGTATCTTAGCTATGTACAGAAGTGAGACGCTAATAAATTAGTGTCTGTCTGTCTGTCTTATGGATCAGTCGACCTTGAGAGATTGAAAAGGCCCCATTAGCTTATCCCCGTAACAGACATAATCGATGACAATGATATCTGGTTCGTTTTGTGCATTGTTTTATACTTATGTTACCGTCACACTATCAAATTGTGCAGCATGTTATAGTTCTCGTATCGAGATAATAGTTAATGAACAAATTATCAATAAATACTAAACAACTAAACAACTTTCTCCAACAGGAAAAACCCAATAGTACAGGCTGGCATTAAGTTTTTATATCAGTGATTAAGTTCTGAAATTTTATTAAATCTGTTATGAGCAATATTTCTACATCGAATATGACTAAGTCTAAATTACCTGTAAATAAAAACAGTGCATTTCTTGTACAAGCTTTTAAGAATCATTGATAGTCCACAGATGGTAAACCTTATTCATGTGTAAAAAAAATACTAAGATTTAGTCTATGAAATATGTATCAAATAATGCAGTACGTTTTAAAGTCGTTTTTATACGTGAATTAAAGTATATTGTGTTTTTGATAGAAATATTTTATTAGACTTTATTTATCTGCCTAAACCTATTTTATTCTTGCTGGTTTAAGTTATTGCTTATATGTGCAATAATTTTATATAACATGTCTTATTTTCCCTGCTGTATAACCTTTCATCTATTCTTTTGTTTTACTACTTCTTTACAGTAATGTCTTATATTCTTATCTTTCATGATCCATGTATCCATGTGTGACCATGGTCCATCTCTTGGCTATGTCACCTATCTACATCGGGGTCAAACCTTGATAATAATGTTTCCATTAACTATCATAGAAAAGAATACGAGTTTTGTGATACATAAATATTTATTCACACACTAAGCCACTGCGTCATAAAAGATTATCATGCATTGACAATTCACATTTCAAACAAATAACAGTTCTCGCTTTCAAACAAGAATTTCTTTAACACGCAGAGATATCTCGTAGGCGGCTACTGCAGCCACGGCTCGGTATGTTCATATTTAATGCAGGAAGATGTCGTCTGGTCTCAAGATTTTTTTCTGCGAAAGTTTTCGAAACAAGTTCAACAAATATATTGTTGACTATGCTGAAATGACGTTTGTCATATTCTCAGCATTTTTCACAAGTCCATGTTTGAATTCATTGAATCATTATTCAATGAAACATGCCAAATATGGCCACATGATTCCTCGTGGGCAGACGACCGATCCAGGTCTCGTTGACCCAGTCTCTCCTCCTGCTCAAATCGGTCATGTGGGCAGACGATGTTGGTGGATCACGTGACACGACCAGCTGGGTGACCTCTGACCTCAGTTTGGACAGCAACGATTTGTTCCCATTGTTACAAGCTGTGAAATTCTGGAATGATAAGAGCAAGATATTAAATCTCTGTGAACAGGTCAACATCTGTTGCAAGCTTTGTATCACGTATCATTCATTTAATTCTAAACGTTGAATGTGATGCTTTGAGGCTTTGCAAAGTCAGCAAAAATTTTCGCAATTATCTGATGTGACATGTGGTGTTAAATTTAATAAACACAACTGCTTTAAATCACACAAGATTTACAGAAACTAGGGTGCAAAATCCTTTTATCATTTCAAAGATTTATATGATCATCGAGTCATTATGGTTATCCTGTTAAACAATACTGTCAAATGGTAATTAATCTTGTTGTAGCTGATTAAGCACTAATTACCTCAGCAAGTCTTTGAAGTAGCCCCACAGTGACATCACGCTGACGAATGACCTTCTAGATATGTAATGTCAGACACCACCCTAGGCACAGCATCAGTCCAGGCTAAGTCTGCCTCCAGGATGTCCAGGCGTCCAGCTTGACCATAGACGGTCCTGACCTGTTCCCCAACTGGTGGTCATCCTAGCTCGTGCCCGGAGTTTCCATAGAAACCCTGGTCAGTTAGCTCCTGTTCACTGACCCGTGGTTATTATGTCCATAGTTACATCACGTTGACTATTCAATATGATTGAGTAACCATAAGATATAGATTTGTTCACACCCTCGCTCCTAATCCCTCGACCATCGGAAGGAGAAGTGTCCATCCAAGATGGCGGTGTTCGAGGTAGTCTCCAAGAGATTCTCCAGGTTGAAGCTCATCGGGGTTGTCTTCAGTTCCATCAAGTGCGGTACGGCACTTAAATGGGACTTCACTCCGGTAGTTTGATAACTGGGCGAGGGTAGACGTCGCTAAATACGACGTGATCAATGTACTGGCTTACTCTCTCCATTTCTGGTGTCAAGCCATCAACAGGTGCCTGGAATTGAGAATATTACATTTAGAAACAGAGTATCATCACATTGTGCAGTTCATTCATTAGAAAAGTGTTAACATAGTAGCAAAAAGGACATAGTGGCACTATTGATATAATCAAACTGCAAGGTCATGTCAGTAAGAAATGAAATTAGATATTGCTCCTTTAAAAGGAACACTTTAAACATTGTGTTCACCAGATATGCTATAACACGGTGTTGTTACACGGTGCCATCGACCATGAAATTAACGATTTCATATTCATGTAGAATGAAATTTACCTGGATGAGTACACAGGACATCTCCCCGCAAGATGAATCGAGAGTCAACTTCGTGCCCAGAAGAATGGCTAATTTTTCTACACAGTCAACCTGCAACAAATCAACAAACGTGAATATAAACATGTCCAGTAAGACCTTGAAACATAAGACATCACCGACTTACAAAACATCCGCTTAAGCAGATGACTCTTACATTCCTGACCTACTTTCAAACCGGATCATTATTTTTTCCAAGAACTGTTTATTCTGCACAACAAACATGTTTGTCATTGTGCAAGATTGTGGTATATCGCATTACATTAAGCACAGGTAACATATTTCTTAGTTCTGATTACCAGCCTACCCGAAAATATTTTCGACCTCAATATTTTGGGTTATCTAATATTAGTAATAAGATTGAAAAGCAGCTACTCTAAATGTCCATGAATTATCAACGTTTCTAATGCAATTTATTTCATAATGACCTTGCATTTTAGGTCGTAAACATGTTTGTTAGATATTTACCTTTATCATTTGAATATCGTTCTCCCAGCAGAAAGCCTGGATAAGTGTCTGCTGTATATGGACCGATACGTCACATTGGTCATCTGTTTCAGGAAGGACGCACAAGGTGACGCTCTCTGGGTCGTTGGTCAGTATCTTGGCACAGTTAAACACACCGTGTATAGCTCGGCCATTTCGCCGTGCATCTTCTATTATCTTTGCCAGATCGTAGCTTAATCCGCCAAGTTGGGCTCTGGAAAAAAATATGTAACATTAGGTATCAAATATTTCAAATCAATACCCGAGATTCCCATGTGATTCAACTTGCCGAAATGCACATGAGAAGATATTTAAAAAAGAGTTATGTCGATATTGTCATTCAGTTAAATTGGGCCATTACTTGTTGAGCAATCTGGTATTGAAAATGGTTTAAACATGAAATAACGAGCCCTTTTGAGGGATCCTTTTAAATGCTATGCATATATCCCAGGTTTCGGTACATTTCAAACCGATGATAATTCACCTTTCAGAAAAGTTATTTCAGCATTTCAGAGATCAAAGCATTCGGAAAGCTAAGATTTCCCCTTTGGCGAGATTTGATGTTTTAGTGCTACCTTCATCGATAGGCACGCCTGTTGGAATTCCAAACTCGGCAAATATTTGCTCATCAGACCTGCACTAAGGAAACTACGGGGCAATCCTTCCATACAGACCGCGCCTGTCTGGGAAACTCGGCCAGATACAACTAGCCTAGTTTCATCGACCAACCAGGAATTCCCTCCAGTAAACAACGCCAGTGATTAAACGTTTCACGATGTTGTAAACAGGTTAGGGACAAATAGTTCACTTGTTGACAATCGGTAGTCTAAATCGACCTAGCCTAAGATAGCCTGACTTAGTTTCAAGTCATATGATATACGCTACGTACATCACACTGGGCGACCCATGTGGGTTCAAGTAGGTCACGTGATTGAGCAAGTCAATGCAGACAGTGAAACAGCTGTCGGGTGGTGTATATTTCAGGTGGGAGGAGGTTAACAACTGCATGTTCGCAAACATCAGATATTTTGAAATAACTTACTTGTTGAATAAATGACTCTCCTACTTGAATATCAACTACTTTAGTATATCACGCGGTTTTAACTTCATTGGGACAATGCATAACTTTTCTTTATGAAGTACGTATAACCATAATGTTTGCAAATTTCACTGAATGCAAATTTTAAGTGAAATGACAGTCAATAATTATTATTCTCAGTAGTAGTAGTCAAACGAACGTAGCCAAAATACATTTAAACAGCCAATATTGCAAATGCCTTTAAATCGCAAATATTCCTCCAAATAATTAAAATAAAATACCAGAAAACAAAATACTCACTTTTCAGAGCGGTCAGTATCCTTAGAAAAGAATGGGGCTCTCCTAACCTCCAATTCATGTTTGTATCCATCGATAGTCTCGGAAACACATGGTAAGTCTTCAGATATAAGCGGAGCCATGTTCACACAACCCTCTCGCTCTGCTATCCAGCGCTCGACTGACTTGCGATCGTGACGAGCCCACTCATGTACTAACAAAGAGGTGTTTTCCAGGAAAGTCGATTCTGATTGGCTGAGAGCTGCTACGGGTTCCGTGTCAAACGAGGTCACGCCTGGGTTCACGTTCGCAAACAAAGTACAGTAATGAGTTATTGTGACGAGTGCAGGATTCGGGGATCAGTCTAGCGTACGAGTTAATCTAACAAAGGAGTATCAAGTAATTTAACTTGCTAACTGTGGAGCAAGTTTGGCCACTTGTTTAGTAAATGAAGGCGTTGTCTTTATAAAGCGTAGCCATAGCGCACTTGTGTGAGTGCAGAAATCACAGTACGCTTCGATGAATCTTTCTTCTCTTTAAACAACAACTCTCCGTTAATTAGCAGTCGTTTGTTTGTATTTAACACGCTAAATGGTGCATGTATCTATACAGAAGATTCGCGCAATTGCGTAATAGAGAACATGATCTTCCATAAAAACTTGTCACATGCCCAGATAATAGTGTTATTTATTTCAACCGGAGTACACGCAATAGATTAAGTATATGTGTGCCGAAGGTTTCTAAAGGGTTGTCTTTTTAATCTTACGAAACCTCGGTCATTGTTTATCATTTCAGTTGAGGCTCATATATGACTTGTTGATTGGAAATTATATACGATGATAATGTAATGTAGGTCGCAATGGAACCTGATATGCCTATCTACACGTTAGATTTATCAAAAGATTTAGTAAACAAACACAACACGTTTGGCATAACAATTTGAAACTGTAAATGGGATCCGGTTAACTGTTTACAATGAACCCCGGTCTTGTGGTTTCGCCGAATTGGCTTCGAACATGTTTTGAAAACTTTTAGCGCTTTTAAATAAACTTGTAATCGGTTAGTAAGCACATTTAGAATTGGTTTGAAGCAAAGTACGGCCAAACCATAGTTGTTGCATTGAGTTAATACGTTATGCATTACCCAAACTTCCCAACATGACATTGGGTTAACTGTTAGTTTTTGAAATGAAACTTTCGTAAAAACTAACAAATTATAAAAATGAAAGTGAAACGAATAGTGTGAGATATCTTCCAATACAGATTTCAACAACCGTTACGTGATATGGCTTAAACGCACTGCGACATTTACTTGATGTAATGATCTGGTGACGGCCTTAGCAATGACGCTAGAGAATAGGTCTGATTCACATTAGTAACGCATTTTCGCATGTATTCCGCTTTTATCATAACTGTAACCTTTTTTGAAGGTAAGAAGTAGACAACGTTGCCAAGCCATTGGCAAGATTCAAACCCGCACTTATTTAACCGATGGTGAACGGACTAACCAATTTGCTATTCATCTTTTCTTCATGTTCACGATTAAGATTCATTTTCATTTTCATAACGATCATTGTATGAATATAGCATATTCTTTGTACACGTAATATTTACATACTAACTTTAACACAATATCATTATAGATGTACTTTACTACTGTCAATCAAACAGATAAATGATCACACTATATGTTGAAAATACGTTGAAATGTTACCAGACACTCCAGATGCTGACATCAGTAACTTGCTGAAACCACCTATTTGTCCAAAGGTTTCCTGTACATTTAGATACAGTAAACATAAAACTAAGACGATTAAATATATAACAGGAAATCCAAAGAAAATGTATTTCCGTTTTCGCTAGTGTCACAATGACTGCATGATATGGGCTATGTGTTTTTTAGAAGAAGAACACGGAAAAGAAGAAAACTTTATGCTTGTCAAGCTTAATATGCTTACTCTCTCACCCGTCAGTTCATATAGATGTATGAAATCGGGAAAAGTAAGATTTATACTAGAAGGCGTATTTCTTGAAAGAAATCCAAACTGTTTTAAGTGTGATCATGGCTTAATTGTTTCGTGTTGTATTTGGAAATTCAAATTGACCTTACCTCTCTTTGCATATTTAGAAAAGCAGTTCAATTCAACGTTGTTGATTTGTATTTCGAAAATAAAGTTGGCGTTATAATAACTATAGAGAAGAAATTCAAGTTGCTATACTTGCTCTAAATGAAAATGGCATGTTGTCTATTAGTGCATACTAATAATGCAATTTTACCTTATCGTCGTGTATTTAGAAAGATAACTTAGTGTTTTTGTATTTTGTCATGAGCAAACAAAGTTATATTTTACTTATCTGTTCATTTAGCGTTGTAAGTTGACGTCTTTTATCATTGTGTGTACAAAGTAATGAAATTGCGGTTTATTGTTTTGAATTTTGAACTATATTGACTCTATCAATGTGCACTTACTGATGCGCCAGCTTAGAAAACAAGATGACGAACATCTTACAATAAGTTTAGTAGTTTAAATTACTCGTTTGATTCACGATTAAATTCTAACAAGTTAACTCATTCACAGCTGCCTTTGTCTGTTTAGGTAGATATACGTAGGTAAAACACAACTATTCACAGACAAAGCTATTGTGGGTTATTTTTGCCCAGTCATCGGCTTGCTAAAGTTTACTTCTTTATTCTCTTTGTCTCGCAGTGTCGGCGGCCAGCGTTGAACTTGAAACTAGAGGCAGATACCGGTATACCGTTATAAAAAGCCTCTCTAATAGGACGAAGCCAACAGGTTTTACTTTTTGTTAAAGGGGAAGCTTAGTGGCAAGGTTGTTCCTCGGCATTAACCTTTTTTCCCCCAAAAAAGAGACTGTAAATAGTTTGATCGTAAATGTTTTGTCATTACACAAGACAAAGAATGGGAAAACAAACATCTTTCGGAGATGTTTTGCAGTGATAAACAGGGACATGTTTACAGTATTTTAAGTTGCTTTGGAAAACATGCGAAAAGAGAGTCAAATTTGTTTTACTTGTGGTCACTGCATTATGGTGTTAAGTGATCAGTGATTATAGCATACCTGTGTCTATTGTCTAATATGTGATTCACTGACTTAATCATCTTAGACATGATTAATTTTACGTCATCGAAGTCGGGAAGGTGAAGGTGATGGAAAGCCGATATCTTTTTTCTTAACAAAATTCAGATTCAGAGAGAGTGGAACAGTCAAAGAAAATAAGGTTGCTATTACTTTAGTAGTCTCTTCGAGTTACGTATCAATACTTAACTTAGTTTGTTGGTTTTTATTTCATTTTCATGTGTGGATAATGAAATGCATGTTATGTACATATATTCCTTCATATATATATACATATCCATATTCATGTTCTATATTAAGGTTGTGATTAATTGTAAGTTCATGTAGATGTCCATGTTTGCATGTTTTACATACGTATTTGAATATATGATAACGCATGGTAAGGATGAGTGTTTTCTTCAGCTTATTATATACACAACGTTTCTTCTTCACTGCCGATATCACTACCTTGAAGCATTGGGTGTATGTATGTAAATATGATATAGAAGCTGTCGATTAAACATTGTTATAATGTCATTTGAACAAAAGCGTATATATCTTATCATATGTATTTAACGTTTGCATGTATTATTCTGTAACTTCCCGTACGTGTTCATATTGTGTGTTTACATTAGAGTTTTCATATTCATGTTCCTATGTGTCAACTAGTGTACATTTAACATTTTTGTATGCATGTATGCATGTATGTATGTATGTATGTATGTATGTATATGCATGTTCATATGTGTCACTAGTGTACATCTATGTATAAGTATGCATGTTCATTTATGTGAATTATTATGCATCTGTGGGTGTGTATATATATGATATAATATATATATATACGAGTATACATCTACACGTATGCATGTTCAAATATGTGTATAAATCTCTATTTTTATATGCATGTCGTTGTATGACTATATAATAATCATCTTATGACTGTTCAGCATATGCATATGTGTTTCTTTGTATATGTGTATTGATACATGTGCGTGTATATTCATATGCATGTTCATTTTAAACTGTCATTGTATATCTTTTCTCATATTATGATGACCATGTATATACATGTACATGTATAGGTTCATGAACGCGAGATACACATGTTTAAATTTACATATTATGATGTGCATGTTCACGTGTGATCTATTTATTTGCATGTGTAAATGCATGTGTATGTGTGTCTGTTCATGTTGATTTTCAGATGATGTGTAGAACATGTTCATGTATTCATTTACATGCATATCTGCTACAGTTTGGTGTATTACTTTGTATATGTATAAGTGTATTTGTGTATTCGTACATGTGAGCATATATTTGTGTGTAATGCTGTACAACAGTTTGTATGCATATTAATATTTCATCTGTTAAGTCTACTATCTCATGAACATATATTTATCTCATGATTTGAAATAAACGTATTTATATATCAAGCCTCTATCAATCTGTATGCACGGGGGCGCCGATCCCACGTCAACTCTGTATGCATGCCACACAGACAGACGATCGATCGTGAAATAGAAAATGTCAGGTTGAAAACGTCACGGCCTAAAAGGAAATAAGTTGGAGCCAAATCGAGTCTAGAGTGATAAAGACTTTCGCTAATAAAAAAAATTAAATAGAATAAAAACTTACGGAAGCCCACATGAATAGAGACACAAGATCGAGAGCGTAGTTTTATTACGACACTTACAACATTCAATGATGATAGGAAAAATGTATTATTTTTGCTGCAAAGTTACTAACAAGCATTATTGTATGTTAACATTAAATTAACACAATAACCGCCATTAAGAAAACATAAACGAATCATTCGAACTATATGATATTATGTTTATTTTTTAACGCTCTTGAATGGGAGCATTTAAAGTGACACAGTGAATGTTTCAAAATTTCATGGAAAACCAGTATTTGTCATATATATGTCTTTTGGACATGAAAAGTTAAGATGTTTTGATTTTATTTCACCACATATGACATTTATGTTGGTATCAAAGGTAAATAATATGTTATGAATATCACGGAGTGGCTCTTTTAGTAATAACCAATATAGAACATGTCCTTTGAAAATGTCGAAAAAAAATCATTTTCATCACAAAATTATGGTATTTACTTGTTTCTAATAATAATCGACAATCGGTAATATTTATGCTACTAGGTTGAAATTCATAAGTCCCATTTGCTTGTATTCTACTTGTGTGATATGCTAACACTACTATATCATATTTGTCGTTGTGTCTTCTGTTGATACGTGGGGGCGGGATAGCGCAGTGGTTAGCGCAGTGGTTAGCGCATTCGGCTTCGGATCAGGAGGTCCGTGGTTCGAATCCCGCCAGGGGCTCGGCAACTTTGTCTGCAGTAGAGAACTGTTCTACACGTAGTAAGGTTTGGGTGCAATGCTACACTGAATTTCAGCGCAGTACCACCCATGGTTCGCTAGTTCCAGTTGATGCTCGCAGGTTTCACCGCAATGCATAGCCACAATGGTGTTGCGGGCTTTCTCCCTGCAATAATACTAGCAGCCGCGATATAAGTGAAATACTCTTGAAAGCGGCGTTAAACCCCAATTCACTCACTCACTCACTGTTGATACGTTTCCGAAATCAAAGTAATTTGGGCTCGCCTCTGTCCGGCTTTCCATCAAAACTATTGGTTATTTATTTTCAAAATATTGAACTGATAAGCATGAAAATGTTAATTTACAAATACAACAAGTAGTTCTCGGCATAATAACACCATTATTTAAGTTTGACATATTTAACCCCAACAACATAACCTGTGCCCCTTTAAAACACTAATGACTCTAGATAGAAATAAAGTACATCTAATCACTACATATTCACTCGGAGTCATATTCTTTCGCATGATATTCAACTTTCAAGACACATTTGCGTTGATATGTTTACTGTTTACTTAGCCACTTACTGATTGATGCCACGGAGACCACACCATCTGTCACCAAACAATAAAGGAAAATTCACGTGTCATATACCTGTTCTCAGATTTCAACCACACATAAACAAAAACATGACACTGTATTTCAAACTGAAGGTTGCAGTATAAGACCAACTGACATCAAATTTATGTAAAGATATTGTTATAAAATAAGAAATGATGGCAGATATCATCAGATTGTTCCCATATTCAAGTCTCAAGTTCATAAACAAACAATATTTAACGCTGAAAATCGTTCGTTAAAATCTAATTATCGAAATCGTTACTGTCAAGTTTCAAACATCAAGATATAAACAATAAACTAGAAAAATTTCATTTTATTGAATAAAAAATTCATTATCTTCTCTAAATTGTGTTATAGGTCTATTTCTACCCTCCCTGAGGATAGTGCCCTCAGTATTACGAGTCTAATACTTCTTTAAGTGCTATGAGTCTAATACTGCTCTTTGTGATATAAGTCTAATACTGCTCTTTGTGATATAAGTCTAATACTGCCCTCCATGATATAAGTCTAATACTGCCCTCCATGATATAAGTCTAATACTGCCCTCCATGATATAAGTCTAATACTGCTCTTTGTGATATAAGTCTAATAGTGCCCTCCATGATACAAGTCTAATGCTACCCTCTGTGATATAAGTCTAATACTACCCTCTGTGGTATAACCACAATACTGCCCTCTGTGAAACAAGCCTACTGCTGCCCTCTAAGAAATAAGCCTAATACTGCCCTCTGTGATATAGACCAAATTTGGCTCTCTGTGATATAAATCTAATACTGGCCCCTGTGATATAAGCCTAAAACTTCCCTCCATGATATAAGTCTAATACTGCCTACTGTGACATGAGTCTAAAATTGCCCACTATAATATAAGCCCAATTCGGCCCTCTGTAATATAAGTCTAATATTGCCCCCTGTAGCATAAACCTAATACTGCCCTCCATGATATATGTCAAATACTGCCCTCTTTGGTATAAGTCTAATACTGCCCCCTGTAATGTAAACCTAAAACTGCCCTCCACTAGTATTACAATTATCTTGATATTACCCTCTGCTCCGGGCAATTATCTTAATAATGCCCTACGTCACAGGCAATTATCTTTCTTATTTTCCATTGATATAACTGATTTTTTTGTTAGAGTCAAAGTGTAGAGTTACTATTACTTATGAAAAATAGCACAAATCTTAAATTTCCAATCTGCAAATATTTTAGGCGATAAGCCGTCTCGAACCCTCAAAGTTCACACTCCCGAATGCTGAACCCGACGCTCTGTCCGCAGAACCAGTGTGACAGCACTGATGAAGGTCTTTAGTTAGTTCTGAGTTTGAGTGGCTTGATATTTTATATTATTATGTTTATTCTAAAGTAAACTATGGCGAAGAATTGTTTTTTATCATTCTTAAAAATTATTTGACGATCTAGGGATTTTAAGTCGATTTTAAAGTGAAAATAACGCAAAAGAAGGTACCACTGCAGATAAATGCTGGCCGAACGTGCAACGCATACCAAGGCTAACATGGCTGCGATCGACTGGATCAATGACTTTTCATTACAGTGTCAAAAACTTAATATATTAGTACAAAATTGTTTTCCCCACTGTTTCTGTCGGTTTATAATTTGGATAAAATATGACCCGTGGGCATATTTGAAAAGTATGCCCGTCTCTCTCAGGAAATGCCCGTGGGCATTTCCCGCGGGCGGATAGCATACTTTTTAATAATGCCCACTGCGCAATGAAAGATGCGTAAAACACCAAGTTAATTCCTCCCAATAAAACCACAATTCAGCAAGGACGTTACACCTCACGTCTGTGACATTAATACCACATCAAACAAATGCGCAATTTATGAAAAAAAAAGATATTATAAGCTCATTTTATAGACAACTGTTCTACATACTGCAGAGTTGCGTATGTTTTCATTTTGGCATGGCAAAGCTATTTTGAGTTCGCAATATAAAATAGCATAGCTGACTTTTTCCGATGGAAACTAGGAGGTTTTTAAAGTAAAATACATTAGCAAATCTACGAAAAACTAAAATCATATCCCCCAACCTACATTAATCAGTTCCTACAACTGTACTTAAATGCGCAATATCGGTCGAAAAGCCATTATATCAAAATTTCATTTGACAACCTGACATCGACCCGCTAATTGAGTATCAGTAGGCGGGCTTTATCTATTACCTACATTGCTACATATCCTTATGGAATTTGTTGCGCATTTATCGTGACCATTGCCATTTCTAACCCCGTCGTGAAGTCGCGAGTCTCTGTAAGTCGATATCGTTGTACGTCGAGGCCTAAATGCACGACATCGTCAAAGTTCAAATGAATGATTCTATCACACAAATGTCCTTTAGACTAGAATAGCATTCTATTCCCGAGATGTATGAAGCATGTCTTTCCAATTCTAATCTAAACTGTGTCGCCGGTAATGACTTTCCATCTTGTAAACACTTTGTTTTCAAGCTATTGAATTTTTTAACCATTTTACATTGACATTTTATCTATCTCTTTTAGTACCAAATGAGGTTAATCGGCAGAAATGTATTATCTTGACAACGAAACGATAGGCATATAATACTGAGTGATCAATAATTGAAAGTGTGTTAAAGGCACTGACACAGCAATGTATCATTTACAAAATAGATAATACATGACGATATTTATAACGATCAGCACTCATGGAATCCATTACACGTTTTTTTAATTTGTACGTATTCTGGTTGAAAAATGCATTATCAACAAACGGAAAGAATTAATCCAATGTGGATTTACTCTGCAATATCGGAGTAACTACGATATCGGCCATATTGAAATTTTTCATATAATCTAAAATGATCGACACTGGTGGCCCGTATGGTTCATGGATGGCAACAGCACTTTCTATATTCGTCGCATTGAGTCAAGTTTCAGATATAACATTGGACACAATATTTCATCCTTTAATCTCAGTTGAGTGATTAAGATATATTCAAACTCTGCATACTTTCCTATTGCAGCAGAGTTTTTCTATGCAATTTCCCGTTTTTTTGTACATAACCGAATCTTACGGTTGTCTATATCTCTTAGTGGCGTCATCCGTCTTAATTGTCTTCATTGCAGGTCAAATATTAAAAACATACCACCTAAAATAGCTGAATTCAGGTAAGTTCATGATAATGTGCGTCTTGAATAGTGATAATAGATACGTTTTGTAATGGAGGTATTCATCAACATTGGCTACTTTGCCCGTTAACAGTTAAATGTTGGGTTTTTTCTACAAAAATATTTTATGCACATAAATAGAAATTACAATTGAATGCACAATAACCTGTGTGCCTTGATTGAAATGTGTATATAAATAGTGACTGTATACATACCGGTAAAAAATCTTTTTAAAGTGATCTGAACCGAACGTTGCAACATTAACAAATGAAACTGAAATTTTAATCTGTACCCTTCAGTTTAACTCAAAACTACTTTTAAAATATTTATTTTTTTTAAAATTTCATCACCAACCTATTTAACCTTTGTCTCTATGATAAAACCGATTTAAACACTCATTGAAAAAAAGACATTTGTAAAAAAAAAAATCCAAAAAGAGGAATGTGATTTTAAAGTAATCGATTTACAGAATGAAGATACAATGTTTATGTTTCATTTCCATGGAAAATATTTGCGATCTTGTTAGAAGAACGCGTTTTCAAAATATTTTATGTTTCTTAAATTTCATGAAGCGTGAGGTAACGAGGCCCCAAGTGGAGATAGATAAAGAGCATAAGGGAATCCTGACGTTGAATTGCATATTTTATTACCCTAATTTGCCCCATGTAGCTTCCCTCGAATCAACTCCCTGCGCGCAACGGGCATTTATGGTCGGTAATTACGAGCAATTGGCCACCCGGTCGAACGGTAGTTTTTCGCGCCGCGTGTGGCCACGTGCGAGCAGCGGGTAGCGGGTGCAATGGCCGCACTTAAAACATCTTCACTCGCCTGGGTGACCAATTCATAGGGTCATTGGATACATAAGTGGGAGAGGTGTATCAAAGGGGTATAGGGGTATCAGAGTCCACCCAACCTCCCCCCCCCCCACCCTTTAGTCGCCGGATGGATGTTTCACATAACAGCTTGGTTATCATTATCTTCCCCATTATCAGAGGGAGAGAGAAAGGGCGGGATTATATTCGCTTTTGAGAAGAATATGAAACTTCCGACTCAAATTCAAAATTTAAAATCGTTTTGATTCGCCCTGACATATGGGACCAAATATCTTCAAGGGACGCAGGAAAGTCTATTGAAAACTGAGATATTCTGATTAAAGTAAGGAAACAAATTTAATGTGGAACATTGTATTATGATGTCACATAAGCCTGTTATCTCCTGGTACTTATGTCTTACATCCAGTGTGCTATGTTTGTACTATGTTTTGCCATACTTGGCAATCACTTGCTTGATAACGGTTGTAGTATATACATCGAAACTATCCTTTTGCAATAAAGAAGTTGTAAATCTATAAATTTCCTATCCTCTTTTTCAAATAAGTTACTTACCTTCTTTCCTCTGCTTATTTTCTAATTATTAAATTGTTTTATCTCTTTTACTTTTTGTTTAATATTTGAAGTAATCTTTTTATATGGAAAACAAAATTGTCGTTATTTATTTGTTGGGCGTATGGAAAAACTTTGTGTAGAGTATAAAGTATAAGAACGACACTATATTGGGCCCTTCCCGTGATAACCACACACACCAGGCTATATCAACATTATTGAACCCCCATGTCTACACCCCTCATCTCTCGGTCTACAGTGCACAATATGTCTTAATGAGAACATAGCTAAGGGGCTATCCCACCCCGGGATACCTTTACGCTTCTACATCAAAGCGACCCTTCCTGCTGTGTTCGAGACCACCTCGATGCTAGGAAGTGACCAGTCAACTTAAAAAACTTTCTAAGGTTTTTTACTTCTGTGCTGTGCCGGAAACACAAGGTCACGTGACAGACACACCTTGACACACCTGGAAAGTTTCTCTACTTACAGGAGGTCATGTTACTATGGTGATGATAAGGCATGGGATTTCACCCCCACCTCCCCTGCATTCACCTTTCTTCTCATGAAGTCACCAGGAAGGGGGTCCATGGTAAGAGAGAAACGTGCATAGGTAGTCCGGAGTTACCATTATTGAACAAATGTAATTTACGTCATTCACTGGTTCTCAAAGATAATAGTCTGGGGTTACCTCCCTTTTTGAGCGGGATTTTGGCTAGTCGAAATGTTACTTTGCTTCTTGACTTCCACTTCTATTACCGTTGCTACTGCTACTGCAAATGTTACTGCAGCTGCGAATATTGCTGCCACTACTGAAATAACTTATATCATACAACTGTATCTGCTGCAGGTGCCACCACTGTTGCTACAGCTACTGCTATGTCTTGTGTTGCTGCTGCTTCTAGTACTGTTACTTTTAGTATTACCAGTACTGCTACTAATTCTACGACTACTAGTGCGCTTGCTGCTATTACTTATGTATGTATAATGTATTGTGTTCACATGTAGCAATCCTAAAGGTTTGAGGTGAGCTGAGGTGAGTTGGCGTTTAACACCGCTGTCAAGATTATTTCACTTATTTCGCGGCTGCTAGTATTATTGCAAGGAGAAATCCCTCAACACTATTGTGGCTATGCATTGCAGTAAACCTGCGAGCATCGGCTGGAACGAGCGAACCATGGGTGGTACTGCGCTGAAATTCAGTGTAGCATTGCACCCAAACCTGACTGGGTGTAGAACAATTCTCTACTACAGGCAAAGTTGCCGAGCCCCTGGCGGGACCGAAGGATTGAGATGACGCCGTTGAAAAATATTTGCAAACGGAAGTAAAGTGTGGGAGGGATGTAAATGCTTTATACATTCAATGTTATCATTACTGTACACACTGTGCACACCTGCACGCTACACCCTAAACGCTCGGATGTAACACTTGGTTCACTTTCGAGTCGAGAGGTACACATTTCGAAGCCAGACATATTTATAACAGAGAGGGTTTGATTTAGATAATTAAATGAAATTCATTTTAAATCAGTATTTTAATGTCTATTCATAATATACTTGAGAATCTATTTCCACAGAACTCGCTCGTAGCGAAACATGTTTTTACTTATTTACATACATTACTTACATGATTTAACAGAATACCGAGATGGCAAAAACGCTCCCATTAGAATCAATGATAAAAAAAACCACACACAAATCATCGTCAATCAAATCCGTTCGTCAAGTTCAATTTATTTTTTAAAGCCATATCGCCAATAGTTGAAAATCATGTGACCGCCATCCTAATGTTGATCATTACGAAGGATTTATCGTTTATTGTCAACGTTTTACTGTAATGCGATGACACAATGTTGAAATGTATCCCGTGAGTGAAATGTACATGACCTACTTTAAACTACGCAGTGATCGCCCAACGTGGGTGTTGTCATGCACGGCGACTCTTGCCATTGCTTTATACGTTGTGCGAATCATTTAACAGTGCTCCGTGATTAATTTTTTCGCATAACTTCTTATTTCGTGGGGTTTATATTTTAGGCATTGCTTAATTGGTTTTATGTTTTAGAGCAATTTCGTAATTCAAGTCATGCTGTTTCATATAATAGACAATATGTCTGAGGTGTGTTGTAAAGTTATGTCATAAAAGACAGCTCTTTCAAAACATAATCTTAAAGGGTTTTGTATGAGAGTAATGCTTAAACACACAAACGGGAAACTTTGCTTGACTGTTGTTTCCCAGAAATTTCAAGAAAAATAGTTTATTTTTTATTTTGAATTGAAGTACCAATATCGAAACTTTACCACTCGTCTATAGACAAAAATATGTAAATAAAGGTGCACACATGCATTTGATCAAAAGAACGACATACCAAGTTTAAGATAGATAAACAAACACCCCATTGTTCTTTGTCCTTTAATGAAAAAAATATTCAGGAATATATATTTATTGCGAAATACTTGATTCAAAGTTTTCTTTACTGTATTGAAGACTCCATTATTAAGATTAAGTCAGTGTTCAGAGTTTACAAGGTTTTTATTTGACACGTAAAAATATTGCGACAACTGTGGGTCAAAGGTCATCGAGTTATGAAATACTTATATCTCATTACTTCGTTTCCCCGAAAAATCGAAGTAAATAGTTTCTATTTGTCATAAACCTTCAAACGCCAATATCGAAGCACTTCGCCTTTGAAAATAAGATTTACATGAATATGATTGAATACACGTGCAAAAATGTTATATGTTCAAATTAATGTCCTACAAAGTTTTAAACAATGTTTTAGACTGCATGATACTTAAAAAATTCATCGTGCAGAGAATGTTGCACTGAAAAAGTGAATCGACAGGGTTTAGAATTGAACCTTGTATAAGCTACACCGCAACAAAACCTTAGGGGCAAAGATTATCGAGCTAAGAAACGTTTGTACACAATAAGCCGTTTCTTTGTCTGTAGTGAGATACCCTACTGTACTAGGACTGTTCGGATCAGACGCCAAGGCTCTCGATAAAGATTAGTACTTGAAATTCATAGTCTTGGTGCATAATGAAGAAATAGTTGTGGCGAGGTGTCACGTCCAGGCCCGTACCCTCAATAAATATGTCTGATATTTGATACGGAGGGTCTCAATTATCAGCCTAAACGACCTTCATAAAGGCAATCATTTAGCAAGAGTCACGCCATGAAAATATGCACTCGATAAGGTGATCATTTCTGAAGTGGTATTAAAAGCGAGCATGTGAAATATTTCCGGAATGTTTACGAAATTGCAGAGAACGTTCTAATGATAAGCCTTGGAGGTACCGTATATACTCGAATTTGGGACATGGTTTTGTCTTTCTGATACGAAGACGTGGATGTGTATGTTTTACCGAGGTATTTTGAAATACTTGGGTATCGTTATTTGAATACTCTAATAGCTGGGGTTTTGACACATATATTTGATTTAAACATATTCTTTTGCCTCATTAGATGTATTTGTAAACATAAGATTAGCTTGACTGACGTATATACAGCTACATAATTTGCTGATACTTAAATTTTGAAAGGCTGAATATTGAGTAAGATTTAGGTGAATCTAAAAAGCGTCGGTTTGTGGACATCTGTGCTCTTGTTATTATAATAATAATTCTGATTACTAATCTATAAGTAAAAATCTTTCGCAGTGCGTTGAAAAGATAGGTGAAGCTATTTGTTCTCACTACTAAAACGCCAATGCTTGTCATATGATAAGCTCCGAAGAGAGTGGCATTAACATATATTCTCTGAACTAAAAAATTGTGATTGCAGGGGCGGATCCAGGATTTTTTAAAAGGGGGGGGGGGGGAGGGGGGTGTTCGGATTCAGAAATTGTCAACGGGGACGTTATGTATGATTTACTATGTTTGGGGTTCAGAATTTGACAACGGGGGGGGGGGGGGGGGGGGGGCATTGGGCATTTTTATTGACTTGTATCTATCATTGATTTTCAAAAGGGATGGGGGGGGGGGGGAGTTCGGACCCGCCACTGGATTGTACAATTATTCTTTAGTAGGGGGTTTAACGTGTTTTGAACAGTATTTCAGTTATTAAACACGTAGACGACATGCATCCGAAAGACAGTGGACATTTAAGGAAAAAGGGATTGACAGGATGAGGAATATTCAATTTTATAAACCAAGTATTAGTCTAGCATAGGAACTTCGATTTCCGTCTAGTTGTCTATTAATTCGTTCTGAAAATCATCTAATCTCGTAATCATAAACGGCGCTCATTTAACCAAAGACGGTATGACGCGACAAGTCACAACATGTATCGAACGCCTATTATGACCGACTGTATCGCATCTGTCTGGAGATCAGCGTATGACCCTATACAGCGAGTCCCACACAACACCACGCGGAGACGCGCCGTCAGTGAGGAGCGAGTTAGTGCCTGGTACACCTCCCAGATACACTAGCCTGGGCCTTGATACATCTTGTTTATCAGCTATCCATCGCTTGCTTTGTGTCCGTCGCACCTGCCGTCCAACGCTCGACTCTACTTACCTGTAGTCGGCGTGGAATTAACAATTATAACTAGAGTGTGATAGTGGATGTCAACTTAAGTATGTTACTGTAGTGTAAAATTCGTAATAATTTGGTCGAATTATCAATCGCAATAGAAAAGCTTGCAGTCACGTTTAGCTCGAATTATAACGCCAATTGTAGTTACTCGTTTGATAAAAATAGTTTGACACCGAACTCGAGTAGTACCCTTTACCTTGCAGAATAAAATATATCATTTAAGTTTAATTGAATTCTGATTTTATTTTTTGCAAGGTCTAATCTAGATCTAGACTTACCAGATGAAATCTAGACCCTGTTAATTATAATACAGTCATTAAGCAAGGCTAGTGTATTGATTAAATGATCTCTCATGTCAAAATATGTTGAACATCGACCCCAATGCATAACCTTTATAGATCCTGAAGAGTTTACAACCAACCTATCTATATAGATCCCCTTATAGATGTAACTTTTCTTCAAACCTCAGTCTGGGAATAATTTTATCAAACGGTTTGAAGGAAACATTTCGATTAAAACAACTTAAATACATATTACTAGAACTAATTAGTCATACATGATCATCTCTCCGTGTAAGATGACAGTAGCAGTTTTCTTGAGATATGCTGACAAACCGGAGATTGTGTCGATATTCATTTGTCAAGTCAAAGGTTGATAATAACACCGGATCTTATATTGCGATATATAGGAATACATTCTCCTGTATTTCGATGATAAATAATTTGGGTTAAATCTAAATTTACAATAAGATGCTCACAAAAACTTTCAATACTATTGTTTGAAAGAAATGCCTTTCAATGATTTGTTATTGTTGCCTATTGTAGATTAAACAAACTAAACAGTAATCAAGAGATATCACTTAAAAAGTTGCCGATAGAGGCGCTCAAACCAATCTCATTAAATGGAGATCAGATTTTGCTTCATTGCGTTACGTTAGTCTATGTTACGCAATGCAGTACAATTGTGCCCTTGGTTTAATGAGATTGGCATCAAATGTGTCACGAAAGAAAACCAACGTGCAGGAAGGATGATGAATTATTGTTTTGTTAACTGTGACGACCCCGCTTGTATCACGAATCTTGCCTTTGTTGCCTATTGTAGATTAAACAGACTAAACAGTAATCAAGAGATATCACTTAAAAAGTTGCCGATAGAGGCGCTCAAACCAATCTCATTAAATGGAGATCAGATTTTTGCTTCATTGCGTTACGTTAGTCTATGTTACGCAATGCAGTACAATTGTGCCCTTGGTTTAATGAGATTGGCATCAAATGTGTCACGAAAGAATACCAACGTGCAGGAAGGATGATGAATTATTGTTTTGTTAACTGTGACGACCCCGCTTGTATCACGAATCTTGCCTTTTATCCTGAAAACGATATTTTATTATTACTTGAATTCAGCAGCTGTCTTTGATACGGTTATATCTGTTTGTGGTTTAATTTATTGATTTAAGTTGTTATTTGTTGTATCATGAACAAAAAACATCATCAGTGCAATTGCAATTTGTATTCTTAAGAAGGCGATAAGCTGCATGGTCATTTTAAATCGATTCAGAAGTAAAGCCATGAGAAATAATGACAAATTAAGAAAAATAAAGAGCAGCTCTTGGGATTTGCTTTAGTAATCATAATTTTACAAACCGATTATGTTTATTTATAAATAACATCTCACATCTAAAATATATATAGAAAACATCATTTCCTATTTGGAATCAGATACCTACGTCAAGGACTGAGTTAGACATGCGTGCACAAAAGGAATTAACGTTTTTAGATAACGCGACCTTAAAGGGACAATGACACGTGTTTTGAAATAATATTTCTTTACGTTTTCTCCAATAAACATTAGTTTATGCCAAAAGCATTATCTTCAGAGAGTCAAACATCTCATTACTCAACCTGATCATCCATGAATTATCAACTATCAATCAAAAACCACTGGCAGCCATTTGTGTGTGAACACCTATTAATCATTTGAGGTGAGACATGGATTCAAATAGCTTAACCGATCATGGTACGTTTGTTTTACGTTATACGCTGTACGTTATAAGCGGTTCTTTTCATTTAAAGCATTGTCTTGTAATCGGAAACATTTATTTTTGATTTTTTTAGATAAAATTTGTATCTAAAAAAAGTGCTAGTGCCCCTTTAGATTTTAAGAACTTTCATTTCTTCACGAATCAATAATAATAATAACTTACTCAAAAATGAATCAAAGAATCATTACCGAACGTTTATAAAGATTTATTCCAGGCAAATGTTTTGAAAAAAAAAATGGTAACAACATAAAAACATGCTAACGTCAGTGTTTGTCGTGTAGAAATCTCATTTATTTATTCAAACGGAAATTTCTTTTCATAATGTCGCTACTGTTTTCCGGCACTTGTTATGACGATTTATGTCTAGCCCCATAAATGACAGATCATATTCCTAACTCCCAAGTCGTGTGAACTATGTTTACACTACCAAGGCAAGACTATGTCTGTGACGTCAAACCCTTGTCTATGAGAGGTTATGGCACATACATATTATATTGATCATAATAATACCATTGTCCATATGCTTATCAATCTTGTCATTTTCACTATTGACGTCAGGAGGAAGTATATGTTTGGGTGTGCCGTGTCACTTTGCTACCCATTGGTCAGCGGGAGTGCAAGAAATCTGAATATCATGTCCTTCGTATTCAGCTAGTCTTATTGTTTCGCACGTTAGTATTTTAGTGCTAAGGCCTCTTTAATCCTGGCCATATGATAATCCTGAGAAGTATCTCTAAATGTTATTCAAAACTATAACCCAATATAAAGTAAAGAACCTGCTTTATGACATAGAATTTAGTAAGGTAGAATTTGTAACCATATATTATACAAATATCTAACAAATCAATTGAAATTACTTTTACAAAAAAAATCTTTTCAAGGCTGCAGATTCGTTTTGAAATTGTTCTGTGAGTTGAGAATTTTGTGTGATTGAAGAGCATTTTCGAACCAATTCCTTACCTAATTAATTAGGAATAAAAACTAAATCATTATTAATTTCTTCTAATCCTTGGGAAAACGCATCAATAAAATCACAAGGCAAATCCACAAGCCAACCTTTCACAAACGATTAAAAACGATTATAACGTCGCAGAAACGTTTTGTAAAGCCCAAATAGTCCCTGTTCGAGAAAATGTTTATTTTTAATTCTTTAGTGTATAGCAAGAAGTAATTTACGAATATTTTTTTTTCTCTAAAAAATGTCCTCAGAAATGGTCGCATTACCATATCTACAGGGTAATAACTGTCGTCGACAAGTTTTGAAGACGATTAACAATTTCCTTTCTGTAAAAAGGTAAGCAATGTATGTATGTATGTAAATGTATTTGCACAGCTGGCCGAAGATCATTTTTATATATCTACATCGACCTCGACCGTCAAAACTTTTTTATCAATGATTACTGATCAACTGGAAGAATATTATGTATTTCTTTGGATTGATCGAAAGCTACAACGGGTGTCTATGTTCTCATAGAATAGTTAATTTGAACCAAAAAAGCATGCTACAGTGCCTTTAAATGCCAACCATTGAGGTTGATAACAACCACCTGGCATAGTACTTATGAAACTATTTACTATTCATTGTGCAAAAGGTGTATGACAAACTTCGATAAACATTTTTAATTTTTTTTAAAAATGAAGTTTTTCTGCTTTACATATTGAACGGTTATCTTAATAACTCGATATGCAAGTAATCAACATCAACATCGTATATACTGTTAAAGTGATTCACATTTTTCTCAAATATAAATTACTCTTTTCTTACAGTTACACAAAATTTGTTTTTCCATTAATTAAACATTCAATTAAGGCACAGGGAATGATTGAAATCATTTACCATGTGACAGAATCTTTCTGACCAGTGTAAGTGTGGATAAATGACTACGTACGGAGAAGGCATATTTTACGCTTGAAAAATACGTAATGCAAACTTTATAAACTTACAAACTGACATGAAGTGTATATTACTCTTACAAGAGTTGATCCCACATGTGCAATATTGGCTTTAGATTAAGAAATCGTTAGTTTAAGGTGAGTCTGTATAACTGGTGTCAAGGGAACCTTACTAAGCCTGATGAAACTGGGCAATGTGTCTCAAGGAACAACTCCTTTGAGCTATTTGAAATCAATGTCAAGGCTCCACAAACACTCGTCCTTGATTGACTGTTGTATATTTACCGACATATGTTATTACTTAAAAGCTATCTATGTATTGCATCGTGACGCATTCGTAGGAAAGTGTGGCATGCAACCTTTTACTTGAATGGAACCAGTCACAAATATTTTTTCGTTATTTCTCTTCAGAGAGATTCTGTTTAGAGAATCAAAGTATTGTAATGTTCGTTAAATCTTTAAAGTCGGTCGAATTTTTAAAAAATCAAACCGTGTCTAACAAATTGTTTAACCAAAAGACATTCCAGTTTCTTTAATGTCACTAACATAATTAACACAGGAAGACATTTTAACAAATGCTTCAAGAAAAAGGAAGGTCACTATGGCTTACATTTCATTTTTTCTCATATGAAATAAACACGTTGTGTGTCCTTAACTTATAAAATTGTTTCCATCGCTGTAATTGGGAAACATTCTTCCCTCCGTGTGATAATACAAACGTGTGGTCTGCTGTAGAAGAAACACGCCTGACACCTTTGTGATATTGACACTGTGACGTCACGATCGGACCTCTGACGCGGGATCGTCATTCAACGGTTTGATGTTGACGAAACGCTTCTAACGAAGAAAATAAACACCAAATTTTCAACAAAATGTCTCTTAAATGTATGAAAATTGATATAATGTTTCTATACAATGTATTCTTTGTTTCCAATTCTCTTTCATATTCAGGAAATAAATGTCTTAGCCCACGAAGTTACGTCTTTCGTAGGGACGCGTTACGTTGTAGTCTGAAGGTTAGGGTTGAAAGTTATGTCAAAGTTTATGTGACCTTTGAATACTTCTTTATTCCATTCCAATGCTTCCATATGCATGACTGAATTTCGGGTCATAGATCAAAGAATTCTTGTCACGTTTGCCAGTTTATGATTCAAACTGCATCCAATAAGTTAGTTCGGCAACAGTTGCATCTAGTAGGTATCATATCATTTTATATGTCTTTACCTCTTAGAAATGTCTAGCCATTGATCAACACATACCATCGATTCACAAGATAAATTTAATATGCTATTGCATATAAACAAATAGTATGAAGTATGTTGTCTTGGTCACAAATGGCGAATTTTTAAAAATGTGTTATTCTATCGAAAAATTTATTTTGTTGCAGACAATCATTATTTCGATGTTTATTGGTCCAGTATTAAGACAAATTGAAGGTTAAAAGTATTCGGGGTATTTATGATGGAATAGCGGACAATTTAAAGCGCGCTGATGAGTAAAACGTAGTTTTGTTAACCTTTACTAAGCAGACAGAACAACAAATTCTGATTGATAACGTTTCATAGCTTATATATATTTGATAAATATGAAAATTACATGCATGACCTCGGCTAAAGCTCCTTCATATAGCCGCTTATTCGATATAAATTGAAAATAATTAAACGTCACCTTTTGGCATTTTGGAATGAACGTAAGAGTCGACTTAGGTGTTTCTAAATTTTATCAGCACGTGATATATTTTGGCTATTTGAAATCCGAATAAGATAAAATCAAACATACTGAATGTCACTTAAAGAAACATCAAGAAATCCGAATTTAAACTCTTTTCTTTTACTGTAAACTTTTGAATAAGCAACTTATTTATTTGCTCTTGCACGATGTCTTTTACAGTCATTTGATTATTTTGAGGCATTTTTTCTACTTTTGTTCATATGAAAAAGATATATTTTTATAATGACTTAAATACTGTAAAATCATTTATTTTCGAGGGGTGTTATTTTCGCGCAAACATAAAAAATGACTGATTCGCGGGGTTTAATTTTCGCGCATATCGACTAAGCAATATAAAAAATTTAGTGAGAAAAACTACATGCACCGTGCAGAAAAGAAACTAGTAGTAATTTACAATGAAAACAATAATATTTATTCAAAAGTCAACGATAAAAATTTTATTTATTGTCATTAAACGTCTTCAAGTTTTGAAGTGGTAACGATACCTGTCGCCAAGCTTTCCCGGAAGTAAACATTCGGAACGAATTAGTTTGATCTTTAACTCCCAACAATAGTGTTTGAATGATGTGAATCCTCGAGATCTCGTTCAAAGAAATATCATACCGAACCGAAAATATATTTAAACCGAGGGTCCTGTACCGCAATACGCTCCGAATCGAAGCTCAAGCGTACTGCAATCAAAACAATAGGACACGCATATTGGCGATCAAGAGTGGATTCCGCCAGGCCGGATTATTGTGATGATTGTGTTTGCACAATAAACAACGTGCATATCGGCGTACACGCTTGTGAGAGCTCTAATTAGTGACTCGTCATTAATGAACACACCAAACAATCCTGTGAGTAATAAAATGTGTCAACCAAATTATTTGTCTGTTATTGGTTTTCTTCACGTTCATGACCATAATATTTCGCGATGTTTTATTATTCGCGCATTATGACTTTGCGCGAAAAGCGCGAAAATTAAACCCCCGCGAAATATTATGATTTTACAGTAGTTTATTACACGGATACTCTCACAAACTATATACACACAGCTTGAAGTAAAATTCTAGATGTAACGAGTACGTTGTATGTAAGATTTTTACGAGAAAACAACACAACAAATTTGAACAGTTTTTAATGACAAAAAAGAAACTCTAGTCAACAAATAATTACACAAATGATCCAAATGTGAAATTATATACTTCAAACTTTCGTGCAGACTGGTAAGACTGGCATTAACCGCTCTTTGACTGTTGAATACATATGATATATGTAAAAGTATATTTGGAATGACATACGTCAAATACCAGTGACGCGGAGTATTGATTGTTACTGAAACTTACCAAGCTTATGCTAATAGGCCCGGTATCATGAGTAGAAAAATAAAAGTTTAAGCATTGATCAGGGAGCGAAAAGATGATAATTTACCTCGGCTGGCATGCAACGATGTTTTCGTAAATTGTAGATCTCTAGAATACAAAGCATGGGTTAAACAGTTTATAGTTATGGCCCTAATTCTAATAAACTGCACGTATGATTTCGGCTTTTGGACACAGTTAAGACCGTGTTTCATTGTCCATACTTTAATTCCTATTTATGGGATGATTAATTCCGCAGGGGCATTTATTGTCGAAAATAAATGTCTAGAAACTGCTGGAGTCGACAATCAAACACCTATTACTGTTTTCAACAATACATGTCCCTATGATAAGTTCATGCAAATGGACTGAGATTATTTGAACTACGCCTTTGAAAACGCATATGGTATTTGACAAGTTTTAAAAGATAAAAACAATTGTATAGGAAAAAACTCAACGTATTAACCGCATGCCCAACAGGTGTGGGATAAGTAGTCTGTCATCAAGACCTTATGGCAAAATATTTAAGGAACCTTCTTAAGTCTAGAGAATGTTCGCAAGTCTAGTTGCCTCAGCCTTAGGTTGAAGTATTGTACAGAACTCCTTTTTAAAATTATGTCATACCAGATATTGAAAAAAATTGTTGGGGTGAAATCTCTCTTTCAGGGACTTTATGTGTAAATCTCTGGGATGGGTATCTCACTGGAATAAAGCGTTACCAATCAGACACCTTGGATACAAGCAACGCTGTAGGTGGTTTATAGACCTTGTATAGAGACAATAGCGCATAATAATTTAGTAGAAAAAAACAACGCATGATATCAGTTGTTTATCAATAATCATGGAGTTTTGATTATTAAAGAGCCACTCCGTGAGTTACACTGTAAAAGTGATGTTTAGATATTAAACGCAATCCTAAACACGTTTTGTGTCCCATAATTTTAACGTGTTTAAAATCTAAACGCGTCAAAATTCTAAACGCGTTTAGATTCTAAACACTTTCCTAAACACAATGGCAAAATGACGTGTTTAGAATCTAAACACAATTGCAAAATGACGCGTTTAGAAATGTGTTTAGGATCTAAACGCGTAATGACTTGATGTGTTTAGAAATATGTTTAATGAATTTTTGTGATGTCACAATGATTCTTCAATCCATCGAACTCTAAAAGAAACATAGCAATGCAATTGGATTATATTACTGCCATACATTGGCATAGATTTCAGTTCAATCTTCTTTCAAAAAATAAAAAAAACCAAATAAATTTTTAATCATGTCATTTATTTTTCAATGTCATTTAATAACAAGGACAAACTTTACGGATAAGCATCTTGACAACAACAACCTTCAATTATACGGATGATGTTTTCAGAAAAACCTTTCTCCTTCAGAAAATTGACAACATCGCTGACAGAGGTGATTGGATTCATCGTCTTTGGGCGTAGTTTAGCAGTGTAGATCTTGCTCTATATTGTTTGCTGTTGTTTTAAAAAGGAACTCGACAT
This sequence comes from Phorcus lineatus, assembly GCA_921293015.1. Taxonomy (NCBI): domain Eukaryota; kingdom Metazoa; phylum Mollusca; class Gastropoda; order Trochida; family Trochidae; genus Phorcus; species Phorcus lineatus. The sequence goes on from OV121083.1 coordinate 43,703,758, forward strand.
CCGGGAAGGGAGGTAACTCTATATGAGTTAAATTGTCCTCATCTTTTTGTGTACATTTTCCCTGCGTATCTGAGTTCGAAACTCCAGTAAATAGCTTCTTTCTCTTTCTGTCTTATTTTAATTTTGGAAACCCATTATATCACTTCAGAATAAATATACGATAATTAAAGAAAAAATTATTTTCTTAAAGTTGCTGTTTTGAATTTTCATAAAAGCAATCAGTATATCTATAGAAAGATTGAGACCGTGTCTTTTTTCAATATGAGTGTTTTTTTTATTAACTTCAGGAACATCTTCTTCACATACAAACAAATCTATAGATAATCGAGTACTATCAATACAAGTTATTATTACAAATAAACTAGTGAAACATGATCCATCGTATTTAACGCAATGATTGAAAAAATCTTTATGCCTAATAATGTCATCTCAAAATAAAATTTCGAGACCTTTGATCACACTAACATCACAGTTCCCTTAACTAACTATATAGAGAGATCAGAACAAATGCTTTTACCGGTTTTACCAAATATACCCAGCCGTGACGTGTCTTCGTTCTAAACGTGTTTAGCCTGTGACGTGTTTAGATCGCTTGGTGTTTAGATTTAAGACGCAATCCTAAACACGTCACAATGAAAACGCGTTAAAACGCGTTATTTGGTGTTTAAATTCTAAACATCACTTTTACAGTGTATTGGAGTCATATATGCCAGACTTAATCAATGGTGTCATTTGATCGCGAAGTATCGACTGTTACCAAAAAGAAACATTTTAAAGCTAATTTGTTATTTACAGTGACAATATGAAGGTAGAACGTCGCAAGTATGATCGAAAACCAGACAGTGGCGCGCGTCAAATAAGTCAAACGTAATTTTGGAGACTTATCTAAAACAGTCAGGAGGGCAGTTAGGAGTTGATAGTGTTTGTTAGGTTGTATAACTAGTAACCATGTACATTTGACGTGATATCCACACCTCTGTGCATTTATAAGGCTGTTTTTAGATGTTCATGGAATACAAGTATTTGTCATATATATGTCTTTTGAACATGAAAAGTTAAGATGTGTGATTTGATATCACCACACATGACATTTAGGTTCGTATCAAAGTTAATTAATATGTTATGAAAATCACGGAATGGTCTTTGAGATGTTGACGTTTACATTGAATTTCCAGTTGAGCCTGGAATAGCTGTCCTACGTAACTAGACGAACAAGCATGCAACAAGCTAAATATACTGTTCTTTGTACGTCAATCTGAGGTGCTAATGACCCCAACGCAATGGTATAAATATCGTCAAAATCATTTATTATAACACGTAACAAAAGAGAGATCGTATTTTAAGAAGAATTCGAAAGAAAGCAGAGGCACTGTCTTATTTTCATAGTTTCATATTTCACGATTCCAAAATTAAGGCTTTAAAGGGTCTTTGGGGATAAATCTGGACACTGGCCTAAAGACTAAACTGCTAGATGTTAAACGTTAAATGCTTTCAATCCCTTTTTAGAAAGACAGACATTTATAGTTTGGGTCACATTGCCCGTGCGCCATTCTCAACAGCTGTCGCACCCCTGTCACTGGACGCGGTACCCATATTCATAACACGATTTATCGTGTTATCCTTTCCACCAAAATCATCCAAAACTCTAACTGTACATTCAATGGCTTTTCATTGTCCGGTATACGCGTGGATCTTGCTTTGTTGGCATTTCTTATCGCGTTTAGAAATCTAACAACAAGTGCACGCGCCGCACGTGTCACCCAACATCTGTCACCACGGACTCTAGAATACTATCTTTCACCGGTTACCTCCCTTTGTAACATGTTAATATAGTATGAGTTTAGCTCCTTTTGTTTAGATTGTTCAGGTAATCGATCAAATTTGAAAATGAGTATGATCATGGTTGCATACCGTAGTTATCTCCCTTTGAATGTTTTATTTGTAACATGCAAAACTCGTAGTTAGTTTTACAGGTTACTAGCGAAGCGTGCAAACGATGAAGATTACTAATTTGGATGCTTATGATAGTAGTCCAGACAAAGAATTAAAGAGATAGTTCAAAGGTCATCTACCAGTCAGGGGTCTTTCTCTCGAACACCAGGTTTTGAGGACATGTTTAGTAGACCATGATTTATGTTTTCGGGAAAGGTATCTTCATACGCTTCGTTTTCATGTGGATTTTACTTATATTGATATACAATTCGATCAAAAAGTTCCAAAAAAGATTTCCATTGATTAAGATCGGATACACGCTACCTTGATATACTTTTAAGAGAAAGAAAACTTTTTATAAATTCAGACTTGGAATTTTAAGCGATATGAAGCTCCCTTATGGTTGGACTTTAAAAAAACCTAAGCTGCAGTTTACAAAGTATAACTGCCGTATTTTGACGTTTACACGAAATGGCCACTTTTTATTGGACCAACACAAATGTTCATGTGAACGTCAGGACTACTTTAAGCAATATATATTAGCATAGCAGAGCGATGAAATCACCTAGATCCACCATAAACTGATTTGATCTTCTTAGATAAGACTTAACATTCATAGTTGACTTTAAACTTTGATAAAAACAGTTTATTAAAAATATATACTTTTGGTAATCCTTTTTGTGTACTGCTTTTTGTTAGTATGTTAGATGAGTGAAGCGGAACCACTGTGGGTGGAGTTTAGAGCCTGTCATATAGAAGTAACACACATCTGTATTTGCTGTTTTCTGTTTTTGCATTTATATTGAAATTTTCATTTAATTTGGTATCTAAATTAACCTTCTCTTAGATTTTAAAACTTTAATTATTAAAAATAGCCTTCTTTATTTGGTCACTTGCATATAAACGGTTTTAACGGTTTCAATTCAAACTGTAGTTAAAATGACGTCGACAAGCTCCGGCATTTATACTAGTTTTTCACCCTTTTAAACGTTATTGCCATGTGAACAAACCCATTATGAAACCCTTTCCTAATAAAGTGTAATCTCTTCCAAAGATGAAATGAAAAGCATTCCAATCACCAAAAAGGGACACACTGCACAAAGGACATTTAAGAATACAACTCTTCAACATAAGATTTTATATCGCCTTGATGACCGTCTGGAATTCTTGTCCTTTTTATATCGTAAACAGAGAGATAACTTTTTAGATGCAATCACATAATTTCCTTTGCAAATGCAATTCAATTTCTAAATACTATCTGCAACATCCTCGTATTATATGCTTATCACAATGATGCTAGTTTTACAAGTAAACTTTGCATGTTTAATCAGATATTTTAAATGACCTTAAATTTTTTTTTTATCTTGAATTCTTTTTAAAACATACAATTCATTTTACAGGGAGAATCTATGTCAAGTAATGTGAAATACTTTGCAATGCCAAATTCCTTTTTTAAGCGTGTTTCTATAGATTAACACATCTGAGTACACCCATTTACTTGTCCGACAGGATTATCGACAACAAAGCAAAACCTTATGCCTCACATATGTTATAAAGATGAGGATGGGTTATAAATTTCAAATGAATCTTTTAACCTTGATACTGAAAGTTTTATGGGATACGAATAGATTTTCTCTTTGTTGCGAATTTCAAAACAAATAATATCAATCTGCTCAAATAACTTCATTCAACATGAAGGTTATGTTGCTAACTCGATGTCCGACAAACGATTTGCATATAACCGTTAAAATCACTTTTTACAAACAAACTATTCATGTGAAATATAAGGCAGTAATCAGCTTGGCAAATACGTTGAAGTGTTCGAGTCGATGCTTTACAAATTCCTAACACGGTGACATTAAACCATGAATACCAAGGTGACAAAATCTAACAAAATAGAAATATTTAACGAATCTAAACTACGGGTCACCGGAAAGGCCATCTTTAATGGTCATAGCCAGGGCATGTTGAAACTTATATGCATTGTATTTGGTAGATTGCCGTCTCTCAAAATTAACTTTGAAACAAATCTGAATTTAAAATAAGCAAATATAACATGGAAAGTAGGTTCTTAGACTTTATTTAAGAGGGAAGAAATTTATGGACTTGCTTTGTTTGATTGTTCTTTTATCAGAAACATTGGTCCTGGTGACTTCCTTGGTTATAATTTCATGAACTTTGAAAAATTTCAACAACAAAGTATATAAAATGAGAAATTCTTAAATCGTAAAATCATATATGGAATTTAAACCCAAATTATCTTTCGTTTATGGCACTTTTGGTGTTCCGTACCAGCTTTCCTCAAGCGACTGTCGTATTTATTCCCTATTTCTTTACGTGAGTTATGTGTTTGCTTCTAATTTTCTTTTGTAGGGAACATCGCTTCTCGCATACATTTTCATGCGGCCTTGATAGCTTGATGTATTTTAGTCAGCGAAGAATGTTTTGGCATTTTGAAACAACACCAGTGTGTTTGTCCAGCGTGGTCAACAAGGAAAATATCTCTTAGCGCCTTAACTTATATCGATATGAGCATTGTCATTTGGAAAGAATGCTTAGTATTTGCACACGGGAATATTGTTCTGAAGAATCCTGTTAACAATTGCCCGATAACATGGTAACAGTTACGTACAATGGTGACATCAATTGACAGCGTTTAAATTCATTGAGATATTTAAAGGTCCATTTCATACCCGACACTCCTATCTTCCTACATAAACACACGAAAGAAATATCTGATTGAACGAGAAAAGAACACTATTGATTCATGTACTGATACATTGATAAATACATAATTATTTTGTAAGGCATTAAGACACATCGTCAAGGATATGTATATTCAAGTTGGAAAGAAGGAAAACAAGTCATGGTTAAAAAGATGTGGTTGAAAATGGATCTTAAATATTATGATTATGATAAGTTAACAGACGTAAATGCAAGCAATTGATGTATAAATAGATAGTTATGCATAAAATATTTATGCTATAAATTAAACAGGCTCTGAAACAATCTTGGCAAGCAAGATGTTTATCTGCATACGTGTCTCATAAAGAAAATACAAAATGTGAATTATTTGATAAACCATTTTTAATTAAACAAATGAATGATGGTATTTCAGTGTAAAATGTGACATTATTTTTATCCGCGATCTTAAAAAATAAAAGACTTACTATAAGTAAAAACGCATTAATTTTACTCATGCACGCTTTGTTTTCAGTAATCTGTTCCCTTTAAGCTTTTGACTTGTAATACCGGGGTCACCTGATGATAAAAAGTTATTTGCCCTTTTATAAAAAATATGATTTAAAAGAAATGCAACCTTAATTGTCCCGAGGAATAATAGTAACAAAGCTTCCACAACCGAAACACTAACTAGTTCGTTTCTGTTCTTTCCAGATCGGGTCTAAGTAAAACAGTAAATTGCTTACATGTACAGAAATAAAAAAAAATTGTGACTTGTAATTATGTAGTCTAATTCAAATAAACCTTGTTCTTAAAAAAACCTTATAAATGTTCGACATAGCTAGTCAGAGGCTGACGATGCTAAACTGCATCCAATATTTCATGACAGTTAGACATAAGCATTCATATTTCTATGAATCGGGCATATAGTTTCATTTCAAAAAATTTATTTTCAACCTCCTCATAAATCGTTACTTTACCAAAACAAAAAGAACAAGAAAAGCGGAAGACTTTCAGTAGTTATTTACTTTTGATTTTTAAAAACGTATTACAATATACTAGTAGTTAGTGATCAGAACATTTCATCCACTTCCTTAACCTAAAAGGCAGACAAGGCAGACAATACCCAACTTCCTACTCTAGAATCAGTGCTAGTTTAAGAAGTATAATTGGCTCATTTTTATACCACAACATTTTCATAAATCGTTCAACTCAGGGGGAAAATTGCTGATATAATCACCACATTTTCTAAATCTACTTCCTATAGCAAAATAGAAACAGCTTCCAGGTTCAGATTTACATTCAGTTACATTTCAAGTAGTTCAGTTGAAATTCTATGACATTCAATACTACGTTCCTGCTTCGTTCAAGATTATCGTAAACGGACAACTATTCCTCAGGAATTATTCCGCCATTACGAACCTTGAGAGCATATCTAAAGGACTTTCAAGTCCGTTTTAGAGACCATTTTATTAGATCTTGTAGGTATCATTTTAAAACAATTCTAAAAAATTGAAAATAAAACACAGCGAAATGATGCTCTTGTTTGCATTTTTTATTTTCAAAATGAATATTCGAGGGATTAAACGATTGTATAATACATTTTAAAAAGATGTAACCCAAAACAATTTAAGTCCTCGCCTGGGCGTTGATTCGATATTTAAAGTGACAAAGCATCAAAAATTATAATAATGAAACAAATTCCTTCCAACTCCCGTGCTTCTTTCTTCCATTGTTCCTCGGATTTGAATAATCATTTCCTCTCAATCTCGTCTGTTTAAATGATGTGAAGGAAGCAGACGATAGAGCAGACGACACATTTGGACCGGAAGTGTTCAAGTCTGTAAAGGAAGAGGAACAACCAATCATAGTTCATCAAAATGAATATCATTCGCTCCTTCCTGTTAATAACTTCCCGCGTCATAACATAAATAAGGGAAAATGTGATATCTTGGTGGAGTGGCAAGACTTCTGTGGTGATTAAATTGACCAATGAACCATTGTTCATTTGCCATTTGTTCTATTAGAGGAACTTTTTGCCTCTTTCGCAAATCTGAAAAATTAGTTTACCTGGTAGCATATTAGAAGATAGAATATATTAGTACGAATTTAATATTCATTTTACGAATCTTATGTTAAGAAGCATGTCAATAATAAACTATCGCCATAAAGAACAGTATTGTCAAGTCAAACACACGTGCTATCAACTGGGATTTAATTTCTGAATTTATAAATTTTGATAATTTATTTGAAAAATACCTTTTGACGTATTTCTGATCGTCGTGATTTGTCATTCAGGTATTTCCATCTTGCAGGAACAATGAACATCGTCGACGATGTCTGTAATCTGGAATCGGCGTCGTTGGAGACGGCGTTGGATGCTACACAGATTTATACACGAATGTATGAATAACGATGATGATTTTTGTTTTTTATATGTTCATACATTCATAAGAAGTATAAGAATAGAGCTGGTTAGGGTCAAATACATTATTGCAAAACTATACATTCAACATACATTAAATACAAAATTGTATTCAATGTCTTTATATTTCAGTTATAACATGTTATTGACTTAACACGATATATTTTGAATCCCCATTTCCAAACCAAAGACTATATTTGTTGAATGCTAACCTTCTCTGTCTCTGAAGACCTCAAGTTCATTTGCTCGCTTCCCGTTTTACAAAATCGTCTTAGTTGACCTTATGAAGCAACGCACGTATGTTTTTGCCAAATCAGCAAATTTGATATAAAGCCTTTTTAGAAGCTATTTAGCTTTGCACAGTGTATATATGTTACCCAACTTCCAACAAACACTCAAATTGCCAAGACGACAAAGAAATCAAGAAGTTGACGTCAATAAATTTGTTTTCCAAACATCTAGGTTTTTTTAATCGATTTACGGTTAGCACAGCGACAACCTGCGATGCAGTGTTACTGCTTACCTCAATAAGAATGCAGCTGATACTACTTGCAGCATTGACGTCAGACAGTAGATTCTGTTCCAGTAAAAGCGAAGTGAGACGAGTCGTATCCCCAACCTGCAATATACGTGATCGTAAACACGTAAGGAGACACCAGTGTACATATGACGATAGTTTTGATGTAAAACTTTTGTATGAGGATAAAACTCGATTAAAAAGTTATGAGATGTCATCTGTGTTCATATGACGATAGGTTTGATGTAAACCTTATGAACGGTACTTCAAATGCTTTCTATTTGACCAAACACTAGAAGATGATAAATTATAAGTGTTCATCTAACGATTATTTTAAAGATAAAGTAAATCATGTGACCTCATATGATTCACCTTGATCAAAAACAAATATGATGTCATCAGTGTGCATATGACGTTAGGTTTGATGTAAAACTTAGAATGTTACTTCAAATGCTTTCAATTTGACCAAAAACTTAAAGACGATATAAGTGCTCATCTGACGATTATTTTGAAGTAACACTAAATCATATGACCTCAAATGATTCAACTTGATCAAAAATAAATAAGATGTCATCTGTGTTCATATGACGATAGTTTGGATGTAAAACTTATGAATGAGATCTCGTAGGATAAAACTCTATCAAAAACTTATAAGATGTCATCTGTGTTCACAGACGATTTTTTAAAGTGAAACCTATAATGTGGTTTGAACTGTGACATCGTGATTTAGCAGCAAATTGTATCACTGTACAGTATAACAATAGATAGATTTCCGAAATTACGTTTTAGTCATTGGCGTTCAAAAATTGTCCGGTTTTCGATCATAAATTTTGGGTTTGACCTCCTTATGGTCACTATGTCGAACTCATAAGCGTTAAGATTATTTTCAGAAACAAAATCTACTTCCCGATTAAATGACACCATTTATGAAGTTTGACATATTTGGCCCAAATAACATATTCTGTGCCCCTTTTAGACTAAAATTTATATCTTAATAATTTAATGTTCCTTCATCCATAATATTCTTATCTTCGGGCTCCAATTCATGTGCATGACGTTAAATCTAGACTTGCTGAAAGACCAAGACTGTATTAAAGGATTCTATCTAACACATGCATGAAGCAGGACTATGTCCCTTTAAGACACTAGATTTGACAAAAAACTATCTACAACCAGCTGTGAAATATCAAGACAGCACTTTTGATTATGATAATAGGTTTTTATGTGAAAGCTGCTATAACTTGATAAGTGACAATGTTATTATAAAAATCTGAGGGGCGTATCAAAATTTTCTTCTGTAAAAGTTCAAATATTTTGGTATGACTTGTCTTTAGCGTCAGTTACTGAATCTCTGATAATTTACGGCAATATCACCTATTACATACATATCAAGCAGATGAACGTTAATGGTTTTTCTTCACGTTGGTGTAATTTGAAAGGGAAATAATGCATACGCGTATTCTCCAGGGTTTAACGCAACTATTGTCAATACTTGCTATCGATATATTTCATCATTCATAAAAAGATAAATATCTATTTTAACTGATAATAATCGTCCTTCGTTTTTATTTGAAACAATATCCAGTACATCTGGACCCAAACTAAACTAGATTTGATACGTGTTCCACGTGTGTCTATAAGAAAAGTAACTATAGGACGTCTTCTTGGCTAAATAAGGATAGCGCAAAAATGTTTATTGAGGTTGTTTATCGTTAACTGTGCTTCATTTTTCACTAAATTTGTCTGATTTTTACTCAAGATCGTCCTTTCGATTTTAGTATATCTAGTATTCAGTACATCCAGACTTGGAACTGAACTATGTTTGATAGGTGATGCACGTGTGTCTATTTGTACATCTTATTATTGATATATTAAAGTATTCAAAACTAGATCACAAGGTTTTTTCGTAAACTTGGTCACATGATATAATGAAGGTGTGATATACAATGACGGTTTGGTGTTTTTCCTTCATTTCAAATAAAAGAATCATTAGAAATGTTAATAACTGCATGGTAAGAACTGCACGTTGAACATAAAAAGGGAGTGATATAAATGTAAGAGAGTTTGTATCCATTTTGTCCTTGGATAGCTTTAAAGAGAAAAACCTTGGGCGCTCTGCAAAATTGCAAAAATGACCGGAAAATGACCAAATGTACATATTATATCTCAGAATGATCGTTGTCATTTTGAAAAATTACCAGGTGAAGCTTTGGATACGGCTTCAACATTTAAACCAACTTGATTTTATTCTTCTCGACAACATATTAACTAAGTTGACATACATGTAAAAAGGCAAAGATTGAGAAACCGTACGGATTATATAAAATTAAAGATCCCTTGTAAATTTAGGAAATTGTATCCTTGGCAAAGATTAGAATGCAAACGTTTTTCTTTCAAATTATAGAATTTCATAGCATAGAATGTCTCAACCATTTATTTTGACATCGATGACGATGGTATTTCACTAAATAAGTCTGTGCACACGTCGGATTCGACATAGTAAATAAAGTAGGACAAATAGAAGAGAGATGTCTGATAAGAGAATAAGGTTCTTGAAAATATGATGTTTTACAAGGAGTTTGTCTTCACACAATGCAAGGAAAGTCGTATTACAGGGAGTGTCAATTTACAGAGTGCTCATATCGGATCAGATGAAAATTTGTTTGGTGTATAGACTAGAAATGCATTGATAAAGTTAGTACAGTAATAACTTGATGTCCCAACAGGCTCATTTTTTACAATAATCATTATAAGAATGTTGTGAACCACATTTATCACAGTCTTTGCACTTGTGATAGAAAAAGAATGACCACGACATACCTTTAAAACACTTATACGGTTCTCTATATAGAATGACAACGACATACCTTTAAAACACTTATACGGTTCTCTGTGCAGAATGACCACGACATACCTTTAAAACGCTTATACGGTTCTCTATGCAGAATGACCACGACATACCTTTACAACGCTTATACGGTTCTCTATGCAGAATGACCACGACATACCTTTAAAACGCTTATACGGTTCTCTATGCAGAATGACCACGACATACCTTTAAAACGCTTAAACGGTTCTCTATGCAGAATGACCACGACATACCTTTAAAACGCTTATACGGTACTCTATGCAGAATGACCACGACATACCTTTAAAACACTTATACGGTTCTCTATGCAGAATGACCACGACATACCTTTAAAACACTTATACGGTTCTCTATGCAGAATGACCACGACATACCTTTAAAACACTTAAACGGTTCTCTATGCAGAATGACCACGACATACCTTTAAAACACTTAAACGGTTCTCTATGCAGAATGACCACGACATACCTTTAAAACACTTATACGGTTCTCTATGCAGAATGACCACGACATACCTTTAAAACACTTATACGGTTCTCTATGCAGAATGACCACGACATACCTTTAAAACACTTATACGGTTCTCTGTACAGAATGCTTCAATTAGGGTCTGCTGGATATCATATATGACGTCATGTTTGCCACTCACGTCTGGAAGTACGCATAGCATCACGTTGTCATGGTTACAGCGCAGCACATCCGCACACTTCATGACGCCACACGTGACGCGATGTGTCATGGCGGCGTCCTTCAATACTGGGGTAAGAGGAGGGCGATCGGCCGATGGAAGACTGGAATCCAAATATGAAACATTGGTTACAATAATTGATTTATTTTTATTCAGAAATATGTACCATGTAAACAAACAATTCGAAACCTTAAGATAAAAGTACATTAAAGTTATTTTGGGATGAGGAATTAGAGATGATATTAATTGACACTTATTCGACATAACGTTTCAAATGGAACTGAAATCTTATCATGATGTAAAAAGATACAAAAATACATATTTTCTCGAATATTTGACATTGAACCAGTTTTCCGTAAAACGCCTTATAAGCAAAGTAGTAGTAGGTGTAGTAGTAGCAGCAGCAACAGCAGTAATAATGATAACAGTAGTAGTAAATAGATAATAATAATAAAAGCAGTAGTAGTAAATAGATAATAATGATAACAGTAGTAGTAGTAGTAGTAGTAGCAGCAGCAGTAGTGATAACAGCAGTAGTAGTAGTAGTAGTAGCAGTAGTAGTAGTAGTAGTAGTAGTAGTAGTAGTAGTAGTAGTAGTAGTAGTAGTAGTAGTAGTAGGAGGAGGAGGAGGAGGAGGAGGAGGAGTAGTAGTAGTTGTTGTTGTAGTAGCAGATTTGGAAAAGCAACAGGTGGCAATAAATAGTTGTGGCATTGAAATGAGTTTTTCATTCAAACATTTCTGGCAAAAGTAGCAACAACAGTAGACGTACAATTAGTCTTTGAATTTGTCTCGAATGATACATACCTATAACATGTTAATATAATAGTCCATGTCATATGTAATATCTAAACTAATTCCCTCACCTGAAAGTTTGCAGTGGATATTCAGTGGGAAGAAACATGTTCCTTGTTTGACCGCTTGCTGTGGGTTAGTCTACAGGTAAGACGTTGTGCCTCTCCTTGATTTTACTTTACCGGATATGTGGGCGACGGGATCCACCCCAGTCACGTGATCCACCCGGTCTGTTGTATCACGTGATTCCACTCAAGGCAGGATGTCCGTTTGATATCAATTTTAAAAAACAAAAATTATTTTCTAGTGTCCAGAATATCAAATAACACGATGAAGTAGTTTTAAATCCTTTTGCACAAATAAACCACTTGACATTATCATGAAAGTTATATTACAGAAGAAATCTTTATGAATGATTTATGTCATTACACGCCCTCAATCATGTCATATATTAGACTCACATTTAGTCTTTTATTGTTATTGTTCCCTTACCTTTATCGATGTGATTTTATTTCTCTATATGTTTTTCTCTAATTTGTTAATATAAACCTAAACCTAATGATTTAAGATCTATACTGTATCTATAATATTTAAACACAAGAAGAGTAAACATCCATTCATTTCTTGGTACTTTGCAGTAACATAGTTAAGCAAAGGAGAAATTGATTCAATTCAAATATCTTAAATAAACTTGCATCTTCATCTCTAAATACCAAAATAAGGATAGTTTATCGTTCTCAATGATATTAGAAAAACTGCCATATATAGATGTAAAGAAGGCAGAGTTATGCATCTAATTTATATGATTATAAGTTAAATGATCTACTAAACACTATCAACATGTTTTTCCTTGTATCTGCTGTAAATAAGATTCCAGAATTACATTTGAGTCATTCGCGCGACATTGTCCGGTTTTCGACCATAAATTTATTGTCTCCATACTGAACTGATCAGCAATGAGACGGGTTTTTTTTAGAGTCAACCACTACTTCTCGATAAAATAATACCATTTTAAAAGTTTGACATATTTGACTCCAACAACATACTCTGTGTCACTTTAAAGCGTAAGTGTTTATAACTTCAAAGGTATAAGGTGAAAAGAGGAGAACGGGGAAGTTTTATCATTAAAACAACTTATTTAATATAAAACCTTCAGTTTCTGCCTTCACAAGGGCGTGTCTTTGTTTACAAACATTCACTGTTATTCAGCCTAAAAATAGACCCAGGCGAGGGTGGGACAATGTTGACCAGTCGATCGTGGGGCTGCGTAATCCAGTCTGAGTAAATCCCACCCGACTCTCCGTTTATATATGCCGTCTAAAAATAACACTTTGGCTATGAATAGCTCAAATGATAAACCAAATGGAGGCTATGTGATGACGTCATCGAAAGCACCCGATTATCAAGGAAAATTAATCACGCCTCGGGTGTCCCGTTCATATGACCTGATTTTCAAACGTGAACACTATTTGCTGTTTAAAAAATCCGTTCCGTGACTTATAAATGATTAAAAAACGTTTACAACAAGGGTTCTAGCATGTTTGAGTTATAAAAGGTAAAAGTGTGAGGTTAATTTAGGTTTGCATTATTTTGCCTCCAATTATGTATGAAATATGATAATATAACACCCAGAAGATCACGGCTGATGCATGTATATCGATTAACTTGAAACATGCGAGGAACAAAAGATTTGATTACGTTTTATAAGATGTTGAGTTTCTTGATTCATGTTATAAACCTATAGTTCTATATAGAGATTATAAGCCGAAGTATTGTGTTATACGAAGTGCGTGGGACTTTATGTATTAACCGAGCGACAGCGAGTCTTGTAGACCAAAATTTAGTCTATGAATGAATTATATAATTAAATGTTCCTTCATCCATAATATTGTTTTCCAGTTGTACTCCTAATTTCAGTCAATCTAGACTTGCTTAATGTTGAACTAGCTATAGGCTGTATTAAAGGTTCCTTTATATACACAGTCATGTAGCTAGACTACGAGTCTTGATGTCTTGATTTCTTTGTGTCAGTACGCGGACACTGTCGCGGGACCGTCCAAAAAATTAATACTTGCATATTATAACTAAGAATTGGTAGAGATGACACGTTAACATTCAAGTATTCATTGTGATGTCTGTAATCACAATAAAGTTTCCATTAGGACTATCCTTCGCGAGGAACTCTTCACGTTTGCATGCAATCATGTACAGGTCTAGCACTAGGTCTCTGAAAATATCATTCTTACACAAGGATTAGGTTTTTACATATTGGAAAAGAGCCTCGGAGAAATCGGAATGAGTACCTCCCGAATAATTTGGTTACTTTCGAAAGATAAGATTTATGAACATGCAGTGTTAACGATTAATAATGTTGGTCCTGTTCCCAATGTCACAGAAGTGTATGTGTATTTGGCAATTTCACTAAATTTGAAGCGTCAATATTTCGCTAAATCCCTAACGTAAATGACAATAAATTACACTTACTCCGTTCTAACAATGAAGGCATTATTTAATTAATTAAAAATTATCATATGTGTCCGGGTACGCCCGAGTCTGGGTACTGTAACAGCCGCTCTATTATTTCAATGACAACAATGCTATTCAAGACGGTGACGACAAATATGATAACGAAGAGATTTAAGAAGAAAATTGTCACATATTACTCTGCAGTATCAATTTATTTTCATTCACTATTGTGGTTTTGGAGCTACGGGCAATTAATGGGAAATAACTCTTTCCAGATTTACCTTCAAGTTGTCCGTGTGCCACTTCAAGCTTCATTTGTAATCGTATATGACTGTCTTAACAAATCACTTTTATAGTAAATAACTTGCTAACTATGGATTTGATATGAACTTTTTAATGACAACTGTATTATTATTTTTAATTTTTCAAAGTTTATTTCTGGCTAAAATGAATATGGTGAAATTGAAAACCAATGAGTTGAACACTGAGTGTGCATAACACGTAGGCCTACAAGCATCTTCCCACGCATGGCCTATACTTCCGCTTGCCCAAATGACTTTCTAATATTGTGCTTGCCGCATTTCCCCAACTTTTCTGTGCTTGTGATCCAGGCTGCTGCGACGCGTCACGATAGTCCAATAACAAATCATGAGAACTGCAACTTTTTGCCGTAGAGGGCGCTGCACCCAAAACACGAATTTTTTCAAACAACTAAAAATTTTCTATGTAAACATAAAATCTTATACAATTTCATCTTAAATAATAAATTAACAATTAAGTCAGGAATATGTGCACAGTTAGATTGTTGATTTTGGTACTCTTTGACCTGTTGTTTCCTTTTTTAGAACTTCTTTTAAAAATTTGTTCCGACTTTTTAGCCATTGTCGAATATACAATATCATTGAAATCAGATCGAAACTTGTCCCTCGTACCTCGCTCAAGAACTGTTGTCGTGAAAGCTCTCCTATTGTATTCAAGGAAATTTATGTTTTAAATAATATTTTCTTTTAACTCAAATAAAAAATTACACTCACATATATATATATATATATATTATATATATATATATATATATATATATATATATATATATATATATATATATATATATATATATATATATATATATATATATGTATATATAATAGTCCATTTCCACCTTCGGCCTCGTGCTTTAACTATATTATTCCACGGCAAAAGTGTACTTTATTGCAAAACACATGACGATTGAGGCTACTCTACTTCTTAAATAAAAGTAAATGTAAACATGTGTGCTACGGTCTCCTTGATGATAAACATTTTTAAAAATCCTCGACAGCCACATTGTTTAGTTTGAACAAGCACGAAATAATATCTCGTCCGGATTCAAGAGAAAACTTCCGTGTAGTTTTCAAAAGTGTTGAGCTGTAAAACAGTCACTTGTTTTCTGAGTTTGTGTTACTATTATGCAAAATCATTCCTTGAAAACAAAACACCATCAACAAATACGTTCGAGGACATTGTTTATCTGTACTTGAAGACGAGTACACTTTTGTCACATTTTATGGACGCTTCACACTTTTACCCATGGGCCTGGTCTAGGGGAGATAATCTCCCTCTCAAAAGATTTATTTTTGACGTCTCAGGCATTTTTTTTGTTTTCAAGCAATTTTTAAAAAAAATGTTTATTCTGGATAAAATAGTATCTTCTATTCCTCGAGACTATGAAAAATACACGTATGATAGAAATTTGCCCCCGCTGGCAGTATTTCATTTTCAAAACAGAAGTATTTTAGATATTTCAAAGTTGTTAAGTATTTCGAGGATGCAAGATTGAACAGTTTATAGTATAACATCTACAGGATAAATGTCAGTCAGAAGGTTGTCGTGATCATACTTTATCTTTTACAAAAGCCTCTAACACTTCATTTTAATTTCAGGTTTAAAGTAATAACTCTCCATATGTTCTCTTTAAATTTCAGATGTTCAGATTAAGACAGTTATGTCATAGGTATTGGAAATATATGGTAATCAAAAATGACTTGTTAACCAATGCAAATTTTTTCCATTTTTTAGAAGGTTGCAGATACAAGAATACTTTTATTACTGTTTTAGCAGTATCTGGCAAATCCACTTAATGTATATTCTTTGATTAGATATTCAATTTCTGAGTAGACTGCTTGAAATCCCATTGGATAGGCATCCAAAAAACATGCTATACAAGTTTGGATTTACTGTCTTTGGGTTTCCGTGTCTGAAAGTCAAGTAGGCTCAAGGAGGCTTGATGCAATTTAGACTTTATTGACTATGTGGCGACCAAACGTGAACAATTCTCATTGAAAAAGCTCAATTCATATACATAAACTAGTAATTTGTTTTCCTGATTAGTCAAACTTAAATTCCAAGCTAATGAAAAGGCAAATGACAAACTAACATCAAGTTTCATGCTGACAGCGCTCTATCATGAGTTTGTTTGCTCTTACGAAAAAGGAAATTAATTATTAAAGAAATGATAATAGACAACGTCAAGATCTTTATTTTTTAGTTATCACCTCCGACATGTCAACCCGTTGCTTCCAAGACATTGTAGTGAAAGGGGGTCCACTTGTGCGCAAAATACTGAGAAAGGGGGTCAACTTATACGCAAGATCAACTTATGCGCAGTAATATACCTTAAATGTTTTTAATTTCCAAAGGTTTCTGCAAAATACAATTTAAAAGCTATAGCATCCACAACAAAGCCTATTATTCATAATCATGGTACAAGATGTTTATGTGAACACCTTTGAGTTGAGGCAATGGATTAGTTCCTAAATGGATTTGTGTAGCTGAAGCAAACTTGCTAGTGAGCAACGCACACCAATTGTTCGTAATCACAATTAATGTACACATACTGCATATCTATCAATATTACTGACCATATGCACTTAGGTAATTTACCCGGTAGGTATTTGGCAAATATGTACCGATTCAGGTTTATGTTGTTTCAAAAAGACCGGAAGTATTTAATGCAACATTGCATTAATTCCGCATGAACTATATTGGAAACATTCAAATTTTGCTTGTAACCAGAAAAGACAAAAACGGCAGCCGCGTAAGTCAATCCAATAACAATGCTAATGTTATCAAATCAGTTGATTATAACAATCTTGTAAATTAACTATTTCATCTTATGTTCTCATTTCAGATGTCAGGTAAATTCAAAAGATGTACACATTACCGCATGTCAAACCTTGGACCGTTCTTGATCCTTAGTTTTATCTTATTTTGTTACCCATCGTTGTCCACAATGTCAATCAAGTCTTGTTCACTCTTAATTTTGAATGATGAACCAAACAAAATTATTAGAAAGCCAACAAAAGTAACAAAAGGGCAAGTAAGAATCCAACAAATTTATTGTGGGACAGTCAGTTTGGTCATCTGTTTATGCGTCAGCGATGGTGACCTCAACCTCAACACCAGGTTCGATGCTGATGGATGTGATCTGCTTGACAATCTCAGAGGGACTGTGCAGGTCGATGATGCGCTTGTGGATCCTCATCTGGTAGCGAGACCACGTCTTGGAGCCCTCTCCGCAGGGGGTCTTCCTGGTGGTGATACGCAGAACCTTGGTTGGCATACGCACCGGCCCCTTCACCTTCAGAGACTTCTCCTTGGCGCCCTTGATCAGATCAGCGCACACTGAAGGAGATAAATCTTTGCCATTAGTTTAAGAAGCAGAGTAAGTCATCAGTGAAATACATAAAAAGATCAGCTACATTATTTCTTGTACCTTGCAGAGGGTGCATACCAGCTATTAGAACAGCAATATTTAGGAGGTCAGGCTAACTACTACAGCAGTGGATCATCACATTTGACTTTGTAGCAGGGGTCAGGGTATGAATGATGACAATCACTTGCCTAACTAAGAAGAGAGATCACAAAATGTCACTCACATTTTTAAGGAACATCCACTTAATTAGCTTTACTTTCAGGCATCAGTTTTGATTAACAAGAATATTAATAATTCATAAGTCTACTTCATGGCATTAATCACTCATTGCACTTAAAATAGTGCTTTTTTTACCTTTCTCAAGACTCTTGACATTTCTGCTGGTCAGTGTGATCCTGATTCTGTGGATTGGGGCCTCCTCAGTTGGAGCCTTGGTGTCTTTGTATGACTGTAAATAAAATACATTCATTGAGAATATAATTATAACTGTTACTCTACTTCATAGTATTTTACCAGTATTTTTTTTAAACTGAAATTTTCTTAATTGATTTTCATGGTTTACATTTAATCTTGATAATAACTCTTTCTTTTGTGGCGCGCCTTACTTAGCAAAACCTGAGACAACCACTTCCATATGATCATGATACTGCCTGCTTACAAAGTTTGGAAGCTTATTATTTTTTATTCTTAAAGCGTCAGAATGTCATTTAAACTAACTAGAGCATGTTGGAATCATACCATTGTTTTTAGTTGTTTCTGGCCGACTTAATCAAAGAAATATCCTTTGAACAGCGGTGAGCCAGAGAGTAATCCTGACTACACGAGGTTCGGAAAGAAAGACCGTACGCTTGCGCCGAAGGAAGTGATATGGACGAAACCATCTAGTCTTAAATTTAGGGGGTTAGGTTTGCATAAAGAGATAGTTTTATCTGTATTTTTTCATTCCAAGGGTTAAGTTCGATTATGATGAATATTCTCAGTTAAGTAATCAATGTAGAGTTATTTGTCAGTGGCAAATTTAAATGTTTTTAATTCTAATAATGGATGAAACATCAAATAACCCCCCATATTTTGACATAATCTTTCGAAATGCGACTGTAGATATAATTTCTTATTTTAACCTTATATAGATTTGAATATTAAATGATGCATTTCACAATTTTATGGAGTATTTTAGTTGTCTAAAAAAATTATGTTTTTCTAGTTTTAGTAAAATGGGTTTCGGCTCCTTTCTATCCCTCAAAGCGAAAGGCTCTAGCGCAATTGCGCATTGTTGATGGACTGGTCGTTGGAAAATCTTTCTAAGCGTGACGTCACGGGGTCCACGTTTGTAGCAAGATGGCGGATGTGGTAAGTATTCGGTTGTCAGGGTTGTTTAGTGCTATTATTTCTATTATAAGAGGACAAATTCGTTTGTTTTTTATTGCTTTACCTACTAACAATTAATATGCTTTGTAACCGAAGTTTCTACGTGTTTTTGATGTATATTAGTTTGAAAATTGATAAAAATGCAAGACGGAAACGTCTTTCCAAATAGACTAAGTTACATTTCATAAACATGTCATAGCCGGTATCAAATAAGGATTGCTTTAAAAAAGCTTTCGCCCTATTCCATAATGTTTTGATCACTGTGCTATTATTTCAAAAGTCTCTGTTGATACTCAACTTACTTTTATGAATCAAGAATAAAGTAAAAAAAAGTTGAAATCAAATGAAAATTTATCGAACGATTTGCAACTTAGGAATATTCATGGTTTGAATTTTAAGCTTATGAGTTTTCTGCATAATCAGTGATAAGTGATCTTCATACACAATTAGTTAGAATCTTTTTTTATTTACTCATTTTCTCCATGATAATGATTTGTTAAAAGTATTGACAACTTTGATGGTGCCTAGCAAAGAAATAGTACTGAATCCGCTCAAATACATTTCAACTGCAATGCATAACTAATTCTTATGCTAGTTAGATTGGGATGCAGTGTTTTTGTAGACCAGAGCGGTTTGTCGATGCGGTAAATTAGGTTTATAGACAGATAAAAAATAAAAAATGCTATCATGTAATGATCTATTAGTCTACGAATATTAGTGAGTTGTAACTCAAATAGTTCATAGTAAATGATCTACTCATCTACTTCATAATGTAAATCCTTTGAAAATTTAAAAATACATGATATCATTTGATATTGTTTTTCCATGTTTTAGATAAATTTATTATTTAGTGGATGAAAAATTTTGCAAAACAGGATTATTTGATGTCTTGATTGTTGATGATTTACCTTTTGATCTTCCCCGATCTTCCAATCATTGCAGTTGTTGTATATGTAAAATTAAACCTACTTGATTTATTGACATAATAAGAAAATTCATCAAATTAACAAGAACCTGAATGTGGTATACACTTATCAAAATTCAAATTGAATTAGAACTAAACAAAAATGTTCAAAACAAGTTTTTTGCTATATTTTGATTGAATTAGCATTAAAATAAATCTTCCAGTAGTTATTGTTCTATACGAGTTCTATATATTGGTTTTTAAGTCTAATTTCTACGACTCCAATGCCCATTCCGTCTACAGTATAACCAGGATTTACATCAATAAACCGTCTGGTCTACAAATTCACCTTCAGTCGTCATACTAACCTTAAGAGATCAGCAACAGTAATCCGAGAAATGGCAAAATAGTTAGAATAATTTGTTATACCTTAGAAGATGCAAAAGGAGAAGAAATTCAGTTTTGCATATTGTGAAGAGATGAAAAGGAAAATATTCAACAGAAGCTAAGAACTGAATTATACTTTTCAACTGACAGATCTCAACTATTGCAAGCATCTAATTCTTAGCTGTTGTTAAAAGAATATCCTTACCTATGAATGAGCTTACAGCCTAACAATATATATTTTGATTCACAAAATAACTGTATAAACTATTTTTTCAACCATGATTGAAGTTATTATTGCTCTTGACTCAAGTTGATAATGAACTGTTTAGTGAACCAATATTTACTTCTACCACCTTTCATATCTTTGTTTCAGAAAATGTCAACATGCATGTTGATACTGCTGCTCTTTGTATCAACGCAAGTGAAGAGTTTCTATGTCCCTGGCGTAGCCCCAGTTGAATTTCATCTGGGGGATGGTGTCGACGTTAAGGTATGAGATTTTTAAAGAAAAATCCAACCACAATACTTTACATTGCATTCTTGCACTGGATAGCCTTTTTCAAATTATCTTCAAATACATTACATTTTTTGCAAAATGTTGATTATTAAATGTTTTAAGCAAGAAAAAGTCAATTATCAGTCATATTTGTCCATTATTTTATTTAGAATTTTCAAAAGGTCAATTAAGCAGTGTTACATATTGTTTGTACTTGAATCTTTTTTTAAGACTGTTCAAAATGGCCACCTCGTAACTTCAGGGTTAAACCTGCAAATCTGAAGACATTTGAGTTTTACTCCCTCAAAAATTTCAATCAGAATCTAATATCTTACTATATATTAATTTGAAGCTATTTAGTAAAATTTACTCTACTGTTCCTGTGAGTCCCAGAATAAAGACTTATTTTAGCCATTGGTCAATTCTGAATTTTTTCCGATTAGATTACTCCAATTATTTGGTCACTCAGAGGTTTTTTTTGCTATTCAATTCAGCCTTAGCAGGTTCTTCCGTTATATCACACACTTTAGCTCTGTTATTAGAAATATACTGAACACCCAAAGAAACACATACCAAGATTGAAACATGTAATTTTTTTATCAAATCAACAATTCGCTGCCCTTTTATCTGATTAGGGTCATTTTGAAATGATTAAGGCCATTTACAATATATAACTATAGCAGCCAACCATTTTAACTATCATTTCCCATACTAAATTAAAAATTAAGATTTCGTCTTTATTTTGGTGTTCCAATATACTTGTGTTATGAAGGTAGATCATAAGATTTGTATTTCAAACTGGTCAAGCAGCAAGTGTGAAAATCAACAGCTCCCTTTGTCTTTGATTGTATGTGATTGTTGAATGTTTACGGTTCATTTAACACCAAGCCCAAGGCAGTGCTTTCAAATGCAACAGCTTTGATAAGATCACTATTTGGTAATGTACACCCCCTAAGGTTAAACAACACTTAACTTTAATTGTGAATGGATTACATATTAGAATTATTGTATCGGTGATTTTCTTGCAGCATATTGTCCTTTATTACCCACCCGTTGGAGATAGCGCTGTTTAATAAATCTACAATGTTAATACACACGTGTCATAACATCTCGAGTTAAATGACGTCATATGACGTCACAATCTTAGGGGCGCAGCAGCAATGGTAGATTCAGTGATTTTGATACTTTTTATTTGATATGATTCTGCTAGTAATAAACTCAGTCCTGTTTAATTATATTTTTATGAAACTCGTGAATGGTATTGGTATAGAACTCGCTTTCGCTCGTTAAATACCAAACATACTTGTTTTAAAAAAACGTTAACTTCAACTTCCAGTAGAAACAAAGAAGCAGACAAATTTTTCAACCTCCTTCATAGTACCCAATTTAAAATCATTACCATCATTGTGTAAAAGGACTTTGCCCTGTGAACGGGAATATTGTCAAGCAGTTCATGGATTCGGTTCACCCCAAATGTTTTTCAAGGGTTGATCTGAAATAAGTTGTGATTTCAGAGTTGAGATATGAAATTTCCTGCGTTTTACTTTCAGGCTGTGAAGTTAACCAGCGTAAAAACGCAACTACCATATGAATACTACTCTTTACCCTTCTGCAAACCAGAGGGAGGGGTTGTACATAAGGCTGAAAATTTAGGTGAGTACTTCATTTTCAAACATAAAGTGAGTTACAATGCACAAAATGAGTACATCAAATATAATGGTTCTTGATGAATGTTTTACATGAAACAAATTCATTTGCTGCAATTCAATGGAAGATTTCATAAGACTAAATATGAGCCCTTTTATTTATCAGACCATTTTCAATATAGTAAACAGAAATGGATGCCCAACAGCTATTGAAATTTTTCATGAAATTTGTATAAAGTTCTGAGTTGATAATATATCTATAGCTGAAACCAAATCCAAATAAAAAGCTTTTTCATGTTGTAAATTGTCATGTGTATATTACAAGGTTCTGTTGTGTCACATGGATTTTATCGTGACATGCACAACAAGGTTCTGTTGTCATATGGATTTTATCGTGACATGCACAACAAGGTTCTGTTGTGTCATATGGATTTTATCTTGACATGCACAACAAGGTTCTGTTGTGTTGGATTTTATTGTGACATGCACAAGGTTCTGTTGTGTGTCATGAATTTTATCGTGACATGCACAACAAGGTTCTGTTGTCATTATGAATTTTATCTTGACATGTACAAGGTTCTGTTGTGTGTCATGGATTTTATCGTGACTTGCACAACAAGGTTCTGTTGTCATGGATTTTATTGTGACATGCACAAGGTTCTGTTGTGTGTCATGAATTTTATCGTGACATGCACAAGGTTCTGTTGTGTGTCATATGGATTTTATCATGACATGCACAACAAGGTTCTGTTGTCATATGAATTTTATCGTGACGTGAACAAGGTTTTGTTGTGTGTCATATGGATTTTATCATGACATGCACAACAAGGTTCTGTTGTCATATGAATTTTATCGTGACATGCACAAGGTTCTGTTGTGTGTCATATGGATTTTATCATGACATGCACAACAAGGTTCTGTTGTCATATGGATTTTATTGTGACATGCACAACAAGGTTATGTTGTGTTTCATGGATTTTATCGTGACATGCACAACAGTTTGCTGTGGTATAAGGATATGGATTGAATCATGAATTTACTGATTTAGCGCAAAACTACTTTCAATGATCATACTTTTTACCAAATAGTTTGTATTCAAATATATATATACATTGATCTTAAACTGCCCTCCAACATTACAGGAGAAGTATTGCGTGGAGACAGGATAGTCAGCACTCCTTACAGGGTAAGTATTTGAAATTGTTTTTGCAAATAATCTTGGGTAAATGATTGCTTATTTTGATTGTAAATGTGGATATATCTAATCTTATATCCTGATATACAACTATATTACTGTGAATTGTTAGCAAGCAATTGTTAAAGTGATGGTGTTTTGATAAAATATCATGTAACTAAGTTTGGTTTTGTTACAGGTGAAAATGAACCAAAACATATCTTGTGAAAATCTTTGCAAAAAGGATGATGGTGATAAACCTATCACCATTACAGAGGCGGGATCAAATGCTTTCATCGACAAAATTCAGCATGACTACTATGTGCATTTGTAAGTGGAATTAATTATGGGTACTATTATGAGAATATGATTGCTTCTCTAAGTGCTCTCTTGTGATTCACAGGCTTTTATGAGAGAATACTATATTTGTATAACTGCCTAAAGTTTTCATTGCCCAAAATAATAGTGCTTTATTTTGCATAATAAATTGTTTCTGGCAAGGCTCTTGGCCCTTTGTAGTTCAAATTAACGTTTAATCTCCACTTCCTCAAAAGTTGTTTTTAAGAATATTCAAAGAAAGCATTTCTGAATAAAAAGTACTGATAATCAAAAGGCAAAGGTTAGAACTTAATGAAATCTAAAATAGGGGAGTGAAATATGATTTTATTTTGGTTTTAGCCTGTCATCCGAGCAAATCAATTTGAATTCATAAATTATTGTGTTGTTTGCCTGTGAACTTATTTTTGAAAAATTTCCCTGCAGAATTGTTGACAACCTTCCTTGTGCCACCAAATTCGAGCTCCTTGACAGCAAAGAGATTCAGTACGAACATGGATACAAGCTGGGATTTGTGTCTGGAAATGATGTGAGTCTTTGATAGATAGTTTATGACATTCCATATGTCGAAGTACCTATAGCATGTGATTGTCAGCTTCTTACTTGTACTCCTAATTCAAGTCAACATCCAAAAACTGCATCACTTGAGAAGCGTCTTGTGACGTCATACCATTATTGCATACTCTGCATGAGAAAGTGATATATCAAACTGCAGTGTTGACAGCACTTTTCTCAAATTGAGAAAACTCTGTCCCTTCCCGCTGAGCAGATAATAAAATTATCATCAATTCACCCCTAACCAAGGTGGTCGTGTAGGCTCTCCTCTAAGTGTATCACCCACTTGATATTCACTGGTTTTTTTGTTCCAGGTATTCATCCACAACCATCTGAGACTAATCCTCAAGTTCCACACCGACAACTTGTGAGTATCACCAACCTTTGAATATTCAATGTACAAACTATCCTTTGTTGACAGTTCCTCTCTCTATCTATCTATCTCTATATATATAAATAATTTTTAGGAAGATTTAGTCTTGAACAATTGAGAAAAGGCCAAAAAAACTTTCATTCTAACACTGATAAGAGAGATTTCCATTGTCACCACTTTCAACCCATTACATATCAAGCCTCTCCAAATTATTGATAGCCAGCTCCTGATTTTGGAGCAGAGTGTCAAAATGAAGGCCATTTTAAAGAAGACCAAATTCATAAACAGCTATAAATAACCACCAATACTATAGGCTATATGCCAATGCTAATATGATGTATCAAGATGTAAGATAACAGGAATAAAAATATAAAAAAAAAAAATTTAAAAAAATAAATAAATAACCACCAAACTTGAGAAGTATTCTTACACGTTCAAGATTTGACAAATCTTCCTACGCAAAGCTTAACTATTGCCAGTCTCGAACTGTCCAAGTTAACCCTTGCTGCCGACATAAGACTTTCCTGTGCTGATACCAGCGCCCCCTCTGGCGATTTTTAGTAATCTCCAGTTACCTCCCTTACTCTAACCAATCGGTGACGCCGTATCATTTGCGTGATAATCAAAATGGCTGCGCCCATAGAAAGTGACCTGATCGATCAGATTGCTAAGAAGTTTGCATTGCAAACCTTTCAAACAAGAAGATTCAGTTTATAAATGTATTGATGGATGGAAAAGATGTTTTTGTTGTTATTAGGACCGGTTTTGGTAAATAAATAACATATGACTGCGCCCCTTATATTTTTTCAAATGGAAGTATGTAGGCCCATTTATCGTGGTCGTTACCATTATATAATTGTATTTTTTCATCAAATAAGTTCAGTAGCTGAAAAAATTTCCTGGAAAATATGTGAAAATCAAATATATAGGGGAGAAATATCTTTAGACATACAATGAATAGTATACAGGCCCGTAGCACCAATTTCGAGAGTGGGGGGACTGAAATTAGAGATTTGCTAGCTCATTGGGGGGGGGGGGGGGTTAGACTACAACGTCGGTGAGACTAAATACAGTTTTTATTCTCAATCTGCAGAAAAGGGTCAGATGCCTCAAGAAACTTAAAATATTCTATTTTTTCATTCAAACATTGAAATAAAGAGCAAAAAAGTTGTTTTTACCCCTAAAATTAGTGGGGGGGGGGGGGGCTATCTTTGTCATGTGCACAAGTCTCATTTTTTATTATCCAACTGTTCACAAACACACGTACAAGCACAACGGGAAACATTTCATGGAGAGAGAATAATTTTTATATCAAGTCACATACGTAGTAACCAAAGTAATATTTTCAAAAATGAAAATGACCCAATCAAATCAGTGAAAATGGAAGTAAATATAACAATTGTTTTACTTTTTTTTATTTTTTTTTATTGACGACATGATATTTAAATGGTACACGTCAACATACCTGGTTTTTGACTGCAAGAAGTAAAGTTTTATGAGAGTAACGTTTACTACCGCGATACAACGAGGTCACAGGCTACTACATTTCGAGTGTTATGACATCGCGAGATGTTCAAATTTTATCGGTTCATTTATGTAAAATTTAATCAATATTTCAGTTCAAAGGGTATTCAATAAAGTTTTTGCAAGCACAAAAGATAAAACAATTGTACGATGACAGGAAATAAAGTCTTGCCGGGCGTAGTGCATCGAGTCGGTGCTTCAAATCTATGGAAGGGGATGTGTGCCAAAAATGAAATCATGTAAACTCGTAATTCGCAAGTTGTAACATGTTGTTCTCAACCATGCACTTCTCGAAAAGACAAGTCCAAGTCTGCAAACCTAACATTTCATTCCTGTAAAACTCAACTTTCTGTTCTCAACTTTACAAAGTTCAAATGTAATTCTAGAAATGTTAAGTCGATATTCATTTTTGTATTTCAAATACGAGGGATATACACATTTAGCAATGCTACAAATTACGTTTTACAATTGGTGAATGAAAAATGAAGAGTTGTAAAATCACCCTTTGGAAACAGACTTTTGCATCTGGAGTTTTACATGAGTTGCATGGTTATGATTGCAATGTTCCGAAATACATCTGTACACGATTTCGCATTGACCATATTTGGAAGTTTAACGAAGTCTGCCGATGATTTCCGAAGATGATCGGTATTTGACAACAACGAGACCTCCCTGATCCAAGCTCCATGCAACGCTGTGCAAGCTTTCCGGATAGTGTTGAGCTGAGTCCGCCACAATGCGCGGAGCTTGGGCATGCGACTTTCACCTTTTGTCAAAGTTCTTAGTCAATTATTGATCTAGATAATTTGTTTCTACTGTTTTCGTAAGGGTAACACGAGGTTTATCTCACGAAAGAATATGATGAACTTTAATTCTGGGTTAGACTTTACTGGACACTAAATCTCTGCACAACTTACTGCATCGAGATGATTCACTATAAAAAAATATCGTTTTAGATATTTAGGTTGGGTTTAAAAAAACTCACCAAATTACGAGACTGGATTTAGAATAATGAAACAACGGCATACTTGTCTCGGAAAGACAAATAGCGGTAGAAAAAATATATCTATATTGTACACCCACGTTACCCTTAAAACACGGGCATGTTATTCTTTCAAATTAATAGTTAGAAAAATAACTACGCAACGTAAAGTAAGGGAAAAGTTCCAAAATCATTGAAAAGAATATTTTTTTCTTTTGTTAGTCTTTCATTCGGTCGTTTAACCAATGAATATTATTTCGTTAAAAGAAACATTTATTTAATACCGTTTAAAGTCATGTTTTAAAGCTATGAACGTTCTAAACCAGACGTTTTTTTAACAGTTTGAACAAATTTAATTGAAGAACATGTCAAAATCAAATGACTGACATTTCATGTGACATGTTATTTTTAACTCTCCGCCCGATCAACAGTTATTATAGGGTCTTCTTATAAGCGAACGGTCTATCAATTTTTGCCTGGTCTGGCAGGCCGCCAGAGAACATCAGATCATTGTTCGATACATAGGCTATTTTGCCCATTTTTAAGTCGAAAAGCTCTTGCAAATTCAGATATCAGATACAATTTAAATCAAAATACCTTTGTTATCATCAAGATGTTAAAATTCTAACAATTATTTGAAATACAAGATTATACATTTCCATACGTATAACTTAGGGGTGTACAACTTAGATTTCTCGCATCAAGACAAGTGGCACAGCAACAAAAACACGACTATTGTATCGTAATTGATAGTTAGTTATCGATTCACGTAGTGTATATCTTGAATTTTATCCAGTGTGTTTCAGGCCCGTAGGGTAAAAAAAAACTTTTTTGCTCTTTATTTCAATGTTTGTGTGAAAAATAGAATATCATAAGTTTCATGCGCCATCTGACAAAAGGCACTAATGACTTAGTGAGTGACGTGAACATTAACTGCCTGTATTTGGTCTCTACGACGTTGTAAGCGGGAGTTTTTCTTAAATAAACATAGCAATTTAAATCCCTAATTTCAGCCCCCCCCACTCTCGAAATTGGTGCTACGGGCCTGTGTATAATTACAAATCTTACCAACTGTGTTCATCAACTGAAGGTATTATTACGCAAGTGCGGCTTGAGGAGTACATGCATAAAATCAAACTTCACATCAGTTAATTAATGTAAACCATTATTCTCCTAGTGATAAATCATAATTAGGTGATGTCATAAAATAATAATCATTTAAAATTGATTGCCAAGACGACACAAAAGTATGGTGTTGAAAGATTGTCTACAAAGTAATCATGCTTTTCCAAATGCGTCGGAAACGCTCATATTCCATTGTTATACCAATTACTAAACAATAAACATGTACTTTGAAAAAATGATACTTTTCAGTTTTGTAAAAATTTGTTATGCTACGAAATTGATTAAGTATTTTGAACTATTGAAATCGGCCCTCGAAAAGTTAATATGCGTTGACTACGTCACAACATCTGAGGGGCTCGAAAAGAGTTCGGAAATTTTCTTACAATAAACACGGGTATATTTTAGAGAATGACGTATTCACGAAATTTTTTTGGGATAATGGTCAGATAAGAATTAATTGCAAATGATATTTGTTCTATTACAATTGTTGCTATTTGCCTTGAGGGTCCAAAAACACCGTACGCGAGTTACTGAGAACTTTTACAAAAGGTGACGGCATGCCCAAGCTCCGCGCATTGAGGTGGACTCAACTCAACACTATCCGGAAAGCTTGCACAGCGTTGCATGGAGCTTGGATCAGGGAGGTCTCGTTGTTGTCAAATACCGATCATCTTCGGAAATCATCGGCAGACTTCGTTAAACTTCCAAATATGGTCAATGCGAAATCGTGTACAGATGTATTTCGGAACATTGCAATCATAACCATGCAACTCATGTAAAACTCCAGATGCAAAAGTCTGTTTCCAAAGGGTGATTTTACAACTCTTCATTTTTCATTCACCAATTGTAAAACGTAATTTGTAGCATTGCTAAATGTGTATATCCCTCGTATTTGAAATACAAAAAT
Organism: Phorcus lineatus; assembly: GCA_921293015.1. Classification (NCBI taxonomy): domain Eukaryota; kingdom Metazoa; phylum Mollusca; class Gastropoda; order Trochida; family Trochidae; genus Phorcus; species Phorcus lineatus. The sequence goes on from OV121083.1 coordinate 43,733,598, forward strand.
GAGTTTCGACTTTAACATTTCTAAAATTACATTTAAACTTTGTAAAGTTGAGAACAGAAAGTTGAGTTTTACAGGAATGAAATGTTAGGTTTGCAGACTTGGACTTGTCTTTTCGAGAAGTGCATGGTTGAGAACAACATGTTACAACTTGCGAATTACGAGTTTACATGATTTCATTTTTGGCACACATCCCCTTCCATACAAATCAGGGTCAAGTTTATCGATTTTGATTAGTTTACCGAAGCAATTTAAGAATAAATTCTTTGACAGGCCGCTGTCCGCTATAGGGTTGTAGTAAAATAATAACGCAAATTGACTATAACCATAAATGAACTTGAATATATTGTTCATCGCTTTGGAGGCGGCACTTTCTCTTTACAAATCTTTCAGTCGACGGACTGCGACATGGGCGCATCCATGTTTGTTAGAGTGCCCGGACTTAGCTTTTGCTAGGAGCTTTCTGATTGGACTATCTAATTCCTTTGCAGTGAGTTAGAGAGCTAGCACAGGAAAGTCGTATGTCGGCAGCAAGGGTTAACTTGGACAGTTCGAGACTGGCAATAGTTAAGCTTTGCGTAGGAAGATGGATTTGACATGTCAGACAAGGGACAATCTACTAAGGGTGCGCAGTATTATCGGTATATTGCAATACAGAAACAACACGATATGTACCGCTACACTCATCTGAAAACATCCAATATATCAGAGGTTTTAAAATTAACAATTTTTGTGTAAAAGTGCAGAAAAACGTAACCAAAAATTGTGATTTTGTAAAAGTCAGAAAGCAGCCACTGAATTATCTATCTTTACAAAATGACGGGCCAGGTGAGCATTGATCACTGTTCCAAGTACTGCTTTTTAGTCAAGAGAGTATGGAAAATCTAAAAAATGACAAGTACCAATATATTGCAATACGTATTGCAATATGCCTTTCTGTATCGCAATTTATTGCAATACGGAAATGAGGAGAGATACCCATCCTTACAATCTACTTTTTCTAAATGTGGAGACAGACGATGCTACACCTGTAGGAATATCATAGAAGGCGCTGAGTCCAAAGTTAACAATGAGCGCTATTTTGTGAAAGAAATATCATCTTCGTAAACATATGCAAGGGGTGCAGTGAATTATAAATTTGTAAGACAGAGGGACGTATGGTGAATGAATCTGTATTGTTTGCAAATCAACTAGCTCAAAATAGAACTATCCCTTTCAGTTGTCATATATATATATATGCGCTAAGGATGGGAATTCCTCTTCATTTCCGCCTTGCAATAAGATATGAAAAGTAACGATTGCAATACGTATTGCAATATATTAGTAATTTTCATATTTAAGTTTTTTCTTGCTCTCTCAACTAAATAACAGCAAATAGAATAGTGATCAATGCTCAACTGGCCCATCGTTTTGTTAAGAGGCATAATTCAGGGGCTGCTTTCAGACTGTTACATATCCCTGCTATTTTCACTTTGCCCAAAAACACTTTCAGTAAAATCACATTTTTTGTTTACGTTTTTCTGCAATTTTACACGGAAATTGTTAATTTTAAACCTCTGATTTATTGTATATTTTCAGACTAGTGTACCGGTACATATCGTGTTGTTTTGCAATATACCATGTACCAATAATACCGTGCATCCGTAATATGCACACTTAAAATATCATCACAATCACTCTATAGTTTCACTAATTGTTGCAAATGGTGGACATAATGCAACAGCTTCCTGGAGGTGTCACAGATGAGTGACACAGTTAACCAATGCTGTGCAGCCTAGCAACAAGGCTTCCTGTCAAGCTGTTCAAGTATAACACTCCAGGAAATATATAATTAACCATGGTTGGCTATCTAGTGTATTACTCTTAATTAACAGTTGATATCAAACATTAAGGATAGTAAGGAAATGTAGGTAACATTCCACTGAATTTCAGAAGCAAATTGATTCTCAATGTGATAATGATTTCAAGTTGAATAGTCTATATCTCATAGTGTCGGCGACAGCTGCTGCCAGTTTTTAATAATATGGATACTTTTAATGTTGAGAGGAATTGTGTGAATGAGACAGATGGAAGCTTGGGATGTTTTATTCACCAATATCCATACATAGTAACATACCCTTGAACTTACATACACGTACGTGCATATGAATTTAAATTTCTTAGAAATTTTGTTGGATGTAACGTGTTCCTCATATTTTTCATATATTTCATATGTGTTTCAAGTCCTCAAGATTTTATATTCAATCCTTGTCAGGGTCAGGGGTTGATTTAGCCAATAACAACTTGCACCTATGCAAGTCAATTTCAGCAAATGCCAGTAGAATTTACAAGCTATTTGCACCTAGTGCAAGCAACAGTAAATATGATAGTTTTAAAACATCAAGGTAAATGAAACATACAGGATAGCAATGATATGTTAATGTTTTGAACTTTTCTCTCTAAGGCTTGAAGAAGACTAGTGAAATCTTAGTGTACCATAAAAGTGCTGGCTACTCAATTCTGAGTGGTTGTTTTGTCCGATTCACAAAGTATCAATTCACGATTCACGATTTTGCTCTGTTAACCCCAAATTTAGTTTGCATACATTGACTTCAGATTATCTGACCGGAGATAAACCTAGTGTGTTTGAAAATCAGAGACATGTTATACTGGATTGATTGCACGTAAATGTAAAATTGAAACCGAACTTAAACACACTACTTTTATCTCCTAATTAATCAATTATTTGGGTTTTTAACTATCGACGCAACATGTGGTAACTGTCCCATCTAGTAACATCTGGGAAGCAATGCAGCTGCTGACATTTTAATTAAAAATAGACATGAAAATGAAGTAGATGAAACCTGGTATTTTAAAAAAGGGAAAATGTTTATGAATTTATAAAACAATGTAATGTCAAAAGAGCTTGGCTACATTTTGATGAAACCGGTATTGTGTTGTTTTGTAGAATTTGTCAACAATTTTACTATTTTTGGTGTGACCAATTTTTGGATAGTGCAACTATGGTTGCACCTAGTGCAATTTTTTTAAAGCAAACTAAATCAAACCCTGAGGGAGATAAGTCAAGAAGTGATAATGTGTTACCGTTCATATCTTACAAAAGAAGACAGAAAGCAAAATTCATTGAGCTGACTAAAACAAGGTAAAAAATAAGCTCTTAGTCTTTGTTGTGTTTTTAAAAAATCATAGTAATGCATATTAAGCACTTTAGAATCGATTGTCCTCAAACTATTTTCATATCAAAACCTAATCGTATTTCTTTTGAATCTTATTTGATCATATGCAAAGAAGGATTATGTAACATAAACAGATAGGACTTGGCATATTATACTTACTGAGCAATATTTCAATATTCATGCATAATATGTATCATAAATATAAAAAAATTATATTCAAAGACAAAAAATGACACATGGCCAACATCGCCCCAACATGTTTCACTGATATCTTCAAGACTCCCTATATATATACTCAACAAACAAAGATAAGGACCACCCATATATATATATATGGAGTATGAGATACATTTGTGAAGAAGCAGAACGGAATGTTTGCTATATTTATATGATTGGTAAAGTTCTTTAACAAACTATAAAGTTGTATGAAATATCCCGGTAATGAAGCGACCAGGATATGGGAAATTAATGTTTAGGGGGAAACAGAACTAATGTATTTGAAAAAGGGTCTCTGAACTCCATCCTTGAAGTTATTAAATTGGAATGCATTGATTGTTTTGAGAAATGAGAAAAAATAGAAAATGCCATTATGAAGTTAATTGATAAAACAAGAGGGGTAATCAAAATATGCTGAAAAGAATAAATACAAGTAGAAATGTCGGTCAAGCCAAACTACAGTCAAGTAGTGAGTTGAAAAAAATTTAAGAAGGTCTCTGAACTCCAAAATTCGACCATGTAATGGAACAAAAAAATATTATTCACTGTTTCAGTAAGAATACGAGATTTACACAATATAACAATGTGATGGTCATTGATCACATTATTCTGTGTACAGCTTAACCTTGCTTTAATATTTAGATGCTCTAAAGAGGTAGTTGTCTGAAAACATGTGTTCTCCAGGGTTCTTATTTAGTCTGAATAATACACAAGTATATATGTGTGAATTTGTACTCCTGCAGTCCAAATTCATTCATTTAAAAGAATTCATTTTGGATGATTTACTGACTCTCATTTTATTTAAGCATTGTATGTTTTATTTCAGTGACACGTTCCGTGTTGTGGCATTTGAAGTGGAGCCCAGGAGGTTAGTGGATGTTATTAATTCTTAAGCTATTTTTGAACCATGATCTGATCATTCAATGCACTTTTAAATCTTTTGTAATTATGCTCATAATGGACCTTGCTCCTATTTCCATCAAGTTTATTTTTGAAATTTGAATTTTCTGTTTATGTCGCAGTGTGGAGTATGGACAGCTTTCATTCAACCAGGGAGCCTGTGAACAGAAGACTAAAGACAGAAAACCCCCACCACAGAAAATTAACCCCAAAGGTGAGACGAGACTCGAATCAATAAAAAAAGAGAATGAACTCTGCCTTAAACAAGATCTGACTTAAAAAATGTAAACTTTCATATAAATAATTTGTAAGCATTTAATTATGAAATGTTTGGCAAATATTCAAACATTCTTAAGGTATTGCTTTGTCTTCATCCTACAGTGATTCCAGGTCTAACAATCTTAAATTTTCTTTAACAAATATGCAGTTGATTATGCAGTAGTATCATCACTTTGGAATTTAATTTTTCATAATTCTACATGGTTTTCGTCAAAATAACAGAATATAGATAGGCTATCATGATATGTACCATATTAAATCATTGCTCCGAGATACTGTGATACGTATAGTATCACATGTGAGTAGAACAAATGAAATGAAATACACAACTGCTACCTATGTTATAATAATAATAATAATAATAATAAATAAATAAATAATAATAATAATAATACTTTATTACCCCGAAAGGAATTCAGTTTGCATTATCACTGAGCTTGAACATACAGGAACATACCTGTGATACATAAAAAAAGCATTACATTAATTCAAAGATCATTTAACAGACGAACTCTGAAGGGAATTAATGTGTTTTTACATTAATAATGTCACAGGTAACACCGAGATTCTGTTCACGTACGAGGTGACGTGGGTGAAGAGTGATATCCAATGGGCTTCAAGATGGGACACTTACCTGGCCATGAGCGACGTTCAGATCCACTGGTTCTCAATTGTCAACTCTGTCGTTGTCGTCTTCTTTCTCTCTGGTAGGTGAAAAGATTGGAAAGTCAAGAGTATCATGTCCGTAAGCCTCTGCGTGTTAGAGCGTTGAATTTGACTCTTGAGTCTATATCCCTCTAGAAAACTTTAGCCATTGAAAATCAATCTCCATGGAAAGAGGTTTGCTTGTAACAATCGTAAAATAGTTCAACATGGTTAGAAAATTGCAGCCAGTGCTAGCAGATTTCACTACGAAGCATGTATTGGTGTCATTTTGTATTGGTTTCTCCCTGTAATAAATCAAGTTGCCCTTAGAAAGTGAAATACTGTTGAAAGTGGCATTCAACCTAAAATCGTTTTACCAGGACTCACATTTCCTTAGTAAATGGCTGAAATACTGCCCACACATGTTAAAGATCAACTCGTCCATCAATGGGGTATAAAGACTTTATATTACACCGGTGAAAGGCCACTTTTGCAAATACCTAACATATTGGAAACAGTATCCAGCACAATAATAGGGACATTATGCCGAAGGGCCTAATTTATTACCCTCTGTGGAGGACATTGAAAAGCACCTGCAATTTTTTAAAAACACTGTCTTTTATTGATTTTCTGGAGAATTATTTATCTTTAGGAAAATGTCTCCATTAAACTAAAGGAAATCAGATATGCTCTGTAAATAGTTTGTGATGCCTTTGTTATGCCTTGAAGGCACATCAAAATCTTGGTATAAATATTAAATCTTTTTTCTATGGATTATTTGTTTAACATTGTATTTGTATGTTTCAGGCATCCTTACCATGATTATGGTGCGCACGTTGAGGCGAGACATTGCCAAGTACAACAAGGATGATGATGTAGTAAGTTTGAAATCTCACTGATATCACAATATTGTTACCAAACTGGTTATAATGATGAATTATGAATAATGTATGATGTGATGTGAAAGGCATCAACTTGTTAGTTAAGCTACACACTAGACGACACTATATTCCACTGTCTGTAAGAATAGCCAGTATGAAATATCTGCTGGAACAGATAAATTGGCAACTCGTTACTTCTTACATAACCTCTGTCACAATTAAAGCAATGGAGAATCTTGCTGTCATTTACAGTGTTACAAATTGACCATTCACACTGTGCATAATACCCCTATAACCTAGTGTCTGAATCTGAAATCAATTCCGAAGCTTTTGACTTGAAAACCTCAAAATGGTTAATAGAATGAGAATAATGGATTTTTGAATGTGATGTTGATATTAACAGGACGAGACGATCGAGGAGACTGGCTGGAAGCTTGTCCATGGAGATGTGTTCCGACCTCCTCGTAACAGCAAACTTCTCTCCGCACTCATCGGCTCCGGCATGCAGCTCTTCTTTATGGCCCTCATCACCATTTGTGAGTTGCTGAGGAAGCATTTTCCTTCTTCTTGTGTTCTTATTTCTCTGATCTCTCACATCCCTGTACTACCAGGATCATCAGTGGTCTTTAGAAATAACACAAAGAAAAACAATGAGAATTAATCATTTTAGTTTGTGCAATAACTTCTTTTTTTCTCTCTTAACGTTTATATTTTACGTTTCTGTTTTTATATTCTACCTACTTTCACATTCACCCAACCGGAAGTACGTCACTTTCATTAGGGTACTTAAGCAATTACCCAGTTACATCTGCCTCTTTATGCATTAAAAATAACTATATTTTGATTTCTTATGCCTTTTAACTTTGAAAGGTGTTCATGAAGCCCCTTGGATACATTTGATTGTGGTATGCCTCTTTTCCTCTTTTACTGGAGTCATGGCCCCATGTTTTAAATCTTTTTGACTGCAGTGCAGAAAAAGTTTGTTGAAATAATATACCTAGAGGTATCATCTACCGAAATAGCCAAAGTTTCTTATGTTATTGTTTTAATCACATTTTTAGTGTATTGTTTTTTATTTCAGTTTTCGCAATGTTGGGTATGTTGTCACCTGCATCCCGAGGTGCGTTGATGACGGCTGCCATCTTCCTCTTCATGTTTATGGGGTATGTTATTCTTGTTCTTGTACTAGCTATGGTTATTTTAGAGGCTTTTTGTTCTAAATAAACCAATGATCATTCAGTGGTTATGGATTCAGACTTTCAGCCAAGGGTGTTCACTCAACCAGAAGCTTGGCTACTTTATCTGCTGTTAAAAACCGTTGTACATGCAGTTATGTTTAAGTGGAATGCTATTTTGAAATTCAGTGCAGTTTTACCAAATTTGTAGCCAAAGTTTAAGGACTTCACTGCATTGCATTCCCTCTATAATCACAATAAGTGCAATGATAATAGCCTTTGTTCTAAAACAAAAGATTTTGAAAGGCGTGTTATAACCTCACGTTACTTCACTTTGATTATTGGGGTTTATCAGTCTTTGAAATATGGAGGCAAATTCGCCTTCGTCCACATTAACATACCTTAGACATGTGACAAGCGGAAGAAAATTTATGAAGACTGTCTACTGATTTTCTCAAATACAAAATGTTGTAAAAGGTACTTGCTGCATTGATTTAGGTTCCGGAGATAAGTTTTCCAATGTGCACATTGAAATTACCTGGCAGTAACAGTCATTCACCTTATATTGAAACAGGAGCAAATAACAACTGATTTGAAAAATACTGTTGTTATATTTTGGCTTTTGGTTGCATTGGTTAATTTGTCCCAAATACATTCATCAGATGATGTCTAGATATATTCTTATTGTTCTGTTATTTACAGGTTGTTTGCTGGGTATTTTTCTGCAAGACTGTATAAAACTTTGAAAGGATTGCAGTGGAAACAGGCTGCACTACAGGTTAGTTTCATAGAGATGATTGAAAATTTGTGTCGCTGGTTTGCATCAAAGGTGAACTACATTATTAATAAATGCAATTGTTTTAATTCAATGGATATATTTTCTTCACTGAATATGACCTGACATAAATGTTGTAATAAATATTGAATAATCTTTATTTCGAATTCACTTCCTGAAGAGTATCATTAACAACCTGTCGGCAATATTTTTATTAGATTCTAGTTTCGATATAATGTGCAACAAGTGCTGACAACTATGTTGATAACTTTCCTTTGAGTAATTAAAGAGCCACTCCGTGATTTTCACAACATATTATTTACCTTTAATGCGAACCTAAATTTCATATGTGAGGATATAAAATCAAAACATCTTAACTTTTCATGTCCAAAAGACATATATGACAAATACTGGTTTTCCATGAAAATCTAAAAAACAGCCTTATAAATGCACAGAGGTGGAGATATTACGTCCAATATACATAGTTACTAGTTATATGACTTAACAAACACTATCAATTCCTAACTGCCCTCCTGGCTGTTTTAGATAAGTTTCAAAAATTACGTTTGACTATTTGACACGCGCCACTGTTCGGTTTTCGATCATAAGTGCTACATTCTACCTTCATATTGTCACTGTACATAACAAATTAGCTTTAAAATGTTTCTTTTTGGTAAAAGTTGATACTTCGCGATCAAATGACACTATTGATTAAGTTTGGCATATATGACTCCAACAACTCACGGAGTGGCTCTTTAAGTTAATCTGCTCATTAATTTCTTGTGTTTTAGTCAACCCTCATGTTTACATAACATACAAAATATTAAAATATTAATGTCAAATTGTTAAAAAGCAAACATTTCTTTTGTCTAGTTCCAAGAACCGTCAAGAATTTTTGATAAATTCTTGTAATGTTATTGTTTAAACCAGATGTGAATATTGAAGATCACAACTGCATTTCTGTTCAATTTTCAGACAGGAATGGTGTTCCCAGGAGCGATGTTTGGCGTGTGTTTCCTTCTCAACTTCTTCATCTGGGGCAAACACTCATCTGGAGCCGTCCCTTTCAGCACCATGATCGCTCTCCTCTGTATGTGGTTCGGAATCTCACTACCTCTCGTCTTTCTTGGATATTACTTTGGATATCGCAAACAGGTTTGTGCTCCTTAGTGTCTGTGAAGATTTACATATAAAAACTAATATTAACCTTTTTAAATTTCCTGAGTTGATATTAGCCTTTTAAACAAAAATTTCCACTATAAAACGTCAAGATGTTTGAAATTTGACCTCTTAAATTTGACATCATCTGACACATATATTAATGTTGACATTTAAATGGTGTTTTTCCCCTGTACAAATACATGCTCAAAGTGCATCAAACATCATTACCCTGAAAGATTGTAATTTCAAAGCTGCTAATTAATGCTAAACCTAACCATGTAGGGCCATACATCCTGTTTTCAGGTAGCCATTTTAACAGCTGGGTGGACTGAGTGCTATGTGTAATAGTAATAGTAAGCAATAGACAGTAATAAACAGTTCCTGGTCTTACTGTGTTAGGTGCACGAGGACATCCTATGCCTTTGTCATTGGTCACTCAGTATGTTTTGGAATTGTTGAATACAGCGTAATTGTAGATGAAACTCCATTTTTTTACCTTCAGCCATATGAGCACCCTGTGCGGACAAACCAGATTCCCCGTCAGGTGCCCGAGCAGACATGGTACATGAACTCTTTCCTTGGGTGAGTTGAAGAAAATCAAATTAAAGTTTATAAAAGAAAACTAATGTTCATTTTAAGAAGATAATGTGAAACTGAATAAACTACAAACTCAACTCAACTTGCAGTTCCCAGGGTTTTTGTAAAGTCAGGTGAAAATGAAAACATCTTTGATGTAATCTCATCTACTGATGTTTTAGTATCTTTGTGGTTGTTAAACATTAATCCTACCCATCAAACCTATGGATTTCGGAATATTCAAAGAAAGCCAGTGGATCACACCTTTTGATAAAAGGCTTTGATTCTTGTGAAGTGAATGGTTTTGAGTCCATAATTCAGCAAGTCAAGTATTGAAGTATCTATGAATCTGTTTTTCAGAACACTGATGGCCGGTATTCTTCCCTTTGGAGCTATGTTCATAGAGCTTTTCTTCATCTTCACTGTGAGTACACAGCACATGTTTATTTCAAAACATCTGATATATAAATATATCTTCATTTTCCTCATGTGGCGACTTTGATAAGTGTCTGAATGTTCATCAATTAGAATCTTTCGGCAGGAGAGAGCAGTGCATGGCACATGTGACTTGGTTACCACAAGGTCCTTGTCTCTCAACAAGGGCTAGGTTCGTGCATGGTTTTCATGCAGGAAGGTTCAGGTGTGATGCTACAATTAGCTTCAGTCCTCAAGTACCAGTATACAAGTTCCTCAAGTCACAAATCATTAGCTTCATAACACCGGGGAGCCAAAGTTTTCTCAATGATTTACCTTCTTCAATGCAAATATTTGCCACTTTGTAACTTTTACAATGACACTGACAGTCAACTCAACATTACCTGTTCAATCCTCTTGTTATTTATTCAGTCATATTTTCAGAATGTCTAGAATATCTTTTGCTATCAATCTTCCAATGTGAATGTTAAAGCTCTAACTTGTAAGATAATTCTTTTTTCTCTTCAAAAATGTCTCACCTCTTATCTTAAATAAAAAGGAGCTCAGAAAATGGGCTGCCTCTTTTTCAACTGTTTTATCAAATGTCAACAGGGTCAACTTTTTCTAATGCAAGAATAAGAAAAGTTAACTTGACACCGGTTGCTTGAAAAGAGTTATGTGCTCAAGCAAAAGTTGAAGTTGTCATGTATCAAGAGATCAGTTCAGTTGATATGTTCACAAATGCTCTTATCAAAATACATGACACAGGTTATGTTCAAAAAATAATTATTAACTGTAAGTTGATATGTGCAGAAAAACCTGTATGAAATATGACACAGGTAACTTTTGACCATAGATTGAATTGTAGAATTGACATGTGACAACTGCAGGTAGGGAACATCAGACAGATTACCGTAAACCATAATACAATATTTCTACATACTGACATTCATTTTCAGGCTATATGGGAGAACCAGTTCTACTACCTATTTGGTTTCCTCTTCATTGTGTTCATCATCCTCATCATCTCCGTGTCGCAGATCTCCATCGTAATGGTCTACTTCCAGCTGTGTGGCGAGGTGAGGGCGCTTTGGTCTTGTCGTTGTTGTGCAAAACTCTTGTCCTTTTTCTTATTGGTCATGGGATTCAAACCCAGACCTTAAGAGGCAAGATATGGCGATAGAGTACATAACCTATTGATTTCCTTCAGTGCTAGCGATTGTCACTTAAATCTTGCAAGGGATGTGTCAAGATATGAGTGACAAGGCATATGACACATAAATGTACAAGAGTTTCTGCTTTGGCATGAATTGTGATCCCCAAATTCATCTCAAAGACATACACAATAATTCTGTATTTTGAAAAAATATTTCAATTTTAATAAGTATTTGAATGAGAAAGAATTCTTGTAAAACATTTCCTTTTACTTATGTAAGTTGATGTCCTCAAATCTTGCTTTTTCTATGTATTATTCTCCAAAAGAGCATTAATATTGTCATTTTTTTTCCTGCTGTTTTAAGAAAAACCTAAATAAATTCTTATATCAATAATAGTTACACACTTGATAATTGCTAAACAATTTGCATAAGTTGTGTCTGTCCACTTCCACTTGTCTTTGGTTGGAGAATTTGTAAAAAATTGTGGACAGTTTTTTGAAAAGTGCTAAGTGAAGTTCATATATTCTCTTTCAGGACTACCATTGGTGGTGGAGATCGTTCATTGTGTCGGGGGGTTCTGCTGTCTACATCTTAGCCTACTCCGTCTTCTACTTCATCACCAAGGTGAGATATCACTTGCAAGTGTCTCGCAACTTCTAAAATGAAATACTGTAGTTTCATTTAAATGCTACAATATTTTGTACACACTGTAGATATTTATTATCTATTTATATATTCTTGAATATTGACCCACATACAATAAGCTACAGTGTGTACTGACTTATCTCTTCTCTTATTCAAGGTTACTCTTCAATTAATGTATTCCCAAACTTTGGAGTATTTTCTTATGCTTTTTATGTATTTTCAGCTTGAGATCACCGAGTTCATCCCAACGTTGCTGTACTTCGGCTACACAGGACTCATCGTGCTGGCCTTCTGGGTGTTCACAGGGACCATCGGCTTCTACGCAGCGTACTGGTTCATCAGGAAGATATACTCTGCCATTAAGATTGATTGAGACTTCTTATAACTAGACATTGTGCGAGGGTACATGTTGGAATGAGTGTATGCAACTTTGGTGGGATGTTTATCTTGAGGGGGACTAGGATAAAAACTTGTATGATTTTAATTTATTTTTACAGACGCAAGTCTGTGGTGTGTCCTGGTTTTACCATTGCCACAGAAGTGATTCAACAGCTCTGTTGACGTGAAGACATTTGTAAGGATGTGTTTGTATATTGAGTACACCTCTGAAATGACAAAGTAAAACTTCTTTTAAAAATCTGAGGAACACTGTTAATTTTGTTCGAATACATTCTCGCTGGTGATCTTTTACTTGGTTGACAAACACTTAAGCTCCTTGATCTTGAAAGAAAACATTTGACGCCAGTATTGTCTTTAAGTCAGAAAAGAAGCGTAAAAGGTAGTTGTCAAATTTAATTTAAAATGAAATGTGAAGAGTAGTTGTATACCGTCACCATGTTTTGTAAAACGTCAACCAATTGATGTGCAGGAAAATGTTTCAGATTTCTTACATCAGTGTTTCTCAAGTTGTGATAACAGACTTTTATTACAAATATCTACAAGTTTCTTGTATATATACGCTCCTGTACATAGATGCCACTTAGGCTGTTGAAGCTTTTCACTTGCGATTATGATTTTCAAATTGTGGTTGTAATTAAAGGATGAGTAACTTTGGACTTAGGAATACCTTCATCGAAAAGTATAACCATTTACCTACTTCAGTTTGAAATTGTAAATGGAGTTTTCATTCATAAGCATCTTGGTGTTAGTCATGTCATGAAAGAATGTATGCATTCCATTTTTCATCTAGTGCTTATACTAAAACCTTATCAGATTTTGTTTCTTAGATTACATCATAAACAATATTTATTTTAGAGTATTATGTGTATGTCTAGTGCAAATTGATATTTGTGAGTTTAATATAAATTTGATCAAAATTTATATGAACCATTCGTTTTAGTTTGAATAAAAAAAAACTTACATAATGCATACAAATAAAACATTTATGAAATTAAATTATTATTAAAATACTCTTAATAAGCACATGAACTTTTAAGAGAAATATAATTGTTGAATTCTGTGAAATGGATATCTCTCAAATAAATTATTTAGGTTACTTTACATTCATAGCATGCAATACAACAACAAAAAAATGTATTGGCTGGCATAATTTAATTTAATTTTTAAATTCAAAGAAGAATGTTTTGTTGCTCTTGTGGCTTTTATTATTGTTTGTTTTTCTTTGTTAATTTTCATTAGCTGTTGATAAAGAGTTACATGTAGTTGTTGAGCTTATTTTATTTACTCCGTTAACCAACCACATGAGACCTTTGTTGTGTATATTTTGTTTGATTGCAGAGCCTTCAATTTCAAAGCGGTCATAGCACTGGACAGTCATTAGGCAGTGTTCACTAGGGGCCCTGTTTACTCTAAATATATTCAACAATATAGACCCATACCAGCTTTTCTAAAAATACTCATTGCCCTTCAGTTGTGTTCTTTATATATTACTTTGTCTAAGGATTCTCTAATGAGAGTATGGCTGGGATTTTTGTTGGAAAAACTATTTGGGTAGTTACCAACATTCAAGCATTTATGCTGTAAATTCATTATTAATACTTATGTCCAATATATGCTTAGGCTGTTTCTTTGTACCTCCAGTAATGTCATGTCCTCAAAACCTTTCCTTGTCATGTCATGTCTATCTGTAAAACATGTCAGTGACACTGATAATGAATTCTCAAGGTTATGAATATTTTGAGAGAAGCGCGGTATGTGGTTGAAGAAATTTCGAACAGTCGATTATACAGCCAAGTGGAAACATCTTTTATCATGTCTTCGAAGAGAAATCTATTTCTATCTCATTTCTGACTGTGGAAATTTATCATGGACATCACAAATTGATAACAGGAAATGTATTGCATTGTTGATAAAAAAACTAATTGCAGTTGATAAGTGTATCGGTGATCAAACACATCCATGTTAGAAAATTTATTAATTTTAAAATCTGTTTTTTAGCTATTGAGTTCACTATAAAGTCATTTGTTGTCAAAACAAGGAAATAATAATGAATAGAATTTTTAACATGTTATCACCTATATAGGGTGTGTTGGACTACATTAGTATGATATAAAAACTGACTGTGTTCAGGTCAATGTTATAACTTTGAACTTTAATCTGCATTTGTCCATCAATTACATGAAAGAACAACATTTTGTTAAGATTGCTACTTTATATAGCTTACCTATCTTATAACTTCATTTTGTTCTATCAACGTTTGATCTTTTCAGTCTCTTACATATTTTCTTAAAACGCACCCATTTAGTCTGTTCTGTGTAAATCATGTTCGAGAAGAATGTAAAACTTGCAGTATTCATTGTGATTTTGTACATTGGCCTATTCTTCTGAACATGGCTTGTATATATATATGTATATCCTTCGGCGTCACTGAAGCATATTTATTATCTTTACTTGTTTCCTTACGTGGAAGCATTTCTGAGATAAGAGGGAAATAAACTTGTATTTTCTAACAATTGTTGGTGATGGTTTTGATTTTATATTGGTACAGAGAATATCTGTAAGATATATTTAGATATCTCCAGTGGAACACAGTTTTGGATGATAAATAGTATGTCACCCATGTGTCTTCTGATATCAAATATATCAACACGAGTTAATAAAAGTTACAAATATATAAGGCTTGCTGAGAATATTTTTACTTTTTTCATTAAGTGTTGATATCAGAAGACACAAAGTGAGATTCTATTTGTCATCCAGAATCATTTTTCATTTGGACTCCGTGAAAAATATGTTTCTGAACACTGCACTACTCTAAGATTATCAGTGCGGTGATGTCATAGTATTGTGACATTGTCATGTCTAAGCATTGTGATGTCATTACTTGATGATGTAAAACAATTGTGATGTCATGAACTTGACTAACAGGGCATTATTCAAAATCTACTGTCAAACATATCTCCTAGGCGATATATCTTCTGGAACACAGTTTTGGATGATAAATTTAGATACGCAGGATGAACTGATGGCTCAATTTTCAGTTATAGTTTCTTTATCTTATGCGAATTTAAAGATATGAAACTATTAAGTCATTTGTTAAAACAGCTTAGCTTAGCTTAGTTAAAACGCTGGCATTTTGCCAGCCGTGATCTTTATTGCCTCAAGATGAGAGGACGCGCACAATAAAATGTAAGAAATATAGTTGCCAATATCAATAAAATTTTAAATAATCTACTTGCATCTGGAAAGGACCAAAGAAGTCTTTTATATTTAGATTTGATTTATTTACAAAGTTTGTAATAATAACAATTTTACAATTTATGTCATGTTGCTTGATCCTAGATGTGATAAAAGTTCAGATGACTCGCGATGCTTGGCATCCTCAGGCTTTCAAGAGTATTTTACCCCTATCAGCGACAGAATTATTTAGAGAGAACGCCTGCAATACCAAAACCCATTGCATCAATATATTTCCATCTGCAAAGCTCTAAACCATCCCCCGATTTCATTTTCAGCATTTGCGTCATGGTGCTACCAACTTGTTACTCATTTCTATTTTTTGCATATAAAGATACAACCTCATTAACTGTAATAGTTTTTTTAAAATTTTGAGTCACTGCATTGGCTGGTAATTATAGACAACATGATGCTAATCCTGAGAAGGCAATCCGAGGGCTGAAGGATCTCTGTGGATACTAATAAGCTGAAAAACACGTTTACGGTATCCCGGTATCACTCTCTCGATTGCAATCATTATGTGTTTTGTTTGGCTGGAAAGTGGGAAAGCACCTGTACTTAACATGCAGCCCAGTGTGACCACAGTAACCATCAGAGATGCTGATGTGTGATAGGGCAGAGTTCTTGATCTGACGTCAATCAAATATGTGGAAAAGTTCTCTGCCGACTGGTTGCTTAGGCGCTTGAGTTCAAAGATATTATGAAGATCCTGTTCACTCTCTTCCTCTGAAATAAAGCCCTTTGTATACACAGGAAATGTCAAGTGTACAAGCCTGTTCAGATCATGTCAGACGCTTCAGATCCTCTTGAAATTGCCCTTGAAAATTTGTCTTTCTGATGTGTTAGCTTTTCCATAATTTTTTCTGTCTCTATCCCAGATGAATAATGAACTCAGTACAGAGGTTTTGTCATGTAGGGTCCTTCCAGTTCGTAACCAATCTTACGGTAGTAGTTCCTTGTTCCGACACCTTCAATAATAAATAAATATGACACTTACATATATATACTGTTTTTGAAAAAAAATAGAATTTCATTACATCAGTGTCATTGACAAAACAATATATTGCCAAACTGAAGTTTGTGTGTCTATGAAAAGAAAAATAAATGGCGCTTTAAAATAATCAGCTGATAAAGGATTTTCAAGATTCAAAATTTTTGTTATGCTTTTCTTAATGTTTTTCATCGTCAATTTTTAAAAGCGTGAATGCAAACCGCATTTGGCTTACACCTAAAACTACTATTTCAGTACAATCAAGTTTTAAAACCATTAAAGGAACAGGTCAGACTAAGTTTAGTGATGAAAATTTAAAGGCCAAAAAGAGCACTGAAAAGATGGCCCTACCTGAGATGACGGCTATCTTGTGAGAACCATGTTCCTCCCTCGCTATCCTCTCTGCTTCCTCCATAAGCAGCATACCGAACCCCTGGAGTCGTGGTTATAAAGTATTACAATAAGTGTGTCGAGTCAGTGTATAAATTAGTGTTTATTCAAAAGAAATGCATTAATTTTCAGACTGCAAAAATAAATGATTTTCATAAAATGGCAGGACCTGCCCCTAATTCCTCAGAGCCCCTTGTGTAGTACGGGTGCCCTTACATCATTGTTATAACACTGAGTTTCAATCTTTGGTAAATGGATGCTTGTGTTTGTCAACATTCTCATATAAATATTTTGTTGTCTTTTTATTGAACTAAAAACCAGCCGTCGTGTACACTCACTGCTACAGCCGTTATGCACAATTCAGTAAATACATTGAGTTACCAACATTTAAGTCTAAGAGTAAATCCTAAAGTCACACAGACTTGGTTTTTTTACCTAAACCTAAAGGTATGTATATGAGCATCAGGTCAGCGGACAGTTAATTTGAAATTGACAGTTCATTTTAGTAACGTAAAGGATGATTTGTTTTGGTAAATATACCATCTCATCTCTTTAATGAAGTAAAATACCTGATGTTGAAACTTGGTTGGATCCCGAGCGTTTACCGGTACAACACTCCCATACACATGCAGCTCTCTAACTATAGAACATCCCCCCTTCAGCTCCGCTCGGAAAGTCTGCTCTGAACACTTTCGTAGCCTCAACAAGCCAATCAGAATATCTTGCTCGGGGTCTTCATACGACAGAAACGTTTCCCAGCCTCCATTTGCTACATAATCTCGACGTATCAGCTCTGCCTGTGGAAGATAAGGATATCATTTGTTATTCTGGAAGTAGGTTGTTCTAAAGGCATAGAAAAAGTTTGTTGAGCAAGTGCAGAAGAGCTGAACAAGTTAGGGGGATACACTGTTACAAATTGCTTTACATCTGCATCTGCTTTTTTCTACTTTTTAATTCACTATCAATTTCAAAAGATTCATGAAAACAGTAAATATATAATATAAGGTTTAAAACTTGCAAGCTAAGGATGAAAATTGTTTCAATCAAAATTAAAACATGAATTTCAAAAGGGAAATGTTGACTCCTGATATAAAAGCATTTGACTCCTCCTCATACCTCGTAGGGTTTCACTTTGTGGTGGATCTCCTGAATGCCGACCTCTCGTGTGCGCACGTCCCGACACTGGGTACCAAGATCCTTCATCCTGGCCAGGGCCAGCTCTCTCAGGTTGCCGTGTTCCACCCCTGACGTCACTAGCGGCATCGGGATATCTCTGTAAGGTATACTTTATATCTCACTTGGTGCATCATAAACACTTATATGAAGTCAATGTTAGGAAATGTTGAGTGAAGTTCAATCCTTTATCTATTTATTCAAATAGATCAAAATATCAAAACCATTTCATCTATAGTTCAAATCAGGATCAATGAACTGCTTGTCACATATGAAAACTTTCACACGGCTGAATTGGTAAATGAACAATTCTGAGTGGTCAGTTGAAAGAAATGTTGAATATGTATTAGAAGGAAATCGTCTGGGAAAATTTAAGGCTAAAAAGTGCAATCAACATCATTACTTCATAATCAGCTACAGATCATACTGCATTTTGTGAAGAAGATTTTTCTTCATTTCTTATGTTTATGCCCATGAAGCATTATAATTCAAATGGATTGTTCTTACTATTATTATATGAATGCAAAATCTCCTACCAAAGAATCTCCACAGAATAATATTTGTTGTACTGTCCATTAAAGCGTTAAGTAGAATGACCCTTGAATTGTGTTGTCTAATTAATATTATATGCAACAAACTGACATTAATGACTGATACAGAACCAATACTTGATCTGATAGCATGGCTATAACTCTGCGTTTTACTCATGCAACTGTACAATAATTTAAATCTTTAACGCCATCTGACCTTTGAACTCTGTAGACACGTGTCCAGGGTGGGACGAGGGCGAGAATGCGGGCGATGAGGTCAATGAGGACTGTGGGCGGATAACTCTTGTAACGACCAGTCTTCCATAGCTCATACAAACCTGCAATACAAAACAATTTCTTGACAATGTTTAGAGATCTATTGCTATACTATAAGTGCTCTCCATGTTATTAGTAACCTATAATACAAAACAATTTCTTGACAAACTTTTGACAATGATATATCTATTGGTATATGATAGGTTCTATACTATAGGTTTTTGTTACTGGAAAAGTGATACAGATTTTTTTAAGACTAATTTTACAAATTCTATTGCTAATCATGCCTCGAGATAATACGCTTCTTACTTGACTTGCACAGTTTTTCTTTGCGCTGGGTGTTGTGAATTGGTGGAAATTGTTTTTGATGGTGGCTAAAGGCCAGTGGGACAAATACATGAATTCTGATGTCGAAAAACAAGTAAATGAAAGTGTGTTGGTCATTTACATCATATGAACTTGCGATAATAGGTTAAATCATAAATAGTGGTAAGAACTTACCAGTTCCACGGATGACTAACGTTGGATAGATTTTGAGCCCATCAGCTCTGAAAGCAGGGTTTTCAAAAAATTCCTGTAAAGGAAATCAAATTCCATAGATCTATGTCAAATAAATCTGTTAGGTCATCTAACCTTTTCTTTGGCAATTTTACCAGGTTTTTTTGGGTCACTTGCACATAAACATTTGACACATCCAGTGGACCATATTGACTTAAGTCATTGCAGTGATATTCAACATTCCTATTTGCCACACCATTTTGGCCAAAACACTACAAAATTTTAGTTTCTTATAAGGCCTTTTATTTTAATCTGCAACTGAGTTGGAACGATGTGTAATACTGCTGATAATCATAACATATCTGATATCATAATATTCTTTTAAATTTTGGAAAAAGTAAAGTTTATTAAATAATTGTTCTTATTCACAAATAGTGAACATCTTCTTATTTCTGTATCGTCACACTTTTACTCAACATATTGTCATCCACCTTTTCTGTACTAAAATGCGGCAATCTGTTTTCACTTACTATGAATTGTTCAATATCTCTTTCCCAGCCAACATTTGGGAGGTCAGGCATCATATGAACTACGACCTTGAATCCAGCGTCCTTAGACATCTGAAATGACTCGCAGACAGCACGTACCGTGTGGCCCCTGAAACAGATACATAATATTGTGTGGATCTCTTAAATATGCCTGAACCAGTGAACTTGGTAGTTTAGCAAAGAATTATGATATGGAATTTCACCCAAATATTACTTCATGTGGACATTTCCTAACAATTCTAACAATTCCACATATTTGAAAAACATTTGAATATATATTCTTTAGCTATACAAAACTTTAGACAAACAGATTGCTTGCTGACCAGTTTTGTAACTTGCGAATTCTGATGCTAACCAGCCTTCTGCTGATAAGTCATCTTCCCACTTCCCTGACTTGCTAAGAAAGGCCTTGCCGTATTTTTCTGTATTTGTTGCCATGTCTGCTGCGAATGCCTAATGACAAATCATATCAGAATTGCAACCTTTTGTTGACTGGGCACTGCACTCAAAACACAAATTTTGACTTGTTGGCAGCAAGGTTTAAATCAGCCAGTGATAGAGTCTGGTGCAATTTGAAGTCATGCTGGGGAAGATGCTGATACGTTAGCACTTATCTAGAACTCTGTTTGTAACAAATAATGATTAAATTCATTGTTGAAAAAAAAATTCTCAAAACTTTTCTTTTACAAAAAGATTTTTCAGTGTGTCTCACCTGTTGGTGTCTCTGGCTACATCTTCATAAACACTCTGCACCCCAATCTCTAATCTGGTGCAGCCATACTTCAACATGTCACTGCAAACACAAACATACATTGTTTAAGCCATGGTCAACAAGAAAAGTACTGGATCAAACAAGATGAGAAGGAGTGGGCCAACATCAAGGGAGTCAATACCGCGTCTATATCTTTTTCATATAGAGACCTTTATTATTGCTCTTTTTATAGATATAAAAGGCTTTTAAGCCTCATGTAAAGAGTAAATAGTTTGTAGTTTTATTTGATGATAAATATGTTAATTTTTCATCTTTGTTACAGATGTGGTTTTATTGACATCTGATTGGAAGAGGCTTGGTATAAAAAGGTATAATGATTTTACCTGAGATGTTTCTTCAGACAGTAGTCAGGTCTGGTTTCTATGGTGATGCCAATACACTTTGTCTTGCTCTTTTCAGAATACCTGAACACAATGAACATAAGTTATTCAGTTTACATAGAGGATATTACAGAAGTGTCTTTGACATACTATGTTTATGACACGAGTGCCTAAATATTAGTATTTCACGAGCGAGAGTGAGGAACATACTGATATTTATGCACCAATGTTGTAAACATAGAATGTCATGGGCGCGAATATAACAATCTGTTCATTACTGAAGTCACAAAATCAAAGAAAATATTCAAAATCAACATCGAGCATAAGCTGATTACCTGCAGTCAGCAAATTTGGAATGCAACCTCGTAGGTGAAATGTGACGTCAAAGCATTGTAAATGTTGTGGAATGGAAAAGTGATATTTTGCCCAAGGGCATCATATGAAGCATATAAACTCCCATATGATTGCCCTCGTAGGTAATGATTAAATTTAATACCACTATTATAAAACAACCTAATGATTTGGTAACAAATTACTTAATCAAGTACTGTATCCAGTCAATAAATCTAGGTATCTAAAAACAGGCAGTGAACAGCACAAAGAGAAACACTTACTTGACAGCTTCATCGACCGAACTGCTTGTGTGTCCCGACAAAGCATCGTGAAGATTTCTGATGAAGTAGTCCCTGTATTCATCCGCCAGACACATGAACGTCCCACCCATTACGATGAATTCCACTTTGTCTACACTATGACCTAGCTGCTTCAGCTGAAGTGAAACCATGGCAATGCAATTAATCAAATTGTCACAGGATACCTTTTCCCCATTAATATTTTTTTGGCTTTAACACCAAAAATATTTCTTAACATCTTCGACAATGAGGTATTTAAAGTATATATGCCCATTTGCATAAAAGCTGACAAAAATGTTTTGTCTTCTCTAACAGACACACAGAGACAAATTAGAAAATTTAAAATTCTATCATACTGCTACGTTAGGCTCTTTTTAACCCACACCTCCGACAACCCCCTCAGATTGTCTTCAGAGGATTTCTCAGTATCGTCTATAAATATCCATCCAAGGAACTTGACTTAAATTTGGACAATACTGGCACTGCCCAGATGAGGGAAAGAGCTATGAGAAACCAGGCGATAACAATACTTTAGAATTGCAGGAGCCTGGCAGATAAATATACCTTAATGTACATTAAGACTTACTGAACATCTTGCAGACATCACACACCGGAGAGACAAACCTTCCTCCCATTACTTCAACCTCCCAAATCACTTCAAGAGCAATCTATGATACCACATCATCGCTCAACTCAGACAAAACCCTAAGCGGGAGGATACCACTAAAGCTCGCAGACAACTCAAGCTGAAGTGGATTTTCGAGCTCAATACGTTCCAACCACACAGACTCAACGATAAGATAGTTGATTGAAATTTAACAAAATTACAAGTATTTTGTATATTTTTGAATGATACCTACCTCTAAACTTATATGCATTTCCTTGTTTGTTTACAAACATCTAACAACAATCAATACCTTGATCAAGTCTAGAAATAGACATGTCAAACTTTTGAGTCGCAGCCGTCGCACGAACTAGCACGTGCAAATGACAAAGCCACGCCCCCAACACCTCAGCCTAAGAAATCACTTTCCTTGCAGAAATAAGCAACCCGATAAGCTGGTCTCCGTTTTGTGGGGAGGTCCGGGCGGGTTACCAACTATAAGTTTAGAGGTAGGTATCATTCAAAAATATACAAAATACTTGTAATTTTGTTAAATTTCTTTCATTCACTACCTCTAAACTTATATGCAGATTCCCACAGATCGGCGGAGGGTAGGAGATCAGTAAGCGATGCTGGGACTCAAAAGGAATCATGCCTTTAACCAAAAACCGAGATCACAAGAACGAAGTTCCTGCTAAACCAAGTAATGGTAGGCTGGCCTGGACAGTCGTGGATTTACAACCGTTAACTGCCGAGGCCAACATAGGATTTCTCAGCGAGAAGGAGGAACTCCGTCCTTACAACCTCTTCCAAAAAGAGTTGTAATTACCTATGTTACTGTTTGGATGACTGGACTGCCCCGGCTGCAACGAACGGTCCCAGTTGGTGGAGGCCCTGGAGGTCCGACTGGACATCTCTAAGGTAGAAGGTGGAAAAAGTTGTGGAGGAGGCCCAATATCCAGCGGAGATGACGTCCTCGACCGAGGCAGAGTGCCAGAGGGGGGCTGACGTAGCCCAGGCTCTAATCTCATGAGAAGACACCTTACCATAAATCGGCGGAGTGGACGCAGATTTATGGTAAGCTGCCTTAATCGTCTTTTTCAGCCAAGCTGAAACGGTATTCTTGGTTATGTCCTTGTCGGAAGAAGGGAGGCAAGGAAGGAACAATCTATGCCTACCCCTTCTAAAGGACTTGGTTCTGGTCAGGTACTCCCTCAAGGCTCGAACTGGACAGAGAAGAAGATCCTTTTCCATGCCGTCTGAAATAGCAGCGGACAGAGCCGGAACAGAGAAGCATCTTCTTCCCAAGGGACCAGCGATGGACTTCTGGTTTTTGGCCACGAAACCGGGGAGCGTCGTTAGGGATACGGACTGCCAGTTCTTAGAGTGTGTCATGGTGGAATGGTCCAAAGCATGTAACTCTGAAACCCTGCTTGCCGAAGCCAGCGCCAAAAGGAAAGCTGTCTTCCAAGATAAAAACTGCAGGGGAACGTCTTCAATAGGCTCGAACGGATCTGCGAGTAAAGCTGAAAGAACCACCGACAAATTCCACTTGAGCTGAAACTTTGGGGATTTCAAATCCCCTAACTGGAACGATCTAGCCAAGCGATGAATGGTCTGGTGTCTGGACAAGTCAACTCCTTGTAAGGCTAAGGCAGATGTCAAAGCCGACTTGTAACCATCGATTGTTCCAGCCTTCAACTTCTTATCCTTCCTTAGAAAGAGCAAGAACTCAGCGACGAGTGGAATGGAGATAGCAGCATCAGGCTGGAATTGCTGCTTCCACTCGGTGAATTTTCTATACCTGCAATCGTAGAGGGCTGAAGTGGAAGCTCTGAGACCTCCACGGACTGCCTCTGCAACTTCTTGGGAGAAACCACTTTTCCTGAGATTACGTTGGATAACCTCCAGGCGTGAAGACAGAGGGACTCGGGGTTTCGATGAAACCTGTCGGACCTTGGTTGTCTTAGTAATGTTGGAAAAACTGGCAGCTGTACCGGCGGATGAGTTGACGCAGTCAACAGATCCGGAAACCAAGGACGATTGGGCCACGCTGGAGCAATCAGAACGATGATGCAGCTGTGACGTCTCGCTTTCTCCAATACTGCTGGAATCAGCGCTGGTGGAGGAAAGGCGTAAGCAAGGAGACCGTCCCAGCTGATCGACATTGCGTCTACGTCGAAGGCCTGAGGATCCGAAACCGGACTGACGTAGACTGGAAGCTGCGTGTTGAGCCTGGTCGCGAACAGGTCTATCATCGGGGATTCCCATAGGCCTGATACCATCTTGAAGGAGGTGGGATGCAGAGTCCATTCCGTTGACTGGATCTGGTTCGGACGGGACAGGTTGTCTGCCAGAACGTTCAGATGGCCTGGAATGTGTCTGGCTCTGAGTTGACAGTCGTTCCTGTCGATCCAGTCGAACAGCTGAAGACAGAGATCTAGCAATCCCTTCGATCGAGTGCCTCCTTGGCGATTGACGTAAGCCACTACCGTGGTGTTGTCTGAGGCCAACATTATTTTCTTTCCCCTCAGCTGGGTCTGCCAGAACTGAAGAGACTTCAGGACGGCTAACAATTCCAGTTGGTTGATGTGAAGAGGAGCCTCTTCCGGAGACCAAGTTCCCTGAAACATCTGGTCCCTGAGGTGAGCCCCCCCAGCCGACTGTGGACGCGTCTGTCACTAGCAGAACATCCTGCACGATGGGGACCAATTGAACGCCCTGCAGGACGTTCTGGTCTTGAAGCCACCAACGAAGCGATCGGAGAATCTCTGGTGGAGGACAACAACGAGTTGAAAGCTCGAGCGATCTCACGGAGTTGATCCAGAACTGAAAGTGACGGAGTCTTAGCCTCCCCCTGTTGGTCAAATCCTGCATGCTCGTGAGCCTGCCCAACAGGGACATCCATTGCCTTAAGGTTTGTGGAGACTGGGACATGGATAGGATCAAGTTCCGCGCTACCGTGACCCTGTCCTCTGGCGGAAGAACCTTCGAAATTCCCGTGTCGAAGATGGCTCCTATGTACTTTACTCTCTGGGACGGCGTGAAGTCCGACTTCTCCGGATGCACAATGAAACCCAGATGTTCCAAAGTAAAAACGGCAAACTCTCTGTTCGTCTCCAGACAGCGATGAGACTGGTCTGGTAAGAGGAAGTCTTCCAGGTACCCGTGAATCCTGATGGACCTGGAGTGTAGAAAGCTCAGGACCGGAGCTGTGATGCGGGTGAATAGCCAAGGTGCTATCGAGATCCCGAACGGAAGAACCCTGAACTGGAACAACCTGCCGTTGAGAGCAAACCGAAGGTACTTCTGGGATGCTGGATGAATCGGGACGTGGAGATAAGCATCCCTGAGGTCTAACGAGACCATCCAGTCCCCTGGTCGTAGAGCCAGTTTCAGCGCCGGAATCGACTCCATCCTGAAGTGCGGTGGTCTCTGCAGGAAGTTCCGGTTCAGGATCTTCAGATCTATGATCATACGCAGCTCGTCTGTATCTTTCTTTGGAACCAGGAAAACCGGCGAATAGAACCCGCGTGAAACTGTGGCCGGGTCCAGTTCTATAACTGCCTTCTTCAGCAAGAGCTTCTGGATTGCGTCTTCTGCTGCTATCAAGGGAAGACCAGATAGATGAAAGCGGGGTCCCTCCGGGATGAAGGTAGTCGGAGGTAACGAATCGAATATCAGACGGTAACCCTGCGAGACTACAGATAGGATCCAGGGGTCGTCTGAAACAATTGGCCAATTGATGGCAAATTGTTGAAGACGACCCCCGACCTGACCAGGAACCACATTCAAAGGGAAGGTCGGGAGACGGGCAAGGGTCAATGACTGGTTGGGAATGGGGGTAGGGTGGTCAAACCCGCTGCTGGCCTCTGCCACGGCCTCGTCCACCACTCTTGCCGGGAGTCGGGAACTTCTCGTACCGAGGGAACTTCCATCTCCTTGTCCCTCCGTTCCAAGGCCTTGGACACCGAATCGCCGAAGAGAGTGCCTCCGAACAGAGGGGCCTGATAAAGCATCTCCTTAATCTTCGGGTCGGTGTTCTGGGGTAGCTGCTTCACGTAAGCGGACCGCCTTAGAAGAGTGAGCTGTGACTGTATCCAAAGCAGATGTCTGTCCAGGTCCAGAACTGCATCGCCCAGGGAGTCGAAGAAAGCGAACGCAGTGGCCAAAGATGAATACGGCACTGAGGTAGAACCAGTGGGCTCCGCAGAATCCGGGATGATAGGGAGCTGCCTGGCTGCGGTGGCGGCGAACCAATGGATGTAAGAAGAGGTCTGCATCGCTTTATTGACCGATGTCTCCACTTCCCTCAGGCGTGAGTCGTGCACTTTTATCTGGTCCGACGGTGTGCCCTTACCCATGAGGTATCTGAAATTATCGTCCAACAGGGTCTCCTCCGTGTTGGCAAACCTTGCATTATGGGTCTTGTACGGAAAGCACCTGTAGAATGAGCTACGTGCTGGCTGTTTGTCAAAGGCCAGAGTCCCCACCCTGTCCGAGAGTTGAGCTGCCAGCTGAGCCGAAGAGTCTGGAGGAGGAAGTGAGTTGGCTGGAGTCGACGGTGCCTTGGGTACACCCCTGCTAATGTCGTTGTGTATAGGCAGGGACGGCGTCGGGGGCCGTGCGAGATCCGGGAAGTGGCGGTATACCTCGTCGATCTTATCGTACCAGCCCAACACCGGGAAGACAGATTCTTCTGTCCCTGCTTTCTTTGACTTCTTCGTAGGCGGCGCTGGCTGAGAGCCGTAGAAGGAGATCTCCGGAGGGTCCGACGACTTCCTTTTGGGAAGTGAGCCATTGGACCGTTGATTGGGAGCCGTACGCTGGCTGTCCGATGGAGTGTGGCTGCCCTGCGTGTGCTGGACGTTATCCAGCCGATGGGGATCCGCGGTGCGCTGGGGATCCCTGGAACGCTGTGGGCCACTTGTTCCTTGCGGATGCATCCCGTGGGCCCACGGAGCCTTGTGGGTCCACTGGCTGCTGGTCCTTCCGCGCGGGCCGACGGTCCGAACGGGACGATGAAGAGGAGGAACCAGAGTATTGCACAATACTGCTGTTGGTGGCCGACGTGGGTGGAGCGGAGCCGCTGGGTGGTGCCGTACGGTTCGCCTTTTTGGTCCTACGAGCCGAGTCGTTGACTGTCTGGTCCTGCCTCGGTGTCGTAGCTGACCTGGGGAGCTTGCCCTTGGTTTTCTTCAAAAGTCTAGGGTCCCTAGATGATGGAGTAGGGAGGGCCGAGTCGATGGCAGAGGGGGCGTCGATGGACAGAACATCATCTTCTTGCTTCTCTTCACCCCCCCGCCGACCAGTTATGTGGGAGACTACGTCTCGCCCTGGCGACGGGGGAAGCCTTTGATCCCCCTGGACACCCTCGCCCTCCAGATCAGGTACACTCAACAGACGATTCATCAGAGGCATCATTTTCTGGGCCATGACACGGAACTGAGCTAGGTCTGCAGCCAGGTTCGATGGAGGAGGCGTAGATATGGTAGAAGACTTCGACGAACTCTTAGTCAAACTTCTCTGACGAGCAGCAATGTAGGCCTGGAAGTCTGGCTCTTCCAGATTACCGCAGAACTCGCAAGGCCGGTCAAACGAGCAGTTGGAGCCGTAGCAGCGAGGACAGCAAGGGTGAGGGTCGACCGCAGACATGAACTTGTGACAACCCTCGCACTTCTTGGAATTGTTCATGGTTCTGTGAACAGTTAAGGAAAATCATTAACACACAGACAGAACAAACAAAACAATCCAATATATATAACATGCATGGATATATATAACGAAAGTGATAATAGATATATATAGATAAATATATCTGAATATGAAGTTCTGTGAAATTCCCGTACATAGAATTACACAGAAAATAAGAAAAAAAAAAGGAATTAGTTATATATATACAATATATATATATGAAATAACATACTGTGAAAAATTCCACACAAAAGAATCCACACAGAAATATAGGAAGTAATAAGAATTATTATGATTACTTACGGTATGGATATTTTCCCATACACAAAGTATATAGTATTGAAGCGAAGTAAAATGAGCGTCAAGACGCCATAGCGAAGACTAATTATAAGCCTCTGTAGGCGAGAGAACTACGACAGCTGTCAGTCGCCCAGGAGAAAAAATCAATAAATGGGAAGACAGGCAAACGGGCATTACCGAAACCCGAATACCCACGAAAATTATTAGAGGGAATTATGATACCTGAAAAATATTTAGCTAAACATGATAAAGCTAAATAAAGGTATTACAATAGCATAAAGTAATAAATACCCACGGATATTTAATACGACAAAAACATAATTGTAACGTGTGCAAAACACGTGGAAAAAAGGTCGCCATATTGAACGAGTTAGGAAGAAAATCGTTCAAGAAAAAAAGGCGAAATGCATGATTAAATACGATTTTAAACATGAAGAAAGCATATATGGATTAATCTCACAATGTCAGGATACGGAAAACTATCGAGGTTTCGTAGAAGGTAAGATTGCTAAGAATCAGCAACGTCTTGACAGGTTGCGAACAACAAGGAAAGTGATTTCTTAGGCTGAGGTGTTGGGGGCGTGGCTTTGTCATTTGCACGTGCTAGTTCGTGCGACGGCTGCGACTCAAAAGTTTGACATGTCTATTTCTAGACTTGATCAAGGTATTGATTGTTGTTAGATGTTTGTAAACAAACAAGGAAATGCATATAAGTTTAGAGGTAGTGAATGAAAGAAATATCTATTTTTGTATTTCTCCTATACCTTAATGTAGCTTGATATAAATGATTTGACAGGTAAAACTCTACCTAGACTCACCTGTTCTACTCTGTGACGGGTTTGCAGGTAGGGGTTGTAGCGTGCTCGGATTGCACGCATTGACGTCGGCTGAAGATGATGCAACACATTGTTAAGTTAAAGTTAGTTTTCAAACTATACAATGCCCTTGAAATAAAAAATTAATTCAAACTTATCAGTGAATTTTTGGAAAAGTTGTATTAGACTTTTAAAGTTTTTCATACATGCCCATTTACTCTCTACTTGCAGGTCTTAAAAAATATTTGTTGGCATATTTCTTGTAATAAAATATTTGTTATCCTTTTCAATAATAAACTGTTGTACAAGCCACAAACCTCATAGCCAGTGTAAGATTGCGTTGAGTATTCAAAGTCAGAATCTGGACCTCCAGGGCAGTATCTGGAATAGAGTTATCTCCCTTTTTCAGAATTGTCATATTTGCAGTTACACCCCTTGGGAAGTTATTTCATTTGTTTTATTTGAAGATTATATGCCATAACCACCAAGGATCTAGTTTATAGCTTTAAAATCTAAAGCAGGCGTGCATTGTAAATATTCTTTTGGACTTGTTCAGTCAGAAAACATAAAACCCAAGTCACATCAAGTGTAATGAGTTTATTTGCCATAACTGCTTGGCACCGGATCACTATTTCTTCTAAGTACTCGAGCCTGAGTTAGGTCGGATGGACTTGTGGACGCGAAAAGAAGAGATCACTGTTACCTATTGATCTAATATCAAACTATTTGTCTATGAAGTGTGAAGTAAGAAGATCACCATGATCATTTCAAGACTTTATTGCAAAAATATATAGCACAGGACCATATCAGTCGACATATATATGTGTTTCATATCTTGGCTGAACAATAATTATATGACCTCTTGTGTAAAGATAAGAATTTCTGGTTATCGGGTCCTTGTCCAATTTTTTTAACCTTAAAAGCGCTATTCACAGTTGATGAAAGATGGAATGCTTATCAAACAAACATTTGAAGATTTTCAGGTTTGAATACCTCAAAAATCTCAAATATAATATTGATGAAAACTTTTTTTCATTCTTCATAAAGATATCTGTTTTAGTGCAATCTCATTACAATCATATCTAACCTTACACTCATACCTCATTGCTTTACAAT
The DNA here is from genome assembly GCA_921293015.1 of Phorcus lineatus. Lineage (NCBI taxonomy): Eukaryota > Metazoa > Mollusca > Gastropoda > Trochida > Trochidae > Phorcus > Phorcus lineatus. The sequence continues at coordinate 43,763,887 of OV121083.1, forward strand.
CTCTCAATAATGCTTGACAGGGGTTAAGTCTTGGGATCTTGTCTGTGACCTTTCTCATGCCACACATTCCACCAATCAAAAGCCAGATAAGATATGATTATTCATAACCAGGCATCTGATTGGCTGGAGTGTAATTTTATAAAACCCCAGCAAGAAGTACCTTGATCACAATGCAACAAAGTGCTATATTATATTAGCTCTTATTTTAATGAGATTGTATATTGTGACACACTTACACACAAATGTTCCCTGTCATTGCAATATGGGGACAACGGTGAGGCTTACACATCACAGCAACAACTGCTATCTGCAAATAAAAGATCAACTGATTTTTTAAAAACTTAAATCCTAAATCTAAAATATTTCATAACTATTTCTACCTATAAAAGCATCAAAATAATTTCAAAGAGACCATATCCCTTAAATCAGTTTGAAAAAAAGCTTTTACAGTTAAAAATAATCAAATTTTATTAGTGTCTCTTACCCCGCTAGCAGTTCTCACAGGCTTGGCTTTCAGCTTGGGCAACAAAACCTGTTAAAAAAGCATTGAGACATATTTCAACTTGATTTATCAAACAAACTCACATCAGAAAGTTGACAGCCATATCTTAAAAAAAAATCAGGAGAAATATATGGATAACATTTTTATTCATGATATGTCTTTCAAGACTCAATTTTCAGAATTTGTTTACAGAGTAACATGCCCTTATTTAAAGTTTGCACTAGTTTGCTGAAGAAGGACTGAAGTTTGAAATGTTTACCAACTTTTTTATGTTGATGAGGAACAGCAGCTATAATATCCACAAGTCGAGGCTGACTTGGCATGCCATATTTACTAGCAACTTGAGTCTTCACTCTGGAAATTAAAGTTTAAAACATCAGACACAAATCAATCGATGAAGGGGGGCACTAAGAAAGATATGTTTAAAGGCTACGCTTGTTACTACATTTAACTTATTCATGTTATTTAATTAATTCATGAAAATTATGTTTAATATGGTCAACTTATTACATGACCTTATTAATGATTCATAAATTACAACATCTGGTATGTGAAGTAATAAAGAACATTATGTTACATTTTTATCTGATTAAGTATACATAAATAATAAAAAAAATTTTACTGAAGCTGTGATATACTGTGTGTGGTGTCTTACTTGTTAAGATTAATATCTTTGCCTTCCTGATGTGCTTTAAGAAGTTCATTAACAATCTCGGTCACTGTCATCACCATTAACTCCTCACGGGAGGCTTCCACAACTGAAAATTAAATGGATGAACTATTTGAAACAGATTTCAATATGATTATGAAATATTATAAATATATAAATAATATATTCTGTCCTGTTTAACGGAATAAAAATTTGTCATGAAGATTCAACAGGTTAGTGGTATACCCCTGAACATTTCGGATTCAGGGTCACGGTAGTTTTGGAAGGGAAGTCTAACAATGAAAACAATATTGTCACTTGAGTAAAGATGATGAATATATGAATATGAATCTATTGTCAGTCTCCTAATTTCTCATGATTGATATATATATGGTTCAGCATTACCATGTAGAAGTGGATGTGTTGGTACGTCAAATAAGCTTCATTCATTCATTCATTCATTCATTCATGGATTTGAAGGCAATTTTGATTGGGAAGGTTTAGTCTTCCAAGCAAATAAAAACAAATTGACAGATACCATCTTTGGTAGGGTATATTGATGATTCTATACAATGTTGCTGAATGACAAAAAAATTAAATAAGAGACAGATGGAAGAATCAAGTAGAAAAACGTTTCATGTTTCCTTCTGTGTGTCAACTGAATTTAAATGTTTTGCTTTTATTGAATTAGAAGAAAAATTCATTTTCCAATCAAAATAGTTGGGAAACTGCTACAAATAAAATAGCCTTCAGACACTAAACTTAAAGAGCCACTCCGTGATTTTCATAACATATTAAATATATGTGGTGATATAAAATCAAAACATCTTAACTTTACAGGTTCAAAAGACATATATATGACAAATACTGGTTTTTCCATGAAAATCTAAAAACAACCTTATAAATGCACAGAGGTGTAGATATCACATCCAATATACATGGTTACTAGTTATATAACCTAACAAACACTATCAACTCCTAACTGCCCTCCTGACTGTTTTAAATAAGTCTCAAAAATTACGTTTGACTATTTTGACGCGCGCCACTGTCTGGTTTTTGATCATAACTGTGACGTTCTACCTTCATATTATCGTTGTAAAAAAACCAATAAGCTTTAAAATGTGTCCTTTTGGTAACAGATGATACTTCGCAATCTAATGACACCATTGATTAAGTTTGGCATATATGACTGCAACAACTCACGGAGTGGCTCTATAAAATTTAGATTATCTCAAACAGTGTGATTACAGCACACAGTGTTAAGTCTTCTTGGGGGTGTCGTCCCATAACCCAGACGTCCCAAAAGTCAGATGCGTTAAAACAACATCCGTTATGGTTGGTTGAACTGAAGTTGACAAAACTGTTAACTTTCCTAACTAATGGACTGGCCCAAACAATGAAGCAAACATGTAAAGAGAATTGACGTCTGATTTATGGGCAATCTCATTGAAATAATATCTAAATTGCTACTCTCCGTTACATGCGTAACGGAGAGTAACGGAGAGTAGCAATTTAGATATTATTTCAATGAGATTGGATTTATGGGACGTCTGACTTTTGGGACGTCTGAGTTATGGGGTTGAATCTTCTTGGGCCCTCGCTTGGGAGAGACAACATGACATGCAGGTGGTTTAATCACCCGCTTTACTCTGTCATTCGATGTTACAGCTAACATAATGAGCTGCACTGCAACTAGCTCCGGATAGAAAGTATCCTGAATGATAAAAAAAAATACCTCCACGATTGAAGGCAGGGCAAGTACCGTAAAGTATCCCGGTGTCAGGGGTTTTCGACGATGTAAGACAAAAACGTTTTTTCTTTTTATAATATCACGAAACGTACTATTTTACTAACCGTGGGTGACAGAGGACATATTTATCGCTTTCAAAACCAATTATGAGGCATTTCCTTAAAAAACAACTTTTACAATATCGCGTCGGCGATTCTATTGCCGATCTTTACATCCAGGGATTTTGTATGGGTTTTCGACGGTGGTGTTTGGAGTGCGTAATAACTAATATGGAACGCCGCACAGCTTCAAAACTTATTGCTTACAACAGTTAGCGATAACTGCGTCACGTGGGTATAATTTTAAGTATTAAGGATGATTAAAAAAAGTTTTGAATGAAGTTCAAACATTGATACACAAAATGTTCATTTAAAACATCATTACTGAGGGTAATGAATAGCATTTTCATCTTAATTGGAACTTAATGTCTTTTTCCAGTTACAATTTTACTTTTCAATTCGAGTGCTGTGAGTTCAATACAGTAATACATGTTTTCTTACAAACAATTATATATCTTCAGATCTCGAAGTATGAATTCACTCTGTAATAGGATGAACACTAAGCATGGAAATCTCTGCCACATATGTACTTAGCACTAAGTCTGTGAGTAAGTAGATCTTAAGATAACCTGCCGCACCAAAAATCCAGTTATCGATCAAAATTCAATGCATGTGCTTTTTACTGTCACTTAACTGAAAATATTGGCGTGTAACAATGATAATTTTCAGCAATTGTCAGTTTTTGTTCATAAAATTACACCAATGGTAACGTTTTGCACGTGTGACTAAGCACGTGCCGCTTGGTTAATATATTTAATATGCAATATGTTATAAAGACCTTCAGGGAAATATTTTCGGTATCCTCGACCTCAAACATTGAGAGAAATCAAATAATTAAATACAAAATTAAAAATTAACTGATTTGTGAGAGCGCGTGCAAGAATCTATCTTGATATTTTTTACGTTTCAATCCCATAGCCATTAATTTGGACTTGACAGGCGTGCCATATGTTTCGCTTCGCCGTCCAAGGGAAGTTGTGATCACGTGACTTTCTATTAATAGATTGATTGTCGGAAGCAGACGACCGATATTACAGATTTTACGCTGCTTATTCAAAAAAAAATTGGATTTTGAAATTGTAAATGAAATGGTGCTAAGGATTACGAGCTATAAATAGTAACACTGGTTAACTTTTATATAACTTAATATCCACATTTTAAATGAAGATTAATTTTATCACAACAGCACATGAGCGTCTGCTCTTCCAATGAAACCCCTTTTGATCGGCGATCGTGCACTCACTCTCGCGATACAGAGCGAGAAATGCAATCGTCGAAATCACCAGAACGTCGAAATCAGCTCGTTTTGCGATACTAACAGGGAAGGCGCCTTGGAAGGTTAATGGCACGCCAAGCACAGAGATGTACAATGTATGAGATGTATTAAATGTACAACATATAACGCTTGATAAACAGCATCTAGCAATTGCTGTCATGAAGGACTCAACATGAATGTATATCTATGTACTAAAGATTAAGTACTTATTTTAATACTGTCTGTAGCTTATTAATATTTATTTTGTACGAATTAGAATCATAACTTTTTAAACCAATTAACCAAGTACCAGAAATTGGATTATGTCCACATCTTTTTGGCATTTTGGACATTTTTTTACCTTTCTTTCTGTTTTTCCCCATGATTATCCGACAAGGGGTGTGTGTTGTCAAAGTCAATATGTGATCAATCAGACTTTTTCATACTCTTGCGTGTACACATGTTTATTGACCTTCACCTTTCACCGGAAATAAAGTTATTCTAAATTTAGTTACGCATATAAAATATATAAACATAGTTTTGGTAAAAAACAGTTACTTTTAACGATTTCTATTACAAAATTCAGTAAATATTATTACAATATGCTAAACTGTATTTTGTCACCAACAAAACATCAAAATAAACAATAAATAAATCTATAATATTTCTACGAAACGATGTCTATTTGAATTCAGTTGCAACATGTGCTTCCGGGTCATCGGGTGTCTTGTTTTGCGTATTTGTGAGTGACTGATGCTCAAAACGCCTCCAAATGCGATGAAGAGAAGGTTTTGATCTCGATATGTAACTTTTGAGAAGTTCGGTTTCGCCATGTATTGTTTGCAGTGGTTGATTCCTGTTCTTTTGATTCCAAAACCTCTGAATCCGGCCTTTATTTACAACCATGCTATGTTCATTGTTTTGTATTTGACAAGTTTCTTTCTTGTAAGAAAGCCCTGCACAATCTGTAGTATTGTGTTTCTCGCTGCAGTGTCGTTAATATGCTACAACTGTGTTGGGAACTGTATTCTATGGAGATGTCCAGATGATGAATGTAATGGAGCGGACTGCAATGCTGACTGATGTCAATGAAGGAAATGTGACAGGGATAGGGTAGTGAATGCACGGAGTTGTATTTTGGATAATGAGGAACTTTGGTGTTTTCAATAACTGTCTCTTCTGAAATTAACACAAATATCAGAAGATGGATGGCAAAATATTTCAGGATTCTGTCTTTCTCGAAACCTTTTAATTTGGAAAGGTGCAAATTATTAAGAAGAAAAAATATTGATTTGGAGTTTTGATTCAAACAGAAAGACTGAAAAGATTGTGAACTAGTCAAGACAACAACATTAAACAATTCAGAAGAACAAGGACTTGTGCAATATATGATATCAAATATATATTCTCACTCCAAAGTTGGCACATAGAAGAGACACATGTTCAACAATTTCATCATGAATTTAATCTCAGTGGAGTTGTTTGATGTCACAGAAAGATTTTGTTCTACACAAATAGTTATTACAAGTTATGTTACTTGCATTGTTGCATTTAAATAAGAATTTCTTTGCAGAACTTCAAAATGAAAATTGTAAACTTAGATAGTACTGCTGATTGATGTGCTTCCATTCAACAACAAAAATTGGTGATAAAAAACAAAATATTTGTCTGTTTTGCTGGCTATAATTTTAAGCTCCAATAGCTGAGTTACAAACATAATAAAGTCAGCTCAATTTGATTTAACAACTTTTCAGTCAAAAGTTCACTATGAAATTGGATAGAAGGGCTAAATTTTATAACATCTCATAATCAAACAATATTTGATGTATTATAATTACACTGTCACAGGCCTAGATATACGAAAGATAATTGATTTGAATATGTTGTAATATTTTTTTTTCTCATGGCTTATTATTCAAATTATGATTATTGTTGCTAATGAAAACATGAATTATATTTTTCTTAGTTTAGAGGGAAAAAATATGAGAAACTTAACTCAAAGGGTGAAAAAAAATCTGCTAAGATCCACTCATCACTCAAAATCAGTTGATGTACATTGGCCATTTTCTCTGGGTTCTCACAGATTTTACTTAGACTTTTCTTTTAACCAGAGGAATGAATGATACAAGAAATCAATGACGTTTTTCCATGTGAAGTGGTTACTGTGATTGACAAGTCACGTGCTGTACAAAATGCTTTAATATATTTCTAACTGAACATGCTTTGCCCTGTCTTTCACTTGTTTGACTTCAGTTTTATGTTCTTGTTGAATGTATTTTGAAGCTGATCACAAGACGATTTACAGTAACTCACCCACTTATTTCAGATTGCTTGTGAATTCAAAATTTTACTATTTTTTTGTGCACTTTTTAAAAATTTATAATGATTCCTTTTCCTGTCAATAACAAAGTGTGATGAGATTTCACGATAAGAATAAACTTGTTTTGCGGTACCAACAAAAGTTTGGTAAAAAAATTATTCTCCTCATGAAATTCTTACTAATTTATTTTCTTACTTGTAATTATTTAAGCCAAGATTAATTGGAAAAAGAAAAAGAAATGTGAAAATAAAAGTATGAAAAATTATCTTTTAAGGTTTGTGAAAAGCATTTAGAAATACCACAAATGAGACGATTCATTTCAATGTAACATAAGATATTTTATACAATCTTCTTTTGTATAATATTTAATTTGTTTTGAATTTTACAGAAATACTTAATATATAATTTAATATTGAGCATTTTTAGTCATAAGTTGTTTGATATCACTTATTTTTCTAAATATTTATAATGAAAATGGTAGAGGTTATAACTTTGCCTATGCCCTATGACTCGTACAAAGGAAAATATCCAATTGCACATATCATGAAACTCTTTTTAATTATGAAATTTGAAATGCAGGCATTACTATTCTCTGGTTGACAACACCCAAGTTAGGGTGTCTTAGTTGAAAATAACTGTGTACTGTTTAGTACTTATCTTTCATGCTTTTATAATATGCCCTAGAAAATATCTTGTTGTCAATACAATTATAGGCGGTTATTGATAAACTGAGCTAAAGTTCATACCATGGGTTAGTTACTTTATGCATGTTAGACTTTAGAATGATAGAAATTAGTTTAGTTGGGGAAGGTTTTCTAGAAACTGAGAAAAATTGTTTGTTATGTTTTTTTATACTTAAGAATGTTTTAGAAAATATGTCCAAAATTTATGAGAAAGTAAAATAAAATCTGTAAGTCTGAGGTAACCAAATCACAAGATTTTGCCTTGCACTAGAATTATAATTTTTAAAAATAGTTGATAACCTGTTTTCTCATTTGACAGTAACATGTCAAATTGCATACTTCTAGTCTTGTTGAGACTGTGTGGTTTGAGCATCTTGAGGTGGAATAACTGCCCAATTTAAAGAGACATCATTTTTGTGTCAAGTTGTGAATTAAAGTGACATAGAGTTTGTTTATTAATTTTCTATGCGGCCTTAATAAGAGCCAAAGTACCAAATGACTTGAATTCAGTTGAAATTGCCTATCTAAAGTTACATCTTATCTCTTAAATGCCAATCTTATGATATGAAAAGGATCATAGAAATGTAGAGAAGTCAAAATTCTGCATTCCATTTACATGAATATTAGTTAAAAGATCTATTAAGCATTACCAACCTATATTTGCAGCTGTGTCTGCAATAAATATAATTTCAATGTTACGTTTGTCATTCCCAGGCGCCATTGTCCGGTTTTCGATCGCAAATCTCAACTGTTAAACTTGTTCTTTGTCGCCATACTGAAATGATAAGCATTGAGATGTTGATTTTTTAGAAACATTAAGTAGTTTTCGATCAAATGACACCATTTATGAAGTTGACATATTTGACCCCAACAACATACTCTGTGCCCCTTTAATTTTATTGTGAACAGTTTAAAAACTAAGGCCTGAATAATTAAAGAGAGAGGGAACTGAGAGTTTTCAAAGCACTCTGAGAGTCTGATGACTAACATTTAAGTAGATTCAAGGTCCAGCCTCTCCCCACTCCAACTCCAACTCTATCTAGTGCCTAGTCACCCTCTTTCATACAGCTCCTTTATTTAAAGAGCCACTCTGTGAATTGTTTGAGTCATATGTGCCAAACTTAATCAATGGTGTCATTTGATCGCGAAGTATCGACTGGCACCAAAATGACACATTTTAAAGCTCATTGGGTTTTTTTACAGTGAAAATATGAGGGTAGAACGTCGCACATATGATCGGAAACCGGACAGTGGCGCGCGTCAAATAGTCAAACGTAATTTTGGAGACTTATCTAAAACAGCCAGGAGGGCAGTTAGGAGTTGATAGCGTTTGTGAGGTTATATAACTAGTATCCATGTGTATTGGACGCGATATCTACACCTCTGTGCATTTATATCACCACATATGACAATTAGGTTTGTATCAAAGGTAAATAATATGTTATGAAAATCACAGAGTGGCTCTATAACCGCTGAAGTATTGCCTAAGCGGCTCTTAAAAGCAACTCACTCACTCTTTATTTGAATAACAAATGACTAATTTAGACTTTCAAGTTGAGCTTCAGTACTAATAAGCCTCTAAGTCTTGAGTATCATGCATTTATCTACACCAAAACAGACTTTGATTGCAATCCTTTTGTCAATCTGGTCATTAAGTGGTTTGGTGTCTGTTCATTTTCCTCTTCCCTGCTGTTTTCCACAGCTTGTCCATGATTATACTCTTTTAGTATTGATTCCTGTAAGTAGGCGACTAAGAATTGTTTTGCAGTTAATGCAGAAGGAAAGGTGTTAACTTAGAATGTCATGTTACTAATAATAGATATATTTACGTTGAAGATGTTAATGTGCAAATAATCGAGTGTTCTCTGCAAAATTTTTCAACAATAATCGTTATCTTTGAAAAAAGAAATTACCAAAGGACTTATGTGAACTTAATTATGTACACATTATAAAGAAATCACTGTTACATAACTATCGAAAAATATGATCATAAAATTTATGATTGACTGTTAAACTAAATCTTGTGATTTACTGTTGAATGTAAAGATTAAGGATCTGAATGTTTTGAAACTTTTGTTGATTTGTTACAATCTTTGTTTTGTTATTTGTATGCATTTGTATATGGTGCTTTTGTTCATATTCTTTGAATATCAAAATCCAAGAATTGGTTTGATTTCATAGGAGTTTTAAATTTTAATGTTATTGGTGTTTTTCCTCCAAAGTATACATATGTTTGTTATGTCATATTATTTTTTGATGATTTATAACATTTAGAGATTTTCACTCAAATTAACCATAGTTGAGTGAATTATATATAGCACATACTCCCATTCCAATGTTATTAAGTACTTTGTTCTGAAAACCTAATGTTTTGTGTTTTTCATTTACTGATTTGATATTGAATGCGTTAAATTCAGGTTAAATATTATTGTTTAATTAATGTATGTTTTTTATTGAAGACATTGTAAATATATTTATTTGTAAGAATTATGAATAATGACTGAAATTGATAAGCCAAAAACAAACAACTTAGTTACACAAATGTATTCCAGAACATATTAAGCCTGAACAAAATAATCTTTGAAGTCTTTGATGAGGTGAAACTTTGGAACAACTATGTAGAAATTAAAAATTTCAAATTAAATGTGGAGGGATCACCATTTTTCCTGTTCGGAAATTTGAACCCTTTTGAACATCCCTAAACAGTCAAACTGTGGGTGAAATCCCTTTCATAACCAAAGATGCTATTTAACTATCTGGGAAATACACACTAGCGATATCTCCATCAGCTGAGCATCTTTGTGCGGAAACTAAGGGAGATAACCTATATTACCACTTGCCTCACTTTTTAGAGCTCTCCTCGAATAGTATGAAGTGCTTGATAAATCCAACTGCCCCTGCAAAGCTTTAAAGTTTATATAACCACAAACATATTTCACTATTTTCTTTGGAATATATGAATGTCTGATTATAATTTTATATAGTGCGTCAAAGGTCGCTACAAAAATATGTTCAGTTTGGTAATGAAAGCCAGTTTTGAATACCACTTTTGATGGGCCGCTTAGATCTATCTGGCCACAAACCAGTGAATGCATGACTGGTGACACGCCCTTTTTGTGACGTCATCAACAGAAACATATATGTGATCTATACATCTATCGTAACAATATCACAGAAAATAACCAATAATTAACTATTTTCAGAGAATGTTTTCCACTCAGATTAATCATTTGACGATGTAACACTATTAAGCGTTTGGTGTATAAAAGGTATCCACATCAATGGTAATTAAACAATTATTTAAGGCGGTATTTCAGTTGAAATAATGATGCGCCACTCTGTACAGTCTGTTTATTACGTCACACCCGCGCGAATTTTATGGCCCCTTGCCCAGGTGGGTTTTTCACAGCCTATAATTACGCTGTCTTAATGAAAGGCTAATTAAAGATGTTTATTTGACAAACTAACAAAAATCAAGCCCAGTTCTTATTTTGTTGAAAAGTCTTTGAACGAAAGTCGAGAAGTGATAAAGTTGAGGTTACCAGTTGTTTAATTCTATCTGTCTCAGTGACTGGCTAACTAAAGCCTTGTAACAATTCTCAAAGGTTTTTGTGCGTGGTCCAAATTAAATCTTATTACTTAAAAGTGTCTCAACTTCAACTGAGCGTGTGTCCTATTAGAAAGATTGCAATTTATCATTAAAAAGGCCCCTCACTTCTTAGGCCGCTGCATTGAAAACACACATTTGGTGCTAAGCAGCAAATTTTGTATTATCCAGTGTTGGAGACTGGTGCTAATTGTACTTAGCTTTTGATTTGTTTTTTTGTGTCAGTGTCAGTGTATGTAATAGCCTTAGCCAAGACAAAAATAGCTTTAGAGATAAACATTAATTGGTGTTTTTAATTATGCACCAATGCAGTTTGTGATGTTTTGTTCTTAAATTGTAATAATTGACATGACGCACATCTTAAACATCAATTGTACCAAATGAACAAGTTTCTTAACTTTAATATGACAGAATGAAAGAGTTTTGTGGATAAGTAATTTAAGGGTGATGTCAAATCACTTGTGCTGTAATGGTCATCAAAATCATATCCTTAATGATAATTCTCTTAATGAGTATAGTTTGTCATGATTGGAACAGGAATAATCTCTAAAATATACTAACCACAAAGAAATAGTCTTGTTTTGCTGCTCATGTAGCGCAAATCCTTGGTGACTTAGTACTTACTGCTCTGTGCAGGAGGGTTTGTGTTCCACAAGCTCTCCTGGTACAAGAACTACCATTTCCTAACCCTAAGAATTTTAATCTTATATTTGTTTGTTGTTTATGGCATTATCACCAAACAGCCGGCACATCTTGCAAAACCAAATCAATATGTAAAGATTAAGGGACAACCTGTTCTTTTTTAAGAACCCTGTGTGTTTTTGGCCGAGTTTGCCTACTTTAAATGGCAATGGATCGATAACTAGTGAATCAGCTTTTTCATCTCATCAACTTTCTGTAGGGGCATGGTTAGACTGCATGGATGACCCCTTAGTTAAGTTGTGCTTCAAAACATTTGAAGACTTGGTTCGGCAGTATTAAAAACCTGTTCATGTAGCAGTAATTTAAGTCTATGTGGTAAATTTGGAATTGTTATTAATTGCAGACATTCATGGGGTCGGCAAACTCAGCCATTATGTTTTAAGGGCTTGTTTTTATAGCTCCTCAATGCCAATGTTATGAATGAACCTTACAACCATCTCAGAGCTAAAGGGAGCCTGATATATCTAGACCCTAGTACATTGTTGCGCCAACTTACTTCACCTCTTGTGTTACTGATTGATGTCTTTGAGACATGTACATACTTGTATATACTCATAAGTACATGTATTACACACCTTGTGACTGATATCGACAGTTGTTGGGATGAAATAAACATTTTTTGCATTTAATTGGTTCATTGTTTGTTTGTCTTAGATCAAATCAACTGAGAGTTGATCATTGGGTGTTAGTTGATTACAGGAGTATTTCATTGCAGATATTATAGCAGGGAGAAAGCCTGCACCTTCGTTATAACCAGGTATTGTTATAACCAGGTATTGTTATAACCAGGTATTGTTATAACCAGGTATTGCGTTATAACCAGGTATTGCGTTATAACCAGGTATTGTTATAACCAGGTATTGCGTTATAACCAGGTATTGTTATAACCAGGTATTGTTATAACCAGGTATTGTTATAACCAGGTATTGCGTTATAACCAGGTATTGTTATAACCAGGTATTGTTATAACCAGGTATTGTTATAACCAGGTATTGTTATAACCAGGTATTGTTATAACCAGGTATTGTTATAACCAGGTATTGCGTTATAACCAGGTATTGTTATAACCAGGTATTGTTATAACCAGGTATTGTTATAACCAGGTATTGCGTTATAACCAGGTATTGTTATAACCAGGTATTGCGTTATAACCAGGTATTGTTATAACCAGGTATTGTTATAACCAGGTATTGTTATAACCAGGTATTGCGTTATAACCAGGTATTGTTATAACCAGGTATTGTTATAACCAGGTATTGTTATAACCAGGTATTGTTATAACCAGGTATTGTTATAACCAGGTATTGTGTTATAACCAGGTATTGTTATAACCAGGTATTGTTATAACCAGGTATTGTTATAACCAGGTATTGTTATAACCAGGTATTGCGTTATAACCAGGTATTGTTATAACCAGGTATTGTTATAACCAGGTATTGCGTTATAACCAGGTATTGTTATAACCAGGTATTGTTATAACCAGGTATTGCGTTATAACCAGGTATTGTTATAACCAGGTATTGTTATAACCAGGTATTGCGTTATAACCAGGTATTGTTATAACCAGGTATTGTTATAACCAGGTATTGTTATAACCAGGTATTGCGTTATAACCAGGTATTGTTATAACCAGGTATTGTTATAACCAGGTATTGTTATAACCAGGTATTGCGTTATAACCAGGTATTGTTATAACCAGGTATTGTTATAACCAGGTATTGTTATAACCAGGTATTGCGTTATAACCAGGTATTGTTATAACCAGGTATTGCGTTATAACCAGGTATTGTTATAACCAGGTATTGTTATAACCAGGTATTGTTATAACCAGGTATTGCGTTATAACCAGGTATTGTTATAACCAGGTATTGTTATAACCAGGTATTGCGGTGAAGCAGGAAGGTGTGGACAGGAGTGTTAAGTGTACCTATAATTCCCAAAGCTCCTACATTAACCTGAATTCATTCAACTGCTCACAGCTTGCTACTCATGACTATGTATAGCATGGTATGTTTTTCAGCCAATGAAATGTTCTTTTGCGAGGAGTCTGGAAAAACAGGTTTACCCTACGGTCCTGTCTTTGGGGAACTGCTCATATTGCACTAGGCACTTCATTGATTCATTTTGTTCTGCCATTCATTTCTGGTTGGATAGCACTTCCAGGCATTTGCCTTGTAGATATCAGGGTATTTAACGAGTTCTGGGATAAAGTCTGCTGATCGGAGGATATGTGGCACTGTCACGAATCTCAATTGAGTCCTTGAAGAGCAAATCGTTTCAAACATTAAGGAATCAAGAAAATAATTGGGAAGTTTACTTTCCATCTCCATCACAAAGGGTTGTTGTTTCAACACTGATTCAAGGCCGTGGTTCAGAAAAACGAAAGGAAATATTGGTATTATACTATCTTTATTGCATATTATAGTATATACTTAGTACAACACCTATGGCAGGTGGTATGATATTTAGATATGACATGAATTAACATTGTAAACTACACGATTATCAAGCTACACAACAAATTGTAAATAATATATTTTAATGAAATAGCTGTTGTTATCTTACATGTGTAATAAACAATGCCATATTGCACAGGATATAATATCTTATAGTCCCAATATTGCAAGTGTATAATTAATTCATTTGGCTAGAATGATTGTTTGAAGTTTATCTAGTTATAATTGGGAATGCTGAGTGGCATACAGTGATGGATATAGCATAACTACCTACATTTGGAAGTTCCCTGCAACTTCCTCCCGAAAAACACTTTAGTAGCATATGTCATAGGTAAGTGATGGATATTAATAATCAACATCATAAGTGTACATACTGCTGGTGTTTATTATGCTTAATATCTGATAAAGACTATAAAGGGAATTTGTTTCCTATCTCAATGACAGACACGTTTAAATCATATTCCTTGTAGGGCTTTTGTGAAGGAGTTTAAAAAAATTAAGGAGACTGCGGGATTAAATGTACTAATGCTCTATTAGCCCAAGAGTCTATTTTCACAATTAATCCTTTTGTGAATTATAAGTCCTGTATCTAAATGTGAAATCGATTACAAAACAAAGTAGCTCTCATCCGCGTACATTACCCAAATGTTGCAATTATGTCATACACGATAGCTAAATATAACTTACATTTTCAAAGTAAAGTTATTATTTTCTTTACTAATATTTAAAAGCAACTTGCGAACTACGATGTCGTAAAACTTTGAAACTCTGAAAACGAATCTTAAACCAAACACGACTAAACAGACCGTTAATGAAATCAGTTATAAGCGAATAAATAGACCATTCAATAAATGTAGGTATCTCCATGAATACATTTTTAGAAGAAGCGCAATCACGAATTTCTACTGAATTTTCAAATTATTTTATCAAATCGAACTACAAACTGGACACATAAAGTAAAGCGACACGTGGATCCATTTTAGTTAATGATACTTAGAAGCGTTTCTCAAACTAACACTTACGCTGTCACATGAAGTCTTGAACTTACATATCGAATATTAATGTACAGGATAGGATATAGGTATAATTCTTGTTTAAAAACTGGAATCTTTGGAACTCGCATAGAATTTATAGACATAAAAAAAGGTATTCAAGTTGCCTGGATATTCTGAATATACCAATGATTAAAATTTTGATATATCATTTAATGAAATTACAATTAACGTTTAAGTATGAGAGTATGTCACGAGTTTAATTAATACGAATAATCAACAGCTGATATATTTGTTTTCAGAAGACATTGTTTCTCTACCGGCATACGATTTCGCGCTTACACCTTCTGCAGTCAAAAACGTTCTGTGGATAAAAATGAAAAGGTTATACTAAAAAATGGTTGAGGTGCTGACATATCTATTAGGTAAAATACGGTACATGAAATGAATGCGTAACGTTACGTAAGAACCCCTCAGTTCTTGGTATAACATACTTGCACGTGTAATGAAGGACAGACGTAAGAATATCCCCTATGGAATTTTGTCTGACATTTCCAATGTGCTGAATAGAATTTACACTAAAGAACAAACTATTCCTTATGACTGGATGTATACGATGTATACTGGCCAAAAATAGTTAAGTATTTGTGAATAAAATCTATATTTACTGACATGCTGATAAAATATTAATCCTAAACATTCATATACCCTTGACCTTTAATCCACGAGTTTACTCATATAATCCTTATAGTTCTATGGAAACTCAGCTCACACTCAGCTACGACACAAGGTTTGCGATCATTATCTGCTAAAAAAAACCTCGTAATAGCAATTCAAGATAAACGACCCATATCAAGATGAGATAACTATCCTTTTTCTCGATGATAAACCTGAAGTCTCAAATCGCATTTAACTGCAGATAACTGATCGTCAAAAAATCTCAGCAGATGCCACGCAAACGAGCTGAGCTCGTATACGGAATAACGTTTATGATGCCATTTAGGGAAAATTCGTCATCTGCGATGGTCTGCGATAAACACAACAAAGCCACCCGTCACATGACAGAGCAATATGTTTCTGATACCACACAACAGAAGTTCCCTTATGACCCAACTTCAGAAGCTTATATGGTCGATTGACGACTTCCTTCGAATTAATGAATCATTCGGTCAGAATCGTGAAGTACACATGTACCCAAGCTGACAGTCGTCTGCCGTTTTCAGCTCTCTAACTCGAGTAACACTTGGTCGTCTGCTAGAGTAGCATGGGATTGATCAAACATGTCCGAATCTTCATCCACATCTTCCGGAAGTTGGCCGTCGTCTTCTTCTTGCTCCGCCATTCTCTCAACCTCAGCCGCATGCAGGATCTGTTGTATCTGACCTTGACCTCCGACCTGTCTTTGCTGCGTCTGTTGCGCATGGTGAGTTTCTTTCACCAACAAGTTCTTTTTGAGTTCAAAGAGGAACGACCCGTGACCCATAGTCTTTCCAAATACTACAACAATAGCATCTTTCTGCTTGTAAGCCACAAACACGGCGAGGTTCCTATAATGGTTTGGTCGTTGCCCTTGAAGACTGTATAGAAGTTGTTATCGATGTGGACCTTGGTGACAGAGTTTGAGACGTCAGCTATACACCTGGCGATCGCCTGTCCCTCCTCGGGGGAGACCTGTAGGTCCTCAGTGACCGCCACAGGCTGACCGTCCTCCGTAAACACCGCAACCTTCTGGATCTTGTGAGTCGTGGATAGCACGTGGTTGATGAATTCCGTCCATGACATCATGGCTGCAATGAAATTAGAATTAAGTATATTGATATGAACATTTTTGGTTATCCTTAAGATATTTTGTTTAGAAAATCCTCAATGATATATAATGATAACTGATTATCCTGAAAACTGAAAAAAATATTGACATAAAAATCTATGATAGTTTGCTTTGCATTATCAAATTTGTAACTAGCAAAGAGTTCACTTTTGCCTTTAAGGTCTACTTAAGATACATTAACCTAACAGAAGAAAAGGGAGAAATATTTTGAAATCGCTTGAGGCAACTCTTTCACCAACATTCAGTCTTTCACAAACTTTTCCCTAATGCAATATATAGCAATGTAGTCAATTCGTCATACGAGCCTGTTTATTTGAAGTGTTTGTCATTACTCAATAATGTTGTCAAACTAAGTGAAGCATAACACAAATATGTCAAGCAAGCCAATGTTAGTGTTCCGCTTGAGTGATCATACCTATGTCAGGCTAAAACCTGACAAACCAAAACACTTGATGTACGTGTTGTGTACAAACATTTGTTTCTTTTTTCCCCGGGATGCAGTGTTGTTTATTATGTAAAGTGAAATGCGGCGCTCTGGGAAGGTTTTGATAAATAAGACGAATTGGACACTACAGATATAACATAACTTATTTATTGATTAATTTATAGACATAGAATTCCAGATATGATGGTATTGAAGTTTTACCCAAAATAAACATTCTCCTTTTGGGAAATCTAAACAATAAACCTAAGATTTCATTAATTGTAAATATCCTTTTTATATCTAGTTGACATTCATACACCAAAACATCTTGTCATGCAAGATAAGAAACTCGCCAGCCACTGAACATTCAAGTATATTTTTCAACAATAACCCGTGTTTAGGTGAGATTGTTTGAGTTCAATTGTTCATCAAATCTCCTCAAATATATAAGCCAGTACACGCTGGCTAGTACTATTTATTTTTCATTGGACCATATGATTGATTGTGACACATTCATAATTGCGGGCTTTTGTAGATTCTTTCTGCTTTAACCAGTGACTATTGTGAACAGTCAGATACTTAAAGAGTTTTCACCTCTATTGAAAAAATCATATTAATCACATTACAGTAACAAACATTGATTCTCATTTTCCACTATAAGGTAATTTTGATTTTGATACCATGTTAGTAAGCTTATGTAAAATCAGTTATCAAATGACAGTGAAACCTTATAGTAAAGCGATGTTTTCGGTTTAACTCTGCTAAATCATTGCTCTATCTAAAATAACTAATAATTTGCCTGAAAACTTTTCTTCTTTCCTATCAGGGGCATTTTGATTTTAATAGATTGAAGGTGCTTGATAACGTTCTTTGTGTATAATATTATAACGTCAGCATCTTACGTCAAAACACGCAATATCTCTCAACGATCTAAATATTCCTTTTACGTCTTGAATACATATGTCGTAATATGATCAGCCTTAGCCGTACGTCTAGTAAATGGACATTATACCATATAAGCTCTTATAGAGACCATGCAAGCGCTTAGGTGATTATTAAAGAAAACAAGATGCCTATCATATATCATCAGGAACAAACGAAATATATTTGAGGTAACAGCGAATTAAGACCAAAAAAACCCCAGATATATAGGCGATGAGTACAAAATGATAAATATTTAGTAAAATAAGAAGAGACAAGTGTGGTAAAATAAATAATCGAGACGGGGCGGTGAAACGATGAAAGAGATCGAAAGAATTGCAAAAAACGAAAGTGGAATAGAAACATATATAAGTATACACATACTTAATTCATAGGAAACTCACTAAGCGACATAAGGGAATCACAAATATGAGGTACTCTCACTGTACGTGAACCGCTACATGTAAATAACCCTCAGCTTAGAAGTAAATATATCTTGTCAATGAAGTCTACACAGAGAATAAAAACACTCAACGATGGGTCACGTACCTTCTGCTTGTTTTTATCCACTTGGAGACAATGAGGATATTCCTAAGTTGGTCAAAATCCCTTCGGTTATGATTACATCCCCAAAATTTTGTGAAAGTACTCCTGTTGTAAATAGGCCAGTTGTGACGAACGTACACTCGGAACTCCACGTTTTGAGGTGAAGAGAATCAGTCGGGTGGATCCACAGAAATCACCAAGGCGTGACTACACAGGTAAACAAAGGAACCAGGTGTCACTTGGTCACAGCTGCCACACCTTTAATCACGGGTGATACAACACTTGTGAGAACAGGTGCAAATCTGCAGAAGGCTGCTATGAGTCCATGGAAAAGCTCCCCTCGGGCCTGTTCTAGTTTCACACACAGAGAGACTTGCAGACAGATATATACACTCGCCTGGAATGTACCTATAAATAAACGAGTGGGCCAGCGCATTAACCCTCTAGCTCTCGCCCAACAACCAACTCGATCTCTCGCCCAACGACTAATACGTAAAGTATGAGAGCGAGGAAGTTCCCCCAATAAACGCCCGCCTCCACTAAGTGCTCCGGGTAGCAGCGGTGGAAATGCTTCCAAACCAGGGATCGTATAGACTGTCTATACGATCCCTGTCCAAACGAATAAGGCGTATGGACTCTACTTCTCTCTCTCACACACCCCCCCTCCCAATCCCCCACTTCTCTCCCCCCCCCCCCCCCCCCCCCCGCGTTAAAATGTTTGGATCTTATTCACATCCTCTAATATACTCTTGTCCACCATTCACAGTACATTTAAAGAAGTATTGATGAAAAAAGCAGGGCTTTAAAATCTTTCAGCGACTTAAGAAATATTGTTTCCACCACAATTTTGTTTTCCTATACGATTTGTATGTTAGATCAAATTTCTTCTTGAATAGAATTAGTTACTAAGTGAACATTTAGAATGGTGCCTTCCACAAATGAAATGAACTTTTCGACGATCTTTTTTGTTATCTTGCTCCTAAACTTAAAAACTACATTTCATTTTTTTAAAAATATGAATAATAGGCTACTAATAACTTGATTGCTCTTTATATTTTCAGATGACGGGTCTACAATTAGAGGTAGCCGATCATAAGGCTTGGCGAACGAATTAGCATAATTAGGAAATAAGTAAGTTGGATAATTAATGGGCTTAAATATGATATAAGCATATCAAAAGAAGTAACGGACAGGAATAGTTAGGCATGTTGTGTGTTATGCAAACCTAAACTGTCTCCCGGTCTCCATATACATTCGCTTCCAAATTACAAACATCTCATCAAACCTTCACGATATCAAAACTGGACATATTTCCTCTCCAAATCAAATCTAAATATCCGAATACAATCTTTTAACTGTATATTTTGATATTCAGTTACTACGTATTGGTTTATTGTCCAGATATAAAATTGTATGAATGAAGCTTCATTTAAACTATGATTAAGTATTGTTCATTTACTAATATTTCATTTAACAATGCAATTTAGTTGACTGAATTTTTCAAATTTGAACATAGTTGGTTATTATTACTATAATCATTTTGCCCAAAAACTCCATGAACAGGTAATTTTATAATGTGCAATATTTGAACGAATTTCAACATGATATGAATGAGGAGTCACATTATCATATTTAAAGGAACGAATTTACCTTGTAGTCTTTTGTTGAAACCGCACTCCAGGCGATTTTTTTACTTGACATCAAAGCATGGCGAAAAAGCCGTCGATTTTGAACAAATTATTTAGGTTGTTACTTTACTGAAGATAAACACTGTTCTACAAATTCTTTCCGCATTTATCGTCCATGTTCAAGTAACTAACAATTTGAATTCATGTGTCAAGCAATCTCATTAAAATAAGATAAAAATATTGTAGAACTGCGCAGATTATAGATCGGAGAGATTATGATCAAATTTTAATGAGATTGAATAACAGTAACATTTTACATTGATTCTTGTTAAGGTATATTTTAGGTTAATGTAAGAAAGCATCCAAAGACTGTTAGAGCCCCAACCCGACTGCCTGCTAACTATGGAGTAGTTATTATTACAAATATATGTCTATATCAAGAGACCTCTACTTTCGCTTTTTAAAACGTTCACTTATTAATGTTCTATGAAATTTAATTGTTCTATTCATTTCGACCCAAACCAAACGAATTAGTCAGAACGGATTTAAACTTAGCATAAATTGTCGCATCAGAAGTTATTTATTTTTATTGATTTATTAATATTTCGCTTGATGATGATTGCATGCTATATTAATCCAAGAGTTTGATTTTGTGGAATCACTACTAGTATATTATCTGATTATCATTTTCTATAAAGGTCCAATTTCAGTCGCCAGGTTTTGCGTTTTTCGTTGCGTATTTTAATGTTTCGTTGTCGAGGGAATATATTTATGTTGTAGTTTCCACGTTTAATTTTGAATTTCCACGTTTTCCTTCGCAGTATGACCGTTTTGTCTGGTAGGCCTGAATCTAAGGAATGTTGGAGTGCCCAATTCAAAATATGACAAAGCAATTTTCAAAGATCTTGTTTTTTGTTGTCGTAGTCAACCCTTAAGGATTGCCAAATTGTGTAGTCATACCATACGAGTTAACGATACGTGTGCCTTCTTATCAACATCTATTCACTATCGTTCGGAAAATAGCACGAAACCTTTCGTGTCTTACACAATAAATAATATCAGCAATGGAACATTCCAAGTCCAAAGTTCGCAAAAACAGCCCTTCTATCCGAACAAAACTTATTTTATTGGTATTGATATGATTCTTTTGCTAAATTTTAGCTGAGAAGTTTTCACTCTTCTCTCCACAACTACTGTAACATTTACAATGGCTTACTTGTTCCGCAATACAAAACCGGAAGTGATTTACCCCACGTTTATCAGACGACTGGAGGCTGTGTCAGATCCTTCCTGTCTGAATATACAACTGTTATTTAATCTTCTAACAACGTACGATGAATTATTGAATATGATAACAGTTTAACTCAGGGAATGTTAAAGTTTGAAAATGCAACATGCAATGGAATGAACCCTCCATCCTAGCCTGGTTTACCTTGAATTATTGAACCATTCACTGCAGATCTATAGTAGTAGTTTTAGTAGAAGATAGCAGTAGTAGTCGTAGTAGTAGTGGTAGTAGAAGTTGTAGTAGAAGTGGTGGTAGTAGTAGTTGTAGTAATATTCGTAGTAGTAGCAGTAGTAGTCGTAGTAGTAAAAGTAGTAGTGGTGGAAGTAGTAGTAGTAGTAGTAGTAATAATAGTAATACTAATATTATTATTATTATTATTATTATTATTATTAGTAGTAGTAGTAGTAGTAGTAGTAGTAGTAGTAGTAGTAGTAGCAGCAGCAGCAGCAGCAGTAGTAGTGAAAATTGTATAAGCAGGAGCAGGGATAACAATACTTGTAGTAGTGGTTGTAATGTTGATATTAGCAGAAATAGTATTAACGTTTTTTCTGTGTAAAAAAATAAGGACAGTCGGTGGCAGCAGCAACAGAAGCAGTAGAGGAATGAATAGTAGTTCTAAGGTTTATGGTAGAAGTTGTATTGGTAGAAGTTGTAGCAATAGTGGTAGTTGTAGTGGTAGGAATTTCAGACTTACGTTAAGTCACAGGGATCTGTATTACTGAAGAATGAATAGTCAGGTAGGGCGCATGCATATGTAACGGCCAGGATATTTTCCCTAGAGGTGCCTGTTTTCTCTGTCCTTTTACTAATTAGAATACTCTAAGGGAGGTAATTGTTGTGGGTAGAAATCAGCCAAACCCCTAGCCAAACTGTTGCTAGGTAACTAGTTCCATACAAGTGGTTCCAAACTGACCAATGGTCAGAGATCATGTGACCCCAGTTCTGAAGAGGGACACTCAAAGCCTCTTATCGCCCTCTTCTTTGTCTGATCACCCAAGGGTTAACATCCACTGTACCATACTCTCCATTGTTCATAGGTAAATACACCAATTAGAACTTTGACTTTTCCCCTTTATGCTGTTATGGGACCCTATTATGTTCTAATGTATATTTACATTCAATACTTTTACTTGCTGGATTTATAATTGGCAGATAGCATTTAATATCAATTGCTAAATTTATTATCAATAACTTTGGAAATTCCAAATTCTATTTAATTAGCTCCATGCTAATTAAAGTTCCAAATTTCACTTTTCCTTGTTTCAATCCTTTTATTCAATAAATGCATGGTGCATTTATATTCACTCATAGATAGTTGATATATCTATTTTCAAATTCAACAAGCGTGTAGCCATCCCATTGTCTCAGTCTCCACACATGGTATTAATTAAAGCCACTTGCCCTGTAATGAGCATGATCCAAGATGGCGGCTTCAGATGTAAACAAAGCTGCTAAGCTAAGCTTTTTATCTGCATCTTGCTTATCAATGCGCTCACGCATCATATATTTATGTTATTGGCTAAGCATTAACAATCATTGTTTTTCATCACATTAGATTAAATGTGTATCCAAATTCATTTCTCATATTTGAAATATTTATGTGATGTTTTTTCCACTTTGTTATTGTTAATCATATCATTGTTTTTCCTCACAATTCACGTTATTGTTATCGATATCCTTCAAGGGATGTGAGGTTTTTTCACAATTATAATACTCCTATCAATATTGTTTTAACGTTTTACGTTGCCCTCTTGATGTAAAGTCACCATTATGCTTATTGATACAGTATGTGTTATCCATATGGCCCACTCTCTTTACCTTCAACCTTTAGTGAAATTTAATTATGTAATATCTTATTATTGCATT
Organism: Phorcus lineatus; assembly: GCA_921293015.1. NCBI lineage: Eukaryota > Metazoa > Mollusca > Gastropoda > Trochida > Trochidae > Phorcus > Phorcus lineatus. The sequence continues at coordinate 43,787,402 of OV121083.1, forward strand.
TTAATATATTTCATTTTGCTAAAGTTAGGTATCCTTATTCTGGGTAGTTTCTGGTTATTCTACCTAATGGGTGTATGTACACATTGTTGGAGCCAACCTCAGTGGTCTGGCATGTACAACCAACAAATAGTCATACCCCATCTTTATTATTCTCCATTTAAGTATAGGCCAGGTGCCCTATCATGGTTAATAATTTCTCCTTTACCGGTATTGATTTGATTACATACATATATTGTTTGGTTATATACATATATATGTATTCCTTAGGGCCCTTTGTATAATAGTGTGACTGGTGACTTACATCAGGTGGCAACATTTCCTTATGTGGAAAGATGTGATGATTACTCTGGGGAGATTTATAGTAATAAATGTAATTAAATAAAAATACTCATTGGGTCGTTGCGAGCGCTGATGCTGCTCGCCAAAATGTTTGTATTTATCTTTTACATTATCTATCTATCCTTTAAATAGTTTTCATCACATCTATCATACCACTTAAATCAACTTTAAATGATTTATATGTCATATATTCATTTACGCTCTTCTTTGTCTGATCACCCAAGGGTTAACATCCACTGTACCATACTCTCCATTGTTCATAGGTACCCCCTTGGATGTACAGACAAGATTTGCACCAACCATCATAAAGTTTCTTTCTCTTGAATACATCATTATCAATTTCATTCCTGTGTTGTGTCATCTTTGACTGGAGTACTCGAGCTAGCACGCTTGCCCATCCCTTACCGTGAGACTGAAATTAGTCTAATTAGGCGATTTCAACCAAGTCTTACATTGGCGCCCAACGTGGGGCATTGTGTTTTAGTGCTCGGGTACTTCTCAAAAGTCAAAGTAACACCCAAAACCACAGTGAAACCATCAACACCATTCAAATCATGTCAAGCTTAGCCCAGTTTCTCAAAGTCCTGGAAGCCTGGAAGGTCAACCCCAACCGTGTGGTTGCAATCAGAGGACTCCCCATGGACATATCGGAAGAGGCTTTGCGTGATGAAATTATGCTAATGTATGGCATTGTGCGTGTTTTCCTTATCCCTCTCACTGATAGTCAGCTAGCTATTGTGGAGTTTTATACTCCTAGAATGGTAACTATCGTGTTAGAATCAATTGTCTTTGAGGGTGAGGAGTATGATGTGATAAAATTAGACTCTTTGTTCGAAGTCTCTAATCCTGAAAGAACAATAACAACTGAATCAGTCCCTGAACCTGCTGTGGCGGCAACAAGTGAGGCTGTTGTTGGATCAGTGCCCTCGGCGGCCAGCAGCTCCATTGCTCCTGGCACAGCTTCATGGGCTGCCAGCAACAGTCAATCTTCAAGCCCCGACCCACAGCAGGGAGTAGAGAAATCTGTTTCTCACTCGACAGAATCGTCAAGTGTTGAAGCTTATGTATGTCGAAGACAACAATCTCCACAATCGTCTGATTCAACAACCGCTAGTACAAGGAAGACAAAAAGAAGAAATACCTGGCGTTTCTGCCATAATTGTGGCCTATACAGCCATTTAAGGGAAGAATGTCAGAATGCTTCAGATCCAGTGCTTGTCTGGCAGATGTTGAAGAAAAGAGATGAAAGAAGGATGAAACGTCAGAAGAGGCAGGCAACTAAACGTCAAGCCCAACCTGTTGAATCACAGAGGTCTGACAGTGATGACAGCGGCTGGTCCTCCTACAACTCTGTGTCTGAGACTGATCACATGAAGGAATCCCCTGATCTTCAAGGTTCCAAGAAGTCTATGCTGAGTGCTCCAACTGCCAACACCCTCGACCGGGAAATAGGTGCGGTAGACGCTCAGGATTGTGTGACAGAGCCAGAGGAAGAGGTGGATCTTCTAAACGTAGCTGATGTGCACATCAGCCCTCTAAGTAACATGGACATACTTGATCAAGTTGACCTGCCGACTGAAGCTGATGCAGAGAGTGCCAAGGAAGCTGACTTCAACCAGGTGACTGCAGGTGAAGATGTTCCTCGTAGACGTCGCAAGATACAGCCAATTCGAGCTGACCAGGGTCCTCGTAGACGACGGCGCAGAAAGCTTCGACCACGACAATTCCAACTTAATACAGGTGGTAATCCTTTCTGTCAGGTCTTCTTTTCCAGTTTCAAGGAAATGGCTTGAAATCCAATTTCCTAAAACATTTTTTCAAATAATGTTTAGTATTAAAACAGCAATAAAATATTAATTTAATGAAATAACTAAATATTTAAAACATTTTGTTAATGTTTTTGCCATAACTATGCTTTTTAAATTGTGTTTGGATATGTGTGCTTCCGTCTTCATATTCATGCTTCAGTGTGGAATCTGGCGGGTAACGGCGGAGGTTCTGCAGCTACTAGATGTCATCCTACAGGAAAGACTCGTTTGAGATGCAGCAGGACCAAGCCAGCCTCATCACCTGTTCCAGAAAACTGAAGACCATGTTAAGTAGGAAGACTGAAGATTAAATAATCAACATTGGTTCCTGTAGCAGCTGATCAACTTCCTGATGCAAGCCCTTCAGCAACGACAGTATGCATGCAGTAGTCCTTCCTCGGGAAACTACCTCAACAGCAGGGATCCTGAGATCCTCATGTTCCGGTCGGTGAACTCGGCAATGGACCTGTCTGTGGAGTGTGAAGTGGACCCTCAAAGAGGATGTGAACATTGAGCTCTTAGTAGAATGACAGTTACTGCCCACTGGTCGAGTCTTGTGAGGATAGCTCTTAGAGGTGTCGAAGTTCAACATTATACTTTTACATATTGACTGAAGCCGATTTCTGTGTGTATTTACTCAGGTCCTGAGTAATCCGAGAAGGTGTTATAATGTTCATTATGGACTTGTTGGACATGACCATGAGCTCTCCCAAGGATAGATCGTGGAGTTATAGACAGTATCAACCCCTTACCTACTAGAGGCTCAACATGATGCAATACGGACTCAGGGCTTAAACACGCTTGTCTGCCCCAATAAAACAGATCGATGCATGTGGCCTGAGGCTAGATAATAAGTTTGTCAATAAGATTACAATTTATCTTATAAGGGAAGCTCTTGGAAGTTGTGACTGCTGTGAATTGATTGTAACAACTAAAATCCCTGTTCAATGATGTTTTATGACCTGTGGCGTAGGATTGTATTGGTAATGGGCTAAAGTAGAAATTTCTCCCCAACTATCCCTGGATAAATTTCTTTTTTAAAGGAGGGGAGAGTGTAACGGCCAGGATATTTTCCCTAGAGGTGCCTGTTTTCTCTGTCCTTTTACTAATTAGAATACTCTAAGGGAGGTAATTGTTGTGGGTAGAAATCAGCCAAACCCCTAGCCAAACTGTTGCTAGGTAACTAGTTCCATACAAGTGGTTCCAAACTGACCAATGGTCAGAGATCATGTGACCCCAGTTCTGAAGAGGGACACTCAAAGCCTCTTATCGCCCTCTTCTTTGTCTGATCACCCAAGGGTTAACATCCACTGTACCATACTCTCCATTGTTCATAGGTAAATACACCAATTAGAACTTTGACTTTTCCCCTTTATGCTGTTATGGGACCCTATTATGTTCTAATGTATATTTACATTCAATACTTTTACTTGCTGGATTTATAATTGGCAGATAGCATTTAATATCAATTGCTAAATTTATTATCAATAACTTTGGAAATTCCAAATTCTATTTAATTAGCTCCATGCTAATTAAAGTTCCAAATTTCACTTTTCCTTGTTTCAATCCTTTTATTCAATAAATGCATGGTGCATTTATATTCACTCATAGATAGTTGATATATCTATTTTCAAATTCAACAAGCGTGTAGCCATCCCATTGTCTCAGTCTCCACACATGGTATTAATTAAAGCCACTTGCCCTGTAATGAGCATGATCCAAGATGGCGGCTTCAGATGTAAACAAAGCTGCTAAGCTAAGCTTTTTATCTGCATCTTGCTTATCAATGCGCTCACGCATCATATATTTATGTTATTGGCTAAGCATTAACAATCATTGTTTTTCATCACATTAGATTAAATGTGTATCCAAATTCATTTCTCATATTTGAAATATTTATGTGATGTTTTTTCCACTTTGTTATTGTTAATCATATCATTGTTTTTCCTCACAATTCACGTTATTGTTATCGATATCCTTCAAGGGATGTGAGGTTTTTTCACAATTATAATACTCCTATCAATATTGTTTTAACGTTTTACGTTGCCCTCTTGATGTAAAGTCACCATTATGCTTATTGATACAGTATGTGTTATCCATATGGCCCACTCTCTTTACCTTCAACCTTTAGTGAAATTTAATTATGTAATATCTTATTATTGCATTTTAATATATTTCATTTTGCTAAAGTTAGGTATCCTTATTCTGGGTAGTTTCTGGTTATTCTACCTAATGGGTGTATGTACACATTGTTGGAGCCAACCTCAGTGGTCTGGCATGTACAACCAACAAATAGTCATACCCCATCTTTATTATTCTCCATTTAAGTATAGGCCAGGTGCCCTATCATGGTTAATAATTTCTCCTTTACCGGTATTGATTTGATTACATACATATATTGTTTGGTTATATACATATATATGTATTCCTTAGGGCCCTTTGTATAATAGTGTGACTGGTGACTTACATCAGGTGGCAACATTTCCTTATGTGGAAAGATGTGATGATTACTCTGGGGAGATTTATAGTAATAAATGTAATTAAATAAAAATACTCATTGGGTCGTTGCGAGCGCTGATGCTGCTCGCCAAAATGTTTGTATTTATCTTTTACATTATCTATCTATCCTTTAAATAGTTTTCATCACATCTATCATACCACTTAAATCAACTTTAAATGATTTATATGTCATATATTCATTTACGCTCTTCTTTGTCTGATCACCCAAGGGTTAACATCCACTGTACCATACTCTCCATTGTTCATAGGTACCCCCTTGGATGTACAGACAAGATTTGCACCAACCATCATAAAGTTTCTTTCTCTTGAATACATCATTATCAATTTCATTCCTGTGTTGTGTCATCTTTGACTGGAGTACTCGAGCTAGCACGCTTGCCCATCCCTTACCGTGAGACTGAAATTAGTCTAATTAGGCGATTTCAACCAAGTCTTACACATATGCATGATAGATATTAGTGAACTTAACAATTTTTACATAGGTCGTATTGTTTAAGCAAAGCAAATCATTATGTGATAAGAGTCAAAATAGAATGACTTGACAAGGTTCATTGAGTCTACATTTGACCTATTTACTTCATTGTCTGTTGAAGTGTTTACATCCTTAACCTCCGGTATAAAGCATGTTTTTTATTTTGTTGTGTTAGCCAAAGCCTATCTGAACCACAATCTTGACGGACATCGACGAAAGTATCATTTATGACCCATAGTTTATAACCATTAACGATTCATTCAAAGACTGACAGCTGTAAGCTCCATACAGCGTCACAGACATCATCTGCAAAACAAACTACACATGACAGAATCTGTAACGTTTGAAGACCAAATTGATTCTTTCTTGCAAGCAAGGCATTATAGACCCTATAGTCAAAACACGGTTGCCACGCGAAAGCGGGACGCATAGAAATTATGAATATTTCATTGAACAAAATCAAATACAGTTAGCCGTCAAACATATCAAGTTCAAAGATAGAGGAGAGTTTTCATGCGTTTATGCAGTTTATTGAGGAATGTCCACGTGAATGTGGCTCTACATACAGCGAAGAAGGATATCCAGCGTGTTTATAATCAGTGGTTTGTCGCTTCAGATAAGATTAAGTCGTGCACTGTGCTACATTATCGACCGCTCTCATCGCCACGTAGGACAGATTGTATACCCGGAACTATATTACGGATTCCAGAATGGCGCGGATGTCAACATGTAGCCTGAAAATATGTTTTTGGATGCTTCTCCCATGCTTCAGAATCTGCGGAGGATCTGATGGCGTATGTAAACAGACGGACCACGGGGTGGTATGCGATGAAGGGGGTGGATACAGGCTGACGCGGATTCGAACACGGAAGGTGAGGCGATGTGTATCGAACGTGGTTGACGTATCACTGGTAGCTTTGTTGACAACTCATGATAGTTGACCTATTAAGTGTTGGTATCGTGTATAGGACCGGCAATCATATCTTTGAATAAAGCCAAATTCAGCAATGCTTTAAATATGGCAATGCTACATATTACATCTCTAACCAGATAGAATAGATAGTTCCTTAGCAATAAATAGTAAAAACCGTTCGTATCGAAAGAAAAAAATACTTTGTATGGGATGTGCGCAAAATCTTTCGACATAGGCCTATCAAGCCTTTAACCCATATATATTTGAGAATATTTTCGTAAACCATATATCCATTAGTTTTATTTTACCTTGTTCATCATTTCACGACTTTCCTTAGCAAACACCTGGTATTAACAGATATGATATCGAAAGTATTAAATGACACACTGACAAATTTTATAAATGATCCAAATAGTTATTTAAATGTAATTGAAATTTAAAATCATATCATATTCGATTGTTAATTTCCTCTGTATCAAGTTGTGTATATACTCGTAAATAGCTATCACGTATTCGTCCAAAATACAAAAACCTTGTGTATCTATATACATTTTACCTAGATATTGATGTAAGATGTGCTCTAAATGTACATTTCGCATATACAGGATCGGTCATGCCCCAATAGATGTACACAAATGTTTGTAAATATGTAAGTTCATATAACATACATACGAATATAAATGCAAAGCTTTTCATCTGATATGTCTCTAAAATTTTAAACGCCGAAATATCATTTCAAAATGCTCATTAAAGATTCTCTATAGCCTTGCTTTGGAATATTACTAGGTAAACACGGTCTTCTGAAACTACCGACATTAACTTACAACGTTAAAGCTATGTGGCACGGTTCTTTGTTTGTTTTTATTTCAAATTATTCCCGGTAAAACTTAATATATGCGAAATAGGGAGTAAAAGATCTTATCTCCAAACAAGATTATCCGTAATCATAGAAAAACAGGTTGCATATGGTGCTTGTTAACATTTTAGTGCAAGCACCTTTAAATCAATCGACAAAGGGAAATGGATATCTGACGCTTTTGAATACAGAAAATTGTAGATCTTTTGATTAATCATTGTATTTATCAAAACGATTGTCCTCGCGTGGTAAAATTGTTTTCCTTTCGTCCGATCCCTTTTTTAAGAAATTCCCTTTTCAAGTCACACAGAGCTTCATGTAGTTTTATGTTGTTACGGAAACGTGCCACGGTGCCTTTAGCATTTACAACTTAGGAAATATATGAGAGATTTTACTAATTTACTAACTTTATAACAGAATGGTACCAAAACAAGCATCCTAAAATTCCGGTGTAAGTGACATAACCGTCCTGCGTTAAGGAATCTCTTTTATCTTCTTGACCTCTCTAAAAGCAAGGAGAGTGAGCAAGGGGTAGGAGAGGCGGATGTTGCTACTGTTTCTATTAGCAAAATGAAATTGATGAAAAAAATATGTCATGTGTTATATAGCATCCAAAACCTCTATACCACCTAAAGGTAAACAAAAAAGAGAATAAAATTAATTTCGTTTTGAAAAATTTTACACATCGATAACCGTAATAGATAGGTTACCATGCACTACCATGAAGGAGTATATACTATTAATATATAACTGATTTATGATCCTTGAATAAAAGTTTTCCTGTAATACAGCAAATGTGATGAAATAACTGTCAATGTCAAGAACTGTCAAGATTCATATAATGATGACAATAATGAATCTCTTCATCTGAATAATCCATATTTCCATTTGTATCTTTTCTGTTTTGAGAAACTTTATGTCAAGGGCTCTTATTTGACGAAATACAGGGGGTAGTATTGTCTTTCTTAATCAATCTGCTTTTATGGACTTGACCTCATTGGTCCCGTACCGATACATCTTCCTACGCAAAGCTTAACTATTGCCAGTCTCGAACTGTTAACTTGGACAGTTCGAGACTGGCAATAGTAAAGCTTTGCGTAGGAAGATGGTACCGATCAGTCGAAGTCTTACATTCAGGGTAGTAAAACGGTAACTCCCCCATAACTCGGACATCCCAAAAGTCAGACGCGTTAAAACAACATCCGTTATGGTTGGTTGTAGTGAAGTTGACTACACTGTTACCTTTCCTAACTAATGGACTGGTCCAAACAAAAGAAAAATATTTATAGAGAATGACTTTACTCATGATATTAAAACGGGATCGGCACTGTGATTAGTGCTAAGCTATTAATTGTCTTGCATCACTTTGGTAAGTTCTAATAAGACAGAAGGAGTGTCTAGAACTTTTTACTTCCAATTTGAAGGGGTGTTTGGCCTTCCTATCATAATAATAATGTTTTATGATAGTATATAATAAATCATAAATTCAAATCAACGGACCATCCCCTCCTTCCCCTGGTATACTGCTTATTAAAGGTAATTATTCAATCTTTCCAGGTTGGTGAAGAAAAACAAATTCAACTCGAAGACAGAAGTATAACAATGAGGACTTTAAGCCTTCAACCACTTTTATTCGGTAACATAATCATTGGGAGATCGTTACCATAAACAAAAGTGATATATATAGACGTTTTTGAAAAATCAACACGTTTTCGAAACTAAAAGAGATGCACATAGTATTTTTAAAGTTAAAGTGGTATACTTCAAAGATAGATTTAAGATTTATAATCATAACTATTCAATAAAATAATACTTTGTTTTCTATATATATTTCTTTGTTTGAAAATATCGTTGAGTTTTTCCATTTCGTAACACATTATAAACATATATGTGAAATACATTTCAATTGTAACACCGTTCCGGGTAACCCGTCCTAACGTTACAATAAGAAAATGTTGAAGTTTCGGGAAACACATACATATACATACAAGATGCCTTATCACAATTAGAACAAAAGACGGCTCAATAATATATACCAAAGTGCCAAGGATACATTGTTTATTTCTTCCAGAGATTCCAAACTTCTTAAGCGAGAGCGAGTGTGATCATTTCACCAAGCTGGCCAAGGACCAAGGTCTGCAGGCGAGCGAGACCATCATCTCGTCTTCCAGTACCCAGGGTCTAGCCATCATGGACACCAACGGAGATAAGAAACTCTCGCTTGATGAGGTACGGACATGGCTCTTTCCTTAGGTGGTTCGGGAGAGGCATGGGCATGTTAGATTACTCTTATACTCGATTAGTTTCGAGTCATACATAGATTATCTTATAAATATATGTCATCTTTGATTAAGAGATGATTATATGAGGACATTGGTCTTTCCTAAGATAGCAAGACCAGCAAGCGGGCATTTAAGTAGCTATTTTATTTGATTGAGTTTTAATTATATTTAGAAATGTAAGAGAAGCACACATATACATATCACTTTTGCTATAACACTACGTTATTTTTACAATATATAACAAGGAAGGTGAAGGTTCTAGTGATTTGACTTGCTTCTAAACTGCGGAAAATAACACGACTACAAGGAAGTATTATGAAATTATTAATCCCGAAGGTATGTAAAATCATCAGGCTTGTCTCTGATACCATTTCATTCCGCGCGGAAAAAAGCCTAACTTGCACATCCTTCAGATTTGCAAATATGTTTACAAGTACTGTGCCTATTTCAGATGAGACGTACAATAGAAAATGGTTTTGACATTTATCCTGATGATGAAGATATTCTACAATTGTAAGTTGCATCAAAATATTAAATCTTGAATTATCATATTATGTTCCTATACTTCAACATTGTTTATAAAAATTGAGGAGACATGTATGATACCGCTGTTTTGAGATATGGCTGGCTGAATCTAATGCTTTGAAAACTGTTCTTTCTCATTCAAGACCCATTCTTCCATGAGAGGTCTTTCAAGTTCAGTTTGATTCTCAGTGCTTTTTTATGAGGGTTCCATGCACGTTATATCAGATTACAAAAGTGAAGAAGCAAGCCACTTCATGTGCTTGGTTTCAATATAAAAGTACTTTTTGACCACCCTTGCTCCATAGAGACTGGAATTATAATCAATCAGGGTGACATTATCTCCGATATTCCAAGCTCTCATTCCTCTACAGAATACCAGTCACTAAGCGTTGCTCATCTTTCACGACTTCCAGCATGTTGGCTTTTAGCATTACCATACATTTTGGAACGATTCCACCTTTTATTATCATAACACCAAGATTTGAAATCAGGTTCATCACAATAATTAACGGCGACTCCTATATATAGCAACATTCGAATTCTTCTTGACAATTCCTCTCAAACACGATGCATAAAGGGTAGATACAAAATTAAGGTTGATTAAAGTTCAAATATGTTGCAAACTTGTATGGATATGTGGCAAAGGCATTCAATACTGATGTCAATGGATTTCTTTATGTATCAGTTCCAGTGTCATGTTCCTTTCTTGTTGTTTACTGGTTATGACTGATCCAGACATCACTGAGACACTGAGCGTGTTCATCACTCATATCAATTTAACTTTTCATGTGAACATTACCGATTTATAAATAAAGTTACTAGTAAGCGTCTCAAAGCAAAATCTAAACAGGGCAAGATAGCACTATAAGTCAAAATGACATGTAATTATACTTAAAGATGAATTCATTATGATTTACAGATTACATTGATTATTGCAGATATGCCGACAAGCAGTTAGATGAAAATGACGATGGTAAGTTTGGCCAATTAAGTGCATCGCCTTTGCTCAAATATACATATCTTTGACCCGACTTCTTCCTGTCTATTGGAGAAGAATTTAAGCCTTCATAATTCATTATATGAAATAAATTCGTACATTTCACGCTCAATATTTGTAATCGAGGATGATCAACAGTTAATTGTTAAGACAACGTTTCTAAACCAGTTGATGGAATAACAATCGACTAAACACGTCTCCTTGTCCGACCCCTTTCGAAACTAATTTGTTTGAACTCTTGTTGATAGATTTATCATTTTTTCAGGTCTTATAACGAAAGAGGAAATGGGGAAAATTACGCCTTACACTTTAGGAGAATATCTCAGAGAGTTTGTGACAAAACAGCCTGAAAAACACTCACGCTTCAGTAATCAGGTTTGGCTTTTCCCCGACAAATCAGATGACAAAATCTTCCGAGATGTCCAAAAGAGGTACCATTTTTACAGTTATATTTAAAGAAAAGCTTGACAATTTCAATGAACTAAGCAATATAAAACTATTACGGGTTTACATAAAAGTTCATTGTCCGCTTTCATGACTGTGAGCTAATTCTTGTAATTGGTTGATGTATAATTAATTATCTTATTCCAAAGAATTATTCATAAAGTCATGACATCAATGGGATTATCCTTGAAATCATAAACCAGGAAAAATCATAAACAATACAAATGTTGACATACAAAGGAAAACTATATATTGTTTAACATTTTGAATAGAGTAGCCGATGTAACGGACCTTCCCTTGGATTTAATACGAATGAGTGATTTTCAGGTAAGTAAAAAGCAAATGTCTGTATCATGAATTTACTTTAATTAAACGTGAGAAAACAATTGACATTTCAATTGAATTATCAACATTCAAGCTATTTTGGACTAAAAACATGCTTTCTCCCACTCATTATCTTAAAATATACCTGAACGCATTCATACAAATCATATTAATTCAACAACATCTACTTTCTAAGAAAAACAGATAATAGAACTTGCTCAACTAATAGTTACAATTAAGAGTCAGCAAAATTGTGAATTATTTCAAAATGAAAATATACTACGTTTCTATATTTTGATGAATATTTAGTCAGAAATCATCAAATTTGAGAAATTACCGCTTCATTTTGGTTTATTATATAAGAACATTATGATTTAAGGTTATTTGAATCTTGTAACTGTGACTGAGGAGCGAACATCCTTAAAATCTGACTCTCCTTCATATTTGTAGTTCCTTTTCCGGTGCTATGTCTGCAGGTGGTTCAGTACGACAGCAAGGGACACTACAACGCACACTATGACTCCTCCTCCGTTGATCCCGAACTACATTGCTGTAGGAGGTTTGATAAGAGGCCATGTAGAATTTGCAGGTGAGGATTAGGATACGCAGGGCTCCTCTATTATCCTTGTATCTATCAATATCAATAGCGGCATTACCCGGATAACAGGTCCGTTTGATATATGTTTGCTTCAAGTTCCTCGCATAACATTGTTTAATTGACTGAACAAAACTACTTGCTAAACAAAGCCATGAATAACATAGGTTTTGGCACTACCCGGATAACAGGTCCGTTTGATATATGTTTGCTTCAAGTTCCTCGCATAACATTGTTTAGTTGGTTGAACAAAACTACTTGCTAAACAAAGCCATGTATAACATAGGTTTTGGCACTACCCGGATAACAGGATCGTTTGATATATGTTTGTTTCAAGTTCCTCGCATAACATTGTTTACTTGGCTGAACAAAACTACTTGCTAAACAAAGCCATGAATAACATAGGTTTTGGCACTACCCGGATAACAGGTCCGTTTGATATATGTTTGCTTCAAGTTCCTCGCATAACATTGTTTAGTTGGCTGAACAAAACTACTTGCTAAACAAAGCCATGAATAACATAGGTTTTGGCACTACCCGGATAACAGGATCGTTTGATATATGTTTGCTTCAAGTTCCTCGCATAACATTGTTTAGTTGGCTGAACAAAACTACTTGCTAAACAAAGCCATGTATAACATAGGTTTTGGCACTACCCGGATAACAGGATCGTTTGATATATGTTTGTTTCAAGTTCCTCGCATAACATTGTTTACTTGGCTGAACAAAACTACTTGCTAAACAAAGCCATGAATAACATAGGTTTTGGCACTACCCGGATAACAGGTCCGTTTGATATATGTCTGTTTCAAGTTCCTCGCATAACATTGTTTATTTGGGTGAAAAAAATCTACTTGCTAAACAAAGCCATGAATATCAGGGTGTTTAGGGTTCCCTACGATGATGTAACACGATTGATTTTAACACAATTTCAGCTATTCTGTAAGATGCAAGAGCCGCAATGTCAATTTGATGAGTTCACATTACGGGATAAGAAAACGAGGAGAACCGTGCATTCAATGTAATAAACTCCGTATCATACATTACTGCTGTTTGATGCTTTTTCATGGCGCTATGTTTGTTGATTGTGAAGAACCTTCACATTCAGTTCTTTCAAGGATCAATCATATATTTTCAGAAACCTAACCCGACCCTTACTTTAAAGCAATTATGGTTTAAAACTATATTTAATGACTAGTTCATTGCTAATAATCATTATATCAATTTATTTGCTGTTATTTATTTGTGGTGGGTTAGGGCCTAAGCTTGCAGTACATTTCTTTATAGATAGGGCCACAGAGTAGGTTGTTGGAGTCAAAGATGTAAAAGTTCATAAATAGTGTAATTATATCGAGAAGTAGTGATTTATTCCGAAAACCAGCATCTAAGTGCTTATAAGTTCAATTCAGTAACAATACACAGGTTAAAGTCGTGATTTGTGGTCGAAAACCGGACAATGGCGCTCGCCAATGACTCAAACGTAATTTTTTACAACTTCTTAACAGAAGTCGCAAAGACAAATATTGATTGGTAGTGTTCAGTAGGGCATATAACTAATATATCTGTAAATGCGAAGGAGAATTTTGACTTCCTGACACTGATATGGCCGTTTTTCATAAATCTTTGAGAACAAGAAAATATTACATAATTTGGGCATTTTAGCGATATCGATGAAACATTCGAGGAGAAATTTGACCTTACTCAGGACATATGGTATTTTGGCTCTCATTTTAGCCAAAGAAACAATCATCTAACATACTCTAGGTCACTTTAACCCATACAAAACCTTTTCTCTTAAAATTCATCCTGGCCAATCCGATGTTTTACAGCCGAACTCTTCCCCGACCGAGTTGTTTCAAAGGCTAATTTTGAGTAGATGGTTTGTTCGAAAATTTTCATTCTAAGATGACTATTTGACTTACTGAAATCCGAGCTTGAATTCCAGAGCCACAGGGTACGTTGTTAGAAATATAGAAAATAGTCATAATTAGACTTTAATTTCTTAGATATTCTTAACTCCTTCAGGTATATGACTGTGTTGTTTTACCTGAACGATGTCGATGAGGGAGGAGAGACGGCTTTCCCTGTCGCAGACAACGCTACCTTTGACGAACAGGTGAGAACAATTATCTTACCTATAATCATCAAACACCTGTCGCAACAGATCATATAGGTGTCGTGTTAGCACACAGAGATTGATTCGATTTGAACTACTTTGACATCATAAACCATGACTTCACATACAATGTTTAGGGCTTTGATAGCCATTGAACAAACATAATTATTTAGGTTTTACATTCGCTATAAAATTAACAACAAGCGATTGACACACAGGCGCCAGACTCTGAATTTACAATATCATGTAAGTATATGTACATGTAGCTAAACTAACATAAACAAGTTATGACAGAGTCGTGTCTGCAATAGGACCGGAAATCTGTCTACGAAGTTTACAGAGGATCCTGAGCCAGGAAACCATTTCGGGTCCTATTGCTCGCCCCCCCCCCCCCCGCGCCCCCCCCCCCCCCCCCCCCCACTAATTTTAGGGGGAAAAAAACTTTTTTTGCTCTTTATTTCAATGTGTGTATGAAAAAATAGAATATTATAAGTTTCATGAGGCATCTGACCCTTTTCTGCAGATTGAGAACGTGACGTGAACATTAAATGCCTGTATTTGGTCTCACCGACGTTGTAAGCGGGTGTTTTTCTTTAATAAATAATCTGTCATGACCTGGTGCTACGGGCCTGTATACTTACATGATATTGTAAATTCAGAGTCTGGCGCCTGTGGATTGCCACTAACATGACATCGTCTACCGCCCTTAATAATGAAATGAGTAAGATGCTCTTCAAATATTGCGTTAAAGAGCCACTCCGTGAGTTGTTCGAGTCATATATGAAAAACTTAACCAATGGTGTCATTTGATCGCGAAGTATCGACTATTACCAAAAAGACACATTTTAAAGCTTATTGGTTTTGTACAGCGACAATATGAAGGTAGAACGTCGCAATCATGATCGAAAACCGGACAGTGGCGCTTGTCAAATAGTCAAACGTAATTTTGGAGACTTATCTAAAACAGCCAGGAGGGCAGTTAGGAGTTGATAGCGTTTGTTAGGTTATATAACTAGTATCCATGTATATTGGACGTGATATCTACACCTATGTGCATTTATAAGGATGTTTTTAGATTTTCATTGAAAACCAGTATTTGTCATATATACCCTATGTCTTTTGGACATGAAAAGATAAGATGTATTGTTTTTATATCACCACATATGACATTTAGGTTCGTTTCAAAGGTAAATAATATGTATGAAAATCACGGAGTGGCTGTTTAATGTCAAATGAGTTGTGATGACCATAACTGACTGGTTTCTGTGCAATCCACCAATGTCACCATTTAGAAAATTTTGATTGCAAAATTTTATACTGCATCGGGCATACGTAGGCACCTTGCTGAATATATAGACGATAAGTAACATTGCGATCAAAGTTTCACTAATTCTGAACATTATATCATTTCCTTTTTTTCAGTTATTTAGAGGGAGTCGGTTGATGAATCTTTACCGGCGATGCAGCGATGCGAATCTATCCGTGACACCGGGCAAGGGGAAAGCTGTCCTGTGGTATAATCATTACGTCAATGAAGATAATCAGTGGCTTGGTGACATGGATCTGTATAGCATTCACGGGGGATGTGCGGTCAAAGCCGGCAAAAAATGGATTGCAAATTTCTGGATAAAAGTGTCCGATAACAAGGCAGAAGATATAAAATTATTTGAAAAATTGAAATATCAAGATTGAAACAAAATATTTACTTCATGTGAATAAATGAGACTTATTTTTCACTCAATTTTTCCAGTGTTTACAAAAATTGAATTTTAAGAATTGGGAATGGGGATTTTGTCCCTTCTTCGTTTAGAAACTATGTATATTTCACTTGACTTTACAAACTCAGCATTCAGTTTTACTTGAACCATGGCAAAATAAAATTTAACGCTTCATTGATAAAATGTTGTTCACAACCAATTACTTTTTAAGTATTATTTGTTTAATTGTACATTTTAAATTTTATCATTGTTTTATTGTATCAATAAATTAAGTAATTCTATTCAAAATCAGTGTATGAATTTTCAAGAATTGATTTAAAATTTGATCCTGACAATGTATTGAATATTGAATTATTTCATTCAAATAAACAACCTATGTACTTTGTATGTTTATGGTATTTATATTACTATATAGAAATGCCTTTAAGAATGAATCAATTGAATTTCATCAAAGAAAAAGATAAGAAATTATGATTGTCAATGTCATACTGCTAATGACATAAGAATGATATGAGCTGAATAAGTTATTACAGGAGGAAGAATGAGGAATGAACAAGTTTTGCTTTGCATGACGGTCTGAGGCTGATTAGATTCAAAGAAATAAAAGCTTCAAGATATTGACTCTACTGGGATGCTAAATCATTCATATGATTGATAACGGTATAAGGATCTATACCGAAACGTCGCAACTGTGTAATAAAGAAGTTGTATATCCATATATCATTGTCATCTTTATACTACCAACTTCTAGAATGCCACTGAAACAATTCATTCTTGAGGAGTTTCTTCTCAACATGGTCTGACTACAGCCCCACTAGTCGCTTGTTAAGTAAGTACTTGCTTGTTAAGTAAGTACTTAAGTGCAGACAAAACCTAGTCATTAGCAGACCAAGCCAAGCATCATGTTCAAAACATGGGTGGCAGTGACCAGGTTTTATGAATAGTTCACAAGAGTTACTTGCTTCTAGCTACAGTGCCTAATGCTTTTGCAGGACGAGTGCAGTGCGGTTGGGTAGCTGACCTTATGTCAGAACCTGCAGTGTTGAGAGTAACTTCCCCGAGATGGAATAAATTTGTAACACAAAGGAGTCAATATTTTGAAACTATAATTCCTCGTAAAATAGTCAATTTTAATCAGACGGTGACAGCCATAAACTTTGTAGGGTTTGGGCTTAAATCTAAGATACTTATTATATTTATTGCTGATACCTATAAATACATATAAATATGCCCAAATTTACTTTGAGACTTGGCTCAAACAGCTGCCATATAAAAATATTTTAAAAACTTTATGTCAGCAGGATTTATTTTACTCCTATACATCATATCAAAGAAGATAATCATGAAAATATTAATGACATTTACAACTGATTTTGTTGTTTATGTGATTGTTTACACGCCATCTGTATGAGATATTTATCAATATCTAAACTATTAAATGAAAGATTAAAAAACATAAGACTACAATACACTGGATTGATGATATTTTATTTTCTCTCGTCTTGAAAGAGTTGATGATTCAAAATGAACTTAATTACATGAACTGCTTTTTATTCTGTATCTAACCAAAATAAAAAGCAAATATGATGAAAGTAAGGTTATCAACAAAAAATGTCATCAAATATGTGTGATCTCAGACATTGTCTCTGCTCTTTTAAAATGAAAAATCTTTCTACTGACAAAGAGCATTTTAAGATCACTCATCTGGCATTATGGAGCAAAGGAAATACAACTACAGGACTTTAGTTGTGAAACATGACCCCTGGGAATTAATCATTGTGCATTGTTTGCTATATTTGGTCACCCAATCAAATTCCACCAATGAGGACTCATCTTTTGTCATATTAATATGACGTGGATCATCCAAAAAAAAAAATGTTTCTTCACATATTCTTGAGTCACAGTATCCATATAATTTGACATTTAACTAACGTTTAAATTGTCTTCAATCTAATTGCAGGTCTTAACATTTCACGGACAAATGATGACAACTAAAATACATTTGATTAAAACATTACATCAATTCAGCTCCACTCTGTATCTAACCAGAAATGTGGAGCAGTGATACCAAAATGAAAAATATTAGAAAACAAACAAAGTGAAACCACATTGTCAACACAAACATATACGGCCATGTATTTTGCTCTTACTCTGTATCTAACCAGACAGAACAATGACCACCTAAGAATAAAACAGGAAATAAGAACCAACAACATACAGCTACTATTCTCATATAGTTTGAACCATTTCTGACCAAATAGACCCCTGCTCTCTATTCTGCTCTGATGATAGTAAATTAATGAAATCCCTACAAATTGTCCTTGTTACCGGTACATATAATTGTAAAGAGGTATAGAGCAAATGGGGCCATCCTCTTAGACAAAGCAAGACTTTTGAGATTTAATAGCACTTTCAGTGTGTACAAACATTTTGCCGAGTAAAAAAGTAAAAGAGCACTTGTAATACAAGACAGAAGCACTACAGTCATAGATTATCCTGAATTCAAAATACTTTTAAAACATTACACTGAAAACCATCTCTTTTTCTGACATCTCTCTTTCATTTAACATCCATATCCTTCCATAGTGCAAATTATATCCTGAAAACTTCAGAAAAGTTTTCACTTTGCTCTGAGAAGAACGACTGGCTATCCCTTTCTTTCTGTCTAAGTAGACTTCTTATTTCTACATAGTTCAGATTAGTTTCCTCGCCCCTTCCCTGGTTTCTGTTGTCCCCCGCCTCCACCTCTTCCTCCTCCTCCGCCTCCTCTCCCCCCACGACCTCCTGCCTGGAATGCTCCTGAAAAAAACCATGTGAATCTTTGAACTGGGTTCAAGAAATACATAGTTATGCTTATGTTAACAAAATCCGT
The DNA here is from genome assembly GCA_921293015.1 of Phorcus lineatus. Classification (NCBI taxonomy): domain Eukaryota; kingdom Metazoa; phylum Mollusca; class Gastropoda; order Trochida; family Trochidae; genus Phorcus; species Phorcus lineatus. Next base: position 43,806,183 of record OV121083.1, read on the forward strand.
ATTTCTCAAGCCAGAGTATTTACAAATCAATATACAGGTAAGCCTTGTCTTGAATCTTAAGTAAACATGCTACTACCGATTTTCTATCCAAAGAGGTTACTAAGGTAAGTTCTAACATAGCCTAGGTTACAATTGGGCAATAGTTCACAGTTCCTGCAAAATTACCAAGCCATGAAGCAACACTGATACTGTCCTAATCCCAAATTATGACAACATCTCACATCTCTAAATGAGATGTAAGATGCATCACAAAGATATAGAGACCAAGATATTTTACAGATACACGAACAGACCAAATGCCTTAATTGCAACCAAGTGATACTCTCTGAATATGTTACATGGGAGGAAATTAACAAGTAAGTATTGATCAGAGTTTCAAAAGGTATGTTATTTTACTTTCTGCTGTTTGCATGAATGAGCAACAATCTTGTCTGGCTTGAAAGAAATGGCCAAATTTGGAAAAGGACTAGCTTATTTTCAAACTACAAGCTGCATTGACACTGTAAACTTCATACACTATTACCATCTTATTCTTTTATTCCTGACGTATTTCATATTTCTTTTCCTATTTCTTAAGTACTCAGTAAAAATAAATATAAAGATTCATTATGCTCATGAAGCGTTCCTGGATCAGCAGGCAAAGTATACGGTTAAAACTGTTACCTCGGCCACGTCCCCTTTGACCGCCACGCCCCCTCATGTCACCGCGACCCTTGTTCTTCTGCAACACTTCCTCCTTTACCATGTCGATGACCTCGTCGGGAATACGCAGGTACTTGATTGTGCTTCCTCGGATGTAACACTCCGGCATCCTCCAGAAACGGTCTCCATCCTATCATAGGATGCACATTTCATGTTTAACATCATTATGAAAATTAATGTTTACATAACCACAAATATACTTCACTATTTTCTTTGGAATATATGAATGTCTTAATACAATATTGTATAGTGCGTCAAAGGTCGCTACTCAAATATGTTCAGTTTGGTAATGAAAGACGTTTTTGAATGCCACTTTTGATGGGCCGATCTATCAGGCCACAAACCAGTGAATGCATGACTGGTCACACGCCCTTCTCGTGACGTCATAAACAGAATCATTGCCTCGTGATCTTTACATCTATAGTAACAATATCACGGGAAAAAAAAAAAAATTAACGATATTCATAGAATGTTTTCCACTAAGTTAGATAAATGTATTAGAATTTTATGGCCCCTAGCTCAGGTGGGATTTTTCACAGCCGATAATTATGCTGTCTTAATGAAAGCTAATTAAAGGTGTTTATTGGACATATTAACAAAAATCAAGTCCAGTTCTTATTTTGTTGAAAAATCTTTCAACGAAAATCCAGAAGAGATGAAGTCGAGGTTAGCGGTCGTTTAAGGTATTCATAGAAACACCTAAATACAAAGAGCAGGGGTAAAGTGCCTGTCTGTAGTTTTATTGCTGGGAGAAATCCCAAACACCATCGTTGGTATGCATTAATGTAACACCAAGCATCACCTGGTAACAGTTGTGCTTGGATGAAACAAGCTGAATGAGAGACAAAGAGTATGTATGCTTTCTCTTTCCCTGTATATTTAAATTATTGGATAAAGCCTGCAATATATATGATGACTACGTATATCAATGAAATGTAAATCAACAACAGTAAATGAAGGCAAAGTGTATGTATGTGTTCTATTTATGTATAAATTTTGTTTATTGGATAGAGCCGGGAATATTATAAATACTATGTATGCCAATAAAACTTAAATTGAGAATAGTTTTATATAAATATAAATCTTTCATCAATAATATTTGTTTCTTCAGGTTTTTCAATTCATATGTATGCAGTCAAATCAAGACTTGCAGAATGAGGACCTAAACTGTATTCAAGGTTCCTTTCTAATATGCAGTCCTAGCTCAGGATCATAACTTACCCTGGAAGTGCAGATAACTTCCCTAAGGTTGATATTCATCCAGTTGTCACAGCTAACTAAATGGCCATTGTATGTTTCACCATTCTTTAACTCCACCAGCTGAAATAACATTAAATAAAAGTTTATTCTCTGAACGACACATTTGCCTCAGTAACCAAACTTTGAGGGTAATCATTGAGAGAAAAAAACCATTTAATCTGCCGAATATAGAGAGCCAATCAACGTCAATACTTGTGTGAATATTGACTTTAATCAAGCTTTTGAAGGCCAAAATGAGTAAAAGTTAAGAAAGGGGCCCTGTGTTTGGACGGGGTAGCGACCGAAGTGCGGCATCGTTTCCACTCAGATATTTTGCCGATAGTTGGCCGAAAGGTTTGTTTACCTGTAGATTTTTGCGTCGTGATGCGCCAATGTGAAATTAAAGTGCATAACAGAAAAACAACACTTTTGGCCGTATTTTAGACGATTTTATTATCCCGATCGGGGTGTTGGTTCCCGGATGGGAACTAGTACCTGATCAAGGGGTGTGTAGAACCTGGTTACCAAAGATCAGATGGATCTTTTGGACTAATACTAAAATTTGTGTTTAATACTGTGGTCTTTTAAAATAAATATATATATATATATGGACTTACCATAGGGTGATTGACAGCAGTTCTTAACAGAGACAAAGGCAACTGTAAAAAAAATATAAATTTGTAAAGTAACTTCACCATTATTTCATCTCATGGCAAGTAATTAGTGAGTTTAATATCCAAGTCAAGAGTCAAGAGAGTTTATTAGGTTTAAAAACAATACAATTTAAACTCATTATTTTCTTTGGACATGGCGATGTACACTCATTAATAAATTCGACAATTTCAAAAGAAATTCACTAAACAACAATTGGCGACAAAAATATCCAAGTTGTACGTGCTAGTCACTGTAATCAAACAGAAATAACAAGTAGGCTACGCACTTTCAATCCCCAAACGACTAGAACTTTGAATAAACACAGAATAAAACATATTTAAGAACACTATGTGATTAGGTATGTTTCTTTCTGCCAAAAGATCATAAAAAGTTACCATAGTTTATAAACGTTGATGAACAATATACAGAAATGCACAAACGCGTCTTTCAAATCATGCTTCCAAAGTAAAACGGATACACAAACTTTGACAATTGTTGGATTGTCGTAAACAAGTATACTCTGAACACTTCCTTTTCGTTGTGAAATCTCACGTACTTCTGTGTACGGAGCTAAAGCCAAATATTTAATCTTAATATATTAAACACAACGATTAGAAACGGCAAAGGATAATCGTATCAGACCACAAAATAAAACAGGAAATTAAAATCTAAACGTTCATATCAATTATCATTCCATACATATTTTACGACATTGCCGAAAGTGGGAATTGACCATCAACAAATGCACGTGTATTTTGGCGCAGTAGGTTAGATTTAATTCATTTAGTTATGATGTAGTTAGATTATATATTGTTGATTTCGATGCCAAAATGAGTACTAGAAGATCAGAGTTGCAGGAAGACAACGCTGTCACCAAGAAATGCAAACTTTCAAGCTATGAAATCGTTAAACTGAACGAGCAGCTGCCTTCCCTGATGACAACATGCAGAGATGCCTACCAACAAAATAGGTGTTTTTCAGATGGTAAGTGTGATTTTAAGATTTTACATGAATTTTTTCCATCAATTTGATATCATTCTCAACACCATATAGTTATTTTATTGGAATTTCTACCCTTGATCAGTTTTCTAAACATGCAATTCTTTAAACTTCCTGACACTGAGTCTGATATGGCAGTTTTTCATAAATCTTTGAAAACAAGAAAATATCTTAAATTGGGTATTTTAGCAATAAGGATGCAGCTCTAGAGTGGCTATTTGAACTTAATTTATGGCATATAGTATTTTGGCTCTTATATGAGCCACAGATAAAAATCATCAAACATACTCTGTGTCACTTTAAAAAGGAATTTAAATGATTGTTGGAGACATTGTTGAAAGAAATACTTCATTTTGTGTAAACAGAAGACTCTTTAACATAACAACAAAATAAAAACATTGATATACTTAAAGAAATATAAAATATATAAATTTTGCTTCCAAGGAAAATACTTGTCTCAATGTCCAATCATTGTTTTGTTTCTTCGTGTTACTTAAAGTCATTGTCTCATTTTTGCAAGGCAAATTGTAATGCATGCCGGACAAATATTTCACCACTCACAGAAATCTTTCCCCTGACGTTTGCAACAATTTTCAGAACTCTGCAGGCATTCTAGCCCTCAATAAGTAAGTTCAAACTACCCTACCCTACCCTAATATTACGTGTTTTGCGAGCGTTAGTCCTTACCACGTCATTTCGCCAAGGCCGTGACGAAGAACACATAAAATTTCCCAGCTGAATATCCAATTTAAAGAGCTAATAGCTTACCCTTTTTCAAATACTGAAATAAAAAAAAGGTGGTTAACTCAATGAAGAATGCGTCTGTCATAAATATCGGCGCTACAATTTCTAGATTTCCGGTGTTTCGCACTCGCGATGGGATTGCACTTGATTCGGTACCTCATCGGTCTGAAACGGCTTAAGCCAATAAGCTACTTCATCCAAAATTGTAAAACGGGCATAAAAATGAAAACTTTTGCAAACGCGACAGGAAATATTTGTGTTAGTGATCAGATTTTGTTCGTGAAGAATAATTAGTTCAGTTTAGTTGCCTTACAAAAATGAGACTATGACTTTGATTAAGAGGAAATGTACATTGGAGTTATTAAACAAGATGAGTCCATTAAAAGTTTTTATGAATTGGGATTAGTTCAAGAACATTTAACATTTAACACCTCATCAATTTTAGAAAAATAAACTGCCTTGTTAACAAGCAAGCTAGATAATCTTGGTTCTTTCTATTTATGTGCATTTGCACATTGGCAGTCTGGCATGAGCAGATGTATTTTTGTTCTTCCCTGATAACCTATCTATGTAATAATTTTGGCTTGATTAAAAGAATTTGAGTTGTGTTGATATTTTGATGCTTATGTAAAATGATTAGAGGTGACATACATGATTTTCTATAACATAATGTATGCATGGAGGGCTACGGGCGGCGCTAACCTACGCTAATAGAATGGAGTTAATCATTGAATGGCAAAGCTGTGGATCAAATAAATGATGCACAACGGTACAAAAAAGTATATGAATTTAGGGGGGGAGTACTGTTAAAACACAGGAATGACACTCGTGAAAAGTTCCACATTTTAATTGTGACGTTTTAGGGGTCGTTAGGCCCCCTTCATCAGTTGGTCTGATGAAGGGGGCCTAACGACCCCCGAAACGTCACAATTAAAATGTGGAACTTTACACAAGTGTCATTCCTGTGTTTTAACGGTACTCCCCCCCCTAAATTCATAATGTATGGAGTTTTCTTCTCACCTAAATCCTGCATCTCTAGGTGCACGAACCTCTTATCACTGTAAAGATGTACTTCAAGGTTAATTGGGCCGGTCTGACTGAATCACTGCAGTAAATGCCCCTTGCTCTTAACTGAATAATCTTGATCTTTATGATCGCACTGAAGAGCCCCCAGGCTTAATACGTTTACAGAAAAAACACATAAAAATTATATTTTTGGCTTGAATGGCAAAAACATTGAAACATCTCAAAAAATTTTTGCTATCTAAAAGGTTTATTATGCGCACCAAAAACTGCTATAAAACCTAAAACCTAAAAAATGCTTATATATAAGGCCTTCAAGTATTGAATAAAGAGAAAAAAAGTTATTAGACACTATGAATAAATTGTTTCAGTGAACTAAGTTTGTGTACATTTTTTTCAGAAGGAAACACCTGTAATTTTAATCAAGATCCTTTTACTCACTGTATGGTGACAAACTTTATACAAGATGAAGATTTTCTCAAGGATTTGCAAGATGAACTCCTGACAGTGCCCTTTGCAGAGAAGAACAACGACCTGTACAAATTCAAACAGGTGAATAGTTTTGATTACTTACTTCAAAGATTCTGCCAGCTTGGGATGTGGGGGTCAAACCGGAAGCTTCACCAATGCACACTTGCTGTCAACACTTAATATTCCGAGAGCTTAATCATTCACCCACTGCTACTTCATAAAAGAAATAGAAGACAAGTAACCGTTTCTTAAAATATCCTTTTCATCCATTTGCTTTCTGATACATGTGAAGTTTAACAAATTCTTAGATTGAAAGCATAAGAAAGAAAAAACTTTTAAAGATGAACAAAGAGTATTGTTATATTTTGGATCACACTATCTTGAAATATCACAGAAATCGTAATTGCTAATAAAGATAAAAGTATAGAAATAGAGCCTGCTGATCACTAGATTAGTGAAAAGAAGCAAAATTTCAGGTTTGTCACTCTGCACATGGCTTAGGATTTTCGGTTAGAGTGTAAAATATGTTTGGAAAGGTGCTATTGTGCTTAAAATTCTAATGTGGGATGGTGTTTTTGAGAGAGGGTTGTTTATACACAAATCAGTTAAGTGTGAAATGTGTTTATTCTTTCTAGAGCACTGACTTGAAGAAAACATCATCCCCAGCCATTGCTCATCTCAGGTAAAGTATTACTATCATTGTATTGTATATATTATTAGTGTATGATCATTATAGTTTAGGTAAAATGGCATTAGTCTTTGATTAAAAGTTTTTTAGTAATTTTATTTCAACAATCGTCCATCCATATGCAATAGGTAAGAATATTTTTGAACAAATAATGTTTTGAAATCAATGTTTGGCCTTAAAGTATACATGTATAAAATTTTGTCAGAATAATCATTCATGTTTATACATTAGGTAAAGCATGTCCTTCAATGAATGACCTATTAACATCACTATCAAGATAAAAATAATCTTATAAGATGGATATGAATATAGAAAATAGTTTCAAGTCATAGGATCACCATTGCAAGGCAACTAAACTGAAATTATTATTCTTCACGATCACTTAGACCAATCTTTCCTGTCGCGCCTGCAACGATTTTCATTTTATGCCCGTTTAACAGTTTAGGGTGACGTGCTTATGTCGTCTGCCGTTTCAGCCCGCAAGGCAAATGAATCGAGTGTACCCCATGCGTGTGATATACCATAAATCTAGTAATTGCATCACCAATTCTTATGACATATGTATTCTTCATTGAGTTTATCACCTTTTTGTATCTGAGAAAGGTAAGCATTAGCTATTTTCATTGCATATTCAGTTTGGAAATTGCATGTGTTCTACATCATGTTGCTCAAGAAGGGTGATAGGTAGGTTACTTTGAATTTCAATATTGAGGTCTAGCATGCAGGCAAAGGTCTGAAAAGTTTTGCAAACATCGGGGGAAAGATTGATGTGAATGATAAACTTTTTGTCTTGCGTGCATATTAGATTGCCTTGCAAAAGTGATCCAATGACTTTTAGAAATGGCAGCTTCATCTCTACCATCGTGCCAGTACAGTTGTTAGTGCATGCCACTTTTTACAGTCAAGTATGTCTGAGATTTTGGGTGATATTGATTTGTAACTGCAGGAAACTGCTGTGTGAAGACTTCCATGCCTGGCTGGGTGAAGTGACGGGGATTCCCCTCTCCTCCAATGTCGACATCTTCTGTTCACAGTACAGGTATACAGGTAACATCGACAGTTATTTCCCTTTGATATTAAAACGAATTGCAGCGGACATTTTAACTCTGGAATCAGTAGACAGCAAATATATCAGTTGTTTCAGCGTTCATACCCCTTCCTCATCTTGCCAACAATTTGAGCTGGATGCAAAGAAAATCGTCTGCGATATTTATTTTTTTGTAAGCTAGCGATAATCATATCCTACCGACAGTGGTAATTCACGTCACACCTTACCACACATCCTTTGTCACAATGTGACCAATTTCTTGGGCCCACAATAGAGTTCACTGATCGATCACTGTTAGTTGCATGTGCAATCAATGAAATTGATGCAAACTAAGCTTTCAATCAGCTGTTTACAGGAATAGAGTTCCTTCACCTCTACTATACACACATCTTTCAAGACCCAACAGCATAAATATGAAGAACATATTAATGTTTTAACCATATTAATTGTTCTTTTAGATAGTTATCTCAGGGGGTCATTTTGGTAAATGTTCACTCTTTACACTATAGATTCTCAAATCAAACATGGCAATCCATGCACCTTAAGGTCTATATTACTCCTTGATGCAAAGATATTATGATGATATACTGAACAAAATAAGTTAAGACCGCCCTGATTTTCCATATTGAGATACACTACAGATCATATGATAATCCATATGATGCTTAGATTTTGAATATTGGGGTGGTCCTTAATTTGTTTTGTTGAGTATACATTAGTAAAAATAATTTCATGTTTTGATTCCCCACCCCCAGACCTGCTGCTATGTCACGATGACGAGCTGGAGGGGCGGAGGATCGCCTTCATCCTCTATCTGGTTCCCGACAGCTGGGAGGAGGCTGACGGAGGGCTTCTGGAACTCTTCGATGTGGACGGTGAGTTTTAGTGCAGTTTGTTTTGTTTTGTGTGAATCGATTTGGTGGAAATGTGGGTGGTTTTGGAACTCATCAATGTTGCAGATGATTTTGAGAACTTTGATTTTAGTGAAAATATTTTGTTCTTTCTTTAGAACTGTACTCAATGAACAGTTATGTTGAGGTTATTACGTTGTACTTCTCTCTGTATTTGGACCTTTTTCATTTCTGGACTGAGTACCAAGTCATCAAGAATTAACCATACTCTAGTTATTAATATGACTGTCTCGATCTGTTGCAGAAAATGGCCAGCCTAACAATATTGTCAAGTCTATCTGCCCATCTAGGAACTGCATGCTCTTCTTTGAGGTGACAGAGGCGTCATTTCACCAGGTAAAGAGTATGGCTTAGTCCCTACTCTGAAAGGATATGTACAAGGCATTTTCACAGGGTTCAAATGATGGTTTCTGGGATATGTAATGGAGTATTTGAGTGCTAGGTTTAGATGTTAAATTTGAAATTTGATCAACAAAGCACACAGCACCATTAACATAGTTCATTCGAGTTTTCTTTATTTATTTTCACCATTAACAAGTTTGTTGTGATAAATAATTTATATATGGCTTTTGTAGGTTGCGGAGGTTGTGTCTGAGAGCAAGTGTCGCCTGTCGGTGAGTGGCTGGTACCACGGACCCCCCATCTCGCGGAGGAAACCCTACATGGAGCCTCTTCCTCCCCTAGTCTCCCCTAACAATATTGATGTAAGTTTGAGGGCCAATGATCAACCTATTAATGAATCCTGATGTTATGTGTCTTCAATGGAACATCTGCTTTGAATATTTAACTGCTTGACTATGCGCTCTTGATGTAGAGAATACTAGTAAATAGATTCTGTTTGATTCACAACCTTATTTTCCTTTTCCTTAGTGTTTTGACAATAATGCAAATGAATTAAATGGAATGTTGATTATTTTGGGAGAAATTATGGTATTAAAATGTGTCAGGATATCACTTATTATCAGGGATCCTTATGTTGTTGTGAAAAAAGAAAAGAAAGAAAAAGATGTGAAGATAATCCATGATCCTAACTCATAAAGTTTGCAGTGTTAATCAGACAATATGTCACTGCAGTCCACTACTCTATTAATCATTTTGTTTATGTCACATGTAATCATTAAATAAATTTAAGAGAAGATGTTTTGCATACGGATCACCACTTATTACACAGCAGTTCTTGTTTTCTGCAATATCTATTACCCCTTCCATGCTGTTAAGTGTTGTAATTGGCCATAATCTGAATAACTAAGTAAAAAATGTGAGACTGAGATATCGAACTTTCCATAATCCTGTAAGAAGTTCATGTATGAAGGAAGGTCGGTGGGTTGCAGGAGGATGACCTTTACAGCTGGATTAACCCCATCTACCTCAACCCAGAGATCCAGGCCGACATCAAGGAGAAGTTTGAGAATGACTCTGAGATAGAACTGAAGGATTTCCTCCAGGTACTAGTTTAAGAGTTCTTTGTTCAGTTTGGTATCATACTTATATCTCATTAAACATTATTTCTGATAAAGGAGGTCATACAACCTCCGAAACGGCACATTAAAATGTTGAACTCATTCAAAGTGTTTTGTGACATACACTTTGTTTACACATGTGCTGTTGTTTTTTCAACCTTGGGAACCCTGCAAGGTATAGTTTGAAGTAGTCTCCATCATCCATCACAGGCTTCTTTTTAGCCCTTCTGCAGTGATCCTAATTTAGTGTTGTCATCATCACCTAATAGTTGCAACGTCGGGATACTAACTGGACTTGAAGTAGATTTGAAAGCTGACACAGAATCAATGTTTCACACTGAAATTTTTTGTGTCTTGCAGTTGAAATTGATGTTGTGTAGCAAACAGCTTACACAAGTTCCCTGATTTGTTTGTTTGTTTGTGATGTATTGAATCGTTTGCCCTTGACTGTAATTCAACCAAAAGTAGCATCAAGCAAGGAAGCAGGGTCAGTAGTTTGATTCTGTATTGATGTTTCACTATTTTGTCAGGAGGACAAATACAAAGCGGTGCTGGACGCCATGTCTAATGTTAAGGTGAACTGGACCAAAAGAGGCCCTGCTAACAAGAGGTGAGTCACCCAGATGATCACTGTCTTGCGTGTTTGTGTGTTAGTAGGCAATACTATTAATTATCCCCCGCCCAACGTAGTTGGCGGGGAATATTGAAATGGTCTCGTCCGTCCCGATAATGTTTCCGGAGCACAACTCCAAAACGGTGAGACCTAGCTCGACGAAACTTAGTATGTGTAGAAAAACAACATGATCACTGTTCAATATTCCACAACTAGTATCCTTAACTACCCTTTCCCTTTGGCGGGGGATATAGCTGACTCTGTCTGCTTGTTTTTAACTTAAATTGAGGATGTGAGTTTAAAAACATGATTTATTACTCAGCCGTGTAAGATACCGCAGTGTAATATTCACACGGTGATAACTTATGTAATATTGCTGCACGTATGACGTCAAAATATTGTGTGGTTGTGACATCACAATGTTGGCCTGCCGTCACAATGATGGCCATGTTGCAGAAATGTTCCGTTCAGTACACTTTCGGCAATCATGCTTGATTTCTGATGTCAAGAAATAAACAGAATACTAAATTTCCTTCAATTCAATACTATTTTTTTATATTTTTATTAAACTTGTTAATGATTTGGTATCAAACCCGCTTTCGTTTGTTTTATACTGTATCATTAACTCGTTTATTAAGAATAGTATCAAATGGAAGGTCGTTTAGTATCCTCTATAATGGAAGGATGTACAAAGAAAAGATAAATAGCAAAATTTCAACTCTTTGCTTACAACAATTCAACCATTCAGCCCCACAGAGGAGAACATGTTTCAGGACTTGTACATTTTCTGATCTTTTCCTTTCTTTCATAATCAATAAATATTTTGGCCATCCTCCAAGGTTTTTTTAACAAACTCATGTAGTAAGTAGAGGGTACTTAAAGACCTTCCATTCAATACTAATTTTATCAAAATTAGTTGATTTCATATAAAACAAACAAAAGTAAGTTTGACACCATTCTCAAGTTTTAAAAACATACGTGTAACACTTGTTTAATATCGCCATATAAGAATCACACTGCAGTACCATACACAGGTGAGTAAGGTAAGAGCCATCTTCTCCACCAGTGTGCATCTCGCAATGAGCAAAAAATTTGTAATGCATAAAGAGGCAGATGTACCTGGGTCATTGCTTAAGTACCCTAATGAAAGTGACATACTTCCAGTTGGGTGAATGTAAAAGTAGGTTCAATATAAAAACAGAAACTAAACTAAAACGTTCAAGAGAAAATAGAATTGTTGTTGCACAAACTAAAATTATTCAAGATTCAAGATTCAAGATATTTTATTTGTAGAAAGGCCAAAGACCCAAAGTACAAATTAGATTGCAAGAATATGTTACAGAGTTACCATTTTTTCTTTTATACATTCAAATACATGTTTAAGGAATTTTGCAAGATTAACAAGAAAGATATTATCATTCAAAAGACATAAATTTGAAGCATTATCATTAGTGTTGCTTTTACAATCTGGAATGAAACGTTCTCTCTCTATAGCAAAATAAACACAGTCATACAATACATGTTTTTCACTTAGTGGTACATAACAGTGTTTACAGATGAGGGTGTCATTACTATACAAATTGTTTCTGCTCAGAAATCCACTTCTAAATAAGGTTAATACACGTCTATGTTCACACGAACCTATGTTTAACAAATAATTTTCACAACTAAGTAAAGACTTATGGGAACTATAAAATTTTAGGGAATCACTTTCAAGAGAAGAATGCCAATTCTGATATGAACATTCTCTAACACGTTGTCTGAAAACATGAACAAAATAATCGGGATCTCCCACTGCTTGGCTTATCCAAACGAAGCCGAAGCCATACCGAAATAATAAATATTTGACATGGTTGACCCAATTTGGTCTTTTTCTCTCAGAAATGGACAGTAACATATTATAACTTTGAAAAGCATACCTTTGGCGTTGCATTCTTAACAACCGTAGCCAATACTTAATTCACTTTACATAATAAGAAACATAAAGTGGATATCTCCCACACTCCCCGTAAGATACGGCATTTGACGATTTGTACCCGATATGGAGGACAAATTTACAAAACTTTCTATGAATAATTTCAATACAGTTTCTTTCCTCCCAACCCCAAATTTCAGCCCCATAAGTAAGAATTGGAGTAATCTTTTTGTCAAACAAAAAGAAGGAATCCCTTACTGAAAAGTCGAAACGTCTGATTAATGATTTTATTGGCCATAATGCCTTACTTGCTTGTTCCGCGAGCGTTTTACAAGCTTTTGTCCAAATTAGTTTAGGTGTTATCATTAACCCCAAATATTTATATGCATTAACAGTTTCCATTGGGTTACCATTAAAGTAGAATTTTTCGTATCTCGTCAATGGCCCACCCATTTTAAAAACTATAATTTTACTTTTAGCTACATTAATTTCCATACCCCATCTATAAGAATAATTATGTAAAGCATTCAACCTTCTTTGCAATTTTACAACACTATCTGCAATAAGTATCAAATCATCAGCAAATAACAGAGCAATGAGGTTTAACATTTCATTGGATATGAAAATGCCGTCATTAAATTGGTTTTGCAGATCACACACAAGTTCGTTAATGAAGAGAGAAAACAACACTGGGCTTAGCGTACATCCTTGCCTGACACCACTAGAGCTACAGAAATAACTTGTTAATTGTTTACCATAATTAAATGTGACAGAAGATTTAACATTAGAATACATACTTTTAATGACATTGAAAAATTTACCATGAATACCGTTTTGTAGTAAGGTAAACAACAGTTTATTTCTATTCACCATATCGAACGCCTTTCTAAAGTCGATAAAGGCACAGTATATTTTCCCTTTTTTTCGAGAGAGATATTTAGTCACAACTGCTTGGAGAACAAATATGTTATCGATCGTTGAATGATCTTTGCGAAATCCTCCTTGATAGTCCCCAATTGTTTTATTTAACTCAAGAAATAGTTCAAGTCGTCCATTCATTACATAAGCAAATATCTTACTCATGATATTAAGCAATGATATGCCGCGAAAATTGTCGGGGTCACTCATATTACCTTTCTTGTGTATAGGCATAATGATGGCAGATGTCCACGCATCAGGGTAAACACCAGAGTCGAGTATTTTATTAAACAGAGTTACAAGATATGGGACTAGTATATTCTCCGCACTTCTGTAGAATTCAGAAGGGATTCCGTCATCGCCCGGAGATTTCCCAGTTTTCAGGTGTCTAATGGCGTTGAGCACATCTTGGTCGTTGAAATTCAGAGATAAAATATCATTTTGATTTTGGCATGTATCACATAAATCTGAGTTGTGATTGCTTAGGAAGGTCGTTGTTTCTTCGGTAAAATGCACATCTTCTGTATTAGTTGGGTTCAACAGTTCTCTGAAGTATTCAACCCATGTTGAAGGAGTGACACTATTCTCCATACTGCGTGATGATATATACTGCTTACAACAATTCAACCATTCAGCCCCACAGAGGAGAACATGTTTCAGGACTTGTACATTTTCTGATCTTTTCCTTTCTTTCATAATCAATAAATATTTTGGCCATCCTCCAAGGTTTTTTTAACAAACTCATGTAGTAAGTAGAGGGTACTTAAAGACCTTCCATTCAATACTAATTTTATCAAAATTAGTTGATTTCATATAAAACAAACAAAAGTAAGTTTGACACCATTCTCAAGTTTTAAAAACATACGTGTAACACTTGTTTAATATCGCCATATAAGAATCACACTGCAGTACCATACACAGGTGAGTAAGGTAAGAGCCATCTTCTCCACCAGTGTGCATCTCGCAATGAGCAAAAAATTTGTAATGGATAAAGAGGCAGATGTACCTGGGTCATTGCTTAAGTACCCTAATGAAAGTGACATACTTCCAGTTGGGTGAATGTAAAAGTAGGTTCAATATAAAAACAGAAACTAAACTAAAACGTTCAAGAGAAAATAGAATTGTTGTTGCACAAACTAAAATTATTAATGCTCATTAACACAGTAACAGCTTGTATCAAGTTCAACATTATTCCGTGTTTACAAGCCGTGATTCCCAGAAATTGTCCTTTTGGGACAAATGAAGTCATCAGCCAAAGTGTTAATCTTCAGGTGCTACAGAGCTTGTGCAGAGGCTGACCAGCCAGAGGTCCTTCACAAGTGTGTAAACTTCCTGCAATCTGATGCCATGTTTCTCATCCTCTCCAACCTCACTGGACTCAAACTACACGAGCTGGCGCCGTCCTCTGATGAAGAGGATGCCAACACTTCTAATGGTTCTGCCAACATGAGTAAAGGTCAGTAAAGAGCCCTTGATGTTTATTTGATTTAATCTTATGTATTCTCAGCGTTCAAAGTCGCCCTGCTTGGCATAACACTCTACAGTCTCCTTTCTTATATTTTCTTTGTCTTTTATTACACTTGCTACATTTTTATACCTGTTTAGTGCGAGCTCTCTACATAATTACCTTTTACTTGTTAGTCCAATCTTCTAAAAAACATTAAACGGGGACCAAAATTAATATGGCAACCGCCTTGTAGCATGCTAAATTTGTTTTAATTAAAATGGCCTTTTTTACTTATATTCAAAGGAAGTAGTATCTTGGATTGTCTTGGGCTTATTATTATTGTCTTATTTACAAAAAAGAAAACCATAGAAGTTCGTACATTGTCCCCAATACATGTTCCCAGGTGAGGGGGGAGGAAGCCCGCGGTGCCGGAGCGAGGTGCGACTCTGGGAACACGGCAACTACACGTTGATACATGACACGGACAGCGAGGGATCGGAGTACGCTCTGGACTCCTTCATGTACTTTGGCTGTCCAGGTCAGTTTAATTCATTATCACCTGGTTAGAACCTTTCCTTAGATTTCAGAAGATATGATGTAAAGTGTTTATGATAGAAATTTAGTTTGAACTAATTAAAATCATAAACACAGAGTTTAACAAACTCTTGTTTTAACCACTTAAGGACAAATTTGCATTTACATCTGACCAATACAGAGTATTTAGGATATAGATTTTAGCTGAAATGATACTTGATGACATGAAATGAATATTCATCACTTTCCTAAACATCAAGAAAGAATGAAAAAAGTGAGAGTAATTTGTAGTCATTTGGCTATCTGATTTCTTCTCCACAGACTGGGATGCTGAGAATGGTGGCTACACAACATACATTGCAAAAGGAGAAGATGAGGAGGTAGGTGAAAGACAAAGACTTCAGAAACTTTGGGTAGAAGATGGGGGGGGGTCGAAGGAGTGGTAACTCTATGGTTCAGTGCAAGTTACTTACAAACAAAATTCAAAATGGGGGTCTAGTCTTTATTTTCGACCCAGTTGCTAGGATGTTTCTATCAAGCCCTTGATTTTGGAATCTCTCCTACTGCTAAGGAAGTTGTAAGTAAACTCACATTGACATAACTCATGACACTTTTAGCTCTTTGGCATCTTAGAAAATCTGGAACCTGTGGACCAACATAACCAGTGCTTTACTAACCAGATTTAAAGACTTGTGGAAAAGGGGGACTACTAACTTGAGATTATAGTTAGGTTGTAAGGCCTATTAATGAAAGTGGAAATGACATTCTCTCCCAACGGCGCTAGCCTTTTTTTCTATAGTAACCTCTGTTACAGTAGAGCTTTTTCTGGGCAAGATATTTGAATCCGGATTTGTATACTGTGGTGTGCAATTTGCAACTTTTCAAACTAAGCACTGTTCCAAAATATACCAATATTTGATGAGCACGTATTTCTTACAAGACAAAAATCAGTAGGAGACATTTATCGGATTAAAATAAGGATAGAATGGGCCACCTATAACAGAGATTACTTGGAATGAAATTACCTTAAGTGAAAGTACTGTCTGCATCCCATTTTGTTTTTGTGTTACATGAAATTATGTAATTCAACATATCAATGACATTAGATTATTAGATTCAATTAATCCTTATACAGCTAAACATGCCTTAGCATGCCTTTCCAATTGCAATCAAGTTGTGGTAAGTGTACGTCTTTGTTTTGAGACTCAATTGTAGTTTGTTGCTTTGTAAGAAATGTTTTAACAACTTCGATAGATTTGAATATAATACATATGTAATTTCTTTGTGCCCCAGCTTCTGACCGTGTGTCCCTCGGACAACGCACTGGCGCTGGTGTATCGAGACAAGGAGACACTTCGCTTCGTGAAACATGTCAACCACACTGTCACAAAGGCCGAGCAAAACAAGTTCTTTGACATTGCAACCGTCTACTATGAATAAGCCTACACTACTGAGGCCACTAATACCCAACATTCAGTGATTCTACGAGTAAACATTTTTTGATTAGATGGTAATACATGAAAAAGTAATTTTAAGAATACAATAATTAAAAAAATTCATTTCAAATATAAATATAAATGTAGATTTAAAAAAAGAAATTAAAATCTATTTTATACAAGATCAAATGGATTGTCACCATGATTGTCACTTACTAAGGCCATATTTCTAATTTCAGTTCATACAGTTAGTTGTCTCCGACGTTTACCTGCTTTCAAACTTAAGAAAATTTAATTTTGTTATTAAAATGTGAATCAATGTTTCTACTGAAGAAAAATCAAAATCAAGATTATGAGGACAAAACAGAACAAATTCAACCTTGCAGATGCATATTAATAAGTGAAAGTTATGACAAAATATCTCAATTGTTTTAGGTAGAATTATGTTTATAACAAAGGTAATGTGTCCTCGCTTAAGGATCGTTATAACTTTTTTCATCATGTTAAGAGGCCACTATCAACAGCCTGTATGACTTGTAACTTTTCAATCCCTGCTACTCCACAGAACTGAGGATAATATTTTAACGGAATTTGTCTGTTGGGACGGCTTCTATCCTGTTAATGCAATGTCTTATGAAGCGTTGTACCCAATGACTTAAGATCTGTTACAGCCTCTAATTGTTACACAGATTCCAATGGTTTCAAGTCAAGGTCACCTCGTTACCATGACAACATGGTTTTGGCGTCTTCTTGCCCCTGAATGGAGGGTTAAGAGGGTCAACACATCAATTTCTAAACTTCTTTAATTGATTTCATGTATTATTTCAGTTACGCATATGAAACTGTTTTTCAAATATCAAATGAAAAAGTAGTTCCAAAATGGCACAATTACTTTAATTATTCCATTCAATTTGACCTCCAGGCTCCCTACTTTTCTTTCATGCACTATCTTTGTTTCTGATATGTCTTAAAATCTAAACTCCACAAAAATAGTTTCGGTAATTGTGATTTTTATTGATGATCTATTTATTCAATGATGTACTGATAAAATATGAATTGTAAAGATTTGAATATATCTAACTTGTTGTCTGTTCAAATCATTTTGCAAATTTTGCACTAAATTAAAGAGGATCTAAACTACACTAGAAGTCACATCGAATTTGTGTTTATTTTATAGAAGTGCATTAACATGTAAATCCTTAAGTGAATAAACCAAAGCTGTGTTATATTAACCACTGTAAACGTGCAGATTCAAATTCAGCTTTCCTTCCCTCACCCAGTCCCTATTAGGCCTAATTAGTTGATAATCTTCTGCTTTACTCAGTACTAGGGCTTCCACGGGTACTCGAGTACTCTAGTACGAGTCGGGTTTAGTTGGACTCGAGGACTCGACAAAGGGAGATAATAGTGAATAAACTTTGATACGTTGTCATATCGTCGGAACTTTGACATGATTGACTTACCAAGTTGTCAGTTGAAGATTTAAAACGGCATGTGTATGCCTGATTTTTAGGTAAATGTCATTGTTTCAAAATATATAACACTTAAATTTACATCTTTATTTCTGAAATGTGACAAATTCGAATACTCGAGTCCAATATTTTGGACCCGTGGAGGCCCTACTCAGTACATTCTTCCCTAAAGATTTAAGGATAACAATTTATAGGATTATCAGTGCCTACACAGTTGTATTGAAGCCAATGACTGCCATAGTATTATTGTGAATGAAATATGTTTATGTATTATGTATATCCAGCTTATATATCAAGTATATTGTTCATATACATTATCTTTGTAATTGTTGATAAATCTAGTTATCTTTGTATACAATGTTGTTATGAATATATATAGAAGTAAAGCAAGTTAAAAAATATGGATTAATGAAATTTTAAATTAGAATTCTGGAAGCATCAGATATGTAGTCCAACTGATTTAATGTCATTTTTAAATAAATTCAAATTTCAAAATATTTAGGAGAATAAATTCAGGAATCATCAAATAAAATATTTCCACTGGTTAAATAACATTGATTTATATGAGTTATAAGTACTTCAGGGCTTCATTTCTCAAAGAACTCAGGAAAGGATATATCTCCAAGGAAACAATTGTATAATTTTCAGAAGGGAGTTAGGGTTTACCCAAGTAAAGGTTGATTGGTGAAAGAATTTTGCTTTTTAAAAAGTGCTTATTAGATGTGAAGTCCTTCAGATAGCCTGAGTGCACTCCGGAATGTTACTGTTAAGGTTGATAAAGCTTGATTTGAGATAGAACCATGGTGATATTAGAATATGTTAATTGATTGTATGATATGTTGTAGATGTATACACAAGTACCGGTAGATGTAAAACATCGTGTAGCTAGATGCTAACGGAATAAAATAAACACTGCATTGTCTGATTGTCACATACACTTACTCCAGAGATGCTTTGTTCCACAGATATCTCTACAGCCATTGTTTCATCCCTTAGGTATTCAACCCTAAATATGCATATAGGTATTACATCTTTCTTCATAGGGAAAGGGAGGTGCATCACATCACCATTTTCCTTTTCTCCTCATTGTTTCTGGAACCATTTTGTTAAGTAACCATTTTGTTAAGTAACATTTAGTGACTAAGCCAAGTCTTTAGTGGCTTGTTCGAACAAAAATTCAAGTACATCTGGACCTTTTTAAGGCTGGATGATTTAAGACCTGATAGAGCCCGTAGTCTCATTTCCTCATAAATGGCCATGAGCCCAACAGTACAACATGTGGAGAATATGAGTGAAATTTCTTTCCCACTGACAAGATAGCTAAAAGATATAAACCTTCATTATCCAAAAGGGGAATTCATTTTGCATCAGAGTGACATGAAGCATTTGATAATGTTTATCATACATACAAGATACACTGACATAATAGTTGAACTGATATGTACGTGTATATAATGGGTTCGGAGCTTATTCTTATCCCTGCATACATTGATCACATCTATTGGTTCTCTATCAATCAGAGAGGACCAATCAAATGCTTTAAGACAAACTGCTAATAATGATTGTCATAATGTCCATTTTAAAGCAATCGGGACTCGCATCCATAATCTGAAAGCTCTTTTAATCTCCTGCCATGTTGATTGCTTTTCTAACATGAATAAATTCCTTCTGCTTGTGTATATTGGTCAATACAAAAAAAATCAAAGAAACATTTAACAACTTTGTTATATATGTAAAACAGGGGATGCTTTGTTCAAGTAGCATTTCTTCACAAAGTGTGACTATATTGGCTGGTGTTAAAAGAATATTGATAATGGTGTTAGTTGCGACTCGCAATTCTTTGCAGTAAAGAAGTTGCAAATCCATAGAATTTGTTTTCTAAAATGCCATTTCTAGAAGCTATTATAATATTCAAGTAGAAAGAAACACGCAGAATAGGAAAAGAAAGGAATTATGTATGGGAATTACTCCTGATGATGTCTGCTTGTCTGTATGTAATATTGTTACAGTCGTGTATGATACGTAATAGTTTTATGATATATTGAAATAAATACCAAAGAATTCTCTTGTTTTGTATGATTTATCACATTTGATGCAGTTAAATACAGTGTAAAGTGTCTCTCTGAATCATGTCACATGAAGCGACAGAGTAATGTCACGTGAAATATTGCCTTGACCTTAATTGTTATATTTGGAAAACCTTCACACAGGTACATCACCTTGATTAATATACGAAACAATTCTTGTGAGTTTTAAACTTCTTTATTTAATTTCTCAGGACATTTCTTGGCTATTTCTTGCCCCTTCTTAAGGTGACTGTTGATAAGATACAAAGTATAGATTATATGCATATATTTACATGAAGCCAGGTAACTAGGCAGTCTGATTATAATTGATAAGCTCGATAAACGTGTCACGTTGTCAACCAGGATGTGCCTGTTATTGGTGTGGTATTGGTAACGCCAGGCAGACAGTGATGTGTATTTCACCTGATCTTGTGATTGACAGGTTACGAGTCTGTATCATTATCATACATCATTTGAACAAATATAAAGCCGTTATTTTATTTTCATTGACTACTATAAATTGTGTTATATTTGGCATTTTGGGATGAATCAGCAAGTTGAGTAATAGAGACTGATATTTGGCACGCATAAAAGCCAAATGAAATGGTATGGTAGATACCAATCTCATTGATAACATATCATTGATGTGCTCCATAATTGTTAGTTGGTAGTGACAAGTGACAAACACAAGACTTGATTAGAATATAATCAGTTCGGGTAACTACTCAATGTCACTCAAATATACTAGACAATGATAATTAGGGATATATGAAAATTCTGAAATTATAAATATTGACTTATTTTTTTAATTTGATCACCTGATTGAAAAATTGAAAATATCCCTGATATGTTTTGTCCAGTATATTTAAGCTTATCGAATGTTTGGTAATGTGTCAAAATGTCATGTTACATCTGTCATCATACTGGTTAAACAATTAATCATTTTAGAGAATACTACACTCAGAAACCATACTCTTTGAGAGACTGGATGAATTTGAGACAAGGAAAAGATCGTATTTATCAAACAATTAATCTTTTTAGAGTATACTACACTCAGCAACCATACTCTTTGAGAGACTGGATGAATTTGAAACAAGGAAAATATCGTCTTTATCAAACAATTAATCATTTTAGAGTGTACTACACTCTGCAACCATACTCTTTGAGAGACTGGATGAATTTGAAACAAGGAAAAGATCGTATTTATCAAACAATTAATCTTTTTAGAGTATACTACACTCAGCAACCATACTCTTTGAGAGACAGGATGAATTTGAAATGAGGAAAAGATCGTATTTATTAAAGAATTAATCATTTTAGAGTATACTACACTCAGCAACCATACTCTTTGGGAGACAGGATGAATTTGAAATGAGGAAAAGATCGTATTTATCAAACAATTAATCATTTTAGAGTATACTACACTCAGCAACCATACTCTTTGAGAGACAGGATGAATTTGAAACAAGGAAAAGATCGTATTTATTAAAGAATTAATCATTTTAGAGTATACTACACTAGCAACCATACTCTTTGAGAGGCAGGATGAATTTGAAACAAGGAAAAGATCGTCTTTATCAAACAATTAATCATTTTAGAGTATACTACACTCAGCAACCATACTCTTTGAGAGACTGGATGAATTTGAAACAAGGAAAAGATCGTATTTATCAAACAATTAATCATTTTAGAGTATACTACACTCAGCAACCATACTCTTTGAGAGACAGGATGAATTTGAAACAAGGAAAAGATCGTATTTATCAAACAATTAATCATTTTAGAGTATACTACACTCAGCAACCATACTCTTTGAGAGACGGGATGAATTTGAAACAAGGAAAATATCGTATTTATCAAACAATTAATCATTTTAGAGTATGCTACACTCAGCAACCATTCTCTTTGAGACAGGATGAATTTGAAACAAGGAAAATATCGTATTTATCAAACAATTAATCATTTTAGACTACACTTCACTCAGCAACCATACTCTTTGAGAGACTGGATGAATTTGAAACAAGGAAAAGATCGTATTTATCAAACAATTAATCATTTTAGAGTATACTACACTCAGCAACCATACTCTTTGAGAGACTGGATGAATTTGAAACAAGGAAAATATCGTATTTATCAAACAATTAATCTTTTTAGAGTATACTACACTAGCAACCATACTCTTTGAGAGACAGGATGAATTTGAAACAAGGAAAAGATCGTCTTAATTAAACAATTAATCATTTTAGAGTATACTACACTCAGCAACCATACTCTTTGAGAGACAGGATGAATTCGAAACAAGGAAAAGATCGTATTTATTAAACAATTAATCATTTTAGAGTATACTACACTCAGCAACCATACTCTTTGGGAGACAGAATGAATTTGAAACAAGGAAAAAATCGTTTTTATTAAATAATTAATCTTTTTAGAGTATACTACACTAGCAACCATACTCTTTGAGAGACAGGATGAATTTGAAACGAGGAAAAGATCGTCTTAATTAAACAATTAATCATTTTAGAGTATACTACACTCAGCAACCATACTCTTTGAGAGACGGGATGAATTTGAAACAAGGAAAAGATCGTATTTATTAAACAATTAATCATTTTAAAGTATACTACACTCAGTAACCATACTCTTTGAGAGACGGGATGAATTTGAAACAAGGAAAATATCGTATTTATCAAACAATTAATAATTTTAGAGTATACTACACTCAGCAACCATACTCTTTGAGAGACAGGATGAATTTGAAATGAGGAAAAGATCGTATTTATTAAAGAATTAATCATTTTAGAGTATACTACACTAGCAACCATACTCTTTGGGAGACAGAATGAATTTGAAACAAGGAAAAGATCGTATTTATTAAACAATTAATCATTTTAAAGTATACTACACTCAGTAACCATACTCTTTGAGAGACGGGATGAATTTGAAACAAGGAAAAAGATCGTTTTTATTACAAGGCTGTTAGGATTCAATGACGCGCAATAAAACATCACATTCTTACAAGAAAGAAGTGAGAAATGAGAAATGCCTTGTCTCTGATATATTACTATTTCATCATTTAAATTTGTTTTCAAGATAACAATAACTGATCAATCGAAATCAAAACAGAATGACGCATTACCTTTTAAGAAACATCAAAAATATAGAATAATATAGATAGATCATATAGAATAAATAATTAACAGACAAACCAATCAAATGTTCACAAAAGCTACTTTTAAGAGTACTCTCCAAATTACAATCAACCATAATTGTATCTGACATTGTATATTGAACATGTTTATATAAGAACAATTGTCAGCTTCTAATTAAAATCATTCATAATGCCCAAAATTCATGGAACGTGTAAAAGATTAGAGAAAAATAACCAAAAACGATATGCATGTCAATAACAGAAAACATTTCAATTAAAAAACTTTGGATTCGAGTTGTTGTTAACCATACATATGTGATGGCAACCATAGCGCTCATTTCCGTTCTTAGACCTATACCTGAACTTATTTTGACCTATAGTACTGCTGATCCTGAATTCTTGTTCATATAGAAGTCGAAATATCTGTAGAGCCTGAATAAACTTAGTAGCGCTGGGCTCGTAGTCAGAGTACCAATTTATGTAGAATTCGAAACAGAGCTGTTTGATGTTGTAGAGAGAGTTACTCTCTAGGATCGTGAAGAACACATTCCAGTCGGAACCATCTCTCACAATCTTCACCAGGTCGATGATAGACTGAAATCAGAAAAGGGGACACATTAAAGAGCAACTCCGTGAATTTCATAACAAATTATTTACCTTTGATACGAACCTAAATGTCACATGTGGTGATATAAAATCAGAACATCTTAACTTTTCATGTCCAAAAGACATATAAATTACAAATACTGTTTTCCATGAAAATAAAAAAGCAGACGTATAGATGCACAGAGGTGTAGATATCACGTCCAATATACATGGGTACTAGTTATATAACCTAGCAAACGCTATCAACTCCTAAGAGCCCTCCTGGCTGTTTTAGATAAGTCTCCAAGTTTACGTTTGACTATTTGACGCGCGCCACTGTCCAGTTTTCGATCATAATTGCGACGTTCTACCATCATATTGTCACTGTAAAAAACCAACAAGCTTTAAAATGTGTCCATTTGGTAACAGTCGATACATCGCTATTAAATGACACCATTGATTAAGTTTGGCAAATACGACTCACGGAGTGGCTCTTTAACCTAGCTAAGGCTAGAGTCGATGTACACAATATTTTCATTTATTAGAACTATCACAGAAGTATTAATTGACATGTACTCTTTGACATTGTTAAGCATTCCCACAGAGCTTTAACATAATCATGGGCCCTTACAAAAGTACTCGTTGAAATTAACTAGAACTTCAGAGTTTTTTCCTGACGATGAAACGTGTTTACATTTTCACATCGATACTCATTTACATGGACAAGTTTTCTCACAGTGATACTCGTTGACATTGACAAGTATTCTTATAGTGATACTCGTTGATATGACAAGTATTATCACATAGATACTCGTTGACATCGACAGAAGTAATCGTTTACATTGAAAAGAATTCTCAGAGATTTATTCGTTGACATTGGCAAAATTAATCGTTGACATTGAGAAGACTCTCATAGAGATATTCGTTGACATTCGTTGAATATGAACGATTTATATCTCCAACATCAGCTTGTTCTTGTGGCCATATTTATGAAACTCTCTTCATATTGTGTCACCTATATAGTGATTTGCGTCAAAAAAATTTTTTTCATAGGAATTGATTTAAAATCAATATTGTTTGGTAATTAAAACTGCAATTCGGTTGAAAATAGTGATCTGTTACATTCAGACCACATGTTTAAAAATGCAACATCAAGATTTGTTTAAATAGTGTCCATATTACATAGTCACAATATTTAACTAGTATTGATGGTGTTAGTCTTCGTGTTGTTTTTTTCTTTTTTTGGAGGCAGATCTCATATTGGCATATTGAAATACTCATAATTTTAACTGATACCGTTGTTGTACTTGACAATACACAGTTTACTTGTATAAATGTTTCCTACTGTATATTCATCATGCTCTACTTCTATATTTTGTATTCCAGAGCGGTATTAATATAAGCATTTTCTTGTTTACAAATCCTGTTCCTTATTTTGTGAAATAAATATGATTAAAGCAATCTAAACCATAAAGCTAACAGCCCCAAAGCAGAAGCCGTGTTAGCAAAACTCTTTTGGAAAGGGGGAAGGGGGCAACATAATTATGCCCTAACCCGATAGAGCCTAGCCAAGCCTGATGAGCTACATGGTCAATGATAGGCTTTATGAAACAATTGATATTTCATTTTTCTGTACTAACCTCTTTATGTCCGTTTTCACGTATCAATTGGTCGAAGCTCTTTACTAGGTCTTTTGCGACAGCAACCTTTATTTCATCCAGACCATATGGGTGCACATGTATTAGTTTGTTTAGATGCTCTGTTTTCGTCTCTCTGTAACCAACGATGGCAGAGGGCTTAATAAGCTCTCTTACCAAATATTGCAAAATGTTTTCCAAAGTAATACGATACTAACAAGTAACAAAATCTACATCATTCACTAATTGAAACTATCTAAGCTTCTATACATTCTGGAGTTCTGTTCAGAAAACTTGACATTAAAAACTTTCAATGTATATGTAAGTTAGAAAATGTTTGGCTAAAATTATATAGCATGTACATTTCTGGAAAGAAACATGGAATTCCTACCCTTGATACCGACAATGTGTACGACTGTTCAATTTATAGGCTAGAAGCTTTTGCAATTTGTTTAACTAAAGTATTTCAAAAAATGTATAACAAAAGTATCAACAATTGTGAAGGGGATGTTACCGTTTCTTAAACGTTCACCCTTGATTATCTACCGCAGGTGACTCGACAACTAATCAATCAACTTGAGTCCATAGCCAAAACACTTGCATATAGAAAAGAAATAGAGGCGGCATTTGTGATGTAAGCAGAGCATTTAATAGCATCTGGCACCAAAAACTATACTACTGCAAATAAGAGTCATAATGAATTGGTGGTAAGGAAGACGTTTAAAAGATTCCCCGATAATAGAGCCAGGGAAGTTTTGTTTTAAAATGAAAACGCATCAAATCCTCAACAATTTCTAACAGGCGCTCGTCAAGGTAATAGTTTGGGACCACTTTTGTTCATAATATAAATTTATATTTATATTGTAGATCATGACGACAGTAATATTAGATTTTTCAAAGCCCAACTCAAACTGTAAATATACGGTATACAAATTTACATATTTAGGTGACAGTGAAATTCACATTTTACACTCATTTCGTGATTCAAAAGATATTCCAAAGTTTTGTCCTATATGATTCACAACATTGACATAACAGAGATTAAAAGGTTTCATTTATCCTAAAAAAGAAAAAGAAGATATCATGGATAACAACTTCCTTAATAATTGGTTTCGGAGTATATAATGATGTCTTTATCCTTTTTGATATTGGGAATAACAAAATCTTATATGCACAGAAAAGAAAACATGTAAACAATGGTTATAAGACTCAGGTAGATTAAAAAAATAAACATGTTATACAAAAAGTATTAGCAAATTTATTAAATTTCTTAGCAAATTATATGATAATGATAATGAATGATATCATGTGTACCTACAGTGATGGATCGTACACATGAACTTCGCATTCGTCCTGTTCAACCATATCTTGTACAAACATCAGGTCTGTGTTTGTCCTGTCAAGAGAAGACACACATTAAATGTACGAAATAAATTTGAATAATTCTTGAAGACCAAACACAACATCAATGCATTAAAAACCCTATCATGCTTTGAAACTATCGAAACGTCGAGCAAAGCTTGGAAAATGCAAATGATGCTATGAAAACCAAAGCATACTCTGATAACTGATCAGTACTTTGAAAGTCATTTGGTCCTATAGCCTCTAAAGCATGAATTACCCAAATGTCACGCTAATAATGATAATAATAATGATAATAATCAATATATACAAGCATTTATAGAGTCTTAAAAAAAAAGAGATATCTTGAGAATTCACATCATACATTAAATATCCCCCCCCCCCCCCCCCCCCCCCCCCCGCCGCTATCAATAATCTTAATCTTTAATCTAATGCATTATTATAAAAAAAATTTAATCGCCAGTAAAATGGTTGAGCCCCTTGGGAAAAAATCCACTCCCCTCTTGTTACAATGACTGCTTACAATGATTACGCAGGTTTTTCTTCAATTAGTTTCCGTTACATTACCCCGTGGAAGACACAGTCCCTTGGATCATAAAAAGAACTACTATACTGTATACTATTAACTGAGGTACGATTCGATTCAGGGGGTGCTTCAAAATTATTTTTTTGAATTTAAAAAAAAATCTTTTTTAATGATCTGAGGGGCACTGAACCTACCCTAATGTATAAACCAGACATGGCGGCCATATATTGTATGGCTGCTCAACACAGATATCCCACGCACCAAATCCTTCGTTTTCTTCTCTCACGATGTCATCGCACTTAATCTGTACTTTGGCCACATAGCTGCAAAGAAGTCGTTTCAGGGCTTTAGGGACAGTAGCACTTTGTTTAGGTTAAGGAATAGACCAAGCGTAAACGAAAATAACCATCGCAAGAAAATGTTTTGATAAAATGCGTCAGCTATACAATGAGCCAAACATATTTGGTTCAGCTATGTGAACACATTTCTTTATCTCAAATGTTTAAAATGCTTCATACCTCCGGCAGTTTTTGCTCTGTATTTTGACTTGTTTTACATGACAGGGACTATGATATGTTTGACAGTCTGAATATAAAACATTTGGCAAAACTAATAAATGTTAGGAAAAATTGGAAGAAGTAAAATTTTTTAAAAACGAGCCGTTTTAAGATGGAACGTGGCTCGAAGCTCTGTTTGTAGAATATTTTTAAAAGTAAGACATTTTGAAAATTTGAGACCTCAAAAGTACAAGAAACAATTATCACACGTGAAATTTATAGAGTGTACTAATCGACGACCCAATTGACATCTTCATGAAAAGAGTGAGTGGTTTGATATTTAACGAGCGAAAGCGAGGAATACTATTTTTATTAAACAAGTTAATGATTAAGTAAAAAAGGAGCGAAAGCGAGTTTGATACCAAATCATTAACGGGTTTAATAAAAATAGTATCAAATTGAAGGAAGTTTAGTATTCTGTTTATTACTTGACCTTAGTAATCAAGCATGATGGCCGAAAGTGTGCTGAACGAAACATTTTCCGCGACTTGGCCGCCATTGTGACGGCGGTCCCAATATTGTGACGTCACAACCACACACTATTATGACGTCGTACGCGCAGCGGTATTACACTAGTTTAATATCGCGGTATAAATATTACACTGCAGTATCTTACACGGGCGAGTAATAACAAGCGATATCTCTTAGGAGATATGGTCTTGACAGTAGATTTTGAACAATGCCCTATTACAGTCAAGTTCTTGACAACACAATTATTTTACATCATCAAGTAATGACATCACAATGCTATGACATCATTAACATGATGACGTCACAATGCTATGACATCACTTCACTGAGAGTCTTAGACTAGTGCAGTGTTCAGAAATACACATTTTTCACGGAATCGAAACGAAAAATGATTTTGGATGATAAATAGAATCTCACCCTCGTGTCCTCGTTGATATAAATGATATCAGAAGAAACTCGGGTGATATTCTCTATTTAGCTATTACTAGTTGAATCTGAATATTAATCAAAGAAAAGGCATGAATCTCCGAGATTAACATTACTGCTGTAGCGCTATCATTGTGACATCATGCTTATCACGACCAGGCGATGCTATGACACAATTTGTAATGACATTGTTAATTTATTAAAAAGTGTAGTGAGACTTGAGAAATGTATAGAGATCTATATTCTGAATAAGCTACGTGTCAATAGAATGCTTAAGTCGTTGACATGAGTCAAAATACATGTAAAACAATCAAACATAACCAACAAAAACGTGATTTTACTGAAAGGTGTAAACAAAGTGTGAACTCACCAAGTAAAAATAGCACAGACATGTTTTAAGTCAGAAATCAGTCACTGAATTATCTTTCGTTAACTAAAAACTAAAATATGAAAAGTACCTATATTGCAATACGTTTTGCAATAAGCTTTTCTGTTTGGAAATGAGAACCGATACCCATCCTTAAATGAAAATGATATCACCTGTGCCTCAGTAATGATGGATATCACTGACCTGTGGTATAAAAACTCAAGGTCGTCGACTGATAACTTCTTTAACTCGTCCTCCGGGGGAATAACCCCTTGAAAACACCACTGGAATAAAGGTGATAAGACTAATATTAACATATTTTACCAAAAGTGGTTCAGTTTAATATTTTAAAAAAAAACAACGGGTGAATACTTTCAATTGATCGCTTACGAACGAAAGCAAATTAGGTTCTAATTAGGTTCTCTCGTTTCATGCACACAACTAATTTTACTATTTTCGAGTCAATACACAACAATTACATGCCAATATTACCATTTGCGTAGGTCTGTTACCTAATATTCCCAATGGTCAGTGAGGAGATGTGCAACAAACGCGAACAATTATACTTGTAAAATCTATAAAACTAGTCACGAATAATCTAATACCATTGATAGTGGAAATCGAAATCTCAGTAGTAATAATAATTAAAAGTATAATCTTACGATTGTATTAAAAAAACTTATATGTCTCGTTGTGCCGTGACAAGTTAATCATAAAAAGTTTTCCTTATAAAGTATATTATATGGGAGTAATAACCCCATCATTTAACATGACGGCTAAAAATAGCTAAGCGGTGAAACCTTAGATAGGTCAATGCTAAAGCCAGGCAGACCCTCTGATAACTTACCAAACATTGACATGACCGAATGCATTTCACTGTTTTAAAAATCGTCAGAGATTTTGTCTTTTGTTTTAGAAACGTTACCTTTTTTCGTAATAACCCTCGAGAATTTTTTTCATTCCAATATACTCATGCAGGCATTAAATTTCAAATGTATAAATTTCGCTTTATCCCACACAGACCTTAGCAGACGTCTTCTAGGGCCTGTTGTTGACAACCACTAAAAATTATGTAAGAGGTAGTTTTTGAACGGTTTTGAAAACCCTTCGATCAAGCAATCTATTTTGTCAACAACAAGTTCGATTTTCTGCCTACACCTAGTAGTATCAGCTGACTATCAGCATTTCACTGAGGAGAGAATGGATTGCATTCATTCCTCGATTTGCACGTGCATTTCGTATTGTACATTTCATAACTGCGTTTTAAAAGGTTAGTATCATTTCGATTTGAACCATATTGTGCCATGTTTATAGACTAAATTTTGAAAATATAAATCCAGTTTTATGTTTCATATATAAACAGAGATCATTTGATAAGATATAGATATGCGATAAAATTAATTTTTTTCAACGAAAAAAAAACATCACCAAAATCAATATGGATATTATCAATGGGCTAGTTTACGGTGCATGCGCTTAGTACATTTTCATGTAATACATTAAACCTGTTGTCGAAAGATAGAGAAAATTTCACTCACTTCTAATACGTTCTCGAGGGAGACATTAGATCCAATACACTCGTGTATTTTGCTCCTGGGGGTATATTCCTTTCGTTTCCAATGAGAATACATAAACAATATGAAAAAAATCAAAATGATTGGAATAAATTTTCCGAGGTTCCTGTGACGCCGCAAACACCCCATCTCGGACTTCTCGGCCACTCAGGTCAGTTCGTCGAAATTGACATCCGATCTTGGACTACAGGAACACTATCAGCGCAACATGGAACTATTATGTTACACGCAGAGATGATAGAATCGGGTTGACGCTTTAACATTTACTTTTTTTATCTTAAGGTTGTAGATCTATATTTAGCCATATTAGCCTACTAGATAAGTTTTCTAATTTAATTGTGAGTAACTGATATGTATAAAAAAAGTTATACAATTCTCAATACGCATTAAAAGCACTATATATGATCAAGTGTGAAAATTAAAATGAGTTAAATTGGGCAATAGCAATTATTTTTTATATATTCATTCCTTAAAATTTTCCTCAACAAAATGTATTATTAGGGTCAAAACTATTTGTTACTCAACCTGATAATACGCTGTCGAAGAGAAAACAATCAAAAGTATCAAGCAAAAAAATTTGGCGCAGTATTTGTCTGAACACCTTTTAATCCTTCGAGGTTAGAAATGGATTCAAGTCAAGTCAAGTCTTAATTACAGTACGAAGGCCTCAGGCCCATATACAGTGCAGTACATACATTATAATTTTATACATTATATTTATGCTATTATTGTTTACAGAATTGGTGTGCCATAAATTATAAGCTGTACAAGTATTATATATTTATACGAATAGGCGTAGACTAATTGAGACCTGTATTGCTCTCTCTCTCAATTTATATGCATGCCATTGCATTCGAAAAGCTTAACCGATCATGGCACGTTCGTTTTTAACCCATTAACTATTGAATATATTGAAAGTACATGTTATGAACTTTCCATTCATGTATTCATTTTCATCATTCATGTCTTTATTTGCCGACTGTGGCTATTTGTATGTGTACAAATGTATTTTTCATGCCCCATTTACCAGTCTTTTTACATGAAGCATTACTATATGTTAATACTTATGCTATTCATAGTTATATGTACATGTAGAGGAGTTTGTGCACTTTATAATAAGCCATTCTATGGCACAGTAACCCCAATATTTATGGAGCTACGGCAATTATAGCTTGAACAAGAAACACAACTTAAGTTTCGCCCGAGAATAAACTGAAGCAAGTGTTGGGTGTCTTCTCAGACATCCACACTCTCCCTCTCTCTCTCTTTAAATACCGCTCTTACCAGCAGACAAAAATGACTTGCTGGCCTGTGGCCAGGACGTGGCCGGAAAACAGGAGACCAGACTGGGACAATTGAAGTTGGATGGGTGAGGTTAATGTTCCTTTGTTTCTCTGTACCTTTTTGGAATATTTGATCACTTTCTTTAAAGACTTACAGTTTTAACCTTACCTTCCCTCCCATTATTTTTATAAGTTCTACTATACCTATCTAGTAGCTTTATTTATTTATTCACTCAATTAGTGATTAGGGATTACCTACAGTATTGTGTACTTGTTGTTTATTCCTTCTTTACTGCCCCGTCCCGTTAGTTCCCTGTTAAATTCACGCCAGTGTTTGATTTGTCTGATTGATGTTATCTCATTAAGACTGCCATTAACCCCGTCCTTTTGTTTCAAGGTCTGAGGGTTACGCTGCAGTGATTGTCTCGTCTATGCTTGTCTATTTGTTCATTACTTTTGACTATTTGACGCTCGCCACTGTTCGGTTTTCGATCATAATTGCGACGTTCTACCTTCATATTGTCACTGTAAAAGACCAATAAGCTTTAAAATGTATCTTTTGGTAACAGTCGATACCTTGCGATCAAACGACACCATTGATTTAGTTTGGCATATAGGACTCCAACAACTCACGGGGTGGCTCTTTAACACCGAAGAGGGTACTGCGCTCAAACCACAAACATTGGTTCATGCGTCCAAGTTACCCTTGCGGATGAATTAGCTCATGCGAATGTTGTTATTTTTAAAAGTGTATTTTTCTATATTCGCGAAAATTTATGTCAACAGATTTACCCTACTTTAAATTGCATTCTTAATTTTAAAAAGTTTGTAAATTTGAAGGTTCAGTCAACTGAAACTGTTTAATTTATAAATATGTTTGAAGACATAAAAAGGTAATTTTTACATGAAATTTTTTTTAAATTTTGATATTATGTGTTACTTGACACCAAAATAACCGATTTTGTGTATACATTTATCTAAAATTCCACCAATCGCAAGAATATGTTTATTAATCTAAAGAAGCAGGTGCGATACGAACGTTTTATATTGATTAAAGCTATGCGCATCCATTTCTCTACCTCAAATGCATGATTAAAAGATTTTCTAACAAAAATGGACTGCAGTGATTTTTGCTGAAGATTATAAATTAATGTTGATGGGGAAAATTTGAAGAAATAAAATTTTCCAAAAAAACCGTGCTATTGCCCCTATGATTTGTGGCAAATTCCATGGCATCCGATTCCTGATGAGGTGTCGGCGTGTGGTCTTGTGCATACATGTATATAGCGCTGACCGATAGCTGCGAAGTTCAGCAATCCTGGGCGCAGCCCGCCGGATGGATGGTTTAATCGTGTCATTGCTTGTGACACATAAATTTATGTCAGCTTTGAGAATGCACTAGTGAGTGCACTTCTTATGATGAAACTTCAGTTATATTATGCATCCATATTTAGGGTTGTTTTTTTTAGGGTACGACCAAGTTGTGTTTTCAGTTTCTTATTCAAAGTTAAATTACACATATAAGATTGATATCCTGCGGGAGTGCAACAACTTTGATTACTTGGCTAGGGATGAAGATGAACCCGAATTTTTCTTTATTTCTTCTTCCCAAAGTATTTTTTTAAATATTAGAAAAAACTCTAATTTCGATTGTTTTTGCTCAAGTGTAAATCGCCATGCTAACAATATATGCAGTTTAACTAGTATGTAATTGATTTGAATACACATGGTGAAGCGCATATAAAATGTCTGTCATTTCTCAAGAATAAAGATTTCCTGATATAGTTTTAAACTTCTGATTATAACCGTCCAGGGATGTCAATGTTTTGTAAAATTAGGATCTTCAAAAAATATTATCTTTACCCTCTAAATAGGCCTCGCTCAATGAACCCAATGTATAAACTCTGCTATTGTACAGTATTTTATATATTTGTATAATATATTCACGTTCTTCTCAGATAGTTCACTTCACTTCAGTCAAGCTGTAGTTACTTTGGGGACACTCGTCGAGTTCTCCTTACGTCCGTTTTACAAGAATACTATCATGAAAAGCATCATGATTGGCGATATAACATCTGGATATGCCCCTCTTCAAACAATCTGATTAAAATCAGATGGAATTCCGCTTGTTTAATTTCGTTTCGTTTTATTTCCGTTTCGTTTCAGTTTAACAAGTTATATTCGCATATTGATGATGGAAAGATGTTAAGCGTGCGATACTTCATCTGATTTTTATCAGATTGCTCTTCAAAATACGTGTATCCCGCAGGCAGATATCCGAACAATATTGACAAGTAACTCCGGTTAATAATAACCATTTTCAATTTTTTGGGGACATGCCGCATCAGACACGCTATCCACCGAGTCCTACGCGTCAAAGCCGCAGACCTGACCACTGTCACCCCCCCCCCCCCCCCCCCCCCCCCCCCTCCTTCCCACTTCAATACTCCCTTATGATGTCTGCGGCCAAGGTTTTATCCAGAAGTCACATGCGACATCGTCTGATGATGTCCTGTAGGGATGAGACAACTGTTTTATTTGTTTTATCTATCCACATTTTATTTCTCATAACATGTTACATTATCGTAATTAGAATACAAAATAATAACATAAATATTCAAAATAATTTACAAATACAAAAATGTAGTCTTCCATTTGTTGAAACACGTTCGTTATTTTAAAAAAATAATCCAAAAAGAATTAAAGTTTTGTCAACTCACCAGTTTTATTATGATTTGAAGTGAAGGTTATTCTTACATGCAAAAATAATCAACCACGTATTTGTTCTCTTGATATCGCAAAGCCTTTGTTGTTACCTTGACAATAACCGAAATATCGCAGTGTCTGTTCACAAGATCAACATTAACTATTACTTAACTTGAATGATGATCATGAAATCCATGAAAAATAACCTTCAAAGTGACAAAATTCAACTGGTGTAAGCATATTCTTAAAGGGGCACATGTTATGCTTGTTGGGTCAAATATATCAAATTTCAAATGGTTGTATTTTAACAAAACGTAGTGACTGTGAATGAAACTCTTATCATTTGTAATAGCAACTTTTTTTATTTACAATCGAAAATAAGAAAACGTCATAATCTTGACATTTAAGGGAAAGGTGCAGCTTTAGATAACTCAGGTCATATGATGTTTTGGCTCTGTTTAAACGCACTAGTGCACACCAATATCTCTTTAACACAACGAATGCACAGATACTGCATATCTCTCGATATTATTCAAGAACCTCACTCAAATAATCTACCTCGTAAGTTATTTAACGAATATTTACGTATTCAGGTAGTAAAGTTGATTGTGAATGACCGGAAGTATTTAATGTTACGTTACAATAAATCCGCATGAACTACGATATCGGAAATATTGAGATTTTGCTTATAACCAAAAAAGCGGAAACGGCAGCCGCTTTGGTCAATCTATATAGCAATGCTAATGCTGTGTTATTAAGTCGGTTTATTTACAACATTGCTTTCATAAAACATAATTCATTATTTGTTCTCAG
Source organism: Phorcus lineatus (assembly GCA_921293015.1). Lineage (NCBI taxonomy): Eukaryota > Metazoa > Mollusca > Gastropoda > Trochida > Trochidae > Phorcus > Phorcus lineatus. Next base: position 43,841,981 of record OV121083.1, read on the forward strand.
TTCAAAATTTGGGTAAATTCAACAGCTGCACATAATAAATGTTCAGCCGCTTTCAACTGTCTATAATTTATCCGTTTTGTAAACAGCTAACCTTAGATGTGTTATATGTCCAAGCCGACAGCGGCTGTCTAAATCTTTTCATTGTTGATTGCAGGTCAATTGTAAAGAATTTTAAGTATTTCATTGCATCGATAGAAAGCTTAAGTGATTGCATAAGTCCTCTTAAACCTTAAAATAGCCAATTTAAACCGTAAAAGCGTGCACCAGTGCCTTTAAGCCACATACAAAATTCATGTAACATACTCTGTGTCACCAAAGATATATCTTCTAACCCGCTTGGAATACAATTAAATTATCCTATGCCAAATCATCAGATCTTAATGTGTCCAGTTTACATTGAAAAACATTGATAAACAAAAAACATGCAAAAAGCCAAAAATGCCATGAATTTGGAAAAAAAAACCGGTTAGGCTCATCCTCAGTCAGCTCAATATTTTGGGAAGTATAGCCATGAATTTATTTTTTTGTCTCGAATCAAATTTAATATTTTCAAAAAGTGATACTCCTGCAATTAAGGGTTTCGGGGGTAAAGACATTATGATAGATCGCGAACACATCATATTCGATAGTGGTCACGGTGAATATTTTACTTTCTTTATATATGTTACTCAAACATGTTACTCATGAAATTCCTCGAACATAGGGTGGTGTTCGGTACATCATTGATTACCTAGGATGAAAAGCACTGTAGACCGTTTTCAAAAGGCAAAAAAGAAAAAAAGGAGGTCATCAAAATAGTTTTTTTTTAAATTGCAAGAATCTTTTTCAATCAATAAAAAAAGTTCTGAAACAGATTGACCAAATTATGCGATTTTTGAAAAAATCTTCCGCCACTGTCTAAACATTTAAAAAAATATTGTCTCATTTAACCGGACAACCTAAGTTACTCGTTTGAAGACCTTTTTTCACGAAGCTCCCTGGGAGCTAATGGTACTCTAATCCAATAGCTAATATAGTTAAAACACTGAGATACGATATCGATCTTCTTAGTCAAAGGGATCTCCGTGTAAGTGGGCTCAGAGAGACGCTCTGATTGTAAGACTCTATTTTCGTCTTATATTTAAAGAGTGTCAGGACAACCTAACGAACACAACTGAATACGGACGACGATCAGAGACAATAGCCAATCTTAATATAGGAAATAATAATTAAAGAGCTTTACCGTCAGCCAAATGTTCGCGTATTATTTTTGATCATGTAAATCTCATGGCAACCCGTTCTCAACGGACCAAACGCTGATGTATATTTAGCGTCCATATTTTTGTTAGTTTTGAAAATTCTAAAACCAGCGTTGTATAAATCTCTAAATATCCCAAGTCCCCGGATGTATTTTTCAGGACCGGCTTCCGGTTGGTGTTTCATCTTGACATGCATCTCAAAACAGAACTGTTTGACTTTTTTAAAGACTCCGGAAGCAAGCATCTGAGGTATGGCTTCCCATTCAGAGTGCTCGATGTCCATCTTGACCAAGTCGACCATCGCCTGTGAACGGAAAGTTAAACTGTCAAAAGAATCAATTACTTTTTATAAGAATGAATAAATGAATGAACTAGAAACATGTGCATGTGATGTACAGTGATGTCCCCCTTCCAAACTTTTAATCCAAACTAATCATCCTGTTGCCACTTATACCAGAAACAATCCATACCAAACATGTAATAAAGGGTTAATATATTAGCATCAGTGAACTTGACATAATAATGACCCATGATATATACAATTTCAATGGTGCATAAGGAAGAGTTTTATATACTTGTAATCTTCTTTACTGTAGGGAATGTGACATTTGATACTCACACAGTCACCAAACATTATAATTAGCATCTACAGCCCCAAATATGCACTAAGTTCAAATTGTTTCCATGGAAACCAAGTAAAATGAAAAATTAAGAAAAACCAAAGTAGCAAAAGGCACCACCGCAAAGCTTTTTGCGGGGGACATAATGAACATATAATGGATGCATGGATGGATGAATTGATGAATGCATGAATGAATGGAGGATAAATGGATGGTTAGATAAATGAATGAATGAATAAACGGATTAATGGATTGATGAATGAATGAATGGTTTATTCTCAAGAAAAACATTAACAGTGACAAAAGAAATAATCATAATAAACATGTCCGATTTTTGGAGATTACGTAGAAAGGTTTCAACATAGTGACACGATTGCCTCTGAAGTATTATATGGTTACAAGACATTAATAATAAAAAAATAAATATTGGTATCAAAAGATGGATAATGACCTAATTATCCTTTATGTTAAGAAATACAAGGTATGTCATGATAATTTGGCTAAGATATCCTTAGACACTGATGTCAAGGTATCATTTACCGGAATAATTTCAAAAGTATACCGATTATTATTTTGTCTGAACTATTTATACATAATAAATAGAAAAGGTTTTTTTTATTTTTTTTTTTATATATTTTTATTCCTGTTATCTTACATCTTGATACATCATATTTGGCATATAGCCTATAGTATTATTGATAACAGGTGTTTTCTAGAAAGTACATAAGAAAATACAAAAAAAAGAAAATTAAAAATAAGAAATTTCATTCACTCACTGAAACATACTCATTCATTCCTTATTGTGTAACTACTCCATAACAAGTTTTAAATACATTGCCCATTTTTCCACAAATTCATCAAACTTAGACTTATTCCAGTATCTGATTTTTTCTATATAGTAATAATACTTTAATTCTTTCTTAAAAAGTGACAATTTTGGTTTTATCTTCCTCAACTTACATTTATAAATATAATATTTTGCTAAAAGTAAAATGAGATCAAAAGTATCATCTGTATAAAAAGTGGGAGAACACCCAAAAAGAATCAAATCACTTTGTAAATTTATGATACCTGTGTGAACACAGTTCACTTTCAGCCATTTTGAGAAATCTTGCCAAAAAGTATATAAATAGAAAAGTTATTGAAATAAAATATGATATATTTAATGTAAATTTCAAAACCTTAGCCTGTATAGGTATACGAGGTGATGTTGAAAATACTGTCTTTCGCTTCAGTTGTGCTTGTTGCACATGTCATACCCTTCGGTCTCTAGATAGGTTAGTCTAGAAAGGTGACCTCTGTTTCAAAGCAGTTTCTGGTCTAGTTATACACAATCTTTATCGGATACAGTCAAAAAAAGTTTTGCAATTATTTGCAATCGTTTCTTAAAGGGAAAGTAGCACGACCTCGACAATTAAAGTGACTTTATTAAAATGGAAATATATGTGATTGATAATCCTTTCCCAACAATGCTTAAACTGTGTTCACATAAAAATGGCCGCCGGTGGTCTTTGCCTGATACTTGATAATTGAGTTGAGTTATGAGATGTTTTATTCTCCGAAGATAATACATTTTGCCCAACTAATATTTATTGGAGAAAATATGAATAATTACAATTTCAGAAAAACGTGCTACTGCCTCTTTAAAGCTGATTATTGAGTTTGTTTTTGTAACCATTGAAAAGATAAAGTCCTGTCTAACTGTGCGACGTGAACAAATTTCTAACAAGACAAATATTAGTCGGAGATGTGAGTCGATATTTAATTGGACGGAAAATAAAGGTGTAATTGTAACAAAATTTCACTAAAAGGATATTTTGAAAGACCCGCTCATTACTAATCACTTGTCACTATAGGAGAAGCAGGGAGATGTTGACCTACCTCTGGGTGTCCATTTTCTTTCTTCAGGGAGTTAAAGGTCATTAACTTCCACTTCATCTTGTTAATTTCGTCCACGCCGCCTAGACCCGTGTGGTGAAAGTGTAGGTTCCGTTTCCTGTCGTGGTCTCCGGATTTGATACTGTAGGAACGCAACAAGGTAGTGTTATAGTCCGTATCATTTTAATGTTTCCCCTTACGTTTCTCGACTTACATCGTACAGGGATTCAACAAGGTTGTGTTTCAGCCCGTATCATTTTAATCTTTACCCTTACGTTTTCTCGACTTACATCATACAGGGATGCAACAAGGTTGTGTTTCAGTCCACACCATTTTAATGTTTACCCTTACGTTTCTCGACTTACATCATACAGGGATGCAACAAGGTTGTGTTTCAGCCCGTATCATTTTAATCTTTACCCTTACGTTTTCTCGACTTATATCATACAGGGATGCAACAAGGTTATGTTTCAGTCGGCATCATTTTAATGATAACCCGTTACGTTTTCTCGACTTACATCATACACGGATGCAACAAGGTTATGTTTCAGTCGGCATCATTTAATGATTACCCGTTACGTTTTCTCGACTTACATCATACAGGGATGCAACAAGGTTATGTTTCAGTCGGCATCATTTAATGATTACCCGTTACGTTTCTCAACTTATTTCATTCAGGAGTGCACCGTGGTTGTGTTTCAATCCCTACCATTAATATGATTACCCGTTACTTTTTACAATCTTTTATCATACATGGGTGAATCAGGTTAGATTTTCAATAGTTATCTTTTGAATGAAAAGTATTCACATTTCAAGACTTTTATCATAAATAAAATGTGATGTAAGGTAGTGTCTATAAGTCCGTATTATTTGGATGATTAAATAGACCTTTGAGTGGCAATGGCAACTCTTAAATAAACTATAGATCGACAACGAAAAGACTTTATTATATCAGTTGGAGCCATACAGGGGCAAGATGGAACTAATGTTCACACTTTTTATAATATCTTATAAAAAGACGTGCTATTTTTTTGTCAAACTTATTGTAATATCTAGCAAAACTACTACCTTCGGAATTTCAGATACTTGTGTAAACGGGATAATGTTTTAACAATGTGTTTTTAATTCAAATTGGCAAACCTGAAAGTCCTCAACTTTTTAAAGATTTACCTACATGTAGATGGGACCTTCCTTTAAAAACAAAAAGGTTTCAGCAAATTACGTCTGTATGGAACTAATTTACCACACAGTTACCTTATATCATGTCATCTCAGGAGTAAATTCAAGGTTGTCTCTACAAATGAACATCGTTTGTAAACAGTTTTATCTTTACGCCCTGCATTTACGCAAAAACGCATTACGTCAGTAGGCCGAGACCAAATTAGGAAAAGTGCACGTACGTTGGGTCGTATGCGTGAAGCTCACAGCCATAGTGTGATGTTATCGCGTCATCAAATGTCCAGTCGTTGCTTATTCTGAAAGGGAAAAGTAAAGTTGTTAATATTTTTAAAATGATGTAAAATATCTAAGTAAATGATTTGACTAGCGATGAACTCCCACGAGTTGGATTGAAAGCGCTCTATGCTTCTTTCACATGCCTAACCAGGTCGGACCTTTTCGTTTCTTATGGGTCACTTTAGCAAAACGTTTTCCATGGTATAATGCATATAATGGAAATTAAGTTGATGAAAAATGTCCATAAGAATACTTCGTCAGACTATCGCCACACCGCCTAGCTTGATAATTCTGACTTCAAGCTCCAAGAAGTAAAACCTTTACAGGAACCATCTTTTCCAAGAATGGATTGACAAGTAAAGATAAACCAATATAAGTATTTTGGTTGAAATTAATAGTTATTCAGGATTTCACGATTAAAGCTATCAGAACGAAATGTCCCGGAAGAACAAGTGAGTTAATCACTGCAGGGTTACACGAAATACATAGATATACATGTGTATCAGAGATCTGGTATCCTACAAGGAAGTTATGTATGAAAAAGGACACTCTTACAAAACTTATCATTTCTTTATTAGCCATTATATCAGATTGCGTAGAGTATAAGCCATACCCAAAGGAATAAACGAGGCAGGGTGGTTTAAGTTGGTAGGGTGGGTCGAGACACACGTCCCATCCCCCATCACCTGTATGCCCCTCTCTCGATGTCCGTTTGCACGAGATCTGGATACTGTTCACATAGCTGAAGAATAACGAAATACTTTACATTGTAGTGCATACAATAACATGAACCTCACGTGGAAAAATTTCTTATGATCCTCCGCGTCGCATGTCACATTTTGTTATAACTTTCCCCATCACTTGCCGCTACACTTTCTGCAATGTTTAGACGCAGAAAAAGCACCATGTTATAAGCAATATTTAACTTTTAAAATATGATTTTATATAACATATTTTAGTTATTTTTAGCGCTTAAGCGCTCTTAGAGTGTTTTGGTGTCTCGTAGGCCATTGTTGGCCGGACAACGTACTCTATATTGATATCTTACTGTTTTTATGATTGTACGTTGTGTGACACCTAAATAAAATATTTTCTTCTTCTTCTTCTTCTTCTATAACTGTAAATGTTCACAAAAAAGGGAAATTAAAAGAAATCCTCATATATGTTTGAAATCGCGATGCTGCAATTGAAATCATATATCCGGTTTATTGTCGTTGAGGTGTTTTGGTACATTTCAAATACGAATTTAAAGATTTTCCATTAAAAGGTCTCAGTTTGTAAAGCGGTCCTTAGACTCGAACTTGGTGCATGAAGATAGACCTCAGGTTGGGTCAGGTTCTGAAGATAGACCTCAGGTTGGGTCAGGTTCAGAAGATAGACCTCAGGTTGGGTCAGGTTCTGAAGATAGACCTCAGGTTGGGTCAGGTTCTGATGTTGGCCTCAGGTTGGCTCAGGTTCTGAAGATAGACCTCAGGTTGGGTCAGGTTTTGAAGATAGACCTCAGGTTGGGTCAGCTTTTCAACATAGACCTCAGGTTGGGTCAGGTTCTGAAGATAGACCTCAGGTTGGGTTAGGTTCTGAAGATGGAGCTCAGGTTGGGTCAGGTTCTGAAGATAGAGCTCTGGATACCCACCCTGCGGTCTAAATATATATATCCTGCTTAGAGTCTGTAGACCTTTACCATACTGATAAGCTACTTGGAGTTAATAAATGCATGTTAATAATATTTATTATCTTAAGTTTGACGTTTTAATATGTTTAGCTGTATGTTCAGGAGGGTTTTTTTGGTTGGTTTTTTTGTATGTTCAGGTTTTGTCCTCAAAGACCATGTGTTATAAAAACTTGCTATGGAAAGTGTGATCACTATTTCAGCAGATGAGGCAAATCTTTAAAAACACAAACAACGGATTCCAGAATGTTTGGATTATCCTTATAAAATGTTGAATGGTATAAATAATACTAAAAGGTTCCTGGTAATGTCGCGGAACGAGTCGCGTACTTACTTGTGATAAATCTGTGCAATGTCCTTGTGTGAAAATGTACGTAAAACTGCCTCCGTTGGCATCGGCCCACAGTTGCATTTCTGAAAGAATATAAAAAGAACGTTAATGATCATAACGATGATGATTATGATGATTATTGTGACTAATAAATATACATACATAAATATACATAAAAAAACGAGAAACAAACGGAATGAAATATAATGCGATCAAAATTTAAACAAATAAATTTCTCTTTTTGTTATAGTACTCTCTCGTTGGATCGTACAGGCGGAAGGAGGATCTTTCTTATGCCTTCTTGTCATAAACCGTTAACCTTGATAGTATATGTACATAATGATATCGGGGATATCATATTACCATCATGACGCATGTTGGTTGTACAATGCACGATACTAAACTCCCACAACCTATGCCGACTCTCGTATTATACATATTATAACAATTATGTTGTGAATGACTTTTAATCAACATGTTTCCAGTAATAGAAATAGTGAATTTATATATTTCCAATGACTGTAAATTGCAATTTTACATCAACATGCAATTTTCTCGGTGAATATTCTCCAACCAAATCTATATTCCTAACAATATTTATAATGAAGTAAATCATCTTCTCTATCGTAAGAACAGTATTATAAATGCGCGTTCCAAAAGTTTAACCTCTTACTTACTTATCTGAATGCAGTCTCTGCTTTCCATTATTGATAATTTATTTATTTAGTCATACCAAAGTGTAAAGGATTTTTCTCAATGTTAATGATGATAGAATATGGCAGTTTGTTCAATCATTCAGAGGTTAGTATGTCAATTATCATTCCCATTATTTTATAAATATCCCGACTCATGGTTCGCTAGTTCCAGCCGAAGCTCGTAGTTTCACCTCAATGCATAGCCACAATGGTATCGCGGGCTTTCTCCCTGCAATAATACTAGCAGCCGCGTGAAATAATCTTGAAAGCGGCTTTAAACCCAAAACTCACTCACTCACTTATAAATATCCCAACTGTGGTATTGCATTCCACCTTCCATTATTAAATCACTGACAGTTCTTCATTGAGTTACATTGATGATTATGATTGTGACGATGATAATGAAAATGATCATATATTAATGATAATGATGATATAATTGATGTTGATGATATTAATATTAATAATGATAAAAAATGATAATAATAGTGAAAACAGTCGATCATAATGATAATAATTATAATGATACTTGTTAATATCCGAACAATAGTTTTGTATGTCCCAATTGTTACTTAGTTAAGAACAATATCCCTTTTTTCTAAGATCGAACGAATCTACATGTAAGTTCTTGCCGGATCAAATAATTGGTTTCTCTCAGGAACGTAACACTATGTAAGCTAGAGATCTGATCGGCTCGATCGTCAAACTTTAGATACTTGATAACACATTGAAATATCCACCATATAAGTAACGTTTCTTACATACATGGCTGATGAGTAAAACTTACAGGCGAGGTCACATGTTGTGTTGCTTGTCGAGTTTTTTGAGGTTTCACGAGTTGTGTATTGAAGTCTTTTCTCCATGTAAACACGGCGAACACCAAGACACCAAAAATTATTACGAGGGCACCGAATGAACAGTTTCTGTAAAACGGGGCAGGCATATCTCTGAAAAACGAAACACAATGGAAAGATGATATATGTTTCGCAAAACATCGGGTTTTAAAGTATTTTCCTTGTATTTAGGCGGTTAATGTCAACGCAGGGAGAAATCCTGCAACATCGCGTGGCTTTAAAAACATTACGACACCTGCTATTTCAATTTCGCTCATAGTAGAATAGATAATATAACAATTGGTTAAAATAAATTGATTTTCGTGAAACGATAAATCTGGAGAAAAAGATTGCGTCACCTGTCGTTTCAATTTCTCTCGTGAAAAAAATAAGATAACAATTGCTTTGTGTTTGCCTGATTCCCTGAACACCGTAATGGAAATTCAGTTGACACCTGTAGGAAACTTAGTTTCGTGACGCTGTGCCGACGTGTGATGTTTCACTGAGTATTTTCATTGAGTATTTTCATTGGCTGATGAACTAGTTGTAGGCTGGGCTATTTATAAAATGACGTGTAGATTAACAATTTGTCTCATTTTGAGAATTGAATTCATTCGCGTAAATAGTGCAGCACTAATGTTTACTGATTTGTGAACTGACGTTAAAAAACCTTAGAAAAAATCAACATTTTACGTAAATTGATATCAACTGTTGATATCAGTTGTTAAAGATCGCATTCATATGAATTGGTTGGCTAAGATTAAACCAAGTAGAAAGATAGTAAAACCAACAAACTCTTCAATAGTCATCCAGTTCGCCATTAAATATCAGTCATCGAAGTAATCATTTTAAAACAGTCAATTATCGCAGTCGAAATGTCTCATTGTAACTATCAGCGAGATCTCATACTAAAAAATTAACATCGGCTCTTGCTGGCTAAGCCTGAAGAGACCAAACAATTTTTTTTAAAAAAAACAAGAGTTGGTGTTTTCTCCATAAACACGAATGATTGCGACAAACGTGTCCTCGTCAACTGAACAAAACGCTTGTAACGCTCTCTGTGAGGGCAAAAGTAACATACCCACTGAATTCGAATAACCACTGGGAAATCGTTTAAGAACATAATTCGTACAAATACTGATAATAATTGAGAATACGTATAATAACAGCATTTGTAAAACAACAGAATTCATTAATCCACAGCTTTCGTATATACAAAACATAAGTTTTGTATGTACATGTATATCTTAAGAATTCGCCTGACCAAAGAATTCGTATAACTACAGAACTCGTAAAAACACTGATAAGAGAATACGCAAAATCACAAATTTGTGAATGCATGTTATCACAGATTTCATATGTAAAATATTCGTATACCTATATGATTCGTATAACCACAAAATCGTATAAAAATGAATTTGTACACCAACAGAATTCGTATAACCACACAAAGAGTACGTGTAACCACAGATTATGTGTAACTACAGAGTACGTGTAATCACAGAGTACGAATAACCACGGAGTAAATATAACCACAGAGTACGTGAAACCATAGTCCTGCTTCATGACTGTGTATTTAAAGGAGCCTTTAATACAGTCTAGTTCCTCATACAGCAAGTCTAGATTGACTGAATACCCAAAAAAATAAATTACGGATGAAGGAACATTTAATTATTGGTATTAAAATTTTTCATAGACTAAATTTTAGTCTAGTGTAACCACAGAGTACGTGTTTCATATTTTATCTTGTATAGTTTCTTAATAGATTACATGTTTATAGTCTCTCATAACCCTTCTTTACAGGGTCGCTCTTCATTTTTAATGCATCATTTATTAAATGTAATTTAATTGAAATGAGGAGGTGAGACTCAAATAAAGAATCTGTCTGTCTGTTTGTAACCACGGACTTCATATACCAACAGAATTAGAACGCCAAAAGAATTCGTATAACAACATATTTTGTATTATGGAAGGGGATGTGTGCCAAAAATGAAATCATGTAAACTCGTAATTCGCAAAATGTAACATGTTGTTCTCAACCATGCAATTCTCGAAAAGACAAGTCCAAGTCTGCAAACCTAACATTTCATTCCTGTAAAACTCAACTTTCTGTTCTCAACTTTACAAAGTTTAAATGTAATTTTAGAAATGTTAAAGTCGAAACTCATTTTTGTATTTCAAATACGAGGGATATACACATTTAGCAATGCTACAAATTACGTTTTACAATTGGTGAATGAAAAATGAAGAGTTGTAAAATCACCCTTTGGAAACAAACTTTTGCATCTGGAGTTTTACATGAGTTGCATGGTTATGATTGCAATGTTCCGAAATACATCTGTACACGATTTCGCATTGACCATATTTGGAAGTTTAACGAAGACTGCCGATGATTTCCGAAGATGATCGGTATTTGACAACAACGAGACCTCCCTGATCCAAGCTCCATGCAACGCTGTGCAAGCTTTCCGGATAGTGTTGAGTTGAGTCCACCTCAATGCGCGGAGCTTGCGCTTGGGCATGCCGTCATCTTTTGTAAAAGTTCTCAGTAACTCGCGTACGGTGTTTTTGGACCCCTAAGGCAAATAGCAACAATTGTAATAGAACAAATATCATTTGCAATTAATTCTTATCTGACCATTATCCCAAAAAAATTTCGTGAATACGTCATTCTCTAAAATATACCCGTGTTTATTGCAAGAAAATTTCCGAACTCTTTTCGAGCCCCTCAGATGTTGTGACGGAGTCAACGCATATTAACTTTTCGAGGGCCGATTTCAATAGTTCAAAATACTTAATCAATTTCGTAGCATAAAAATTTTTTACAAAACTGAAAAGTATCATTTTTTCAAAGTACATGTTTATTGTTTAGTAATTGGTATAACAATGGAATATGAGCGTTTCCGACGCATTTGGAAAAGCATGATTACTTTGTAGACCATCTTTCAACACCATACTTTTGTGTCGTCTTGGCAATCAATTTTAAATGATTATTATTTTATGACATCACCTTATTATGATTTATCACTAGGAGAATAATGGTTTACATTAATTAACTGATGTGAAGTTTGATTTTATGCATGTACTCCTCAAGCCGCACTTGCGTAATAATACCTTCAGTTGATGAACACAGTTGGTAAGATCTGTAATTTTACACAGGCCCGTAGCACTAATTTCGAGAGAGGGGGGGGGGGGGGGGGGGGGACTTGTTCTTCAATCAAATTTATTCAAACTGTTAAACAAACGTCTGGTTTAGAAGGTTCATAGCTTTAAAACATGACTTTAAACGGTATTAAATAAATGTTCCTTTTAACGAAATAATATTTATTGGTTAAACGACAGAATGAAAGACTAGCAAAAGAAAAAAATATTCTTTTCAATGATTTTGGAACTTTCCCCTTACTTTACGTTGCGTAGTTATTTTTCTAACTATTAATTTGAAAGAATAACATGCCCGTGTTTTAAGGGTAACGTGGGTGTACAATATAGATATATTTTTTCTACCGCTATTTGTCTTTGCGAGACAAGTATGCCGTTGTTTCATTATTCTAAATCCAGTCTCGTAATTTGGTGAGTTTTTTTAACCCAACCTAAATATCTAAAACGATATTTTTTTTATAGTGAATCATCTCGATGCAGTAAGTTGTGCAGAGATTTAGTGTCCAGTAAAGTCTAACCCAGAATTAAAGTTCATAATATTCTTTCGTGAGATAAACCTCGTGTAACCCTTACGAAAACAGTAGAAACAAATTATCTAGATCAATAATTGACTAAGAACTTTGACAAAAGGTGAAGGTCGCATGCCCAAGCTCCGCGCATTGTGTCGGACTCAGCTCAACACTAAAGCGTTGCATGGAGCTTGGATCAGGGAGGTCTCGTTGTTGTCAAATACCGATCATCTTCGGAAATCATCGGCAGACTTCGTTAAACTTCCAAATATGGTCAATGCGAAATCGTGTACAGATGTATTTCGGAACATTGCAATCATAACCATGCAACTCATGTAAAACTCCAGATGCAAAAGTCTGTTTCCAAAGGGTGATTTTACAACTCTTCATTTTTCATTCACCAATTGTAAAACGTAATTTGTAGCATTGCTAAATGTGTATATCCCTCGTATTTGAAATACAAAAATGAATTTCGACTTAACATTTCTAGAATTACATTTGAACTTTGTAAAGTTGAGAACGGAAAGTTGAGTTTTACAGGAATGAAATGTTAGGTTTGCAGACTTGGACTTGTCTTTTCGAGAAGTGCATGGTTGAGAACAACATGTTACAACTTGCGAATTACGAGTTTACATGATTTCATTTTTGGCACACATCCCCTTCCATATTGTATACCCATATAGAGTTCTGTTGACAAGTTCATGTATATACAAACACAGGTATATCAATTGATTGTGTATTCGCACAAGTTGAGAATTTTTACATACTGACAATCCTTAACGAAAAACAAAGTCGCACCCTCGAAGGACTAACATTCCAAAATTAACACGAATGTAGAAACATAACAACAAATTATACTGATTTTCATTACTGGTTTATAGTCACAAAACATGCTATGATAACTAAAACCAACTTTCTTTATTTACAGAGTACATGAACGCGCACATTATGTGTATATATTATATATATATTGATTTAGAATATTGAAATTGGGGTAAAAAGGCCGGTTATTATCTGCAATAGCAAGAGGTACGAACTACTACAAATGTATTACCCGAAAATATGAAGCATTGTGGAAAAATCAATTAAAGTGTCTTGGTTAATGTTTTTTCTCTGATTTCTTCGAATTTACAGGTAGGTGTACACAAGGAGATCCCCTTTCTCCCTTTCTATTCTTTCTATCTGCCGAAATAATGTGCATTATGATCCATAATGAATAAGAATATCTTTTTACACAATTCGCTGACGATACTTCTTTGACATTAGATGCATGGGTCTGGGGAAAAACTCGTATCCCCAGCCCACAGTTAGTTTTAGCAATTCAAGGACTAAGTGTGCACCCCAAGAAACAAGACAACAAGAACAAGACAATTGTTTTACTTAACGGTATAAGTAATAGAATGACAAGTTCTATAACTATGTTTAACTAATTCATTCGTACCAATGTAAAAACAAAACGCTTTTAAATATCATCATTAAAACATTAAAAATCAATATTTGAAAAGAGGTAAGGTATGATTTTCAACTTATGCCATATAAGTGCCAGATATAGTGCCAAGATAAAGGCTTTCGAATTTATTACGATACCAGTTAAGGCTATGACTTAAGAGAGATAAACTCCCAGGCAAAAGAAAGGTATCACTTTTATATTTTTCCTGAAAACATTAAAAGGGGTGGTACGGGTTTTATTCTAAGCAGGAAATTAAAGTATTGCGTTTATTTTTTCAGACCCCCTTTACCCCCGGCGTGTATTCGAGACCCGACGTCTATTCGAGGCCGGCGTCTATTCATATTTAAGTAGCAAAGGGAACCTTGATAAATCAACTTATTACCCGGCGTGTATTCGAGACCCGGCGTCTAATTGAGACCCGGCGTGTATTTACCTAAAACAGTCATACCCCCGGCCTCTATTCGAGACCCGGCGTATATTCGAGGCCCGGCGTCTATTCGAGGAAATACGATACATCGCATTGAATGCAGCCACTGGAATTGTGCATTTACAAACATGTGCAAAACGTGTTTTTGAGGCATGATTTATTTTGTGATGCACGTCGAGCAGTGTTGCATAGATACCCTTTTTGAAAAGAACAAACATTCAGTAACATAAAGAACACCAAAAGAATGCCAAGACTAACGCAAGCGCAACGTGATCAAGCGATCAGTATGTCCACTAGTGGGGCTTCCTATCGTCAAATGGCGAGAACCTCCAACTGCAGCCAAACCACCAGCAGAAAGCTGTTAATACGCTACCAGCAGACAGGCAAGACACAGGACAGATCAAAATCGGGAAGACCGATGGTAACAACTGCGGCCGAAGATCGCTACATTAGGCAGATTCAGCTATGAAACCGATTCTTAACGGCGATATCAAAAGCGGCTATGGCACTCGGTCAAGTCATCAGCACAAAAACAACCCTTCGTCCACTTCGTTTGACTGGTATACGAGCCTACCGCCCTTCCGTGGAACGGCTTTGACCCGTTTACACCATCAACGCAGATTACGATGGACACGCACTGTACGCCGGTTGCAGAGACGTGACTGGGAGAGGGTGCTGTTTAAAGACGAGAGCAGGTTTTGCCTATTCAGGAACGATGGCAGGGTTCGAGTTTGTCGACGGAGCGTATCGCGCCACACTGCATTTATATATAAAGCGGCCTCCACAAGCACGGCAAACTAAAGTTTGACAACACATCATGTTGTCAAACTCAAGCTTGAGAGTGTGAACGATTCAACAACCCATCACAAACACCAATTCCCGAGTCGTCAAACTGTTGGCGAGAAATATAGGATCGGTCAAACTCTCTATTCTCACCAACTTTTCCATCAAACTTTCGGAGTTGTCAAACTCGATTTTGACGTGTGTAGCGTTGTCAAACTCGTGTTGTTATAAAAGAACCAATCAGGGTCGATGACATTGTCACGTGATGTTTTGATTGTCTGGTCAACTCGACCTACACCTCTAGGCCTACTGCAGTATGGCATCGACGATGGAACGAAATGATGAAGAAAGGCGGAATGATATTAAATCTATTGATGAAATTCAGAATGATCCGTGCCTATGGAATATTTCGTCAAACGTTTACAAGGACAAAAATGCAAAACAACGGGCTTTGGACGAGATATCAGAGAAGTTTGGGATGAAAGGAGGTAGGCCTAGTCTAAATACTAGTGTAGGGTAAATAAACTTTTATTTAACAAGTTGACATAAGGAAGGTTACTTTATGACACTGGTGGACTGTAAATGATGTACACTAACCTATTTATAACATATTATGAACAATCGTCACATAATCAAAAACCTTATCATCTTTCTATAGCGACCGCAGCCACCGCTAGAGGCGCTGGCGGCAGAAAATTCAGAATGGCGGTCAGTTTGGTTCACTGCATAGGCCCGTGTTTAAGGTCTGATTAAACGTATTTCGGTGACGTGCACACATACACTTGATATTTGTATTTCATCACGAAAGATTCAAGTGTGCGTATTTCGTATTCATGACCCCTGACGATGTACACACAAAGAATAGCGGCAAGTTCAAAATTAGTCTTGTGTAAAAATATTCTTTTCTTATATATATAATATAGAAATAATACAAAGTTCACATTTTTAAGGCCAGATACGCATATTTCAACCATTTTTGTAAATTTAAAAATCTACTTTTAAATTTTAGAAGCATTGCAAAGACGTAAGATAGGACCTTAAAGATTTTAGGTGCATTTCGTTCGGGTACGATTTTAGAGTTATCTGCCCCTGACATAAATTTTAATATTCCTAGAAAACATCGAATTTCGGTCATAAAATATTATATTCATGATAATTAAGCACTCAGATATATTTTTTACTTTTATAATGTGTATTTTCTTATAAAAGTCTTTTTTATTTTGTTATATGCAATTTTACGTATCACGAATTCAATCACACTCGTGATCGTAATGAAAATCGAACTTGTTCTCAACATTATTGATAGCATGATGTATAGCTTTACGTAAGCTTGATAACTTGATAACTGCAATACGAACTCCGATATCTAATCATTTTTTTTATGATTTTAGACAAACAAATTTTTTTTATATAGTCTTAGATTTATTTATCTCTTAAATTCATACTCTTGACAATCTATATTTACACATCTAATATCTGGTAAACTATAAAGGTATTAAGGCTATTATACATCTTGTTGGCCCATTGTAAATTTAATCTATCATTTAGATGTGTGGGTTTGATAACTCACACAAAGAAAGATATTTCAAGCAATTTACAAATCGATGTATAAATTTCGTTCTATGAATATTTGTATTTTCTATATATTTTCAACATAAATAATAGTAAATTTGGTTCAATATTAATTCATCAACATTCAGTTATTGATTTAATCATCACAGCATATTTGTTTATACATTTCAGACCAAATAACTTGTGAACTGCTGCGGTTTAAGATCATTTTCTCGAATTCTGGATAGTCAATGACGTGTGAAAAAAATTCTTTCAAAAAATGAAGAAACAACTTTTCTTCAATTTTATTACATAGGCCTACATTGTTTTGCTAGAGTGTATTTTACATATAGGCCTACATAGGCTTATTTTGTTTATTAAACAAAAATCTTGACTTTGAGAGCAGTGGACCAAACTGAAATTGGAAAATGAAAAAATTACACCCAAGGTAGTGTACTTTGGGGATTTTTCCTGAAACATGTAAACATGCTATCTTGAAACAATTATTGTTTTTTTCCATTCGTAATGGACCCTGAACACATTCCAATTAAAAACAATAAGATTTCTCTTTAAGAAAAATTTGGTCTGCGGTACCTACTTTCTATAGACCTAGCACTCACCTGTTGCCACCCTTTGTAAAAAAAAATAACAATGACAACTGTACAACGGATATTACTTACCGAAACAAGGCAAAGTTTATAGCGTAGACAACCACTTCTGTACGCAAAAAGTCTAATACAAGGTCATTGCATAAGGGACGTAACTCTGAATTGTTATAACGTCAATGCGGGAACAGAGATTTTATGAAGCGCTATATGATCCTCGCCACTGCCATATTGCACTACTGCAGTACTGTTTGATTTATCTTACCAACTAACATTTCTGGAAATGTATTACATGTAAATGGATGTATCTTCTCAACCAAATATAAAAAATTCAAAAGGAATTACAAGACAATTTTCACAGGGACTTGTATCGCCGAAAATGAGAATATTATTATATAATCGAAATTGAAAAAAATGATATCTCATCTCTATAAATACTAAAGGCATGTAACGCCCTCGGACCCCTCGTCTTGTTCCGCAACGAAATCAACTTGGAAATTCAAAATAGATTAATATAACAATGCACACACATGAAGCCTGATAAATCCCCTTTCGATAGAATGTAAAATAATCAAAATCGGTTCACTTTTGACCGAGCTACACTGTTTGGAAATCGAAAAAAGTCAGCTTTCTTGAGAGTACACCAAAATCCTGCCTCACAAAAACATCGCTTTGAAACTGATAAAATACGAATTAAACAGTCGAATACGTACAATAAACGACAATTACAACTTTATCGCAATCCCTGTGTATTCCGATTTCGTAAAATGACTATTCAAATGAAATATTACGTGATCCATACCTTGTAAGCGAGCTTTTACTGCGGTTTCGATCGCTCTGGTGACAAATACCAAAAACACAGGGGACAACTCCTGAAAAATGTAAGCGCTAACACCCCACAAGAACTGTTAGCCAATACCAAAAATTACCAGTACCTTTCAATATTCCTACTACAAACTAAGTTATATAAAACATTATAATTAATAACCACCTCGCCTTACACCCAAACTCCTAACCACCTCCCCATCCCATATTCTCATACCCAATTAAACAATCACCTAACCGTAACAACCCCCCCCCCCCCCCCCCCCCAGGTAAGAGCTCCCAGAAGGACCTACGTTAGCGAGACTGATCTCTGATCTCTGAAACCTCCTTCTCCTGGTAAGTGTGGTCATGGCGACCTGCGACCAGAGCTGGGGGTGAGATGGGTTCACGAGATACACTAAGGGACCTCTCGCGCAAGCCTATACAAACTGGCACGTAGGCTCCCGACGGGAGATTTCCACCAATCACCTCAAATACCATTGATCACACCCGTTTGGGATAACTGGTAGGACTTGGGCAAAGGGCAGACTGGTTAAAACTTCATTAAAACTGCACGGTGTGACTACCCCCGGCGCTTCACTTAATTGTAACTGGTAATTGTTACGGCACCAAACCCCATAACCCTCACTGCCTGGTTCTGAACCTGGTTTAGTGGGGAGGACAGGGATTGTACCTTAAAGGCACTAGTGCACGCTTTTACGGTTTAAATTGGCTATTTTAAGGTTTAAGAGGACTTATGCAATCACTTAAGCTTTCTATCGATGCAATGAAATACTTAAAATTCTTTACAATTGACCTGCAATCAACAATGAAAAAATTTAGACAGCCGCTGTCGGCTTGGACATATAACAAATTCAAGGTTAGCTGTGCACAAAACGGATAAATTATAGACAGTTGAAAGCGGCTGAACAATTATTATGTGCAGCTGTTGAATTTACTTAAACTCTGAACTAAACACAAATAATGAATTATGTTTAATGAAAGCAATGTTGTAAATAAACCGAGTTAATAACACAGCATTAGCAGTGCTATTAGATTGACCAAAGCGGCTGCCGTTTCCGCTTTTTTGGTTATAAGCAAAATCTTAATATTTCCGATATCGTAGTTCATGCGGATTTATTGTAACGTAACATTAAATACTTCCGGTCTTTAAAAATCAACTTTACTAACTGAATACGTAAATATTCGTTAAATAACTTACGAGGTAGATTACTTGAGTGAGGATCTTAAATAATATCGAGATATATGCAGTATCTGTGCGTTCGTTGTGTTAAAGAAATATTGGTGTGCACTAGTGCGTTTAAGTGTATGGCATGACCACTCAGATGGCCTACTAGAAAGAAAAACGCACATTGCGAAGACCACAACGATGGAAACAACAGAGGATAACGGACTAAGCATATCAAACAAAAAAGATAAGTATTACTCCATTCATCCACTTATCAATAAACTTAAATATCAAACATAAATAAATAAATAATTACAATTAACTATAAATACAATTTCATCACAATTATTCAACAACAACTTCATGTTATAACAATTAAAAACTCCATTACAAATACCATTCTTAAATTTTATCAAATATTACTTAAATTTTAAGAGTAATAAAATAAAATGATATTCCCCATACACCATATCTTTCTATCTCTTTCAGGTATGACGCCATCTCAACAAATTTAATTCCAATTTATCTATTTACCAACAACAACGCTCTGGTCAGCCATGTTTAACCTCAATAATCGGAAGGATAGTACAGAAATCGAGCGGCTCGCTGATTGGCTAAACATTAACTTCTTCGTAACTTCACTACAGAAGAGTTAATGTTTAGCCAATCAGCGAGCCGCTCGTATTCTATGCGATCTGTCCAATATTGGGGTCAAACATGGCAGACTTGAGCGATCGAAACCGCATTTAATGCAGCAAAAGCTCGCTAACAAGGTATGGATCACATAATATTTCATTTGAATAGTCATTTAACAAAATCGGAATACATAGGGATTGCGACAAAGTTGTATTTGTCGTTTATTGTACGTATGCGAGTTTTTAAATCGTATTTTATCAGTTTCAAAGCGATGTTTTTGTGAGGCAGGATTTTGGTTATATAATAATATTCTCATTTTCGGGGATACAAGTCCCTGTGACAATTTTTACAAGCTCAGTCTACCCTAATTTTCTCTATTCATAGACCATATAACAGATTTGTTAATAAAATTGGTGTATAATTATAATAAAATTAATTAGATATTCTTAACGGACTGTATCACCTGTTCCTCAAATGTAGAACTCAGTTTAAATACAATAAAGCAAATCATTTCCCTTTCCAGAGGAAGACGTGAAAAGGAAAATCAACAGTATGCGGACGTACTACAATAAAGAAAACAGAAAAGTGAAGAACTGAATGAAAAGTGGAGCTGGCACAGAAGACATCTACCAGTCAACGTGGACCTACTATGACCAATCGGGGTATCGGGATATTTTTTTGTGGAAACGAAATTCAAGGGGACATTCCTATTTGATCATATATGTTATTAGTAAGTATTTATAACACAACACATGTTACACATTACACGTGTTATATGGAGGTTAATATTTTGGTTGATTTAAATTTCACAACTCGATAATGAGAGTGTAAAAAAAGAGAAGTGAAAAGAGTGTGAAAAGCCCTGCTAGCGCGTATTAAGGAATTGATGATTAGTATTATCATAATCATCTGTAAAAGTGTGGATATTCTATCCATTCATATATAGTTCATTTTTATAATGTTATAAAATGAGTAAATGTACAAGGCCTCTTTTTATGTGACACCCCCCCCCCCCCCCCCCCCCAAAAATTATATATATATACCCAAACAAAATGGCGGACCAAATGCCGAAAGGAGAGACTCTTTAACCCAGTGTTATCAATGAGATCAAGATTGACCACCTAACCTCTGTTAAAAGTGCTTCTGGTAGTTGAAAAATGATAAGATTTATCTAAGGCAAGGATATTTCAAAATTCATACATTAACTCTTTACGCAATAATTGATAAGTGCCTTCTGAAGTTTCATGTAACATACATGTAATAAAGAAATGTTGTGAATCTATTTGTATACAAAGACAGGTATAAAGGTCTCATATACTTATATACTCTACCGGAAAGGGGCTAGGTGTAAAGGTCTCACATACTTATACCATAAGCCCAGCTGTAAAGGTCATACTATACTCCAGCGGAAAGGAGCTTGGTGTAAAGATCTCTCATACTATACTCCAGTGAAAAGGGGCTAGGTGTAAAGATCTCTCATACTATACTCTAGCGGAAAGGGGCTAGGTGTAAAGATCTCTCATACTATACTCCAGCGGAAAGGGGCTAGGTGTAAAGATCTCTCATACTATACTCCAGCGGAAAGGGGCTAGGTGTAAAGGTCTCTCATACTATACTCCAGAGGAAAGGGGCTAGGTGTAAAGATCTCTCATACTATACTCCAGCGGAAAGGGGCTAGGTGTAAAGGTCTCTCATACTATACTCCAGCGGAAAGGGGCTAGGTGTAAAGATCTCTCATACTATACTCCAGCGAAAAGGGGCTAGGTGTAAAGGTCTCTCATACTATACTCCAGCGGAAAGGGGCTAGGTGTAAAGATCTTGCATACTTATAATCTGGCGGAAAGGTGCTTGGTGTAAAGGTTTCGCATACACATTCTCTAGTGGAAAAGGCACAGCTGAAAAGGTCTCTCATACTATACTCTATTGGAAAGGGGCTAGGTGTAAAGGTCTCTCATACTATACTCCAGAGGAAAGGGGCTAGGTGTAAAGGTCTCTCATACTATACTCTAGCGGAAAGGGGCTAGGTGTAAAGGTCTCTCATACTATACTCTATTGGAAAGGGGCTAGGTGTAAAGATCTCTCATACTATACTCCAGCGAAAAGGGGCTAGGTGTAAAGGTCTCTCATACTTATAATCTCTCCAACAGACTGTACAGTAAATACTATTTCGACCTTACCTTGAAAAGCAAATCTTGATTTGCAATCAACTGCAATGAAATTCCAGATCAACATGAGATCTTATCTTATCACTTGTGAAACGAGATCATGCTTTTCCTGGCATTCATAAACTGAGGTAATAACACAACAATAAACAAGAGCATATTTACACACCTCATATAAACATATAAGTACACACAACCCATTTAATGGGTCGCGAAACCCGGCGGTTCTCTGACACTGTTGAAATCACTTTAATTTTTGACTGTAATGGATATTATAAATTTTCAGTTACGTCCGTCAATTATCTAAAACTCTCCGCAGAAAATTATGAAAATAGGTTGAATAGAAAACTCCGTGTTCCGTTTTTAATCGTTACAGCACGGCGGAGGGTTTACACCTGTTTATCAAACTTAATTGTCGTACCTTTGCGGAACAAGATCTGTGCATATATATATATATATATATATATATATATATATATATATATATATATATATATATATATATATATATTCTTTATTCCTCCAGAGGAGAGTTACAAGGAAATGCGATCAAAACATGGCGCGTTTGCAAGTATTAATGAAATGCATGCATTACAAGTACAAGTTAATATTGCTTATAGACACTGACCAAGGAATCACGCGTACCATGTAAATTGTTTTTCAAGTGTCACCTCTCGGACCGTAAGAGTCCGCCAAATCAAAGTATATTTGCGTATTGTTTGCGCTTTGTTCCCGCAGTGTCCCACGCACTTGTGCGCGATGCGCCAAGATTACATGTATCAAAACATCAATTTACATCAATATACGATCATGCACACAACAAACGGTTCATGTAAAGTTGATACCAAACATTAAAAGTAAGGTTGAACTCCATGACCATTATGTGAAATCATTACAAAATTATATGATGTGTTTCCATTATTTTGGATTTAAAGAGTTTTAAAAGTAATATTTTCTACATTTGCTGGGATGCGTCTCTGATTGAAGACAATGCTTGCCAATGCACATCCAAGGACCATTGAGTAAACTGCGAGTATCAGGAAGGACCAGTGAGTAAACTGCGAGTATCAGGAAGGACCAGTGAGTAAACTGCAAGTATCAGGAAGGACCATTGAGTAAACTGCGAGTATCAGGAAGGACCAGTGAGTAAACTGCGAGTATCAGGAAGGACCATTGAGTAAACTGCGAGTATCAGGAAGGACCAGTGAGTAAACTGCGAGTAACAGGAAGGACCAGTGAGTAGACTGTAAGTATCAGGAAGGACCAGTGAGTAAACTGTGAGTACCAGGAATGACCAGTGAGTAAACTGTGAGTATCAGGAAGGACCAGTGAGTAGACTGTGAGTACCAGGAAGGACCAGTGAGTAGACTGTAAGTATCAGGAAGGACCAGTGAGTAAACTGTAAGTATCAGGAAGGACCAGTGAGTAGACTGTAAGTATCAGGAAGGACCAGTGAGTAAACTGTGAGTACCAGGAAGGACCAGTGAGTAGACTGTAAGTATCAGGAAGGACCAGTGAGTAGACTGTGAGTACCAGGAATGACCAGTGAGTAAACTGTAAGTATCAGGAAGGACCAGTGAGTAAACTGTGAGTATCAGGAAGGACCAGTGAGTAAACTGTAAGTATCAGGAAGGACCAGTGAGTAGACTGTGAGTACCAGGAAGGACCAGTGAGTAAACTGTAAGTATCAGGAAGGACCAGTGAGTAAACTGTAAGTATCAGGAAGGACCAGTGAGTAAACTGCGAGTACCAGGAAGGACCAGTGAGTAAACTAAATGACCAGTGAGTAGACTGTGAGTACCAGGAATGACCAGTGAGTAGACTGTAAGTATCAGGAAGGACCAGTGAGTAAACTGTAAGTATCAGGAAGGACCAGTGAGTAAACTGTAAGTATCAGGAAGGACCAGTGAGTAGACTGTAAGTATCAGGAAGGACCAGTGAGTAGACTGTGAGTACCAGGAAGGACCAGTGAGTAAACTGTAAGTATCAGGAAGGACCAGTGAGTAAACTGTAAGTATCAGGAAGGACCAGTGAGTAAACTGCGAGTACCAGGAAGGACCAGTGAGTAAACTAAATGACCAGTGAGTAGACTGTGAGTACCAGGAATGACCAGTGAGTAGACTGTAAGTATCAGGAAGGACCAGTGAGTAGACTGTGAGTACCAGGAAGGACCAGTGAGTAAATTGCGAGTATCAGGAAGGACCAGTGAGTAAACTGCGAGTACCAGGAAGGACCAGTGAGTAAACTAAATGACCAGTGAGTAAACTGCAAGTACCAGGAAGGACCAGTGAGTAAACTGTGAGTACCAGGAAGGACCAGTGAGTAAACTAAATGACCTGTGAGTAAACTGCGAGGACCAGGAAGGACCAGTGAGTAAACTAAATGACCTGTGAGTAAACTGTGAGTATCAGGAAGGACCAGTGAGTAAACTGTGAGTACCAGGAAGGACCTGTGAGTAAACTGTGAGTACCAGGAAGGACCAGTGAGTAGACTGTGAGTACCAGGAAGGACCAGTGAGTAGACTGTGAGTACCAGGAAGGACCAGTGAGTAAACTAAATGACCAGTGAGTAAACTGTGAGTACCAGGAAGGACCAGTGAGTAAACTGCGAGTACCAGGAAGGACCAGTGAGTAGACTGTGATTACCAGGAAGGACCAGTGAGTAAACTGTGAGTACCAGGAAAGACCAGTGAGTAAACTAAATGACCTGTGAGTAAACTGCGAGTACCAGGAAGGACCAGTGAGTAAACTAAATGACCTGTGAGTAAACTGTGAGTATCAGGAAGGACCAGTGAGTAAACTGTGAGTACCAGGAATGACCTGTGAGTAAACTGTGAGTACCAGGAAGGACCAGTGAGTAAACTGTGAGTACCAGGAAGGACCAGTGAGTAAACTGCGAGTACCAGGAAGGACCAGTGAGTAAACTGCGAGTACCAGGAAGGACCAGTGAGTAAACTGTGAGTACCAGGAAGGACCAGTGAGTAAACTAAATGACATGTGAGTAAACTGTGAGTATCAGGAAGGACCAGTGAGTAAACTGTGAGTACCAGGAAGGACCAGTGAGTAAACTAAATGACCTGTGAGTAAACTGCGAGTACCAGGAAGGACCAGTGAGTAAACTAAATGACCTGTGAGTAAACTGTGAGTATCAGGAAGGACCAGTGAGTAAACTGTGAGTACCAGGAAGGACCTGTGAGTAAAATGTGAGTATCAGGAAGGACCAGTGAGTAAACTAAATGACCAGTGAGTAAACTGTGAGTACCAGGAAGGACCAGTGAGTAAACTGTGAGTACCAGGAAGGACCAGTGAGTAAACTGCGGGTACCAGGAAGGACCAGTGAGTAAACTGCGAGTACCAGGAAGGACCAGTGAGTAAACTGCGAGTACCAGGAAGGACCAGTGAGTAGACTGTGAGTACCAGGAAGGACCAGTGAGTAAACTAAATGACCAGTGAGTAAACTGCGAGTACCAGGAAGGACCAGTGAGTAAACTGCAAGTACCAGGAAGGACCAGTGAGTAAACTGCGAGTACCAGGAAGGACCAGTGAGTAAAATGTGAGTATCAGGAAGGACCAGTGAGTAAACTAAATGACCAGTGAGTAAACTGTGAGTACCAGGAAGGACCAGTGAGTAAACTAAATGACCAGTGAGTAAACTGTGAGTACCAGGAAGGACCAGTGAGTAAACTGTGAGTACCAGGAAGGACCAGTGAGTAAACTGCGGGTACCAGGAAGGACCAGTGAGTAAACTGCGAGTACCAGGAAGGACCAGTGAGTAAACTGCGAGTACCAGGAAGGACCAGTGAGTAGACTGTGAGTACCAGGAAGGACCAGTGAGTAAACTAAATGACCAGTGAGTAAACTGCGGGTACCAGGAAGGACCAGTGAGTAAACTGCGAGTACCAGGAAGGACCAGTGAGTAAACTGCGGGTACCAGGAAGGACCAGTGAGTAAACTGCGAGTACCAGGAAGGACCAGTGAGTAAACTGTGAGTATCAGGAAGGACCAGTGAGTAAACTGCGAGTACCAGGAAGGACCAGTGAGTAAAATGTGAGTATCAGGAAGGACCAGTGAGTAAACTAAATGACCAGTGAGTAAACTGTGAGTACCAGGAAGGACCAGTGAGTAAAATGTGAGTATCAGGAAGGACCAGTGAGTAAACTAAATGACCAGTGAGTAAACTGTGAGTACCAGGAAGGACCAGTGAGTAAACTGTGAGTACCAGGAAGGACCAGTGAGTAAACTGCGAGTACCAGGAAGGACCAGTGAGTAAACTGCGAGTACCAGGAAGGACCAGTGAGTAAACTGCGAGTACCAGGAAGGACCAGTGAGGAACTAATGAACATAGTGAGTGACCGTCTAATATTTGCGTGACATCGCTTCCCCCGGAAACACATAAACAAACAATACGTATCCTAAAAACACCCTAGCTCACCAGTATCTGTCGCACCGAGTACTCCTTCGTTCGTATTGACACTATTACGCATAGTTTGTGCATAGCTCGCGCACAATTGGTCTAATGAATGGGGTTGTAATCAACTTATATCAAATACTCCAAAAACTGGAAAATGGAACTGGAAGCTCTTTCTTACTCTTTCCAATCATGCTTTCACCTATTTCCACCCCACCCCCCCCCCCCCCCCCCCCCCCCCCCCCCCCCCCCCCCCGAGCTGTAACACCTTTGGCATGTGTTTACCAAACGTAACAGCTGTCCCAATTACCCGTTAATTATCAAACCAACACCTGTACACGAAAGAGTTTCCTTCGTATCTCACTAAATTTACATGAAGTAGGCGTTGTTTTCGATTGGTATAGACTGTCCTCTCTTAACCCAATTCGAGCAAGTCGTAGGCAATAGACAATGATAAATACCTAAATCAACAGTTGTAACAATTGCAGATATTGCATACGCGAGTCGTCTCCGTGCTATACGTTTTAAATAAAATAATTGCACTACAATGCAAAACACTAACTTACTGTTTCAGAATACATAAACATGTTAATGTTAACTCGATATCAACACAGAACACTCTTTCAAAACACACGTTAAACATAATCATAATCAGCGCAAGTTAGTGGAGACATTACACATAAGTAAACACAATTCACATATAAACGCGAATCACTGCTTATAGAATTCAGCAGATTGGTTAACATTATAATGATTTATAATGTACCCGACATGACTTCCCCCGTTAATCCGCTCAACTAGACCAGTATTGCTAACACAACTTTTCGTCTAGCTTATCCCCCAAATTCCTCCTCCAAAATCATTCCATTATTTTGAAATTGACATTGATACCCCGCCATCTAATCAATACTATCTTTTCTTTTTATTTTTGTACGCTTCTGTGTATTACTTGGACTAATCTTATTAAAACATGATCCAGGTTAATGACATCTTCCCACGGCAAGGTAAAAATGTATCGAGATAGCGGAAAGAGTTCGAAATCATTTCGTTTCGGCCTTGACGTTGTGAAGATGGGTTAATAATTAATGATAAAGGATATGTGTAGGCACGCTAGCAAATCCTAAGGGTTAGCATCGTATAAAAAGGAAACCGCTTAATGTTCACCGCCAAAAAAAATCTTTTTATATACAACACAACAAATACAGTAATCCATGCTTATTTATACAACTGTTAGAGAGGGAATCTTTATTATACCTTATTAGGACATAAATCTTGGTAAATCTAATTTCATCAGATGTTTGTAACATTTTACATAAAAAACATACTACTTAAATTCCCTTACTATTCAAAATGTTGCCAATTTATCAGTGTTTTTTAAAAATAAAAATAATCATCATTAATTATATTTTCTACCTTTCGTTCTTTCATTTACTCAAGACAAGATTTAATTTTCTCTACCTCATCTTTCTTTTTTTAATTGTAACCAAAAACCGTCAAATAGGTTACTCAGAGCGTGGTATCAGGGGTAGTGGCACTGTATTTAAAGTTAAATGAAGTGATCTCACGAACACTAAAGTTAATTTTTACAATTGCAAGACGATGTTTTGTAATCGAAAGAAGCAGTTAACAATGATCAGTAAAGCTATGCGAATCTATTTCTCTACCTCAATTGATTAGATTTGCTTGAATTTGTTTATTTCTACTTCAACTTCAGATGATCGGGTGGAGTAATAAGATGTTTTGACCCCTGAAGATACTATTTGGCATGAACTTATGTTCATTGGGAATATTTTAAAGAAATAAATCTGTTAAAAAACGGGCTACTGCTCCTTTTACATTCTCTGTATAATGCCGTTTTCAGATATTCACCGCTCCCAATTGCCCTGAATGTGAAAATATGGCTAACACAAATATAATTTAGTTTTACCTTGATATGTTACACGAGTCATAGCAATCAACAAGAGGTCTCTCGAGTCACAAGTCTCTTTTGTTGTTTGGTTAGAACAACACGACATATGGCAAACAACTAAATCTTTAAGATCTTCAAAACCTTGATGGATAAACATGGATACTTAGAACTGTAGATTATACTCATATACATGAAAATTGGTTACAATATATACTTATTTTTTAAAAAAAGACATTTTTCACCTAAGATGGTGACAACAAGATACTCACGGATCGGGCCTACAGCCAGCACAATGCTTCCGTCGTCAAGGCAACTGCTAAAGCCGGGTAGATTTCATTCCGTGACCTTTTCAATTTTCCAGAGCTGATTATTAATGCAAAATAAACGACCTTTGGTCTTTTCCTTGAGAATACGTGTTGGCATGTTGAATCAAACACATGAAACCAGATCTCACCATTGATACCGAGACCTGACCCCGATTATAAAAGAAACAATTTGATCGGTTTTGTTTCGTTCTGACAGAATTCGTGTTGTGTCAGCATGAAGTGAAACAGTCCTTTTGAAAATTGTTAAAGATAGACAGATATGTAACACATACATATACAGGGCTAGTGAATATACAGAAGTACTGGGGTGGGTCGATGGAATCTAAGGAGCTATGTTAAAGAAAATTAATATACTTTTCACAATGGTAGGAAACAACTCCATTCCATAAATATTTTATAAATCGAAGAACATGCCACAAATGGATCATCTTTAATATCATGGAGGCACACGGGGTAATATCCCAAGCAATTTAAATAAAACAAACTATACTTTCACTGCCTTTTTAATTATACCTTCGAAATTGACTGCTTTTTCTAGTGAGTGAAAATAATAATATGTAGATATTTGTATGGCGCTTTTGAATTACTGATACATTCTCAAAGTGCTACCAACATCATTTATCTGATGGATGTTTACTTTAGCAGCTTCTAAGCGCAACCGTGTAGGTTCGACATCTTTTTACCAGGTACCCATTTTACCAGCGGGTTGGACTTATAACACTTAAGGATATATTGGCTTGCCCCGGGACACAATATAGTTTGGAGCCAAAGTCACAAATATTTGGTGTTTCCACCGGGGTTCGAACCCGAGTCTTTGGCTTGAGAAGCCAGCATACTAACAACTACCCCAATGTGCTCCACTACGTACTGCTTTTAGTGTTGTACATTATGGTTTGTTGCGCTTCTCCTTATGTATGTTACATCTAACCAAAAAGGCCGGCACTGATTCTCAAAGATTTTTGAAAAGGTGATTGAGGGAAACAAATCAACTCATCACCGCATCAATCAGTGTACATCTCTCTAAACCAGACTTTTAACCTTAAGCCTTTAAGAAATGAATTAAAATTTGTATTGGAAACATTTATAAGTTATCATAAATAGATTCTAATCCATGAAACACTATTATCTCTTCTTTACCTTATTATTGATGCATTGATAGTTTTTTCCCTATTGATAGAGCCGACTATCACGATGCATCGATAGCTGAATGTATCGTTATACCACTAATAAATGCACAAGAAACGAAGCAGCGTAGATTCACTAAGTCTAGGCGAAGCGGCGGATCCATTGGCAGTGGGGTAGTCTGAGGGTTTCACCCCCCTCCCCCCCCCCCCTTTAAATATTCATGGACTCGCCGTTGTGACAATCATATATTGCCGGATTCCTTAAAAGTTGGATGCATTGGCGTTTTACCTTGACTCCTGAATATCATACATTATACGGATGATTTTAAAAAAAACCATATTTGTGTATAACTGCTTTAATTACATTTAGCATTATTTTTCTAAATGCCCTTATTGCACGCATTTATCCCACTTACAAAAATAATTACATTCCACTTCGATTAAATCACATCACTTTATTGACCACACAAAATAGATAGTCCTTTACAATACTCGCGCTCATGTTTATAAACTTAAACTTACGTCACATCCTCTCGTTCGTCCACCATTTTACTTAACTATACTTACTATAACTAGATCACTCTCTAAGCAATCTTTTTTCATATTAATACTCAGTTTCCTTCCCACCCAGCCTTGCTTTCACACAATCATATGAAAATTTACATTTTTTCTTTCCCAATTTCAATCTTTCTCCTCGGCTTACCTCTTCAATTATTTTTTGTTTTATTTTCTCGCTTTGTCTTTAACAACATTCACTTATCCACAGCCCTTTTCACATAATTACCTGTGTAATTAATGTAATAAAATCAGGTCAGGTGAAGAATTTCGGGTGGAAACCATCCTTGGCTCAATTTCCCTTACTCGATGCTGCTGCTAGGCTGTCTATATCTATTTTATAACAGAAGCCATTTGCAAACTTCGGGTGGTCAAAAAAGCATTAACGTACCGCTACCTGTCTCGTCTGTTCAGGGTCCAATGGAGAGCAGGCTTCCCCTCGCTTGGTCCTACGCCCACCATCGCTTCCCCACTTGACCTTTTTAATCCAATATCATGTTTTTAAATACTTATTTTATTACTTAGTTTGTCAGAGACTCGGACGATAACTGAATGCATATCAAGAGTTCAATATAAGGGAAACGTGATGCTACTGATTGTTTACCGTTAGTGAATAATGTCCTCACGAAGAAACTACACAATATGCATTTACACATATCGGTTTACCGCAAACATTTGTCTATAACTTCATGCTGCTTGAAATGGAATGATTTTTACAAACCATTTGAAACATTGGTGACATTGTTGATATAGATTTGTGAACTGTAACTGTAAATAAGAGCGCACAGTCGATGAAATAAACAAGAATGAGAAGTGAAGCCAGGCCATTCATCGGCGCTACGAGCGTTAATAGCCTCGCTACGGCATTACAAGGCATTGTTGTTTATTGTTCTCATAAATCAATTGTAAATGTGTGGGTATTCTATTCACAACTATAGTTTACTATTATAATATTGTAAAATTAGTGAAACTACAATGCCTTTTTTCATGTCATTTACCGCAAACGTACTGTAATGATTTATAAATTTATCTTTATATTTGACATGTATGATATGTGATTACAACCACTTTAATGTGTAGAGAGAGAGAGAGAGAGAGAGAGAGAGAGAGAGAGAGAGAGAGAGAGAGAGAGAGAGAGAGAGAGAGAGAGAGAGAGAGAGAGAGAGAGAGAGAGAGAGAGAGAGAGAGAGAGAGAGAGAGAGAGAGAGAGATTTTATTCAGCATTGGAGGCCGCGTGGCCCAGAGTACAAATACAAAAATAATGTACAATTTATACTAATGTTAAATTAAATGTACATGAACATGTTGGTGTGCGAGCTTAATTTCATACATACAAATTTCTTTTTAAGTATATAGCAAAACCTTTAAGTACATTTTCATTTTTGCAAGACAAAAGTTCAACAAACTTTTGCTGCGTTGGAAACTGACAAAATCGATTTGGTATGAGTTTCGTTCTACTATCCCGAAAGGAAGGACAAACAAGAACAAAATGAAATTCATCTTCGACAGTTCTTAAGTGACAACGTTCACATAATAATTCAGAATAAGAAGTGTATTTGTTCAAACGCATTTTCTGAATTCTCAAATTGTGTGACATGCATCAAAACTTCAGAAGTACATTTTTCAAATCCTTATTAATGTCAAAACTTAGATACTTTTCTTGTCCAAATATAGTTTTAAAGGATGAATATGTTTTAAGAAATGTTGATGATTCTATTTGCCCATACCAAGATTGGATGTCTAAATCTATGCAAGTTTGTTTGAACAAATTCATGAATTGAGATACATTTCCACATTCCTGAAACATCCAGGCATATGAATAACCAGTCTGAAATAGTAACAATCTAACATGCGAAGCCCAGTTTACACTGCCTGCTTCATCCTGTGCTTTAAGCATGTTATAACAGGCGTGGGGATTTCGTGACGAGTCCATATGAATCAACCTACACCAGTATCTTATACATCGACAAAAATAACGTATAGAGAGATGGTAGCGCCCCATTTCACCCAGAACCGCTTTTGATGAAGATCTTTTACTTATACCCAGATAGGTTTTGAAGAAATTACTCTGGACTTTTTCCACACTTTCTCGAAACTTAAACCCCCATATTTCGCGACCATAACAAGCAATTGGAGAAATCTTTGTATCAAATATAGACAAAATAACATTCATTGAAAGATTTGGGTAACATTTCATCAACTGGTAAATAGGAAAACATGCTTTAGAGGCTTGGTTAGCAAGGGTTTCACAGGCTGTAGACCAACATAGTCGTGATGAAAATATAACTCCTAAATATTTGTAATAAAAAACTGTTTTCAGTTCAATGCCTTTATAGTACCACTTTTCTACCTTCTTGAGTTTTCCACCATTACGAAAAACGATTATGTTTGATTTTTCCATATTTACAACCAATCCCCATTTATTGCAGAATTTTTCTAAAACGTTCAACTTCCTTTGTAAATCAGCAACGGAATCTGCAACTAATACTATATCATCTGCAAAGAGTAGCAGTTTTATGACTTCGATTGCATCATTTACAAAAATGCCTCTAGAGTCGTCATTTTGTAAATCAACAGCCAACTGGTTGATGAAAAATATGAATAAAAGAGGACTTAACATACAACCTTGTCTAACTCCGCTTGATGTATTGAATATATCGGTGACACAGTTACCGATTTTAACACAAGCACAAACATTCTTGTACATACTTTCCAAAATATGATATAGTTTACCATGATTTCCATGTTGTAATAACTGATAAAGCAGTTTACTTCTATCAACAGAATCAAATGCCTTGCGAAAATCAATAAATGCTGCATAAAAGCGATGCTTAGGTTTTCTTACATACTTTTGTACCAATGACTGCAGTACAAAAATATTATCCATTGTAGAATAGTCTTGCCGAAAACCGGCTTGTGCTTCTGAAAGAATATCATTTAATTCAATCCAGGTTCTCAGTCTACGTTCTATGATACATGTAAACACTTTACCAAGGACATTTAAAAGTGAAATGCCCCTGTAATTATTTGGATCAGCTAAATTTCCCTTCTTAAATAAAAGCAGAATCATCCCTACATTCCAAGAATCAGGAAAAACTCCACTTTCTAATATTGAATTAAAAAGTAATTGAATGTAGGTTATGAGCTGTGGAGAGTTTTTATAAAATTCTGACGGGATTCCATCAATACCAGGCGCCTTATTTCGCTTTAGGGAACCAATGGCATTAACAATCTCATTTTCAGTAATATCTTCAGATAGCATGTTAGAATTGTTACAGTCTTCACAATTCATATGGTCATGTTCTTTGATAAAATGTGCTATATTGTCATCAAATTCACTACATTCAGTTTCAGGATTTAACAGATCTTTGAAATACTGGTACCAAACTTCGGGTGTGATGTTATTAACTTAATGTTTTACTCTTAGGAGTGTTTTTACCGATTGCCAAAAAGATTTGCATTCACTGAAATTCAGATTTACATGGTTAGTTACATCTGTTTCATAAGCTGCTTTTTTGTCTTTACATATCTTTCTAAATCTTCTTTTGCTAGAGAGAAATGCGTCAAGGTTTTCCTTACAATTATTTAATCTGAGAATTTGCAATTTTGCATATTTCACTTTTTTTAACAGGGAACATTTTTTGTCAAACCACTTTGGTTGTTCATTGATGTCTGAATGATTAAAAAATTTTCGAAAATGTTCTCCAGATATTTGTATGATCTGAACTAGAAGTTTAGCCGACTCGTTTACATTTACATCTATTGATTGTATAAACTTTTCCACAATTTATGATATTTGATTAGTGTGAAAGTTTTCAAGATAGACATTTTTGCCTTTGTCAGACCACTTGTACTTCATTACAGGATCGGTATTTATTAGAGGTCTTTGGCAAATTATATCTAGTTGTAAACTAAATGATATCTGGCAAGAAACGGGTAAATGATCGGACTCAGTTCTGCTATGGACCAACAGATTAATCACTTTGTCAAAACAACCTGTAGAGACTAAAAAGTAATCGACCAAACTTGTTCCACTCGGTCCAATGTATGTAAATGAACCACGTGGATCTCCAGATTTTCTGCCATTAACAATATGTAATTCAAGCTGCTTGCACAAACTTAATAATAATAATCCATATTTGTTAACCTTTTCATCCTGTGAACATCTAGATTGTGAAAATTCGTCAATAGTATACAGTTCACCTAAATCAATGAATTGTTTGTCACTTTGACCTTCAATAAGAAAATCATCCTGGATTGCAGTACGAGCATTCAAGTCCCCAAATATTATAATGTCAGTACACTGATCATATTCAGCTTTAAT
Source organism: Phorcus lineatus (assembly GCA_921293015.1). Classification (NCBI taxonomy): domain Eukaryota; kingdom Metazoa; phylum Mollusca; class Gastropoda; order Trochida; family Trochidae; genus Phorcus; species Phorcus lineatus. Next base: position 43,876,620 of record OV121083.1, read on the forward strand.
ACATGCGATCTTTGTGTTGAGTTGCTCGATCCCATTGTCGTCCGTGTCTCGGTACATGGGAGAGCCCTCAGGGAGAACGTAGACTCCGCCAAGGATCGCGGTACCGGCTTCAGAACGAAATTTTTAATGTGTATATTGTTTTGATACATGTATATATGTGTTTCAAATAGAATAATTTCACACAGGAGAGGAAGGAATCTGGTGATCACATAATATGATTGTGAATAAACTATTATGGAAACTATCAAAAAGTAACGCATCGAAAGCCTGGTCCTGATGATGAAACGACAAAAGTCGAAGCAGAATTCGCGGATAGCCTGTGGGGAAACGATACACAGATGTTACGACATTGATCGGTCGGAAAATAACTACTAAAAGACAGGTGCTATACCTCTGTCACATCTTTCACTCTGACTGAAATTCATGGTAAAGCCAATCTCATTAAAATAAAATCTAATATTGCTGCACTACGTTACGCAGATTATAGCTACACGCGTAATGTAGTGGAGCATTTAGACTTCATATCAATGAGATTATGATAAAGCGTAAAGTGGAGAGTGTGAACATCTATAATCTCGACTTGGAGACGAAGAGTTCAAAACTGACGTTTAAACACGGTGATAAGCGCAGTGTCATAGTCACCTCGGGATACGTCACTCTTGAATAACATAATAGGTGTCAATATTATTGAAAAGCCTCGGAATATTAAAAGCCCACATTTTCCAAAACAGGACAAAGTCTTGTCTTTGTTATCATTGCTGCAAAAAGACACATTTACATATGCTGTATCAAGAATAAACTGCCTAATGTAAACTTGTATATTAAAACTTTGAAACAAATATTTTTTGTTGAAAAACATATCAAAAAAGAATAATAGAAATGAAAATTTTATTCACAAATGGAACTCTCTCATTCCATTACTTGCATGACCACAACAAGTACTTTCCCATAATTACTTAATCTTACTGTATTTCTATATGTATTACTATATCATATTTACATGTACACGTATGTTTTATTATGATTGACATCACTCATGTACATATGTTCACTGTTTAATGAAAAAATACACCAACTATGTATCTGACTCATAATCTGGACATACATGTATAATAACCTATACTTGTAATCTTTGGAGCCAATAAAATTTTTATTTTAAAAAAGTCTTGTCTTTGTAATCGTCAAGTTGTTCCAATATGATAAGATAGATAGATATTATGAGAGCATGGGCGCGTCATTGAGAACTATGCTTGAACGTACACCAACTACAGCAACTTGATCTATAGACAGATAATCCCGATCGAAGATAATACGACAAGGAGAGTACAATTCTCGAAGCATTATCTCCCTATAACCAGAGTGCCGTCGCACAAAACAACTTAACTTTAAGGTTAACTTTAGTGCCATCCTTTAACATTGCACTAAGGCTACCTTAGTGACTTAAGGTTACCTTGGTGTTTAGTGCAACGGGAGCCAGGTAGGTATAACTTGAATTACCTCTATCAGGAGACAATAAGGAATTTCTAGCCGTAACGAATCAAATCTTACAGATAGAGGTATACATCAAGCAGGTTATGTAGAATTGACAGATAAATAGAGGTTATTACCCGAGGAAGTGTGTCATATGACTTTTACGAAATGAGTGCGAATTTTTCTATTACCCGAGCGAGAGCGAGTGTTATACACAAGTACGCACGAGTTTGACACATTTCCGAGGGTTATAATTTCTTTATTAATGATTCTATTTCATTTAATACACACGGAAAGCGGCCTGCTTTCTTTTCGGCGGCCCGCTTAAGTGACGTCACGAACAATGGTTTGATGGCGTCACAGACGACATCATACGGTAAATAGCGCTGAAACAATCGTTGCTAGGCAAAAGTGATATGTGTACATGTGCTCATATTGAAAATATGTCATCACTTATGATGAACCATATGGGTAATAAAAAGGTGTTATGTCACGTTGAAAACTGATCAGCGGGATTGAGTTGCCTCAATGAAAGAAAATGTTATCAGAAGAGTTTTAACAAGTCAATACAGATAGGTTATATCAAGGACGTGTATAGAATATACAAATCTTTGGTTATATCCACCATGGGATTGAAGGGGGTCGGAGTCTGAACTCCAGTCCCCAAACCAGACCGTAAGGGGTTGAGGAGAGATATGTAGGTCAGGGTGTTTTACGGCCCCTCATAAAATAATATATATCTTAAGCTGAATTTTTATAGACTCGTTAACTTTATTTTCTGGAACAAAGCAGGTGCGTCGCGAAAATAAGTCGATACGGAGTATTGTAATTATACAGATTTACCATATCGGTTTGACTGAATTATGGACATGATATTGACCATGTGTTTTCGTACAATGAGAATATCAAACCAAACAAGACAGACCTTTGCATGTGGTAGGCTTATTGAATTGATATAGATAGTATTCTTTTCCATCAGTTTATTCAAAGGGGCAATAGGAAGATATTTCAGAAAAATAAAGCGATCACATGAACACGGAAATAAATTTTACCAATTGCAGGACAAATCCGTTTTTACAAAAAAAAAGTTTTTCAAACGAGTGTACCATGTTCAATTCAGCAACGGGGATCAATTTCCCTACCTCATATGATTAAAAGACGTTCACACTAAAATTGCTGCCAGTACCATTTGTCATGCTTGATGTTCTTTTACGACCTGGTTGGGTAATAAGAAGTTTGAAATATGAAGGCCAGGTGAACATATTTGTGAGGAATTTAATCAGGTACAGATTTAGACTCTTTTTATTCACTTGAACTGGTTACAATCAATAATTCTTGGTATTTTTGGAAAATTCTTAAATTGAAACTAAAACCGACGCATTTAATTGGATGAATTATATATATGTTATACATTTTCTATTGCACGATGTTATCAATTTCTGCCAAATGTGTATAGTGTTGTTCTTGTATACGATGTTTTGTTTATATTTGTAATTGTAATGTCCATGTACAATAAAAAAAGTAATAAATAAAAAATTAAAACATAATTCTTGGTACAGTAACGCTGTATCATGGCATGACAGTATAATAACATTCAATTTAAACCACACAAATTTGGGAGAAGTATTAAGATATGAACAAAAGTATAACACAAGTAAAATTTGAGATACATGTACATTTGAAGGCATTCTCGAGAATGTTCCATTTTCTCACAAATCAATTCATATTGACGTTATTTCGTGCAATAAACCTCTCAATGTCAAAAACATCTTTTAAAATGTCTTTATATATTTTGAAACTTGGTTTTTACACCTTTGATATTTTTCACAAAAATATGGGGCTTTTCTTATATAAACATATAGTATCATATGATTCAACATATGGTTATCGTTCGCACTGAATAATAAATCTTGAGTATAGTGAGTTCGGATGTTCTATTAAAAAATTAATGTTTAAATCGGACAATTCGTTCGAAAACATTCTAACACTTGGAAATTCAATGTATACATGATAAATACTCTCGCTCAAACAACATGAAGAACATATGCCACTACCAACTAGATTCATTTTCAATAACTCTCGTTAAGTATATATAGATCTGTGAATAAGTTTGCATTTGAATTTCAAAAGTTATGGTAGTTTGTCCATTTCTTAGAAGCATGGTTTACATTTAGATTTAGAATTTGTTGAAGCATATTTTACCATGTATTCACATCAAGAGTTGCTCTACCTTCAAAATTTTAAATACTTTTAAAAATTCGTTATCACTTTTTGACAATGATTTCGACCTCTATCATTCCGCACTGAATCTCTCGCTATTAGACAAAGCCTACAATGAAAGTAGGAAAATTAGATATAAATTTATTTAAAAAAAGGATAAATTATAATAGAAAATATATTCGAAGAGAAAATTGCAAGCCTTACTTACTGAAAGTAGGAAAACTAGATATAAACTTTAAAAAAGGATAAATTTGAAAAATATATTCGAAGAGAAAATATGCATGCCTTACTTACCGAGTCTATTAACTCAGCTTCGACTCACATAGTAACGGTATCGAACCAATGTTTGACGATTTTGCGCAGCTGTTTGTATCATAAAAACGTGTCAGGCCGGACGTAGATTAGGTGAACCATTTAATAGATTGACGGTTGTGAATAGGCATGGTTTTCGAATGATTTTTCATAATAAAAAACAAAATTAGCGAGAAACTAGGTAATCATCATCTTCTGTCTGAAAAGCACTAAAGTATATGAGGTGAGCTGAGGTGACTTGGGGTTTAACGCCGCTTTCAAGAGTATTTCCCTTAAATCGCGGCTGCTAGTATTATATCAGGGAGAAAGCCCACAACACCACTGTGGTTACGCATTGCAGTGGAACCTGCGATCATTAGCTAGCACCAGCGAACAATGGGTCGTATTACACTGAAATTCAGTGCTGGAACTGTACACTTCCGCAAACAAAATTTTCAAGCACCTAGCTGATTGAAAAGTGACACAGATAATATATCATAAGGCTATTTACTTGTTGTCCAATAATGAGTGAGTGAGTGAGTTGGGGTTTTACGCCCGCTTTCAAGATTATTTCACTTATATCGCGGCTGCTAGTATTATTGCAGGGAGAAAACCCGCAACACCATTTTGGCTATGCATTGCGGTGAAACCCCCCCCCCCCCCCCCCCCCTCATATCTAGATAAATGTGTAAATGTTGTCGTAATAAAGGGTTTCATTGTAAGGATACAAATGTCATGAACATTCTCTTTGTTGGTTGCAGTTTTTTACGAATACCAATATATGGTTTATCACTGGATGATAAGGGTTTTTTTATCCTGAAAGCAAATTAAAATTGCACAAACACTTAATCAAAAAAAATATATGTTTATATATATATATTTCATAAAGACAGTGCTACGACGTCTTTAAACGAAATAAACTAATGAAAGATACGTGTTTCGACTTGCATGTCATTAAGACAGTGTTACGATATCTTTAAATAAAATAAACTAATGAAATATACGTAGTCCGACTTACAAACGCGTGATGCTCCAACTCAATTCTCTATTCTGTAAACGCCTGTGAAGTGATCAGCAACTTCCTCACGGTTATCAGTTCCTGTTTAGAACCCGGATCCTCGACATACCGCGAATCAGGTTGTATAATATTACGATATAAGCGGACGTATATCATTCAGATTGGGTGGAGTGTTATTCTCATCTTACTTAGAATTGAACACGTGGGAAACAGTTATAATAACACTCTCCCGAAACAATGGTCGCTTCGTCTCAGCCTGTGCTCAGATAATTAACAGCCGAGTGTCCCGCATCGTGTGACTCGGAGGTCAATTGAATTTTAGTGAATCCAGCAACTCTTAAACATATGGGGTCCGAGAGATTTTAACATTATATATGTGTGTCTTAATTCATAAATCAATTCATTTCATGGATAATAAAACTACAGTTGTTGCCGTAATTGACCATGAGAAACTTTTCAAATTGCAATTTTCGTTCACTTGACACTTGGTTTTAGTGTACGTGTCACGTTAATTCCATTCTTAAAAGTTCAGAGTATCTGATCGCATATTCACAGATTCCTGAGAACGATTAAACTGATTTAAAGACACTGTGTTAGTCGAAAAGACAGGATATAATCATGAAATATATAAATAATTGCTTTGTATGGCTTAAAGAATAGTCTTTAAATGCTGAATAAAAGTTTTTTATCGTTCCTTGTCCTGCTATCAAAAAGGATTTTTTTAAATCGCAAAACCTGTGGTTGTGAACCTTGGTTAAGGGAAGATAGTCTTCAACTTTCAAAATGACTCTCAAAACATTTATAATATTAGCTTGTCACATAAGTTCAAACATAGGTGTTCTTATCCACTGGTCAAGCTGCAGTTATAAGAGGTCAGGTAATTTAATGGAGTTTTAAGTGTCTTTAAATTTGTTAACTGCCACAGCCTACTATGGGCAAGAAGAAAACTCGTATTCCACCCTGGCGGTTACATTTTGGTGGAACCTGTTCGACATAGCACACCGCTAGACCCTGGCTAAATAGTTACGTAAACTTTTATAAGTATCATATATGTTGTATTTATTTATTTTATCTCACCTTAACTGAAGGTTTCAAGTTGATTTATGACTGTTTCTATGAGGTTTTTTGGTATTTTTGCAACAGTAATAATTAACAGTTGATTTCAACTATTTGGTACTAGTCATTATATTTTCAAATCTGTATTATTCCCTGTTATTTCCTATAATCTACATTTATATTCATCTCCTATCAAATATTTACTCTTTTGTAGGGTTTTGTCAATGCGCAAAAATTGTAAGTATAATTTCTAGGTTTCCAACATCACATAAATATAAGATAAGCCTATCTAAATCACGGTTATTTATTAATATTTGTTTAAATACATGTTTATTCCGAAAGACTATCTTCAGGTTTAAAATCCGGAAAAGTGTTATTCTTTTTTTTTGGTCATTTCATGCAAGTTACTTATCAATTTATTTTCTATTTATTGTAGCTTGTACCTGTTCAGCAACTAATTTCAGCTGGCAACAATTACTGTCCAATGAACTTCAAAATGTTCACAAAAAAGAAATAAAAGACTGAACTGAGTTCCAGATATTGTTTTGATTTGAAATCCTACAAGTATCATATTAAAAAAATCAATGCCATGGCATACATTTTTCTAGAATAACATTTTGAATTGTATAAACGACAGTAGAAAAACACGTTGAACATGATTTTCTTTTTAAAAAAAGATAACATATCAATTTCCAAAGAAATACGTCGCTTTAGAGGGAGTACCGGAATAATCAGGTGTCTGCAAAGGTAAAATTTATCAATTAAGATCATTAATCGTTATATCAAAATAGGGAACCACTAATGTACAAAGTCTACCACAGACAAAGACCATTCTGACATTTTTTACATGTGATCAGGATGGTTCAGGTCAAATATAGCTCTACATGGTGTACGCCAAAAAATTTGAGTATTTGTAATAACCCTATCTTAAAGCGTCAACGTACTCAAAGGTTACAAACATTCTAGATTTACTTAATGATAATGCAATAATTCTTCATAATATATAATGAAATGACCTATATTTACAAAGATCGTTGATATGTGTGTGTTATTGCTAACGACCAAATCATCGGCCTCCCTGTGTACTCGAAACCTGTTATCAAAATCTGGTAATTATAAATGTTCTTAGCAATTTAAAGATATATTTGGTTTAATCATAGTCATTGGTGATTCCGACATCGGTATATATTATATGCTTGCGTAGATAAATCTTTCAAAATTGTTTTGAATGGCTGAAACAATTAGTTATGAAAAACACTGAATAAAAGTACTAGACAATTCTTATGGATAACAACTTCTTTATTCTTCAGGTGTGGAAGGGGCAAGACGTAGCCCAGAAACGTCGTGAGATATCAAATAAAGAAGTTGTTATCCATAAGAATTGTCTAGTATTATTACACCAACTTCTAAATGCCTTTGAAGAATTTCACTGAATAAAACGTTCCTATCGTTCCTTGCCCTGCGGTCAAAAATATTTTTTTTAAAACGTAAAACAGGATATAAATGAGTGAACCCTGGAGTGAAGCTAAGCGTAGGAGGTCATATCTCCAAATTCAAATAAATAAAAACCCATTTAAAAAACTTTCATGTGTAAAGTAACGTGTCACTTGCATCATTCATCAGGCAGTTGAGCAAACACGTGTTATACTAAAAAGGTATTTTTAATCTACATTTGAAAATCAAGTGACCATTTTACAGTTGTCATATGACAATCTACAATTTACATCTGATTCCGCTCCATCCTGCTTTTTGATCGAGAAACGTCAACGCAGCAAGTTTACGAAGCAACTATAAATTTGGTTTAACCGCTTCAGCAATCGTGAAATCACTGTTGCTCCATTGAATCGTTTCTACTGTGTACTTACTCACTAAATCGATAATATTTAAACCCAGCAAAATCTTAATTTAGAGAGATTCGGATTTTAGGTAGGTTCTGTTATAAAATCAACAATGTTATGGTAAAACAGTTAAGCAGTACGCAAATAAATTAATACATGTTATGAATTTGAACTTTAAATACCTTTCTGTTATAATGGGGCTGGCCATTGACATCAGCTGTTGGGATTATGTCACTCTACAGGGTCGGATTACAGGGGTGGAAGTTTACACAGAGTTCAGTGTATAATGGTGAGAACAAATCTAAATGAAATGTTTTCGTCCCGAGGATTGATTAAATGATCGAGAATCATAATGATAACATTGGGACAGCTTGCAGACAAAATGGAGGCATATAAATGAAGAAGGGAATACAACTAAAATCGCTTTATTATCATTTTCACCCCATTTTGACGAAAATAAATGCATTTTAAAAGTAACACTCATTTTTTGAATAAATAAAGTTGTTTGAACAATGGCCGATCAGATCGACGTGATGCAACATCTAAATACGCGAAGTAATAAATGCACGGTCATTACGTCATTACGTACCGTTGATGATGCGGTCCAATAGGACACTCGAATATGATTTGTGAAGACATGTCACTTCTATATCAATGATTACACGAGATCTTATGCAAGCCAGGGTGTGAAAGACCTGGCCGGAGTTACCGTTGATAGAGGATAGTTGAATTAGACAGCTTTTTTTATTATGGACTGAAACATAAATAGTGACATATTTTCAATATTAGCACATGTGCACATATCACCACGATCAAGGAACGTTATCCGTTGTCATTGTAACGGACTGTCGTATGGGAAGCAGGCTATTTTATTGATTTTGTATACGGTTCAAATTGAATAAAATTCACATTAAAGAAACCGTTACACTCGGCATATGACATTTAATTTTACGAAATTATTGCAAATATGTTGCAAAATTGTAAATCCTGTGACTCAATGTAAATCCTTAGAGTCAAAATGCAGCGCTATTGATCGAGCAAGTTTAGGATGAAAAGATTAGCTAACCTAGCTATGAACAGGTGTAAGTAATTCGATTCGACTGTTTCTTTCAGTATTGTCACAAACTATACTATACTATGATGTAAAATATATCATGCATCTATTGATATATAAACAGATGGTGGCCGTGAATGGGAATTGTTACGTGCAGTTTTCCTTGACGGAATATATTGACTATATTATATGACTTAGTCAAACTAACAGCGACCAGGGATATCTGTTTGTGCCTAAGTCAATGATATTGGACATTGTAGGCGATAGCTAGGAGCAGCATTAGCTGTACGATCAAAAGGATTAATGATAGCTAGGAGCAGCATTAGCTGTACGATCAAAAGGATTAATGATAGCTAGGAGCAGCATTAGCTGTACCATCAAAAGGATTAATGATAGCTAGGAGCAGCATTAGTTGTACGATCAAAAGGATTAATGATAGCTAGGAGCAGCATTAGCTGTACGATCAAAAGGATTA